>CM066050.1:69965275-71165275 GCA_033557465.1 Ichthyophis bannanicus | reverse complement strand
GGCTTCCATGAGAAATTGGAGCCACGGCCCCATTTTATTCAGTGGGGCCGTGGCTCCAATTTTGCACTTAAGCTGCTAGCACCACTTAGTAAACAGGCCTCTTAGTAAATATTAATAGTAAGAACAATAATTGCTTCCAGCAGGAGAGCCCAAAGTATTTAAAGCTACAAGCCAGAATTGTTCGCTTCTCATCATTGGTCCATAGAGATACCTAAACAGATCTCATAATGCCCGAAACAGGCTTTAAGGTATCATTTTTCATAAATTTTCTTATTTTGTATATTTTTATAAATAATGTTTCTTCTTTCAAAATTCAAAATGTATCACAATCTATCAAAATATTACATTTCAAAAAATCAGAAGCTCATTTCCGCTGACAAACAAAATCCAAACACACATGTGCAAAAATATCCAACACAATATTAGGTTTTGACTTATCTGTATCAGAGATATAGATGGCCTCCAAACTTTCACATTAGCCCAAGTCTGCTCTTACTCAAAATAGTTGTAGGCAGACAAATGAACAGAATGACAAGCATTCAATCGCTCACCTATACCAGAGATGGCTAAAGAGGATCACGTGCAGCAGACAACCAATCATAACACAGGTACACTAAAAAAATTTTTTTTTTAACTGCCTCTAATGTTTTGATTGATTTTTATGTTTTTTGGTGCGCTGAATCCAAATCTGGTAACCAATTTGCTCCATCACGTACAGATTTTTTGCTACATTGGGTTAGCAGTTTGAGGTGAACGTTTCAGACTGAGTGCGATCGAGATAAAAGTTTCTTGGATGAATTCTTTATACTAATTGTTTAGTAGTTATTCAAATAAGAATAAAGAAAATTGTAACAAGGCAGCACATAAGAATAGAGTAATGTCAACAAAACACACTGTGATGGTAGCAAAATTGTCTGCACTTAAAACAGCCACATACATGTGCACAAACATTGAGCATATAAGAGCGAGGTTAGACACAAAGCAAAGCAAAGAAATGTGCAAAAAATGTTGTACAGGTATGTATGTAAGAATAGAAAACGCAAACGCACCATTGCAATACATGAAGACAAACACCCGATGGTGTGAAAATAAAATTCTAATAAATGAGATCCGACACTGTGGTAATAACTAGCAAATTTTTATTTCAAAGTTTAGTAAAAACACGATATTTGTCAACACAGTTTAGATTTTAAAGTCATTCTTGGGTCAATCAATCTCCTGGTGGGCCCGTTTCTTCTTCCCCGAATGCTTCTCTTGGTGCGCTGCTTGGCGTATTTTTCATCTGGGGTTTCCCGCAGCAGCAACCAGCAGAAATCAGCCATCATAGTGGTGTTCCATCTTCCTTGGTACCTTCTCTCTGCGTCCTTGATGTCCTGGTGAAACCTTTCACCTTGTTCTTCACTGTACGCCCCCAAGTTTTCGGGAAAGTAGTTCACATGGGAGTGCAAGAAATGGACTTTCAGGCTCATGTTACAGCCTTGTTCTTTGAAGGCATTGAGCATCCTGGCAACAATATCCTTATAGTTCTCATCCCGCCTGTTCCCCAAGAATTTGAGAACAACATCCTTGAAGGAATCCCAGGCTTCTTTTTCCTTCTCAGACATCGTTTCAGCGAATGCTCCATCTGAAATGAGTTTCCTTATATCAGGGCCAACAAACACTCCTTCCTTTAGCTTTGCTTCAGAAAGTCGGGGGAACTTTGAGCAAAGGTACCGAAAGCACTCACCATCTTTTGGAAGGGACTTGATGAATTGCTTAATGAGACCCAACTTAATGTGGAGAGGTGGTAATAGAATTTTATCACGAGGTACCAAGCTCTCATGAAGAACATTTTTCTCACCAGGTCTCAAATACTCCCGAATTGGCCAGTCTTTTTTCCCCCAGTGTAGGTCGTGGGCCCGGCTATCCCACAAGCAAAGGAAGCAGGGATATTTGGTGAAACCGGATTGCTGCCCTAATAGCATGGATAGAATTTTAAAGTCTCCACAAATCATCCACTTATGCTCATCATAACGAATCTTCTGAAGAATCAGGGCCAAATTCTCGTATTTTTCTTGGAGAATAACAGAGTGAGCAATAGGAACTGAAGCGAATGTGTTGCCATTATGAAGAAGAACACCTTTTATGCTGTCTTTTGACGAATCAATGAACAGCCGCCATTCAGCAGGATCATACTTGAGTTTAAACTTTTCCATCACTCCGTATATATCGTTGCAAAATACCTCTTTGCTGAAATACTTCAAAAATTGTGTCTCGCGGTTGCGGTACCAATAAAAAGTTGTTCCTGGTGACAATAGATTTTTCTGTTTAAGCCGAGAACCTAGCAGTTGGGCAGCATCTTTTGGGAGTCCTAAATCCCGGACTAAATCATTCAATTCAGCTTGAGAGAAAAGTTCAGGTTTCGGATCTGGTTCAGTTTCAAACTCGGAAGTACTGGACTCATCGGGAAAAGCCATCTGATGAGTCTCATCATGATCAGAACCGTCCACACAAATATGATCCAAAGATTTTGGTGGTTCAGGCACAGGTACTTCGTTGCTATGAGGCATAGGCCTAATTGCTGAGGGAAGGTTGGGGTAACTTATTACGTTCTTATTTTTTAAGTTGTATCCCTTCACAATGCAAGAGCAAAAATAGCAGTCACTGCTGTGGTCTCTTTGTTCACGCCACATCATAGGTATTCCGAAACGAAATGCTTGTTTTTTACCTTTCATCCATAAGCGTAGATCTTCCTCACATGTCTTGCACACTTTGTGAGGAGCCCACGGTTTGTCTTGATCGCCTAACTTCAAACCGAAATTGGCGAAATATACTTTTTTAATAAATGCAGAAATGTTCCTCTGTCGCTTTTTCACGGTATATTCCCCACAAATAAAACAAAAACTGTCCGGAGAGTTGACGCAACCTCTGGCTCTGTGAGCCATCACAAATACACAGCACTGCAAACTACAACTGTAGTGAACCACTTCGGAATAAAGCTGGATTACGACTGAGCAAACAAAAGGTAATAACGAACTTGCAAGAAACTGAAATTTGACAGGAACGTTCATGTCGCAACCACCGTGTTTGAGCGAGCGCGAACGAGGCGAGGCGAACCGGAAAGAACATGCGCCAGTGCGAGTACTGGATTTAGCCCCCCGCCTCCCAATTGTCCTGTTAATGTATAAAATGAATACAAAACACTCTAAAATATCATGAGGGAGTGTTTCTAGTTAGTTAACCATTACAACCTCTATTTTGGGCCAAGAAAATAAACTGCAGTCGGCTAAAAAGAAATTATGTGAACATTCCTTATATGGGTAAGAAATCGAATTTTGCAAGAAAACGTGACGTGATGGAACATTTTGGCTATTTTTCCTGGATTCAGCACCCCAAAATCTATAGGAATCAGTTGCAAAACTGGAGGCAGTTTTTTGGTAGTGTACCTGTGTAGGTAGGACTCCAGGAGGAGGGAAGTTCAAATCAATGTCATCCAGTCCAGGGCTGTACCTGTGTGATTTGCATATAGGGCACGCCCCCTCTCTCACCCATACCTCCGTCCAGCCGGCTGCCTGCTCTTGCCCTGCTGTTGGCATGTTTTGTTGTCTCCGAGGTGACGCCGGCAGCAGGGGAGCAGACCTGACCTGAAATTTTAAAAAAACAAAACAAAACACACGGGTCTTTTGACTCTGCGCTTTAGGCAGATCTGATCCCTTCCTGCTCTGACATAGGTTCACATCAGTGAAGGGCAAGATCAAATCAGCCATTCAAATGTGGATGTTTGCAACTTCGCACTTGAATAACTGGCCTGGTCCCTCCATTCTCTGACGCGACCTACATCAAAGATGGGAGGGAGGGACCAGACCCGTGGAAAGACCCGTGTGTTTTTTTTTAAGTCAGGTCTGCTCCGCTGCTGCTGGTGCCACCGCCGCTGAGAAAACAAAAAGTGGTGGCGGCAGGGAAACAGCAGGTAGCATGGGGGAGCCGAGTCCGTCAGCCCAGACACCCCCATGCGAGACATGCTGAATGGATGCACCCAATAGTCCGCTCTGACTGAAGATAGCAGAAGACCAAATGACTCCATCAGAAACACAGTTAGCTGCTTTGGAATGGGGGCCTGTGAATTTAAAAACATAAGAACATAAGATATGCCATACTGGGTCAGACCTAGGTCCATCAAGCCCAGTATCCTGTTTCCAACAGTGGCCAATCTAGGTCATACGTACCTAGCAGTATCCCCAAAAGACAGGTTCCACAATGCTTGTATTGGGTCAAGCATTGATATCCTGGGTCCCTTTTTAATAATGGTTTATAGACCTTTCCTCCAGGAACTTGTCCAAACCTTTTTTAAATCCAGCTACACTAACAGCTTTTACTACATCCTCCGGTAACAAATTCCAGAGTTTGATTACACGTTGAGTGAAAAAATATTTTCTCTTATTAGTCTTAAATAGGTTACCCTGTAGCTTCATTGCATTTCCTCTGGTTGATTGTAGTGCAGACATAAGTCCTTCTGAGCATATTTAGCATGACGAAACACCCACACTACTGAGGACTGGGGATATCCCTTAGCAGCAAACCTCTGCAGCCTCTGGAACCTCTGGGATTCAGCTTTAAAAGCTGCTTTTGTGGAACAAATTCTTTGTCCTTGGAGAAACTGGCTGGTAGGTAGATAGGATTTTAAATGGTAGGAGTGAAAACTCTTAAACTGGAGAAATGTGTTCCGATCAACACTCTTTCTGTAAATTTTAGTTGAAAACCCCATAGACCCCTTTTCTACTAATACATCAAAGAATTCAAGAACGGTTCCTTGATGCCACTCTGCTTGGCTATTATATCTGAGGTAATTGCTCCTGGTGTGAATATGCAGTGACGGGTGAGTCCTGGATGCATGCTGATGGAACGTCTTATAAGAGTTGGGAATATTCTGACTGCAATTCAATGTGGGTTATCTATGTGATTTTATGCCCATTTATGGTAGTGTACATGGGGCATACTAAAAGAAATTTCTCCAGGACCAAGCAGGAAGTCTGTCCTCACATATGGGTGACGTCGGTGCCGACGGAGCCCTCGTGCGGAGCATTTCCCCAGCTTTCAAAGAAAGCCTTTGGGAATTGCAGCGCGCATGCACAGTCCCCTTCCCGCCCAAGGGTGCCATCTTGCTCAGTCTTCTTTTTTCCGTGGAGCCCGACGGACGTAGTTCGTTTTTCGCCAAGGAAAAAGTTGATTTCCCTGTTTTTTGTTCTTCTCCTTCGGTTCGACACCGGATCCTTTTCCCGCCTGGGCCCGATATGCCGGTATCGAGCCCACTCTCCCTTTTTCGGCTTTTGTCCTTCGTGACTAGCGTTCGCGCCATTTTTCTTTTTTCACTGGCAGCCCTGTCTTTTGACCTCGCAGGGGCCCTTTTTCCCCCGATGGCTGCGAGCGGGTTTAAAAAGTGTGATCGGTGTAAGAAACTTATGTCTCTTACCGACACACATGACTGCTGCCTCCGCTGCCTCAGACCCGATCATGACCCGATGATATGTGGTCCGTGTGGCAAAATGTCCTCGAAGGCGTTGAGGAGTCGGCAGCACCAGAAGGATAGGATCTTCTCTGACTCCGCGTCCGGACGGGCCCGGAACTCGTCAGAGGCCTCGATGTCTCGGGACTCCGGCCCCGAGCAACGTCGGGGCTCCTCTGAGCGGGGGTCTCCTTCACGGGAACACCACAGGAAGAAGAAACCCGTGAGGGCGTCGTCGGTGGACGCTCCTGGTTCCTCAAGAGCCAGGTCGCATAGCCCCGATAGCTGTCCCGGGTCTTCGGAGTCGGAGAGGCCTGCCAAGCAACCTCATCTCGAGATGGAGTCTCCTGGACACGTGAGTGCTGTTGTCCTCGTGGACTCTCCTCCAGGGGAGTCGACGTCGGGCCTGACGCCGTCGGGGCCCGAGTCGGGGGCTGCTGGGTCTCCTGAGCTTGGACTCAGGTTGACGGCCTTGGAGAGCAGCCTCGCTGCCTTCATGGAACAGCAGCGGGCATTGATCGCCGGTCTCACCGGTGCATCTGCCCCGACCACCGGGACATCGACGTCCAAGTCAACCCCAGAGGCCAAACCGATCCTCGAGTCCATGCAGGCTTGAGTCGATCCTCGGCCACGGTCTTCCTCGGCCTCCCGTTCGGGGCCGAGGTCGTCGACGCCGGTACCCTCGGCGTCAGGGCGGAGGGCATCGGTGCCCGCCCAACCGGAGCCACTCGACACCTCCTCCGAGGAGTCGGGCTGGGAGACGGAGGACGAAGAGTCACCCGACACCTATCGGACTCGGTGTGTCCCCTCGGGCTCGCCGGAGTCCAAACCTCGGAGACGATCCCCACTGGAGGATACCCGGTTCTCGTACTTCGTGCGGGATATGGCCAAGGCCTTGGCCTTCCCCGCGGATTCCAAGGAGGAGCCTCGAGCCGAGGAGCTCGAGGCCCTCCAGTATGACTCTCCCCCGAAGGAGGCCTTTACTGTACCGGTTCCTCCGATGCTGGAGCGGCTGCTCTTCCTCATGTGGGAGACCCCGGCCTTGACGCCGGTGTTAAGCAAGCGGGTCGATTCCATCTATCGAGTCCACAAGAGCCCCGGGTTCCAAAAGGCACAATTACCGCACCACTCCATGGTTGTGGAATCGGCCATGCATCGACTGAAAAGTCAGAAGATGCACTCCTTGGTGCCTCCCGGCCGGGAGGCCCGGAACCTGGATGCCCTCGGTAAGAAGTGCTTCCAGGGCTCTATGCTTGCTTGCCGTGTCCAGACATACCAGCTCTACATGGGCATGTATCTCCGAGACCTGGCAAAGGAGATTGCCGGGTTCTCTGCTGGTCTCTCCGAGGAACCTTTGCAGAGGTTCCAGGCCTTGTCCACCGGTATTCGAGAGTGCTCGAAGTTTATCTCTCGAGCAGCCTACGATGGCTTCGAGGCTTCGGCCTGAGTAGCCGGGGCCGGCATCGGTGCCCGCCGACAGGCTTGGCTACAGTCATCCGACCTCGAGCCATGGGTGCAGGACAAGTTGGTCGATGTCCCCTGCCGAGGTGAAAACCTCTTTGGCAAGCCCATGGCTGAAAAGGCTGCAGAACTCAAGACCGAGACGCTGACAAGGACTAGGCTGTCCAGAAAAACCTCTGCCCCTTCTCAGAAAAAGAAGGGCTCGGGAAAAAAGACCTTTTACCCGAGGAAGTCCTCTGCCTATAAACAATACCCTCATTATCAGGCCTCTACAGCTCCCCAACAGGGTCAGCAGGCCAAGGGGCAGGGTCATGGGCCCTGTAGGCAGAAGGCCCCCAAGCCACCCACATCGGTCCCTGCTCAGCAGGGTGGGGGGTTTTGACTCAGAAAGCATAGCCTCTTCTCCTCAGCTGGCTTCTCTCAGCACAGGAGGCCGGCTGGCCCACTTTGCCCACAGGTGGTCAGCCGTCACATCAGATGCCTGGGTGCTTCATATAGTCCAAAAGGGCTATCTTCTCCATTTTCACCAGGTACCTCCCTCCTATTGTTCAGGGGAGCCTCCAAGACTCCCTCTGCACAGGGACCTACTCCTTCAGGAGTTAGCAAGTCTGCTAAAGGAACAGGCTGTGGAACCGGTGCCCCACCACCGGAGAGGTCAAGGCTTTTATTCCAGGTACTTTCTGGTACCAAAAAGAACAGGAGGCCTCAGACCCATCCTAGACTTGCGCAACCTCAACAAGTTCCTGGAGAGGGAAAAGTTCAAGATGCTTACCCTTAGAATCTTGCTGCCCTACCTCCAGCAGGATGATTGGCTATGCTCCTTAGATCTCAAGGATGCTTATACTCACATCCTTATTCATCCAGACCACAGACAATATCTCAGATTTGTTGTGGGAGGCAACCACTATCAGTACAGAGTACTACCCTTTGGCCTGACCTCCGCTCCCAGGGTGTTCACCAAGTGCCTGGCAGTGGTGGCGGCCTACCTAAGGCTTCAAGGTCTTTTTGGGTTTCCATACCTGGACGACTGGCTCATAAGGGGCCAGTGTTCCCAGGAGGCCAGTCAAGCCACCCTACGCACTGTGGCTCTGCTTCAGCACTTGGGATTTGTCATAAACTTCGCAAAGTCCACTTTGCTCCCATCCCAAAACTTAGAATTCATAGGAGCAAGGCTGGACACTCTTCAGGCGAAGGCTTTTCTGCCACTGGACAGAGCCCACAGGCTGATGGATCTAGCCAGGCAGTTTCACAGCAATTCCCTGGTCTCTGCCAGGCAATTCCTGAGACTTCTCGGCCATATGGCTTCCACGGTTCATGTAACCCCCAATGCCCGCCTGCACATGCGATCTGCTCAGTGGAGCCTTCGAACTCAGTGGCATCAAGCCACAGGGAGCCTGGTGGACTCCGTAAGAATATCCGACCTACTCGTCTCCTCTCTGCAATGGTGGCTTCATCTTCCGAATCTGGTACTCGGAGTGGTTTTTCAATCCCCTCCGCATTCTCAAGTGCTGACGACAGATGCTTCTCTTCTAGGTTGGGGAGCGCATTGCCAAGGGACATGTACTCAGGGTCTCTGGACCCCTTGGGAGGCTGCTCAACAGATAAACTTCCTGGAGCTACGGGCGATACGCCTAGCTTTGAAAGCCTTCTCCCACCTCACATCTCACCAGTCTGTACTGGTCCAGACGGACAATCAAGTTGCCATGTTCTACGTGAACAAACAAGGAGGCACTGGCTCCTTCCTTCTCTGTCAGGAGGCACAACGGCTGGGCTCTTGGGCCGTCAATCACGGGATCCTCCTCAAGGCTGTCTACCTCCCAGGTCAGGAAAATTACCTGGCGGACAGACTGAGCAGGATCCTGCAACCACACGAATGGAGATTGAATCCGTTGGTGGTTCAGCAGATCTTTCTCATGTGGGGCCTCCCCACCATGGATCTTTTCGCCAGTCCTCTGAACCGGCAACTCCCCAGATTCTGCTCCAGACAGCCGCATCCTCTCAGAGTAGCAGCGGATGCGTTTCTGATCTCATGGTCCACAGGCCTACTGTATGCGTTTCCTCCCACGCCACTAGTGTCCAGAACACTGTTCAAAGTCCTCAAGGACGGGGCCTCATTGATCCTGACAGCCCCCAGGTGGCCACGGCAACCGTGGTTCCCGCTTCTGCTGCAACTGGCGGTGGACACTCCTCTTCCTCTGGGGTTTCAGCACGATCTCCTGTCTCAGGACCAGGGGACTCTCTTGCACCCCAACCTCTAGTCCCTTCATCTGATGGCCTGGCTGCTGAAAAGGTAGTCCTGGCTCCCCTACTACTGCCTCGAGAAGTGGAAGACGTAGTCTTAACCTCTAGGCGGCAATCCACCAGGAAATCCTACGCTCTTAAGTGGCGTAGATTCTCCGCATGGTGTGCTCAGCACAGCGAGAATCCCTTCTCATGCTTGGTAGCGGTAGTATTGCAATATTTGCTTTACCTCTCCAATCTAGGCCTTAAGTCCAACTCTGTCAGGGTTCACCTCAGTGATCTCTCAGCACACCACTCGCCGGTGGACAGGCGGCCTCTTTCCAACCACCCTTTGGTGACTCGTTTTCTCCGAGGCCTCCTCCTGCTTAAGCCTCCTTTACGTCCACCGGCCCCTGAGTGGGATCTGAATGTGGTCTTACAGCGGATTACTTGTCCGCCATTTGAACCTATGGCTACCTGCCCTCTCCGTTTTCTCTTCTGGAAAACCTTGTTTCTGGTAGCTCTTACCTCTGCTAGGTGAGTAAGTGAACTTCAGGCACTAGTGTCTGATCCTCCTTACACTAGGTTCTACAGGAATAGGGTAGTCTTACGGACTCACCCTAAGTTTCTTCCTATGGTTGTCTCCCCTTTTCACCTCAATGAGGAGGTGGTTCTTCCGACCTTCTTTCCCAGGCCGCATGCCAACCGGGCTGAGATGGTCCTGCATACCCTGGACTGTAGGAGGGCGTTATCCTTCTACCTCGACCGTACGCAGGAGCACCGGAGGACTGTTCAGCTCTTCGTTTCTTTTGACCCCAATAAGTTGGGGCTACCTGTCTCCAAGCATACTTTGTCCATATGGGTCGCTGACTGTATCGCCTGGGCTTATGGGGCAGCCGGCCTCTCGTTGGAGGGTCGAGTCACGGCTCATCGTGTCAGGGCGAAGGCTGCATCAGTGGCTCATCTCCACTCTGTTCCGTTGGCAGACATCTGCCAGGCCGCTACTTGGTCTTCAAGCCAGACTTTTGCGGCCCATTACTGCCTTGAGAGGGAGTCCCGCAGGGACAGTGCTTTCGGACAGGCAGTACTCCATAATCTCTTTGGGGTTTAGGCAACTCCTACCCTCCGGCCCTGGTGTTGGGCTACCGGTCGGGGGCGTTCTCAGAGAAGATTCCTTCCTTACGTACTGACGAGCTCGAGGGAGCTCATTTTTTCGGCTTGAGGTCTCCGGTAGCCTTAAGCTGGGGAGTCCCATATGTGAGGACTGACTTCCTGCTTGGTCCTGGAGAAAGATTAGTTACTCACCTGTAACAAGTGTTCTCCAGGAGCAGCAGGAATCAGTCCTCACAACCCTCCCTCCTCCCCTTGGAGTTGCAGTCATATGATTTATTTTGCTAATTTTTTTGCTGTCTTTTAGCTATGTCATCAGGCTGAGCAAGATGGCACCCTTGGGCGGGGAGGGGACCGCGCATGCGTGCTGCAATTCCCAAAGGCTTTCTTTGAAAGCTGGGGAAATGCTCCGCACGAGGGCTCCATCGGCGCCGACATCACCCATATGTGAGGACTGATTCCTGCTGCTCCTGGAGAACACCTGTTACAGGTAAGTAACTACTTTTTACGTGTACGGCTAAAGGAGCATAAGAGACTTATGCTCTTATAAAGCATTATTAAGAAGGGACCCAGGATATCACTGCTTGACCCAATACAAGCATTGTGGAACCTGTGTCTTTTGGGGAAACTGCTAGGTACGTATGACCTAGATTGGCCACTGTTGGAAACAGGATACTGGGCTTGATGGACCTTGGTCTGACCCAGTATGGCATATCTTATGTTCTTATGTTCTTATGACTCATTCTTAATAAAGTTGATACAGCTCCCCTGGTAACCCACTGGATTCAGTTATGTCATACTACTGCTGACATCCGCTGGAGGGTACTTGATTGAATTTCTCCTACTTGGAGAGGGGGCAATTTGGAGAGAAGGCTTAATGAATGTGAGCATTTTTGGATATTTAAATTATGCTCGATTGAGCCTTTAGGTTTAAATTAAACCATAGACCGGATGACATTGATTTGAACTTCCCTCCTCCTGGAGTCCTACCTATTATGATTGATTGTCTGCTGTACGTAATCCTCTTTAGCCATCTCTTATACAGGTGAGTGACTAAATGCTTTTTATTCTGTTCATTTATCTGCCTACAGCTGTTTTGAGTAACAGCGGACTTGGCTAATGTGAAAGTTTGGAGACCATCCCTGATGCAGATAGGTTGAAACACTGAAGTTAAAGATGGGAGAAAAATCAGTGCACTATTTACCTTACTACCATTTGTAGCTCACTTTTTCATTGTACTGCCATTTTTAGCACAGCTTTTGTATTATTGTACTCAATGTAAATCCCCAATGCATTTGTATATCATTAGTTCACTGCAATGCGAGTTAACATGATGTTTACCATTGTACTAAAAATTAGCAGGCTCTATGCTTTTTTTTACTACAGTCATATTACATCGGGCTGTGTGGAGCACTGGAGGGGATATCGTTCTCCTCCCCTAGTCACTTATCAACCATATGCAATGTACAATCTTCTGGTTCTGAGAATTCTTAGACTCACTGCTCATGATAAATACAGAATGCTATTTCTTCAGTGTATGTAAAGTTAAGGCAAGTTGAAACCACACTATCTGCATAATGTGACATTATTATAGTCACAGCTTGGAGGCATGTTTACTAAAATGCTCTAAGTTAGCATGCAATTGGACTGCAAATCTAACCTCAGGGGGCATGAGCATCCATCTCCCTGTTATTAGCATGTTGCAACCACATGGTACTGTGCTGAGTATTAAGTGCACCCATGCTAACAGCAACAACTCAAGATGCTGACACTAACTCCGATGAGCTGTCAATGTTCATATTCCGCACTTAACCTACCCAGTCCCCACCCAATCGCACATTAACCAGTTAGCACAGGATTTTTAGGGTGGAGCCCCACGTTATTAGTGCGGCGCACTTACCACATGTTAAACTCTGCACTAACAGCATACTTTACTAAACATACCCCTTGATAACCAGACTCTTCAAGAATACTTTAGCCATTCAGGCATTAGAATAATTTGCGTTCAGAGAAATAGAGTAGTGACAGAAAAGAATAACAAAGATTGTAAAGATGAATGAATTAAATCAATATTTTAAAAGAAAAATGAATCAAGAATTAAAATAAGCCAATAACATAAAATATAATTGCAATAAACATACCAAGATGACTAAACTATCACTTATTCAGTGATTATTTTACTGTAATGAAATTAAATGTGAGGGAGGATTGGCCTAGTGGTTGGGGCATGTTACCTTGGGCCAGAAGGATTGGGGTTTCTAGTCCCACAGGTGCTCCTTTTGGCTTTGGGCAAGCCACTTAACCCTCTGTTGCCTCAGGTACAAAATAACCCATAATATTGTGAGCCTTTCAGGGCCAAGGGAAATATATATATAGTACCTGAACGTACACTGCTTTGACTGGTAGAAAATAGGTATGTAAGCCTAGCTAAATAAATAAATACAGTGAAAAACGACAGAAATGAGATACAAGCAAACAGGGCTTAAAAACAACTGGGCTATTTCAGAACCATTCATTTACGACATTACAGCAGCAAGTCTAAGTTCTTTCCAATGGAGCGTTGATACAGAGCTTGAATAGATGTCAGCTCTAAACACAGTACTGTGTTTGTGGCATTGGAGGACATCTATTGAGACATTTGCATAGATTTCTACATTTGAATTCACCATGCTGGGAGCTAGTTGCTGAAATATGTCAAATAATCCACGCAGGGAGCTGTTGCTGATCTGGAGCGGGATTAAGCTCATCAGATATGTACTTTTAACCATTTTATACTGAAAGAGGTTGGGGTACTCCTTTTTAATTTTGAATTATTGGTGAAAGTTTGGTGTGTCAAACATTGTTGTGTTGGTATACACTTTTAGGAATGGTTCACTGATTTTCAGGTAAACCATAAAATAATCAAATAGGAAAATTTGTTGCAGGATGTAGTATTCCTCATGACAAATATTCCAACAAAAAACTGAGTCTGCCAGTTGTTAGTATACTTTTGGTCTACTTTTTGTTTTTTTAGGACTTGATTATTGGCATCCTTATAAACAATTAAAATCAGTTTGAATAGAAGAACCACATTCCCATTTACAGTAAAATTAGACACATTTGTGATCAATTCTCAGTACTCACATGACTTGAATCAACCAATGAATGATGGCTCTAATGTTTAAAATGGACACATTCGCTCCCTGTTTCATTTTCACAATGGTGAAGACAAGATAACTGCCTGAGACCATCAGAAAAGCCATTATCACCAAACATCAAAATCAAAGGGGTACAAGGCCATCTCTAAAGAACTTGGGATTCTTTTGTCTACGGTTTGCAATCTTCTTAAGAAGTATTCTGCTCATGGAACAATGATAGGACAATGATAGGAAGAGAAAATTAATCCAAGAAGTCTTCGAAGGCTAGTACGAACTGTTGGAAAAGCATCACAATCAACATTCAAAGAGTTTAAGACTGATCTGGAGCAATCTGGAGTACCATATGCCGTGCACTAAACAAAGAAGGACTTCATGGGCGAAGGCCAAGGAGGTCCCCACTGCTTAAAGATAGACATAAAAAGGTGCGCCTGATCTTTGCCCAAACCCACCTTGAGAAACCACAATCCTTCTGGGAAAATGTTCTGTGGACAGATGAAACCAAACTTGAGCTCTTTAGCAATGCAGACCAGAGATACATTTACAGGCGAAGAAATGAAGCTTATAAGGAAAAAAACACCCTTCCTACAGTTAAATATGGTGGAGGTTCCGTAATGCTGTGGGGCTGTTTTGCTGCCTTGGGAACTGGAAGCCTGGAATGTATTAAAAAAATCATGAAGTCAGAGGACTACCAAGATATTTTGGAGCGAAATGTGCTACCTAGTGGTAAGAAAGTAGGTAATGGGTCTCCCGGCAGTACAAAAGAATGGTTAAAAAGGAAAAAATGCACTAGTTTAAACTGGCCAGCAAGGATCTCACTCCAAATGAGAACCTTTAGAAAGAGCTGAAATCTGCATTTGGTAAAAGGAATCCTGGAAACATTCATGAGCTGGAACAAACTGCAGTTGACGAGTGGGAGAAACTACCAGCAGACAGATGTATGAAACATATAGAAGGCTACAAGAAACATTTGGAGGCTGTCAGCAGGGCCAAGGGTTGAGTAACCAAATATTAGTGAAGGGTGCCATTAATCCTCTCCAGGTCATATTTTGTTTTTTTCTCAGAAATTACTATGCCTAAATTGCACAGACATCTTTCTTTTTATGTATACCTTTGAAAATACTATTAAAATATTTTGATGGCATACAATTGGAATATCTCCAATTATTTCTCAAGATATTGTACAAAACATTCCTAAAATGCAAGGGTTCCAATAATGGTGACCACAACTGTAATCCTTAGCCATATGCCCTGAATGTCTATCGCAGGGGTGGCCAACTTCAGTCCTAGTGCACCATAATCCAGCCTGGTTTTCAGGATGTCCCTAATGAATATTCATGAGGTATGTTTGCACCCACTGCCTCCAGTGTATGCAAATATATCTCATGAATATTCATTATGGACATCCTGAAAACCAGGCTGGATTGTGGTGCACTAGGACTGGAGATGGCCATCCCTGGTCTATTGTGTCACCTCTTTGGTAGCAGCTAATATTTGTGTGGTGAAAGAGCTGGCCAGAGAAAATTTAAATGCTGTGATGGGAGGGGGAATTAAAAGTTACCTGGACTTTAATTTCTCTTAGGACAAGCAGGATGAGTCAGCCACACTTGGTGACGTCATCCGACGGCGCCAAGACAGAAGTACTCTCCATAGCTCAGAAGGGCTTTGCCCTTCTGAGCATGGGCCAACTGGCCCCACCCCCTGCGCGCCCCTAGCTAGCCAGTTTTAGTTCTTCCGCCTTGCCAGCAAGACGGACTTTTTACTCTCCACAACATCTAACCTCTTAAAACACTTTAATAAATTCTCTCTTCTACTACCAGGTATGTATATCAGTAAGACTTACCTTAATACTTGTCCGGGGTTTTCTTTCAGACCTGTTCCAGTGGCTGACTACGAAGGATGAGCTTGAGCCCCAGGCCAGCCATGCCGTGCAGCCCACGAACTTGGGGCACGCTACAAGGATCTGGAGCACTTGAAGGTCTCCTCCGCTGGATGTTAAAGCCATTGCAGAGCCCTAGGATGTGCCTGTGAAGGCCCCGTCCCTGGTCTCTGCCCCAGACGCAGGCTCCAGATCATTGACACAATTAACAGGGCACGGCATTCCAGGACTCCGCCGCTGGCCATGGAAGCCCTCGCAGCAGCCCAGGACGTGCCTTGAAGGCCTCCGTCCCCGGCTTCTGCCCAGCCACATATTCAAATGGTGACCGCTCTGGATGTAGAGCCCCTCAGCAAGCCCAGGACGTGCCAGAATAGGCCTCCGTCCCTGGCCTCTGCCCAGCCGCATATTCAGAATGGTGACCGCTCTGGATGTAGTGACCCTCCGGCCTCTGCCCAGCCGCATATCCAATTGGGACCGCTCTAGATGTACAGCCCCCTCAGCAGGCCCGGGACGTGCCAAAGGAGGCATCCGTCCTCGGCCTTTGCTCCTCCGATGCTCCACGGACCTCCTCACATGTGGCCCATGGGGGCGGCCATCTTGATTGGAAGCATCCTACACCCACAGCGCTATTGGTCGGCGCCACGTCAACCCGCCCCAACGGCCCCATTGGCTGGCTGGAGTTAGGTCTACCCTGCCCAGAATTCCCTTGGCTGGAGCCGCCCCTTGGAAACTGTCCTGCCGCCGATGTTTGAGACCTTGGAAACTGTTCCGGCGCCAACATTTGAGCCCTTGGAAACTGTCCCGGCGCCGACGTTTGAGCCCTTGGAAACTGTTCCGGCACCGACGTTGGAGCCCCAAACTGTTCTGACGCCGACGTAGGAGCGCCTCTCGGCGCGGCTCTAATGCTCTGCCCATCTGACCTCCCTAAACAGCGTCCCGGAGATCCGGCTCTTCAGGCCACGTCGCCGAAAGGTTCCCTCGAATCAAGGGTTCAAATGGAGGGAGCAGAGTGGGTCCAATGCCCTACAGGCTCCCATCTGACCTCCTGACAGCACTCCGCCTCATCGCTGGAGCTCCGCCTCCTGGCACAGCTTCATGTGACCAGGCTCCGGACTCTGCTCACGCTCGGGCAGCTTCCGCAGCAAAGAAGTTAGAGGAAGAGAGATGACAGTAGAGCACTTGAAAACGACAAGAGCTTGGTTGATTTCCTTCTACAACAGGCATTTACGTGCCGTTTTTCCCGCATCAGGGCAGGCTCTCTCTCTCTGGCAATCGGAGGTGGGACGGAGGTCCACGGCGGCTGTTCCGACTGCATCGATCCAGCTGCGACCTCCAAATTGGAAACATGGTGGCTCAGTGCACACAGCTAGTGTGTTCAGGAGCAGAAGGTCACAGGTTCAAGTCCCAGCTGTGGTACCCACCCATTAACCTAAACCAGGATAAGGGCCATGGTTCCCTCAAGATGGTTAAGTCAAGCAAGAGCTGGCACAGTCCACGGAAAGCGACACCTGAGAGGTCTGCTACCAGTACAGAATTTCAGCACGCAAGCCGTGCTACCGCTGCTCGCCTGACTATCTACTCTCAGCGCCGACAGAGGGAAGCTCTTCTAATGCGTGAAGGGAAGCCCCATTGGCCAGCATTCAGTAGCCCTTCCTTCAGCCGGACTGCTGGTACTTGCTGCGGTACTTCTGCTAACTACCTCCTACCCCTCAATAGACTTGGTGCTACTGGAAGGATGGCCCCTCTCTCAAAGGGCCGGGACACACACACACACACACTTGCACGATGCCAACAACAGGCTCGCCCAATAGGTGTACTGACTACACTACCGGGCAGCCAATGAATGGGTGTACTGACTACACTACCAGGCAGCCTTAAAACGCTGGTCTCCTTCATTTGTGCGCCTTAGTCCCTCGGCATGCCTTTAACGCTGGCACCTAAGGCTTAAGTACCTTAATGCAGGCTCCTGAAGTACATATCATTGCTCGTCCCTCCAGCAACAGCGGTGTCAGGCTCCCCCAGCAACAGACCACTACTCATAGGGTCTGGAGCTTGTTTTCCACGGTCCCCTGGCGGCCTGAGCAAGCCCCTCGGAGGCATGACACCAGGTGCTGTATTACAATGTCGCACTGGCTCTGATCCAGATTAACTTGAGCGCTCACCTTTAACCAACTGCCAGCGGTACCCATATCAGCAGCTAGTAAGGAGGTCCCTTACGTGACAAATAAGCTGTCCACTCCTTCCTGCAGAGCCTGCATAGCAGGAAGGGGGGGGGACGGAGGCTTCGCGTCAGTACCAAGAATGCACAGGCCACCCTGTACAGCGTAGCACTCGGGACCTGCCCCAAGAGTAGCCTGAGGACTAAAAGGATCCGCTTCCCACCAGGAGACGTGGGTGAGCTGCGCAAATAGTGTAGCACATGGTTAATACATTGACTGATGAAACAGGGGTCATGATTTGATCCCCAGTGGGCTTAATGAGTAAGGCTGTCTGAGGCATTACTCGTAGCCTCTGAAGAATGGCCTTCTAAGGAGGTCTGGACTGCTGAGTCAGCCACACTTGGCGCTCCTCTTGGCCTAAAAGCCCCAAAGGTCTGACATCCTCCTACCGGTGGCAGTGGCAGCAGGGTAGTGCAGTACACATAGTCGCTGCATTCAATCAACATCCCCACTTCAACTAAGGAGACTAAGAAGCTCGCATTGATGGCGGCCATGGCCATTGCGACCAGAGGCCCCCCGAGCGCTGCCTGCATATAGGAATGTGAAGGATGACGTTCACAACCCTCGGGCACATAAAGGGTATCGCATGGCCTCCTGTTCCCACAGGGACGCCATTGCCCACGGGTTAATACATGACTGTAGGAACCAGAAAACAGCGTCGGCTGTTGGGCAAGACGCAGTCCATAAGCACGGGACATGGTCCTCTCCCTATCACAATTGCATGGCCCCCTGTGCACTCCCACCTGACGAAACAGGAAAAGGTCAGCGCCACCCCACCATCAGGTCGGGGCCTTCCCGTCCAATCCTGGCTCGCCAGCACTGTTCCTGCCAAAGGACAGCCTTCCCTTGCTGACAAGGGCCACATGGCCTCATATCCCTCCATCTGTGCGGATGCGCCCATGCCATGCCCTCAAACCAAACATGGGGACAATTCACCTTGGCGGCAAGGACTGGTCACCTCACACCTACTGACGAGTCCGCCACGGCCCGCCCACCCAGTAAAACTCTATGGCACTAAACCTGTCGTCACCTGTCTGGATCTCCCTCTTGATCAACTCGAGGGCAGCACCCGAACTCAGCATCCACAGAAACAGGTGCACCTGACCAGTGGTCACGGGTCGAGACCTGGCTTAGGTCTATATCGGAGAATCACAACGATTCACAGAGCGACAATGCTGAGGACCAGACAGGAGGAACTCCTGCGGCTCTAGACTCCAGGGCCTGGACGGTGAGGGAATGGATACCCCTGTGAGACCTACCCTTGTGGCCCTCTACCCACCTATGCACGACATCTACCTACTGTGCTCAACTGAACACCATGAGCCCTCAAGCCGTGCTCCTGACAGCTCTCTGCCATACCGGGATATACCCAGTACATTCTCTGAGCAGCGCTCTAGCCTGCCCGGTCCCAGCGGACTACATCCCTACGGACCCTCCTGTATCTCCATTCAATGGAGGCGTTGCCTCTCCTCCAATGAAGGAGCAGCCTAGTGGCTAGTGCAGCAATCTACCTCCCAGGCTGGGCGAATCACCTTGCTGGCTGCCCAGAAACAGACAACTGCCAGCTGCCCAGAGACATACAACCATCCATCGGTAATCACCTTGCCAGCTGCCCGTATACAGACAAGGGCTCCGATATAGACATGGGCCTAAGCCACGCCAGGAGCGCGCACACATGCACGCATCCATCCCAGAGGTCCTCCCTGCGCCCTGCTCAGGTAGCACACATCTGCAAGGCCACCACGAACTTGCAACAAAGCCATCACGGTATACACCGTTCAAGAACACCATTGACATGGGCACACCTCTCATCAGTACCATGCTGAGGAGGATGGGGTCAGGAATTTCACGAATAGGCAGCCTGACAATTTGGTCTGCCACCCCCGCATGCCGCCGGCCGCAGAACCCAATATGGGCACTGCGAGCTTAGTTGTTAACCTCAGGTCTGATACCTTGCACCGATCACCCCAAGGAACATCGATGCACCTCTCTGGTGACTCAGACCGGATGGTACGCCATACTGGGTCAAACTAAGCCAAGCCTCCCAAAGGCACAGACCCAGGAAGGGGGGAATAGCCCAGTGGTTGACACAACTGCCTAGTAACCAGAAATCAAGGGTTTAGTTCAATGATTCCCACTTGCACTCAGTGTGACCTTGGGCAGTCTTCCACCCTCCTTTGCCTCCGTATGGTGATAAATTGCCAAACCGGTACCGGTACTGCCGTGCAGTGATCTACCAGTTCCTGTCATCTCCTATCAGGCTACACTAACGGTTGGCAGCATCCTCCGGTAACGAACTCCGGAGTTGTCTCTAAAACCCCCCCAAAAACCCCCCATTATATATATATATATATAAATAAAAAAGTGAATGATGGCCTAAGGTCCTTTGCACTCGTGGCCAATGATTGTTGCCACTGCACCGTCATGGTGATACGTCCTGCACCATTACTGCTCACCGTGCCTGCCATTTCCCTTCATTGGGATGATCCCGGCTCCCACAACTCACTGCTCGCGGTTTTCCGCACAGAGAGGGCCTGCATTCGTTCTTCGCACAAAAGCGGTTTGATAGCTGCACGCTGCTCCTGCATTACCGTTACTCCCGCTGCTCTATGGGCCTGCACTGCAGAGATGCCTCGTCTAAACAGTGGTGCATCAGGACGGCAAGCCGTCGCATAGTGCCCTGCTCCTTCTCACATCACTGCGACGACACACGCAGTCATCAACCTGCTCCTTCTCACATCGCTGCAGCGCCACTCGCAGGCATCACCACTACACGCCTGCTACATGCAACATGCAGCATGCTATAACAAGAGTGCATGCCAGGCCTGGGAAAGGTTATTGGCCTTCCCCCATCCTCCTCAGCACTTGCCAGCTTGGGAGGCACCAAGTGTGGCTGACTCATCCTGCTTGTCCTAGGAGAAAACGGAGTTACTTACCTGTAACTGGAGTTCTCCGGGGACAGCAGGATAAGTCAGCCACACATACCCGCCCACCTCCCCTGGATGGGGTCGGCCTCCGTCCTGATGCCCGCCTCCTAGCGGCGAAAGGCTCAGCTAGGGACGTACTGGCTAGCTAGCGGCGGGCAGGGGGTGGGGCCAGTTGGCCCATGCTCAGAAGGGCAAAGCCCTTCTGAGCTATGGAGAGTACTTCCGTCTCGGCGCCGTCGGATGACATCACCAAGTGTGGCTGACTTATCCTGCTGTCCCCGGAGAACTCCAGTTACAGGTAAGTAACTCCGTTTTCAGCCTTACTGTATCAAAAAAAACAACTATACCTACAAGCCAAAACACACTTTACAAGATAATAAAAATAATAATTATGCAAATAGAGTATTAAAGGACATTTGCACTGTGTGATGTAGTGTATAATAGCTTCCCCATCCCCCACAGGGACACTCCCCTGCCAAGTTTTGAACAGGTGAGGTTTTGCTCTGGTAAGAACTGAAAACCCTGTCCCTTTAAGGGGAAAGGCTGAGGGGTGTCGCCCAGCCCCAAGGTTTAATTCAGAAAGCAGGAGATCTAGAGGAGCTTGTGGTTTTCTAGAATATGTGGTGACCAGTTATCTTTGAAAGAGAGATTGCTGAGAAGGTAGGAAATGTGGTTTAAGTTTATTGCTGTGCCTTGAGCCTTACTGTTAGACTTCTATTCAGCTGGAAGACTCTTGTGCTAGAGAGAGCTGCTGTTTACTTTATTTGTGGATATGTTGTCCTGCTTCTAAAGACTGAAAGAGTATTACTGAGTTGTGCCCAGAGTGAAGAAACTGGGGAAGAAGCAGTTTGTTTTCTTACCTGAGAACTGCTTGTGCTGGAACAGGAACTGTTACAGCTGTGGAAAGCCTGAAGCAACAGTGTGTCTGTAATCCTAAGTGTATTGCAGGCCCAAGAAGGGCCAGGACAGTTTGCTTGGGTGTTTATCCTGAAAATAAAGTGTATTTTCTTTAAACCTCCTACTGGCTGTAGAGGCTTGTGTCATTGCTCAGCTGCAGTTTACCATACACTGATAAAGCATTGATTTACAAATGGAAATGGCTTTAAGACTTGTCCTCAGTAAAATTATTTAGTTTTGATCCTGATGCAGGTAATTTGCTAACACATGAACATAGTGGGTGTTTGTTAGTATCCAGTTTTGTCTTGGTTTATTGCTTGTATATTTCTTACTATTTTTACTTTTCTCTTTGTTTAATGTTTATTTCTTTTATTTTACATTTATATTAAAATCATCTTTGCATTAAATAATGATTTAGCAGGTTGGTACAACTATTGTAACCATCATCATACTTTTTTTATATTTTCATTATTGGTCTGTTTTATTATAAAAACATTTTTGATATAACTCATTCATTTGTCACCTTAACACAATCACCACTCACACTGCTGTATTAACTTCCATGTGGCGAGTTCCCCTCTTCTTTTTCTCTCTTCCACAGGAATAGAAATAGAATTATCACTAACAAAACTCTCACGCAGAGCCACTAATAAAGGTAGAGATGAGGCCATTTCTAATTCTGCAGCTGCTCCTTTAAACTGAAGCTCTTCTTTATAACAAAGGGAAACATCTGATGAGGTAGTTAGTGAAGGAAAGGTATACGTACAGACTACGCTCGGAGAATATTTTACAAGGTGTCCATGGGCGCGACTGCCATTGGATCCCTTTGGGAGCTGGAATGCCATAGACAGTACAGGTTAGAACTTGACGACTTCCCCGTGGGTAGATGCTTGGGGACGAGGCCTCCTTTTCATGGATATGGGGAGGAACTGAAAAGAGAGAACGGATCATGAAATCAGCGGCTGACAAGCCTATCACTGCACTGGCGAATCTTAGGCGTACATAAGAACATGAAACACTGCTTACATTAGTTTCAAATGTTTATTTTCTCCTAGGAATATGGGCACATATGGGAGCTATGAAACCATCAAGACACCCCCTCTGGAATCCCAGGTTCCTCCAACAGGTGGAAAGACCAGTCTTTTTTTGTATTAGGATTTTAAATTAATTACTTATTTTCATCCAACTCCAAGATCAAGATGAAGAGCTTTAGCATTTTGGATTTTCTCTGTTTCCTCCAGTACACACCATACAGACACAGGTTTTGGGATTGTTCCAAAAAACAAAAAAGTGAAATGAGGTTTTGGTGCAGAAATAAAACCCAAACAGCCACAGTTCAGCAGCAACATGAGGGATTTCCTCGGACTCCCAAGATATTCTTCAGAGACCTCCTAGGTTATGGGATACCTTTCTTGATGCCTGAATATAAATGTGATTTTTCCTTTGTCCTACTGCTAAATGCAGGGAAGGTTCCCCTCACAAGAACCTTCTCACACTCTTGTGTTTCTCCTTAGAAAGTCCTCTAGAGACAGAATTACAAATAAAAGCGCTTCAAAGCAGAACACTCCCATCCTAAAGCACCCAGACCCCTCCTGGATAATTCCACATTAACTTTCATTCTCTTACCTAGATTAGAATCCTGGAGTAAATTGCATTCCAACAGGAATCTCCTTAAACTCCTAGCCAGGAAGTGTGGAAGGTCATGGAAGATGCATTCTCTTTCTCAGGGCGGCTACTGTAGTAGCGTGATCCATACTTTAAGTTTCAGAAGATGCTACTTTCTCGGCCTAGAAGGTAAATGATGGGGATCTAGCAGCTAGGGCAACTAATAACCCATAGTAACTTTACGTAAGCCATCTGAGAGATTCTGCAGTGGGAATTTGTTCTCCCATATAGTACCTTTTTCAATGGCTGCAATGGCAGCGCTGTCTGCATGCCAGGTCAGTAGTTTCTGCAGATGTTTCAGAGCACTGGGAGCTTGAGAGCACATTTGTGGGTCTTAGTTTTTCATTGAAAGTGACTTTGAAATTTTATGCTGTATTGCAGGCTGGGGGTAGCTCTTAACTGCCTAGGTTTTTAGCAATCTTGGGAAGCAGAGTTAGCGATTCCCTGAGGAGGAAATCACGGGAGGCTTTTTTGAAAGAACCATATCCATATATCCCTTTCTACCTCATTGACTAAAACACTGTTTTTCATGGCTGATCAAGCGGTGTGGACCCTGGATAAAGTTGCAAAATATTGGTCCTGTTTGCTGGACATGGGTATGATTTTTCATATGCTTTTTGACTGTCCCACATTCCCCAAGTTTTGGAGTGATGTACGGGATCAAATTTTTGATATTTGGGTACATGCAGTGGAATCTAATATGTCTCATATATACGTGTGTGTTGGTTTTTTAGTGCCATCAAGTCAGTGCTGATTCCTAGCAACCCAGCTCCCTCTGTGTATGTATGTGAGACAGTGGCAGCAGAAAAAAGCCATCAGATGCTAAAATGTCGTCAGGTTTGAGCTTCTGGCCTGATCTTTTCTACTTTGTTAATGTATTATTGTATATTTTAAAGGCATGCTTTAGAAAGGCTGTTTAAATGGTAGCAGGAACGTCCAAGAGAATTGCAATTCTGTGTTTAATTTTCAAGGAGAAGGTGGACACGTTTAAGTCTGATCTAAAATCAACATATCCCTGCCACTCACTGTAGATGGTGTATTAAAAGACACTAGGAGTACACAAGGGAAAGAGACTATTTTACAAGGATAAAACGTGGGAAAAATCAACGATGGAATCCCAGCAACTTGCATGAGCATCTCGGAATGCACACGTCCACACTCCAGCACTTACATGTACAGTCGGTGGTTTTGGAAATGCAGATGTGTAGCTGCTCTTAGGGACTGGTAGCATACATTTGCCGTGCTAAATTAGTGCAGAGGTCTTCTAATTTTTGGAGTTATGTGCATCTCTCCCTCTGCTGTTGGTATGGTGCTATGTGTTAGTAACTACTAACTAGCATGTGGGTGCACTTAAGGCCACCCAGTACAGTGACATTAAATGCATCCATGCTAATGGTAAGACGCATAAGAACATAAAATATGCCATACTGGGTCAGGCCAAGGTCCATAGAACCCAGTATCCTGTTTCCAACAGTGGCCAATCTAGGTCATCAGTACCTAGCAGTTTCCCCAAAAGACACAGGTTCCATAGTGCTTGGGTCAAGCAGTGATATCCTGGGTCCCTTTTTAATAATGGTTTATGGACCTTTATTAATTTTATTTAACTGCATTTATATCCCGCTTTTCACCAGGAACTTGTCCAAACCTTTTTTAAACCCAGCTACACTAACAGCTTTTACTACATCCTCCGGTAACAAATTTCAGAGTTTTCTCTTATTAGTCTTAAATAGTTTACCCTGTAGCTTCATTGTTTACGTTATCAGAATATAGAAAGACTAGGGAACATGCAATCGATCTATGTTTACCTGTTCCACTCTGTTCATTAATTTATAGACTTCTATCATATCTCCCCTCAGCCGTCTCTTTTCCAGGTTAAAGAGCCTTAACTTTTTTAGCCTTTCTTCATAGGGGTATCCTTCCATCCCCTTTACCATTTTGGTGGCTCTTCTCTGTACCTTTTCTAATAACGCTATATCCTTCTTAAGATACGGCGACCAGAATTGCACACAATATTCAAGGTGCGGTCTCACCATGGAACGATAAAGAGGCATTATAATATCTTTTGTTTTATTTTCCATTCCTTTCCTTATCATACCTAGCATTCTATTTGTTCTCTTGGCTGCCGCTGCACACTGGGCGGATGGTTTTAACATGTTATCCACAATAACGCCTAAATCTTTTTCCTGAGAGGTGGTTCTTAATGTGGAACCTTGCATCGTGTAACCATAGTTTGGGTTGTTCTTCCCTAAGTGCATAACTTTGCACTTGTCCACATTAAATGTTTGCCCGAAACCCCTGTACTAACCATGATGCAGTTAGTGTCCCTTAACTGCCCAGTCACATACTAACTGGTTAGCGTGGGGCCTGCATGTTTAGCAGGCAGCAAAGCCTACACTAATGGTTTGCTAGTATGAAAACATGCCCCTTAATGAATGATAGAGAACTCAATATTTACCCCCTTTTCTGGTGGGAGGGTGAAATAAGCATTGGGGAATTAAGACGTATATACCCCTTACTCCCTATTATAGAGGGTTGGTGAAACTCAGCACTTCTTGAATGCCTGTTCTAACCAGAAGTCATCTCTCGTGGACCAGCTTGAGGCCTTACTCCCTCCAGAGCTGGATTCTGGTGTTCTCAAGCCCTCTGCGCTTTCAAGCCTAATCATGGACTTGAGGACATTATTAGACTTTGCTGAAAAGAGAAGTTGAAGAAAAACAACTCTTAGGAAATACCTAGAAATTTTTGAAATATAATTTTGAAGTTTTAGTTGCATTAAATTTCTTTATCACAGTTCCCCCCCGCCCCCACACTTGTTTTTTTTCTGCCTTTTAAAATTTTCCCTCCCTCGTAGACCGCACAAATTTTGTAGGACCTAAGTACTCTGTCTACAGTGCCTAGAGAGAAATACGACACTGACTCCCTCTTTCTCAGCACCCTGGATTCTACTCGACTCGTGGACTGCTTGAAGAGAAATAATCAGAACTTTTAGGTTCATTCAAAATGTTAGAGCCACCAAACCTTAGATATCTCCCATTGGAGAGTGTGACAGAAAACAGCACCTCCCCTCTCTGAATGTCATGGCTATTTGTCTCTGGAGGCACACTGCAAAACAAACACCAAAGGGCGTAATAAGAGCATTGGATTTGTCACCTATTATTATACATAGGAAGTGGAGGAGTAGCCTAGTGGATAGAGCGATTGCCTAGTACCCAGAAGATCAAGGGTTCGATTCCCACTGGCACTCCTTTTGACCTTGGGCAAGTCACTTTACCCTCCATTGCATTAGAAGAAAAGGCCTGGCAATTTACTTCCAGTGCTACCAAGAAAACCCAGAGGCAGCTGGGTCACTAGAAGTCAGCACTGACTTGATGGTACTAAAAGAAAAAAATAATACATTAGACCTTTTGAACTATAGCATAAGGGCTACAGCACAGAGCCCCTGAATACCATGGTCTGGTATTCAACCCTTCCTGTGCAGGAATGGGAAAAGGATGGTAGATTAAACTTTACTGTCAAGCCATCTCTGTTATACCCTTCCTGAACTGTAAGTTGTTTGCATAGGCAAACTTACTGCCTTGCTGACTGTACTGTTTAAACCCGACGTAGCTGTGCCACCTCCTCACTGGTCTGATGAAGGCAGCGTGTCTCTGGAAAGCTAGACACAGATGTCTGTCCAGAACAAAGATTTCCTTTAGAACTTGTTTGTCGAGTCGTATTTCTATATCTTCAAGGCAACTAAACCAGCAACTACAATACGTTGTTCCTATGTAGGTTGTGAATTGTAATGAAGCCCCCTGATGCAGAAACTGCTCCAGAGTGTGCAAATCTTTTGCCTAGGCATAAGACGTTTCTTAGTAAAGGGAAATTCACAGGCCCCCATTCCAAAGCAGCTCACTGTGTTTCTGATGGAGTCATTTGGTCTTCTGCTATCTTCGGTCAGAGAGGACTATTGGGTGCATCCATTCAGCACGTCTCGCATGGGGGTGTCTGGGGCTTTATCAAAAGCATGAGAGCTGAAGATCAATGAAAACCACAGAATCTCATGATAGTTTTTCAGTTTTGACTGTTTTCACTGGCCTTACTTCTGACCTCTTGGTATCAAGTCAGGGGCCACCTTCACCTGACTGGACAATAAGCCATGAAGAACAGAGGTAGTCAATAAAATGCATTACATGTCAAATTTGTAAAAAGATATATCAAGGAGGTGACTATAATATATCAGTGGTGAAAGTCACGTAACCATGTACCTCTGAAAGGCTAGCGAACAGCAGAGAATTTAACGAGTGACCACTAATCACCATATCGTCAAAGAATATAAGAGTAAGCACAAACATCCCATATACAAAACTTCAATCATACTATACAGTCATAATTACATAAAACAAAATATTTCCTAGATAAACTGATGTACCAATGATTCACCCAAATAATTGATCTGTATCAATGGTACAAATGACAATCACTGGGATATAAAAACATGAATTTAAATCTATAGTCCAAAATTATCTTCAAGATTCCTTTGAATCTGATAGCTGGAGAAAGCACATTGTTGTTTGTTCTTGTTTATCTACATCTATATGTTTTCTCCAGGACCAAGCAGGAAGTCAGTCCTCACATATGGGTGTCCTCGGTGCCGATGAAGCCCCAGCGGAGCATTTCCCCAGCTTTCTA
The DNA here is from genome assembly GCA_033557465.1 of Ichthyophis bannanicus. Classification (NCBI taxonomy): domain Eukaryota; kingdom Metazoa; phylum Chordata; class Amphibia; order Gymnophiona; family Ichthyophiidae; genus Ichthyophis; species Ichthyophis bannanicus. Next base: position 71,137,610 of record CM066050.1, on the reverse strand, counting down.
TGAAAGCCTTTGGGAATGCAGGCACACAAGCGCGGTTCCCTTCCCGCCTAAAGGTGCCATCTTACCTCAGTCTCTTTTTTTTTTTTTTTTTTCTGTGAAGCCCGTCGGACGTATGTCCCGTTTTCCCGGTTAAAATCAGATTTTTAGCAATTTTTTTTTTTCTACCGGTTCGACGCCGGTTCCTCTCCCGCCGGGTTCGGTACACCGGTATCGAGCCTGATTTCTTCTTTTTCGGTTTTTGCCCTTCGTGGCTGGCGTTTGCGCCCTTTTTTCTCTTTTTCCCTGGAAGGCCGGTCCTTTGACCTCACGGGGACTCTTTTTTTTTTTTTTTTTCCCCCCCATATGGCTTCCAGTGGCTTTAAGAAGTGTGATCGGTGTAAGAAACTAATGTCTCTCACCGACACACACGACTGCTGCCTTCGGTGCCTCGGTCCCGACCACGATCCTAAGTCATGCGGGGCCTGTGGAAAAATGTCTTCCAAGGCACTACGGAGTCGACAGTAGGAAAAGGAAAGGCTTTTCTCGGACTCAGCCTCCGGCCGGGCCCAGACCTCGTCTGAGGCCTCGACATCTCGGGATTCCGATCCCGAGCGCCGTCGAAGCTCCTCGGACAGGGGGTCCCCCGACCGGGAACGCAAGAGGAAGAAGCGGCTCGCGAGGGCGTCAGAAGAGGTCCCTGGCTCCTCGAGGGCCAGGTCTAAGACCCCCGACCGTCGCCCCGGGCCTGTGGAACCAGAGAAGCCTGCCAAAGTTCCTCATGTGGAGCCGGAGTCTGCTGGACACGTAAGCCCCGTAGTCCTCGTGGACTCTCCTCCCAGGGAGCCGACATTGGGCCCGGCGCCGCCGGGGCCCTAGTCGGTGGCTGCTGCGTCTCCCGAGCTGAGTGTCAGGATGACAGCCTTGGAGAGCAGAATGTCTGCCTTCATGGAGCAACAGCGGGCGCTGATGGCCAGCCTGTCTGGCGCATCTGCCCCGACCACCGGGACATCGACGTCAAAGTCGACCCCGGAGTCCGAGCCGATACTAGAGTCCATCGTGGCTTGGAGTCGACCTCGGTCGCGGTCTCCCTTGACCTCCCGTTCGGGACCGAGGGCGTCGACGCTGGTGCTTCCAGCGTCGGGGCGGGTGCTCCAGGGCCCCGCGGGGTCGGACCCCGACTCTTCCTCGGACGAGTCAGCTTGGGAGACGGAGGACGAGGAGTCTCCCGATACCTTTAAGACTCGGTGCGTCCCTTCGGACTCACCGCAGTCTGAACCCCGGAGTAGGTCCCCTCCAGAGGACAGCCGGTTCTCGGAGTTTGTCCGGGATATGGCCACTGCCTTGGCTATTCCGGCGGATCCCGAGGAAGAGCCTCGAGCTGAAGAGCTCGAGGCCCTACAGTATGACTCTCCTCCAAAGGAAGCCTTTACTGTCCCGGTTCCTCCGATGCTGGAACGGCTCCTCTTCCGTATGTGGGAGGTACCGGCCTTGGCGCCGGTTCTTAGCAAGCGGTTCGATTCCATCTATCGACTCCAGAAGAGCCCTGGGTTTCAAAAGGCACAGCTACCACACCATTCCATGGTTGTGGAATCGGCCATGCATCGTCTGAAGAGTCAGAAGATGCACTCCGCGGTGCCTCCTGGCAGGGAGGCCCGAAACCTAGATGGCGTCGGTAGAAAGTGTTTTCAGGGCTCGATGCTTGCTTGCCGTGTCCAGTCTTACCAGCTGTACATGGGCATGTACTTGCGGGATCTGGCCAAGGAGTTGGCCGGATTCTCTGCTGGTCTCTCCGGGGAACCCTTGCAGAGATTTAAGTCTTAGTCCTCGGGGATTCAGGACTGCTCGAAGTTCATGTCCCGCGCCACCTACGATGGCTTCGAGGCTTCGGCCCGAGTTGCGGCAGCTGGCATCGCGACTCGACGCCAGGCGTGGCTGCAGTCATCGGACCTCGAGCCATGGGTTCAGGACAAGTTGGTCGATGTCCCTTGCCGAGGTGAAAACCTTTTTGGCAAGCCCATGACCAAGAAGGCCGCACAGCTCGAGACGGAGCACCTCACCCGGACAAGGCTGTCGAGGGAAGACCTCTGCCCCTTCTCATAAAAAGAAGGGCTCGGGTAAAAAGCCCTTTAACCCGAGGAAGGGCACTGCCTACAAACAGTACCCACATTATCAGGCTGCCCAAGCTGCCCCCCAGGGTCAGCAAGCCAAGGGCCAGGGTAATGGGCCCCGTAGGCAGAGGACCCCCAAGCCTCAGGCCCCTGCTACCACTCAGCAGGGTGGGGGCTTTTGACTCCTTGAGCATAGCCTCTCCTCCACTGCTCTCCCAACCATGCACAGGAGGTCGTCTCGCCCTCTTTGCCCACCAGTCGTCTCGCCCTCTTTGCCCTTATCACCGGGGACAGTTGGGTGCTGTAGATAATCCACAAGGGATATGCCCTCCATTTCCACCAACTGCCACCCCCATATTTTCCAGGGGAGCCTCCAAGGCCTCCTCTGCACACAGCCCTTCTCTGTCAGGAGCTTCAGGGGCGGTGGAGCCTGTTCCTCCCCACTTTGCAGGTCACGGATTCTACTCTAGGTATTTCCTGGTGCCCAAAAGGACCGGTGGCCTTCGTCCCATTCTGGACCTCAGGAACCTCAACAAGTTCCTAGTGAAAGAAAAGTTCAAGATGCTTACTCTTGGAACCCTTCTGCCCTACCGCCAGCAGGGAGATTGGCTATGCTCCTTAGATCTAAAAGGATGCGTACACTCACATCCTCATTCATCCAGACCACAGAAAGTACGTAAGGTTCATCGTGGGAGGAAACCATTATCAGTACAGAGTGCTGCCTTTCGGCTTCACCTCCGCCCCCAGAGTCTTTACAAAGTGCTTAGCAGCGGTGGCGGCCTACCTGAGAAATCAGGGCATCTTTGTCTTCCCCTATCTGGACGACTGGCTCATCAGGGGTCAGACAGGTCAGGAGGCCAATCAAGCCACCTTCAGGACCATTGCTCTTCTACAACGCCTGGGGTTTGTCATAAACTTCGCAAAGTCCACTTTGCTCCCTTCCCAGAACTTGGAGTTCATAGGGGCAAGGTTGGACTCTCTCCTGGCAAAGGCATTCTTGCCAGAAAACAGAGCCCGAAGGTTAATGGCCTTGGCAAACCAGTTTCTCAACAGGTCACTGGTCTCCGCCAGACTCTGCCTGCGGCTTCTAGGCCACATGGCTTCGACAGTACATGTGACCCCCCAATGCCAGGCTCCATATGAGGCCTGCACAGTGGTGCCTTCGGTCTCAGTGGCCACAGGCAGCCTCAGAGACAGGATAAGGGTGTCCAGACCATTTCTGCACTCCCTCAACTGGTGGCTACACCCACCCAATCTGCTGAAAGGGGTGCCCTTTCAGATTCCAGATTACACAGTGATGCTAACAACAGATGCCTCCCTGCAAGGCTGGGGAGCGCATTGTCTGTCTGGGCAAGTGCACCCAGGGCCTCTGGTCTCCCTGGGAAGCTGCACAGCAGATCAATCTCCTCGAACTCAGAGCTATTCGATTAGCACTCAAAGCTTTCACTCCTACCCTGACTCAACAGTCTGTCCTGATTCAGACAGACAATCAAGTTGCCATGTTTTATGTGAACAAACAGGGCGGAACTGGGTCCAGGATCCTTTGTCGGGAAGCTCAGGACCTTTGTTCTTTTGCCCTCAAGCACAACATGCTCCTCAGGGCTGTGTATCTTCCTGGCCAGGACAACTACCTGGCAGACAGATTGAGCAGGATACTGCAGCCCCACGAGTGGCAGCTACATCCTTCAGTAGTTCAGAAGATCTGAGATGGGGTCTCCCTTTGATGGATCTTTTTGCCAGTCCCATCAACAAGCAACTGCCACAGTTCTGCTCCAGGCAACCACATCCTCTGCGGACAGCGGCGGATGCTTTTCTGATATCTTGGTCTCAGGGCCTCCTCTATGCATTTCCTCCCACGCCCTTGGTGGCCCGAACCCTATTCAAGATTCTCCAGGACAAGGCCTCGGTCCTGCTGGTAGCTCCCAGGTGGCCGAGGCAGCCTTGGTTTCCTCTTCTGCTTCAACTGGCGGTGGATCCTCCATTGCCTCTGGGGTTGCAACCCGACCTTCTCACACAGGACCAGGGTTCCCTTCTGCACCCCAATCTCAAATCCCTCAATTTGATGGCCTGGAGGCTGTAAGGGTAGTTTTGGCTCCCTGGGGCCTACCTCAGGAAGTTGAGGAGGTTGTCCTAGCCTCTAGAAAACAGTCCACTAGGAAAACCTATGCTCCTTAAATGGAAAAGGTTTTCTGTGTGGTGTCAGCTACGTACAGAGGACCCTTTCTCTTGTACTGTGCCAGTAGTGCTTCAGTACCTACTGCACTTATCAAATCAGGGACATAAGTCCAATTCTGTTCGGGTCCACCTCTCAGCTCTAGCAGCTCACCACTCATTGGTAGAGGGACAATCTCTGTCTGGTCACCCCTTGGTGTCCCACTTTCTCAGGGGCTTGCTTTTGCTCAAGCCTCCCATCCGTCGTCCTGCCCCTGAGTGGGAGCTGAATGTGGTCTTGCAGCAACTGACTCGCCCACCTTTTGAGCCAATGGCTACCTGTCCACTACGCTTCCTCTCCTGGAAGATGCTCTTCCTGATAGCCCTTACCTCGGCTAGGCGAGTAAGTGAGCTTCAGGCCCTGGTCTGTGACAGGCCTTACACCAGGATTTACAGGAACCGGGTAGTCCTCAGGACTCATCCAAAGTTCCTCCCTAAGGTTGTCTCCTCTTTCCACCTCAATCAGGAGGTGGTTCTTCCAACATTCTTCCCTAGGCCTCATGCTAGCCAGGCTGAAGCAGTCCTGCATACCTTGGACTGTAGGAGGGCCTTATCCTTCTACCTTGACCGTACGCAGGGGCATAGAAGGGCTACTCAGCTCTTCGTATCTTTTGACTCCAATAAGTTGGGGTTGGCTGTGTCCAAGCGTACCTTGTCCATCTGGGTGGCTGACTGTATCACCTGGGCTTATAAGGCGGCTGACCTTCCTTTGCAGGGTAGGGTCACGGCCCATCGTGTCAGGGCAATGGCTGCCTCAGTGGCTCATCTCCGCTCTGTGCTCTTGGTAGACATCTGCAAGGCTGCAACTTGGTCTTCAAACCAGACTTTTGCAGCCCATTACTGTCTGAAGAGGGAGTCCCGTAGGGACAGTGCTTTTGGCCAGGCAGTACTCCGGAATCTCTTTGAGGTATAGGCAACTCCTGCCCTCCGTTGGGCTACCGGTGGAGGTTGTGTCCTTGAAAAGCCTTTCTTTGCTGTTGAGACTAGAGAGAGCTCTCTTGTTCAGCCTGGGTTCCTCGGTAGCCCAGAGCTGGGGAGTCACCCATATGTGAGGACTGACTTCCTACTTGGTCCTGGAGAAGGAGTAGTTACTCACCTGTAACAGGTGTTCTCCAGGAGCAGCAGGAATCAGTCCTCACAACCCTCCCTCCTCCCCTGGGAGTTGCAGTTGTACATAGCTAAGGACAGCACACAAAAATGAAAAAAATAAACTATCTCATTTGACTGAGGTAAGATGGCACCTTTTAGGCGGGAAGGGAACCGCGCATGTGTGCCTGCATTCCCAAAGGCTTTCATAGAAAGCTGGGGAAATGCTCCGCTGGGGCTTCATCGGCGCCGATGACACCCATATGTGAGGACTGATTCCTGCTGCTCCTGGAGAACACCTGTTACAGATGAGTAACTACTCTTTAGCTCACATCCTTTCAGTAGTACTTCAAGGTGAGTTACTATTTTACGTGATGTATTTCCCTCTTCCTGGAGGACCTATACATAAGGGATCTTTTTACTAGAACATGCTAAATGGCTAATGCGCATTTTAGCATGGAGCTGTCGTAACTGTTATCCTGCTGGCATGACAGTCACTGTGCGCTAATTTTTGAGGCAACTGCGCACAGTATGTTGGGACGTGGAATGGATGGCTTATGGGCAGAGCTGGCATGGAGAGCACACTGCAGTTAGTGCACAGGTACATATAGCATGCTGTCAATGTTGCAAGTAGCGGGGGTGCACTTAACGCCACCCATTGAGGTGATGTTAAATGCAGCTGCATTAATTGTGAGTGTTGCTGCTGCACTTTTTAGCATACTTTCTATGAGAACATACTGGTCGTGCCTCTGACAGTGCATGACTTTTGCCCTTACTGCATGTTGATTGTATTTATTGTGCATTTTATGTAGAAAAGACTTACTGCACCTTAGTAAAAAAAAAAAAAAAAAAGGCGCCTGAGTCTGGACCTGAAGGATAAGTGACTTGCTCAAAGTCACAAGGAGTAGCACTGGGATTTGAATCTTGGTTTGCCTGGTTCCCAGCCCCCTGTTCTAACCATAAGGCTCCTCCTCCATTCTTATATTTGCTATAGACGTTCACTGTCCACTCGAAGGATGTGGATGGGAGCCGTAACTGCTTCCCATTAATTACCGATGATAACTTCTCAGGAGATAAGAGTAAGATACCATTTTCTAACTTTGCAGTGCTGGGGCTGACTTAGTGCTTGAGTTGGAGTCTTGGGGGGGGGGGGGGGATTGAATAGTGAAATGAGATGTTAGGATGTCCCCAGATGCCATTAGGTGTGATTTTGAGGCTTACCTGGAAATTCCAGGTCAGGAGCTCTCTGACTTGAGGCCCCAGTTCAGGTGGTTGCTGGTTGAATGGAAGTAAATGAAAGTTAGAAACTTCACTTCACCTCTAGAGCTGGTATTAACAGCACATATTAAGAGGTTAAATACGTGCTTTAAATTTAGCACACAACTATTTTGGAAGTATTTCCTATACAGATCTTTCCCATACATTTTCATGGAAACTGGTAAACCTAAAGCACATTTTTCCCAAAAAAATGTATGCTAAAATCTGAATAAAGATGCACGTGAAGGTTAGTGCATTATTACATCGACATTTACGTTACTAGGAGGTATCTAGATGAGTCAATGATTACAGAATGTGATAACCAGATTAGCTTTTATCTTCTGTTTCTTATGCCTATCACCATAGACAGACAGTAGATGATGATACAGTTCAGCATGTGTCTGATAGGGCTTTCCTTTATTGGGATAATGGGGGGGGGGGGGGAATTGGGTTAGGGCTGGTCAATGGCTGTGCTAACTTTATGTGGTTTTGCTATCCAAATATTCAGCACTGGTGAATGTCTGTCTGGAATATCCGTTTTCATTTTTGCCCTTTGTGGCAAGGCTCTTTACAAGGGCTTACCACTGTGGGCTAAACATTGGACTAGGTGTTCATAAAAGCGACATTATTCTACACAGAAATTCTGCACAAAATAATGATAGCGTTGCAGCCCATTCACATAACATTGTTCTAGCACACTTCCCCTGCCATTTATTTTTCAGCACTCTCTTCAGCAAAGCCAGTAAAAGGTTGCAGGTGCTGTACATGGAAGAAAGAGGCATAGATTCTCACCAGCACTGACTACAGATCTATGAGCTAATCCTTTACGCCGCCGCCTCGGACCTTGCCTTAAAATCCCAGTGTTGAGCTCAGTCTTCTGCATCTGCACTGCAGAGCTAATTGCTTCATTACCATCCCTTTAAAAGGATCTAAATGTGCTGTGCACTGCTGTCTGCTCAAGGCTTTGTGCACAGTTAGCTTGCTTGCAAAACTTGTTCTTGCATTGGCAGCACATAAAATTGAGAAGCAAAAGGGAGCTAACCTGCGTGCATACATAGAATGCTTTTCTGCATCGAGGCAAAAGTGGGGAGGACAGCGGGTGGATGACAGTTCAAAGAGACAGTGAGTAGGCACAAACTGTTTTCTTCCATTCCTTTATATGCCAGCAAATCTTAAATTTTATTTCCAGTATTTATACATCATCTTTCTGCATTCAATCAAGGCGGCTTACAAATGTTACATTTGTAATAATGATCACTTAATACTTACCATTGACTATCAAGTAAAGGCTCAGATGCTGCTCCAGTCCAGCCTGCTGGTTTTGGAGAACTAGGGTGTAATTACCAGAGTCCTGCTCCAGTACATCCCTGATTTGCAGTGCATGCTGGGATAACCGGTGCTTGCCATTATTTTGTATCAGCTTTCCATCTTTGTACCTGAGTGGGAAGTCAACAAAGTAAAGGAATTAACACACGGGAGTCGGATGGCTCTGGGAATTCAAATTCTCTTGCTGTGGACAATTAATTAAGAAAACGGGCAGAAAGGAGAAGTTTGGTGGTTGAGGCATGTGCAGACTCCACCAGCTGAGAGAACACAAATGCCGGTGTGCTTACTAGGCTGAGATCTCTATTGAATGATAGCACCATGTGCTTGATCTATGCCGGACCTAAGAGAGTCTGCTTAACAGCATCACATACCAGAGTGTCTGTGTATTGCCCATGGAATGTACCCAGGTGCCAGTGTCATGTGCCACACTGCTAGGGTGCGTAATACAATACTGCACCCAAATTCTAGTACAATATTTTATTTATTTGGCTGTGCTTTTATATCGCTTTTCAGAGGTCAAAGCGGTGTACATAAAACTTGACTAGGTTACAACGTTTACATAGAACAAGGTGATGCACATAGAACTTGGAATTTAAACAGATTCAACGATGTTACAGAGAACAGGGACTTTGCACATTTATATTTAACAGGGGCATGTTGCCATAGAACTATTTACAAAGCATTCATAGTTGTGGGGGGGAGTCTGACATATCAGACTGCCAGCATTAGAAGTGGGCAACATGAATCCTTTGACAATTACTAGTCTCTCATGTGACACTAATGCCTCTTGCCTCAAGAACAGGCAGGAGAAGTACATTTTCTGCTGCATACTGGACTTCCTCAGCAAAGACTACTGCAACCTGCTTCTCATGGGTCTCACTTGGAATTGTCATCTACACAAAAGTCTGTTCAACATTCAGCTGCACTCTTCCTTTAATTTTCTTATGATCTTGCAATCCATCTTCTCATGTTTCTCTCTTGGCTCCCCATCCGCTTCCAATATAGCTCAAGCCTACATACCCCGCTTGACCCCCACCAGTATGGGTTCAAATCAAATCATAGTGCTGAAACGCTGTTTATCTCTTTACCGGATAGAATCATAACCACTATCAATGACATAAAAATGGGTGTGCTTTTAATCTTTATTGCTATCAAAGCTGCATTCAACTCTATAGTTCACTCTGCACTTCTGGACCGTCTCAAGAACATGGACTTACATAAGAACATAAGATATGCCATACTGGGTCAGACCAAGGTCCATCAAGCCCAGTATTCTGTTTCCAACAGTGGCCAATCTAGGTCATATGTACCTAGCAGTTTCCCCAAGGGACACAGGTTCCACAATGCTTGTATTGGTTCAAGCATTGATATTGTGGTAAGGAGAGTGCAGTCCAGCATGAAGAAATAAAGGGAAAAGGAACTTTTTCTTCTTTGCGGGGGATGGGTGCACCAGAACACATACACCCTAGTAAAAGCAGTGAGAGAAACCACGAGGGTAGAGCTAGGCTAAGGCCACACCCAGACTCCATGGCAACCCTAGGTAAGAGTAGGAGGTACATGGGGTGGAGTCAGAAGGGGAGGTGCCCTGCTCCACGTTTACGTTTGAGCAAACAAACAGAGAGACGGAAGGAGAAACAGGAACAGGAACAAGGACAAGTGCAAGGAGAGCAAGAGCAGCCAGGACTGCAGCCAAGAGAGCTACAGAGAAGGTTCCAGGGAGAGGACCAAGTATATTGGCAAGAGAGAGAGAAGGCTGGCATTGGAAAAGCTAAGGCAAGAGAGCCTAGACTCCTCGGGTGAAGGGTGTGTCTTCAGGCAGAAGAAGCCCCAGGAAGTGGAGAGGAAATCTTACCCTGATTCCCTGATTGGCTCTGAGGCAGAGATAGTTACAGCCAACAGAAGCTCCAGATATGGAAGTCCTGCAGTAAATCTCCAAGGTAGGAGAAAGAAAGCAGTGAAGCCTAAGGCTTATATCTCTTGCTCTGATTCTGAAGAGGGATTTGTACCTGGGAAAACCCAGATTAGAAAGAAGGGGTTTTCAAGAAAGGTTGAACAGGAGAAGCCTGTTGAAGTTCTGCCAAGAGAAGGAGGGGCAGTGCAGTGGAATAGGCTATTTGAGCTTTTAAATGACTTAAAGGAAAAAGTGCCTGAACGGTTCCAAGCATTACCAATATGCAGCTCAGAAGAAAGTATGGAGGTGGATGGTAGAGGAACTGACATGGGTTCTTCTTGTTCTGAGATGGACTGTGCTGTTTGTATTGATGCTAATTAATGGAAGCCAAATAGCAGAAAGAAATTAAGAAAGCTGTTACAACTTTGTTATAGCTGAAAGCCTGAAGTAAAGGAGAGAATGAGTCTTATATTGAAGCACTAAGGTTCTTTCCTGAAGAAGTGGCTAGTGCAACCAAGGCGGGGCTAGACAGCTGAGAACTGTTTAACTCAAAACAGCAAAGAAGGAGCTAGCAGCCCTACTGGCTTTGATTGTAAGTTGTAAATACATGTGCCTTTATGATTGCTGAAGTAAGAAGCATCTTAAAGGGAAAGAAAAGGAAAGCCATTGTAAATAATTCCACGGAAACACTGTTTTTGACATTTGCTTTAATTGGAGAAGATTATCCTTTGTTTCTTTGTCCTGAGTGTAAAGTTGCTTTGAAGATTGTTACCATCTTACCTAAAGGAAGCTAATAAAAATTCCTGTGCGCTTTGAAACATCCACTTGGTTCATTACTGACTACACAACTACAACCCTTTGGAAAAGGAATACAAGATGGTCTCCCGTCCCTACTAGGCAACCGCCTGGTAGAGGTGTGGTCGCCACAATATCCTGGGTCCCTTCTTAATAATGGTTTATGGACCTTTCCTCCAGGAACTTGTCCAAACCTTTTTTAAACCCAGCTACACTAACAGCCTTTACTACATCCTCCGGTAACAAATTCCAGAGTTTGATTACACGTTGGGTGAAAAAATATTTTCTTTTATTAGTCTTAAATAGTTTTACCCTGTAGCTTGTCACAGAGCAGACTCTCTAGAGCCCCCTGAGGAGCTAAAAAACACTACTCCTCAAGTAAACAGTGACGTGTGGAGAGAGCACATGACACAAGGGTATCAGAATAGGTATAAGGGAGTGAGGTCACAAGCCTGGAATTATCACCCAGCCAGTAGGGAGGCAAGGAAGGTCCCACCTGACCCCAATAGGCTAGGGTGTGGTGCAGCTGGGGATTACGTAAATAATCAGCACAGCTCACAGGAGGGAGTCAAGGCAGAGAGAGCCGAAGAAGCTGGGAGACCTGAGAGACGAAGGAGGTTAAGAGAATCAAGGCAACCAAGTGAGTTGAAAGACCCAAGGAGAAAGGATATTCCCAGGCAGAGGAGATACCCAGAGTGGGAAGAACACAGACCTCCCAGGTCTCTACAGCAAGGCAGAAGGCACTGGCTGAATGAAAGTCTGAGTGAGTCTGATGAACAATTAAGTGAAAGAGATGAGCAACTGAATTCAGACAGGGACAGTGTATGCAGCAGCCTTGATAGAAGCTATGCCCTAAGACACAAGTTACAAGCTAGGAAAAGCTATTCTGAGCCAGAGAGGAGAAATGCTAAGCTGAGCTATGAGAGGCATTTGTATGAGAAACAAAAGCCCTATAATGTTAACTTAATGAAAGCAGGAAAACTCCAGAGTCTGGGCTACAGACAGAATATAGAACAAAGCTTGTTACCTGTGAGAGAGAACCCTGCAGAGGGATATAACTGGCATAAGCCTTCTCAGAAACTGCCGTTGGAGATAACAGCTGTTTGTAAAGCTCCTGTTAAAACAAAACCCCGAACAAAGGTTCCACTCTCTAATAGCTGGGCAGCTAACTGCTTTACTCTGCCTGATAACCAGAGGCAGAGGAAAGGCTCCTGGTTGAGCAACTCCAGAGAATATGGTAAAGCCAAACAGATACATTCTGTAGAGAGTCAAGTACGTCACAAGCTGGAAAGTTTGTTGAACAAACTACCTCAGGAGAGAAGTGACGAAGCATCTGTACAGGACAGTGTTCCAATGCAGTATGAGCCTTATGCAATAGAGGATAACATTGAATTGCCTGTTGAACAGATGGACTGTAGTTTGATACTAGCTGACCAAATAGAGTCTCTCAGATAGAAGGCTGAACTGCTCCAGAGAAGCCTTTATCTGGAAACCTGACAAGCTGTATTTCTGTTTCCATTCATATTTTGTTTGCTGAAAGGAAAGCTATTTTGGTTATAGTTCTTTTTGTTTACCCAAGAAGGGTTATGTTGATTTGATTGTTATACTTTTGAAAGAATCCTACGGGACGGGGAATAAAACCCAGTTAAACCGATTTCGGTGTCACAACTTATTTGTGTACTGGCAAGGACTATAAATATTGAAAAGGCCAGTACTTTACACCCGGGTGCAGTACCAGCTGTGACCAACAGGAGGTGCTGCATGACAAAGGGGTGACAAGCTTCATTGCATGTCCCCTAGTCTTTCTATATTCTGATAAGGTAAACAATCGATCTACGTTTACCCGTTCCACTCCGTTCATCAATTTATAGACTTCTATCATATCTCCCCTCAGCCGTCTCTTTTCCAGGTTAGAGCCCTAACCTTTTTAGCCTTTCTTCATAGGAGTATCCTTCCATCCCCTTTACCATTTTGGTGGTTCTTCTCTGAACCTTTTCTAAAATCGCTATATCCTTTTTAAGATACGGCGACCAGAATTGCACACAATATTCAAGGTGCGGTCTCACCATGGAACGATATAGAGGCATTATAATATCTTTTGTTTTATTTTCCATTCCTTTCCTTATCATACCTAGCATTCTATTTGCTCTCTTGGCCGCCGCTGCACACTGAGCTGAGGGTTTTAACATGGTATCCACAATGACGCCTAAATCTTTTTCCTGGGTGGTGGTTCCTAATGTGGAACCTTGCATCGTGTAACCATAGTTGGGGTTGTTCTTCCTTAGGTGCATAACCTTGCACTTGTCCACATTAAATTTCATCTGCCATTTTGATGCCCAGTCTTCCAATTTATCAAGATCCTCTTGCAATTTTCCACAATCCTCTTGGGTTTTAACAACTTTAAATAGTTTTGTGTCATCTGCAAATTTGATAACCTCACTCGTTGTTGTTCCACTTTCCAGGTCATTTATGAATATGTCAAAAAGCAGTGGACCCAGCACAGATCCCTGGGGTACACCACTATTCACCTTTCTCCATTGGGAAAATTGGTCATTTAGCCCTACCCTCTGCTTTCTATCTTTTAACCAGTTCCTGATCCACAATAGTACACTGCCTCCTATCCCATGACTCTTTAGTTTTGCCAAAAGTCTCTCATGAGGGACTTTGTCAAAGGCTTTCTGAAAGTCCAGATACACAGTATCAACCCACTCGCCTTTGTCCACCTGATTATTCACTCCTTCAAAAAAACATAACAGATTAGTAAGACAAGATCTTCCTTGTCTAAAGCCATGTTGGCTGTCTCCCATTAGGTCATGACTATCTACATGCTGAGTAATTTTATTCTTTATGATGGTTTCTACCATTTTTCCTGGTATTGATGTCAGGCTTACCGGTCTGTAGTTTCCCGGATCACCCCTGGAACCCTTTTTAAAAATTGGTGTTACATTGGCGATCCTCCAATCTTCAGGTATTAGAGATGATTTTAATGATAGTTCACAGATTACTAATAGCAGGTCTGCAATCTCATATTTCAGTTCTTTCAACACCCTTGGATGTATACTGTGATGAGGTGAGTGCAGCCCAGCTAGGGAAAACTAAAAAAAATGATTTTTTTTCATTGCGGGGGATGGGAGCCCAAAAACCTAGGCTCCATACTAGAAGCACTGAAAGAAACCTAGAGGGCAGAGCCAAAGGTAAGCCAATCACAGACCACAGGACAACCCTGCAGAGGAGTAGGAGGTCCAAGTGGGAGGAGCTAGGAAGGGAGTTGCCCAGCTCAACAGTTAACAGGGGAAGAACAAACAAAAGAGAGAGGCACAGTTTGAGTTTGAAGCAGGAGGAGGAAGGAGCTGTGAGCAGAAGGTCCAGGAGGAGTGCAGGAGCAAGCACCAGTGGCAGCTGCAGTTCAAGGCCTAGCCCAGGTTCAAGTCCAATTCCCAGGAGGCACAGACAGGAGAGATCTGGGGCCAAGCTGTGGAAAACTCTTGCAGCCAAGGAGAGCAGCAAATGGAGGAACCATTACAAAGGCAGCCAAGAAAGGTACGCAGGGAATGAGCAGTGCCACCAGAATAGTTCTTGCTCTGACTCGAAGGAGACTTTCAGACACCTGAAGCCTCAGCACAGCAAGAAGTATCTCAGGAGGGAGGTTAAGCAGGAGAGACACACAGGAGACCGGCTTGGAGGAGCCAAGGCCAGGCAGTGTGAGAGACTGTTTAACATTGCAAAGACTCTTAAGGAAAAGTTACCAGAGCACTTTCAAAGAGCACCTAGCTGTAGCTCACTTGAGAGCATGGAGGTAGGCCCTGAAGAAAGTGTTATTGAGTCAGAAACCTCTGAGATGGAATGTGAGCTGTGCACTAAAATACAATAGTAATGTGTGTTAGAAAACAGTGAAATACAAAAGGAAGCTGTTGCAAGTTGAAAGCAGTTTTCAAGAGTTGAAAGAGAAGAGTAACCCTGAAGGCAAGAGGTTAGGAATCTCTTAGGAAGACAAAACTGCAAAAACTTCAGTGAAGGCCCAAACAGCTAGAACTGTTTGTATGGGCATGGCAACAGCGGGTTGGAAGCTGTGAAGAGTTTTACAAATGCTTTTGTGTTTTGAAATGTCAAGCCATTGCAGTGAAGAATAGAAACTGCTGTGAGTTTTGTTTGGACATTTTGATTTGGAGAAATTATCCTGTATTTCTTTTGTCTGGAAAAAGTGCTTAAAGAATTTTTATGTTCATTACTTGCCAACTTTGGAAACCGAATAAAAATTTCCTGTGCGCTTTAAATAACCACTTGGTTTTCCTTATTGACACAACTACAACCCTCGAAGGGATACAGATGGCCAGCCGTCCCTACTAGGCAACCGCCTGGTAGGGGCGCGAGCGTCACAATACCATCCGGCCCAGGTGATTTGCTACTCTTCAGTTTTATCTAATAGCTGTAATACATCTTCCCGATGTATCGATATTTACTTCAATTCTTCCGCACCTTTAAATACCACTTCAGTCATGGGTAACATCCCTACATCTTCCTCAGTAAAGACTGAAGCAAAGAATTCATTCAGTCTCTCCGCTATAGCCTTTTCGCCTCTTAGTGCTCCTTTAACCCCTTTATCATCTAATGGACCAACTGACTCTCACAGGTTTTTTGCTACGAATGTACTTGAAAAGGTCTTTACTTCGCGTTTTTGCTTCCGCAGCAAGCTTCTTCTCAAACTCTCCCTTTGCCTGCCTTATCAATGCCTTGCATTTGACTTGCCAGTGCTTGTGCTGTTTCCAGGTTTCGTCGTTTGGCTCTTTTTTTCCATTTCCTGAAAGATGCTTTCTTGGCAACAACAGCCTCTCTGACCTCACCTTTAAACCATGCTGGCAGTTTTTTGGACTTCCTTCCACTTTTCTTAAAGTGTGGAATACAGCTGGTCTGGGCTTCCAAGATAGTATTTTTCAACAACAGCCAAGCCTGATGTACGTCTTTAACCTTTGCAACTGCTCCTTTTAGTTTTTTCTTAACTATTATCTTCATTTTATCATAGTCTCCCTTTCGAAAGTTAAAAGGTAGTACTGTGGATTTCCTTACTATCCGTCCTCCACTAATTAAATCAAAGGCGAGCATGCTATGATCACTATTGCCAAGCGGCCCCAACAACTTTATCTCTTGCACTAGATCTGGTGTTCCATTAAGGACTAGGTCTAATATGGCTTCCCCTCTGGTCGGTTCCTGAACCAGCTGCTCCAAGAAGCAGTCATTTATTTAATCTAGGAACTTTATCTCCCTAGCATGTCCCGACGTGACACTGACCCAGTCGATACCGGGGTAGTTGAAATCACCCATTATTATTACTGCGCTGTAACTTTTGTTAGCTTCCTTGATTTCTTTGAGCATTTCATCATCCATTTGTTCATTCTGGCCAGGCGCTCGATAGTACACCCCCACTGCTCGATAGTACATCCCCACTGCCATTGCCTTCCCCCTTTTACATGGAATTTCAATCCATATAGATTCTACAGCAGATTTTGTTTCCTGCAAAACTTTAATCCTTTCTGACTCAATGCCCTCTCTAACATAGAGAGCAACCCCTCCACCAATTTGATCAGCTCTATCATTACGATATAGTTTGTACCCAGGTATCACAGTGTCCCACTGGTTGTCCTCCTTCCACCATGTGTCTGATATTCCAATCATATCTAACCTTTCATTTAGTGCTATATATTCTAACTCTCCCATCTTATTTTTTAGACTTCTAGCATTTGCATACAAGCATTTTAGAGAATGTATTTTATTCATATTAATTTGGCTATTGTTAGACATGGGTAATTTGGGATCTTTAAGCTCTGTCTGCTCCATACTTGAGGGCATTTGGGCTACTTTACTCTTTGTGGAACCTCTCTGCTTTTGTGGAACCTCTCTGCTTAAATGGGATCACTCTCCAATGGTTCTCCTCATACCTCAGTCAGTGGTATACTACAGGTAAAGTCTAGTACCAACTACTCAAGAATACTTGCCCAACCACAAGGGATACCTCAAGGATCAGCGCTCTCCCCTGTACTATTCAATATATACATACAACCCTTGTGCGACTTAATAAAAAGCTACAATATTTAATACTGAATTTATGCAGATATAATGGTCTTTGCCCGATTCCACACAATTCAACCTGACTTCTCCAGAATTATATCTTGTCTAGAAAATATGACCAATTTGGCTAAGTCAAGAAAACCTTTACATAAACTATATCAGATTAGAAGCACTCACATTAACCCGTAATGGCTCTTTCACATCCCTGAACAAACTTAATATACATCAGAACAACATGCAGATTTAAGCAGGAAGTCAGATATCTCGGAGTCAAACTGGGCCGTAACTTAAATTTCTAAGCACACATTTCCAAAGCAACAAGATCTGCCTACCATTAAGCTGTGAACAATCCAAAGACTCCAACCACTCTTGGATGAGAAGAGCTGCTGCACCAAGCAATGATTATGCCAATTCTAGATTACTGTTACTCCATCTATCTATCAAGGTCTGCCAAAACATAGCAGCTAACCATTACAATTAATACAAAACATGGCAGCAAGAATAATTTCTAGGATACTGAAGGACTCCCACATAACCCCTACATTAAAACAATTGCACTGACTCCCAATCCTTCAAAGATCCAAACTCAAATCGCTCGCTATCATCTTTAAGAGAATTCGCCAGTTGGCTCCAATCGCCCTCCCAACCAATGATCAAGAGAGACCCAGAAGCAAGAAACTGACGAGTCTCTACTAGAAACCTTTTGCTCATCCCAAAGACAAAAGCTAAAGCAAAATAAATAACCTGCAATAGAACGCCCTCCCTATATGCTCCAATGCTTTGGGACTCATTGCCAGAAACTATAAGAGGCACTACAGACCTCCAGGATTTTCGCAAAGCCATAAAGATGCTCTTATTCATGGAGCATTATGCCAACATTATTTGACGAACATCTTCTAGTCCTGCTTTATGCAACTAGTGCCCTCACAAACTCTCCCCCTCCCTCCTACAATACTTCAGTATAACAGATGATTTAAACTATGTATAATAGTTCATCTAAGTTCTTATATGTTATGTGTGTGATTATCCAAGTTTAATTTTCTGTAAAGTTATTGTTTGAAGTTATAATGTAAACCGTCCTGAATGGGTGATAGGGCAGTATAGAAAACCTGTTAAATAAGCTTCTGCTACTCACTACCTTCAAACTACAGCTCCTCACAGCCTCTCATCTCCCCATCAGCCCTCTTTGTGAAATCCATGCCTCAGGCAAGTCACTCTTAGCTGTGCCCTTTTCCTCCATTGCCAACTCTCCATCTCCATGCTTTTACATATTATGTATACCTGGAATAGCTTTCCTGAATTGATACATTACGATCCCTCTCCCATGTTCAAATTTCGACTTTTGAGGATGCTTTTAGATCTTAAACCCTGGCTGTTCCTGTTGAATTTAACCAGGATTTCTATAATGGATACATTTTCCCAAGCCTCTTCCTTTAACCCATGTGTGCAAGTGTTTTGTCTTGACTAGATCATGAACTCTATGCTACAGAGACTGTCTTACATGCATCTGTCTAGTAATGATAAGGAGTAGCAGTAAGTTGCTGGTGGAGAATTTGAAACTGACGGTCACATATGACTGTATGACACTGCACAGCACCCAGGGATCGTCATTTTAAAACAGCTCGCCTATGTGTGGAGGTCAAGTAGACACCTATTTTAAGCCTATGTGTCATAAAATACTAAGGCCAAAGCAACAGAAATCATGCCTAGATTGAAGCCACAGACATTTATGCCTGCTTGGAAGCAGGGATAAATGTTTATAAAAGAATACATGTGTACTTTATGTGCAAACAACATGCATAATTTGTGACTTTAGCTGTGCTCTATCCAAACTTCTCCCCTGAACATGTGTACACATGGATCATGACAAAGTATGCAATTTCTTGACACTGCACATGCAAAATGCAATGTGTGCCTTCGAGTCAGTCCTGACTCCTGGCGACCCAGAAGCTCCTGGGTTTTCTTGGCAGTGTCACCGGAAGTAGATTGCCAGGCCTTTCTTCCGAGGCAATGGAGGGTTAAGTGACTTGCCCAAGGCCACAAGGAGTGCTAGCGGGAATTGAACCCTGGTTGCTTGGTTACCAAGCCAGTGCTCTAACCACTAGGCTACTCCTCCACTCCCGACACTGCACATAGTGAGCAATTTTATAAAAGCCTAGTCGAGCAATTTTATAAAAGCCTCATTACGCATGCAAGAAGGTTCCTATGTACAAAAGACCAGGGCCAGCCTCAGAATTGGTTCACGGTATTGGTACTGTAGGCAAACCTTAAGCCTTATGCCCCACACCCTGGCTGTCAGAATCTATTGTTTAGTTTTCAATGCCCTGTTCTTTGCAGCCCCAGAAGCTGCCTCCCTAGGCATCTATTTAGTTTGCCTAACGGTTGGGTCAGCCCTATGAAAGGCCTTCATTAAATGAGCCTTATTTGGACACACCTTTGATTTGTAAACTGTAGAATCCGTGGATGCTCTCTATCATTCTGTCCTTTCTCGAGGTCAAATGTGCAGAAGGGAAGGCCTTAAGATGAACAAAGAGACAAAAAAGGAAAAGAGATGTGGGCTACGTTACCACTGGAAATCTGGTTGGGGATAAGCAGCGACTTTCACGGACAGCTTCACAGTCTTGTCCCCAGCTGTGGCTTCAATAACTGGATTCTCTTTGTATTCCACATTGATGAACGGCTTCTCTGGAAAAACAGGAAGAAAGCAAAGCTAAGAACGGAATGGAAGAAGAGGAAAAGGGCGATGCCAGCAACAGTGTACTGTGAGATTTAAGAGGATAAAAATAAAATGGAAACTTTACTTCACATGCAATGAATGATTTAAGCGTTTATATGCACTATTCCAAGAGCTTGGTTGACTTGTTCATGTTACACATGCATGCTTGGGCGTGGGAGACCCATCAGGCAGAGTACAAAACAGAGTGTTGCTCCCACTCCTATGGAACAAATTACTAAGGGAATGCCAGTTAGCACCTGATCTCATGACTTTCAGTCCTCTTGTTAAAACCTGGGTTTTGTTAACCAGACCGCTAGTTGACCTCTTTGATGATTATTTTTATTGCCTGTTTGTCTTTATGTTTATATGAGATTTTCTCTTTATTGTTTTATTTGTTACTTTGGTTTTACATCACTTTATTTGACTTTAGAATGCTATTTATCATGTGGTGTGTTATTATATTTCGTTGTGTTTTATCTTTTGTTACAACTTGCCTTGAGCTATCATCAGAAATAAATCTAATCAAAGCATCACGTTACGTTAATCTAATGGATAGACCAAGTGGTCTTTATCTGCCAGCCCCGTCTAGTGATGCCCTTGATGCTTATCAGCGCACATTTCTTACTTTCTTTTTGTCACCCCCCCAGTCCCCATCCCTGCAGGGGGGAGAAGCCTGTGCCACTCTACCATGCACGATGACATCCGTGTACTCTTCGAGCTTCTGTACACCATTGCTTGCCATACACACATACTTCCCCAGGTCACTCTGGCTCACATTCTGGAGGATCAGGATGCTGGATAACTCCGTCTGCTCCTGCTGTGAGCGTCTTTCAAACAACTCAGTGACTGCCCTCTGAATCTATTGCAAAGAAGAAGAGCAAACTGTAGAAATGGAAATGTACTCTAACTCCTTTCTGGTATAAACTTTACAGCAAATTTAATAATCTTTCAAAGAAAGAAGGAGATGGTTATAGAAATCAGACTGTGGTATACTCAAGTTATAGTC
This sequence comes from Ichthyophis bannanicus, assembly GCA_033557465.1. Taxonomy (NCBI): domain Eukaryota; kingdom Metazoa; phylum Chordata; class Amphibia; order Gymnophiona; family Ichthyophiidae; genus Ichthyophis; species Ichthyophis bannanicus. The sequence continues at coordinate 71,117,172 of CM066050.1, read as the reverse complement.
ATTGCGAGATTCATTTTATAATAGGGTATCTAGGTTGTAAAGGTATATAGGCACATATGTTCTGTCTAGTTTAAAAAGGCAACATGTGAACCTAGGGGCCTTTATAAAAGAGACCCCCTGCTCTGTGTGGGTAAAAATTGACTTGTGTATAATGGTGATCCTGCCCTGCTCCACCCATTCTCTGGGAATGTTTACTCACATATCACACAAGATAGTGCTATGTTTTCTCGGCACCTACTTCTATGGGAGTACTTGCTGGGGTAACGTTATGCTCAAGTGTTAGTCCTTGTATGTCTTGAGAAGATAATGATTAGTAAGAGCTGAAGTTAGGGCATGTCTGCATGATACTAGATTGCGCAAGCCTGGAGTAATACAGAGAAGTCCTGAGCAAATCCCCTGTTCACCCTCCTGATCAGAGGAGGTGGACTGTAATCTCTACATCTAGGGAGAATCTTCAAATGTACCTGGAGTATTCAATGAGCTGGATGGTCCTGGCTTTCCACCTTGCTGCACTGTGTGCCTGCAGTAGACTTCCTGATTTAGTGCATCACACTCCATCTCTGCATTATGCCAGTCTTAACCCCTAGTTTTCCTGATCATAGCCTTATTAATTTTTAACATTTTTTATAATAAATTAAATTCTTAATATCTCTCATTTGATACTCATTTTTTCATATCTTGTAATTTTTGTTGAGATTATCTTGTACACATTAAATGCTTTTTTAATCCTTTTGTACCCCAAGTAGATTCCTTTGAGTACTGAGAGATTTATAATTTTTGGATTTAAATTAAATATGACTAATATGTTTGCCTTGACTAGTTTGCAAGCTCTACAGAGCAAGGAGTGACTCTTATGATATCTGTACCGTGCTGCAAATGTCTAGTAGTGCTATACGCCTCAAAGTTAATTTGGGAAGTACTCCAGTCAGAATAAAACCAGGTTTTCGAATGGTGAACTATCAGAAGACTTGGGGCCCTTTTACTAATGTTTAGCATATGCTAATCTACCACTACGGTCCATTTTATTCCTATGGGCCATGCAGCAGATAGCACATACTAATGCCCCTTAGTATATGCTAAGCGTTAGTACAAGGATCCCTTTCTGTCACAGCATGGGAATCTAATTGTAGCATCTGCCGCTCCTACCAAACTCTCCCTGACTACCCACACTGCCCTCTTCCTTAGCAGAACTGCAATTCCATTCTCTCCAACATAATAGTGACTGAAGGGGAAAGGGCAAGAGGATAGAAGGTAGATGGAAAAAACAAATACCTGTTTTTCAGGATATTCCCATTCAAAATTGACTCCAGAATTAAATTCTGCCCACACGGTGCAGTTAAGAACAAGCTTCTCCCCCATCATCAGCTCCACAGGGTTTGTGGGAGATAGCTGGATGCCGTAAATCTTATTCCCTTTCATTAAAGAAAATACAAGCATATGAATTCCATGCTGCTAAGTTTGAACTTTATGACAAGCTTTCAAGACCCCCCACCACTGTTTGATTTAACCAATAAGGCACAGCAGGAGTGGACTTGCACAAACTGCAGGCTTAGCAAATGATACTTAAGGATGAAGGAAGAGCCTTCTTTGTGAAGTTTAGACTGATGAGACTTGCAGAAGTTCCAGTGTCCTTTCAGGGCTTTTGGGGGGTTAATTCAATTTTATTGATCATTTGGAAAATCCTACTAGAAGCTAGGTTATAGCTAGGGCTCCTGATAAATACCAATAAACCACCCTTCATATTAACAGACTAAAATCAGTGGTTACTGAATAAACACCAAAAGAAATGCCACTCCCCCTCCCCCCCAGTACCCTTTCGGCCCTCCCCTGGCTTGTCTTATATCCTTCACTGTGTTTTTGTGCCTTTTTCTGAGCTGACAATTCCTAAGTGATTAAAACCGGGTATATTTGATTCCACTGAAAAAAGTACCCAGCAATAGTACCTGCATGGCCGTAGCAAAGACATTAGCTCTGCCTGCCTTGTCCCCCACCCTTACCCTTGCTGCCACTGTCCTATTTCTCCAGGACAGGTAGTGGCAGTAAAAGAGAAACAGCTTTTGTTTCATTGCCATTTCTACCCCTGCCAGCTGTGGCAGTAGTGGTAATGGTGGGGATGGTAGATCAAACGCTGGCTTTTTGGGGGGCTGCCCTCCAAAGTTTGGCAGCTAGGCAACTGCTCCATTTCCCTAATGGTAGCACTGGCCCTAAGTTTCTATGACACGAAAACACCAATGAACAATCGTTTGTTGCACTCTTAAAGAACTCCTAATTATTTGGAAACTAAACACCTAAATTTACAGGGCCCGTTATTAAAAAGAGTTTATGCTGTTGTTAAGATCTGCTAACCACATAAACCCCACTGAACCCAATATTCAGTGGTACTAACTGGCCAGTGCCGTTGAACATCCGCACAGACCACCTTGGCACAAACTAGTTTGGTGATGATCTTTAGCCTGCTAACCAGATAGGACAGTGCAGCTGAATATCACCGTTTCTCTGCGATCCAGCAGGAATGAAGTCCTCACATATGGGTAATGTCACCGCTGAAGTCTGATTGGGAACGCTCCCCAGCTTCCATAGGAAGCTTTTGGGAGGCTCACCACGCATGCCTGCCTGTCTTCCCGCTCAAAGGAGCTTTCTTACCTCAGTTGTCTTTTTTTCCTCGGAGCCTTACAGATGTTCGTCTGCCCTCAGAAAAATTGTGACTTAACCCTCGTGGTTATTTTCTTGTCTTTCATCAGTTTTCACTGGTCTTCATCTTCCTGCCATTCCCAGGAGCACCCCAGAAGCCCCAACTCATGCTGCAGCCACAGCCCTGTAGGGGTTTTGACTCCTTGAGGAACATGGCTCATCTTCCTGTCTTAAGTGCTGTACCTTCACAGGTGGGGGGGACGGCTGGTCCATTTTGCCTATAGGTGGCCAGTCATAACCACAGACTCCTGGGCACTGAAAATCATCCAGGGTGGGTCCTGTTACATTCGACCAACTGCCCCCACAGTTTTTCCCAGGGGAGTACCCCCTCAATGCATACCACAGGGATTTCCTTCAGCAAGATGTGCAGGCCCTCCTGGCTGATCTTGCCATCGAGCTAGTTCCACCAGCTCAGGCTGGGAAGGGGTTCTAGTCGCATTATTTCCTGGCTCCCAACAAAACTGGTGACTTCAGGCCTATACTGGATCTTCAGAACCTCAACTGTTTCCAGGTGAATGAGAAGTTCAAAATGGTCTTCCTGGGAATGTTGTTACCTTACCTCCAACAGGAAGACTGGCTGGCTGTGCTCTTTGGACTACAAGGATGCCTACACCCACATTCCCATCCATCCCATTAATTGGCAGTATCTCTGCTTCATGCGCAGCAGACACTATCAATATCAGGTGTTACCCTTCGGTCTAGCCTCTGATCCAAAGGTCTTTTAGAAAGTGCTTTGCAGTCATTGCCACTGCCATTGCACCCTGGGAGTGTTCATATTCCCCTTCCTGGATGACTGGTTGATAAAGGGTGTGATATTGGATAAGGTTCGGCACTCAGCGAGGCTCACCATCCTGGAACATCTGGGCTTTTTAGCCAACTACCCAAAGTCCCACCTGCAGCCCTCTCAGTGCCTCAAGTTCATTGAGGCTCTCCTCGATACTTCCCTAGCTCAAGCCTTCTTGCCCACAGATCGGGCCCAGCAACTCATCACGGTGGCCCAGGAGGTCTAGCACTGCCACATGGCCTCTACATTTCATGTCACCGCTCTGGTTCGACTGCAGATGCAGCAAGCTCAGTGGACTTTATACACCCAGTGGTTCCAGGTCACAGGCTACCTCAAAGGTTCCCCGTCCTGGTGGCTACAGCCACAGAACCTGCTTTGGGGCCTCTGCTTTCAGCCCCCTCAGCACCACTGCACTCTGACCATGGATGCCTCCAAGCTGGGCTGGAAAGCCCATCTCGACTGTCTGCACACTCAAGGTCTCTGGATGGCACAGGAGAAACCTACACTAGATCAAATTCCTGGAACTGTGAGCCACTGCAAACGTGATTCGAACATGCCGGGTACAGTTGGCCAATCAGCTTGTCCTCATTCAAAAGGACAACCAGGTAGTGATGTTCTACATCAACAAGCAAGGTGGTACGGGTTCCTACCTTCTCTATTGGGAAGCTGTGCATCTTTTTGGAAGTTTGCTATCTCTCAGGGCATGGTCCTCAGAGCCATATACCTGCCTGGGGAGTTCAATATCCTGGAGGACCACCTCAGGCTGGGTCCTGAAGCTACACGAGTGGACCCTCAATAGAATGGTGGTGAGCCAAGTCTTCCACATGTGGGGCACACTATGCATCAACCTCTTTGCAACGCCAGACCATGCCCAGGTGGAACAGTTCTGCTCCAGGATTCAAGGCAACCACCAGGTAGCTCCCAATGCTTTCCTGCTTGACTGGGGCATGGGACTACTCCTATATGTATCCTCCAATCCCACTTGTGGTCAAAAGCTCGCTCAAACTCCAAGTGGACAAAGGCTCCATTATCCTCATCGCACCGCACTGGCCTAGATAGCCGAGGTTTCCTCTCCTGTTCAGGTTGTCATGACAGCAACCTCTCTGTCTGGGTTGCCCCCTGGATCTGATCTCTCAGGACAGTGGCATTCTCCTTCATCCCAATATCTGCTTGCTAGCCCTCACCACATGGATGCTAAACGGGTAGTTCTCATGGAACTTCACCTGCTTGCGGAGTGGAGAATATCCTCCTGGCTTCACTAAAGGACTCCAAATGACACAGATTTTCCACCTGGTGTGCAGAAAAGGTGATTGCCACCTTCTCCTGCAATGTAGAGGCTTTGCTGATGTATCTCCTTTGCCTTTCCAGTTCAGGCCTCAAATCTAACTAGGTCAGGGTTCATTTAAGCATGGTGGTGGCATACCAGCACAGTACGGATAGGAAGCCCATCTCCGCACATCCTCTCATTGGTCGGTTTATGAGAGGCCTCTTGCTCTCACAGCCCCCCCCCCTATCACACACACGCCTTTGGTGTGGGACCTTAACATGATGCTTTGGCAGCTCATTTCTGCCCCTTTGAATTGTTCAGTTCCTGCCTGTTCAAGTTCCTCACCTGGAAAATGGTGCTTTTAGTAGCAGTCACCTCTGCACGAAAGAGTTAGTGAATTGCAGGTGTTAGTGGCGCACCTGCCTTACACAAGGGTGGTTGTTTTTTTTTTCAGAACTGGGTGGTTCTACAGACTCATTTAAAGTTCCTTCCTAAGGTAGTCTCCTCCTTTCATCTGAACCAGTCGATGATACTATCCACCTTTTTTCCCCTGACCTCATGCCAGCAGGGCTGAGGCTTCATCTTTATACACTGAATTGTAAGAGGGCACTGGCTTTCTACCTGGAGAGGATGAAAGCTGTGATAAGGAAGCTTATCATAGCTCAGGAAGGAGCTATAGGAAAGGTGAAGTGACTCTGAACAAGCAACCTGTCAGTTCTGGTAGAAATAAGAAAACAGAATTTTCCCATAAAAGACTACCAGTCCCAGAATGCACCAGGTTTCCAACAGCCATTAGAGGAGCTGAAGTGGGGAAGCGTGTGTTCAATCAGGAGGGCTATGAGGTAATCCCTAAGCACTCATCTCAAAGGGCAGGGCCTGATTCAGTACAGCTGCGTTGTGTTAGGGAGGAGCACTCATCTGAGCAGAATAAAGGTAGAGTTTATTCTACAGAGAATTATCCTCATTATCCTGAGAATCAGCTTGAGCTTGATCATCAGTTTCATCTGAAGGATCATCAGAAGCAGAAGCCAAACCGGACGGACAGAGAGGGAAAGAAACCCTTTGGAAGAAGGAAGAGAAAAGCCTTTGAGAGGTCTAGAAGAGTCCAGAGCAGTACGTATACTGGGAGGCATTTCAAGGGCCAGCATACACCATTGGACTGGGGAAAGCCAGAGGAATGGTGCTGCAGAGCTAGGAATCTCCAGATGCTACCTGTGAGGGAGACGGCTGCACGTGGAAGGGACCCTAAGACCCGTGCCAGAAGGTATGTGAAGAGAGATCCAGTGTCCAGGGATCTGGATTGGAAGGCTGGACATAAGAACTGGACTACATACTGGCCAGGCTATATAGAGAGGAACTCTAACAGCAATGGAAGCTCAGGTATGAACACTGATCTATGCCCTAGCTATAACCTTGAAAGACAGCAGGGAAACAAGTATTCTTCTGAAAGTGCTCCATTGAGAGATTCATCTATGCCAATCCATGATATTGAACCCATGCTTGTTGAAGAAGGGGGAATGATTGCAGATGAAGAATGTGTTTATATGGACTGCTCTCTGTCCAAACTCCTTTGGTGATTTTCTGTTATAAAGTACAGCAACCATCACAAAGAAATACAAACTTGTTCTTTAATCTACTCAGAAAAGCTCCTGAAGCAGGATTTGACCCACACAGTAGAAAGCAAGCCAGCTAAGGGGTTTCAGCTGGATAACTGCTAGCAATTGAGCCTTACCTAATTGCTTGTGAGCTAGGAGAGAATCACTTATGAATCTATGTGGGAAGATATAAGAAGTTAACCTGAAAAGAACAGTTTTTTTTTCTTTGTAGCTTTTGGTTTGTTGTTTGATACTTGCTAAGAGGATATTAGCTAAGCCTACAGAAAAAGACCAGTTTGTTATCAACCAGGTCTTATTTCCTTTGCTTTTGATTGCCTGATAAGTTAAAAATGTTTTCCTGATTTTGATTTTTGTTTTTCCAAGTTTAACACTGAAAGCAAGTAACCTGATTTATGTACTACCAAGCATATCTGTGTTGGGAGAAATAACCCCATAAATAAATATCTTATTGGCTTTACCGAAAAGCACAACTAATTATTGTGAGCAGCTGTGTCTGGTGTGAATGAACTGCATTGCCCACAATCCCTTGCAAATCATATTGATATATGCCTTTGCCAAGACTGTGAACATTCTCACCCAGCATCCGTCTGACAAAGCCCATCGCTGTTCCACCCAGCTCTTTGTCTCCTTCAACCTGCATAGGCTGGATGTGGCTGTCTCTACGCACAACCTGTCAGTGTGGGCTGCAGACTTCATCTCCTTTGCTTATGCACAGGTTGGCCTGAGCATGGAGCATCATGTCACCACTCATAATGTCCGAGCCATGGCTGCTTCTGTGGCAAACTTGCACTTGTTCTCCACAGTGGAGATCTGTAGGGCTGCTATGTGGTCCTCTCTCCGCACCTTCACAGTCCATTATTGTCTGGATGGAGATTCCCGGCATGACAGCAACTTCGGCCAGGCTGTACTCAGGCACCTGCAACTCTTCTCACCAGCCCTTCTGTCCATCCAGACTACTGTAGACTCAACCTGATATTGATGTCTGGGCTCGCCACTAACTCTTGGAACCCTAATAGTCACTTCTTGTACTGTTTCTCTCATTTTTGTGTGTGCGTGTGTTTTTGTTTTGTTTTTTTTTCTGGTTGCCCCGTTGAACTTTGTTTTTTTTGTAGGTTTTTCCGGTAGCCTGTAGCTGGGGTATCCATATGGGAGGACTTCATTCCTGCTTGGTCACAGAGAAAGTGTAGTTACTCACCTGTAGCAGGTTCTCCAGGAACAGCAGGAATTAAGTTCTTGTAACCCTTCCTCCCCATGGCGGAGGAGTTTTTGCTTGATTAAGCTATGCCATTCTACTGAGGTAAGATGACCCTTTGGCAAGGGCCACAAACTGTAGCATCCTTAAATACTTTTATGTATATATCCGGGAGCTTGGTCACTAGGTGTCACTGCTGTGCAATAACTCGCATCCCCTCTTTTGGGATTATGTTCGTTTCCTGTGCCACATCCCCAGCCCTGGAAAATCTGAGAAAAGGGGAATCAAATCTGAGTTTCTTGCCTGGCAATGAATTGCATTGCCATCACCTCACCTGAAAATCTTTCAGAATTGTTTAGACTTAATTAGTCTAGTCTAGCGATCGGGGAATATTGCTGCTATCTGGCTCGCACCTCTGGTCAGCACTGAAACCGAATATTCAGCACCAGAAAATATCCAGATTCTGGTGCTGAACATCCTGTTTCTGTTTATATGCTGCAGCTGTAGATTAAAGAAATGCTGTCCATGGAATGTAAATATTGTACCTATTTTTATATTGGAAAGCAAAAAAATATACAAAGCTTAGAATTATTTGTCTCAATTTTGTGGCCTTATTGTTTGTAGATAGTAGGGAACTTTCTGGGATAGTTTGTGGTGTTATAAATCTTCCTTATTTTAGCATGGTCTGTTATACTTCTCCCATGCATTCAGCACCGTACCACTCGGTGATGCTTTACCAATAATAAATATTAGTATTTATTTATTTATTTACATTCTCTTATATACCGCGCTATTCTGCATCAGTGCGGTTTACATTGAACAAACTGAAATTACATTGAACAGGGCATTATAACTTGGAGATAACTATTTTACAGGGAACATGGGCTATGGAGGGTTAAGTGGCTTGCCCAAGACCACAAGGAGCACCTGTGGGACTAGAAACCCCAGTCCTTCTGGCCCAAGGTTGCTGTCCTCTAGTGGGATAATTACCTAGTAATAGGTAATTAGCTAACGTTCTAGAATATCCATACTATACTTTGAATATCTTTAGCTAAAACCCTGCAGCTTTCCTCAACACTCCTGAAATGTGTTCTTAAGTCCTTTCCCATCCCCATAGGTTTTCCATTACCAGTGCTCCCTTCTTACCAGTAACATGAACAATGAAGTAATTGGATTCATACACCTTCCTGTCGATGACCGTTTTGCACTGAAGAATGAAGGAATCTTCGATCATGTCATTGGGAACCAGCATTCCCTTCTTATTGTCCCAGGATACACTTTTCCCATCTGGAGATATGTCCGAGGTTTGCTGAACAAGTGGAAGAGATTGGTTAAAAGATGGACGTTGACATATATGATGACAACCTTTGTTACACATTAGGAAATGCACTAGAGGCAGCATCTTATGAAATCTTCCATGAAGTTACTTCATGCAGTAAACTGATAGGATGGATAGCCTTTACCTCCAAAACCTCAACGCCTGCTGTGCTGGGAATATTGTTGTTTTCTCTTTAATGTTTATCACAGAATATTTAGAAAAAATGATTAAACGAGATCATCTCAGGAATCTCAAGGGGATAAACTAGGAATAACAGAAGGTATTGCTCGGTGATGAACCCATGCTTTTTTAATTGTATCATTGTTTTTTCCCTCCACTTGAATCCAGTGCATGCATCTACCTTCCAAATAATGACTTTTATTGTAACACCGGTACAGTCAGGGCTAGTGTAAGGATATGAGGTGCCTTAGGCAACCTCTCATTCCTGCCACCCCCGCTGCTGCCTCTCACTGGGACTTGGGGCAATGATATTATAACATAGCATTTACCAAAACACTCTAATGTGCACTTTGACCAGCCGCTTCTGCCCCCTCTGGCACAGACTTCCTGTTTGCATGGGGGTGAAAGCAGCTGATCAAAGCACGGTGTCAGAGGATTTGGATATGCTCTTTGTTTAATGTCATCATTGCCGATACTGTAGGTCCACGGCCAAACACAGTAGAGGTATCCAAAAGACTTTATTGACAGACCCAACTTAAAAGTTTCGGCCTGAGGCCTTCTTCAGGGGTCAAGACAAAAAAGCAACATCTAAAGGGTGGACCAAGCCACTCTTCCTAATTCTGTCCAATGTAACTGATGCTCCATCTACGGTCAGGTCAGCATCTGATAGCCCTTTAAGCTCTCTCTCCAGTGGTCTGCCTGGCTTAGTCCCCTCACAAAGAAGAGTTCAAGACTAAGGGGACTAAGCCAGGCAGACCACTGGAGAGAGAGCTTAAAGGGCTATCAGATGCTGACCTGACCGTAGATGGAGCATCAGTTACATTGGACAGAATTAGGAAGAGTGGCTTGGTCCACCCTTTAGATGTTGCTTTTTTGTCTTGACCCCTGAAGAAGGCCTCAGGCCGAAACTTTTAAGTTGGGTCTGTCAATAAAGTCTTTTGGATACCTCTACTGTGTTTGGCCATGGTCCTTGGCTTCCGCTTCCTTTTATTGTACTCCTTGCGGAAGACCTCTTTCTCCTGCTGTTTGATACTGTAGGTCCCACAGAGGGACAGTGGCAGTGGGCCACCTTCAAAACGTTGGCGTTCTAGGTGATTGCCTAGTTTGTTTAATGAGTAGCGCTAGCCCTGACTACCATAATCTCTTCTGTCTCTTCTCTCTTTGAAGGCAGCCTCCTCTTAATCCTTGCATACCTAACCCATTTGGAAGCTATTCCAGCTCTGCTCACTCCAATTTATGACAAAAGGGGTCCAAGGTTGAGGTGCCTGGGCAATTCTTAATCTGTTTATTTGTTTTCTTCTTCTATCTTGTCAAAACATCTCAGCAGTCATCCTGCAACTGAAGGGAATAGACTGCTCTATCAATGTTATTTACTGGTTTTCAATCACTGGAATCTAGTCCATCTCCCTCCTCTCCAGGCTCTATCAACTCAAACAGGAAATGGATCTTGAAATTAACCTGAGGGGGTCAGCCCATGCTGGTCAGCCACTATCAGAGGGTACACACAGGCGCCCTCACCGTTTTCAGGGTGATGTTCAGCCCAGGGATGGACACCAGACATGGCACTCGGGTATTTTCCTTCTTATTAATCAGCAGGGTTTCCACATTGTTGATAAATGGTTGATCAAAATCTGTGAATGGAAAGAGGTTAAAAAACAAGAAAAGCACAAAATTCTCTCTCTGACTAAACAGACTGGAATAATCTGCAGGACATAGGTGGTCCCACCCAGCACAAGTCCATGAAAAACACTCAAGTCATGCTGAACAGTCCACCATGTGTAGTAGTTCTGAACACTTTCTTAGTGCATACAGAGCTTTGGAGCATCTAGTAGCTTTAACTAATTACGTTTCCGTATGCATAGCTAGTTTTATGTTTTTGTCATTACTTGGTATTTCATGATTATGTGCATCTCACCTTGAACATATTATTGGAAAGGCAAAGCTGAAATCAAATAAGCGCCACTAATTCATAGTAACTTTTACAAAACTTCCCACAAGCTGTTTTTATTTTTCAAACTTAAGTTTTTTAAAGTAGACAAATCAATAAAGAAAATAAAAGAACACAAGAAAAAAACAAACAAACCTCTCTGGTTTGTAAGAAAACCAGTCTATGCAACAGCAAAAAATGTATCTAGAATTACAATAGAGCCAAAAGTAATCCTAAATCTTCAATAAGGGCAATATCAAAACGATTTTTTATGTCAATGAGCCTGGGAAGAAGTCTACTTCCAAAATATTGCAATTGTAAGCAACGTTCCCACAAACGTGTGCAGGAGTCCTCCGGCACCTCCCCCTACCATCAGCAGTATGGCAGAGGGCTCCCGTGACTTGTTGAGTTCTCCTAGGACAAGCAGGATGAGTCAGCCACAATTGGAGACTGTGTGAAGCGACTGGTGTAAGTATAGGCATTGTCTGAAGGAAATGCACCTCCTTCCAGCAACCCAGCAAACAGCCACAGTTAAAACTGTCTTGCTCACAATATTATTGTGTTGCACCCTCACGTTTTATAGTTCACATTTCAATTTTTATTTGCTATATTGCTTATCCAAAATTAAAACCTATGCGGCTTACAAGCACATTTTAAAAGGGGAAGTAGACTGAAAAGAAAAGAAAATAAACATAGGGCAAGGAAACAGGAGGGTACAATGGAAATTTTAATAGATACAAAAGGAAGGAAAGACTAGAAAGGACCTGGCTGAACTGACAGGCTGGTGAGGCAATGCACATGGCTATATTAAAAAAGAGTTACCTTAGGAGTCAGGGAAATGCTTGACAACAGGGACCTCTACTAAGTTCCTCACAGTTATGCAATGAAGGAAGGGTTTGAGCTGTGACCTGATGATCTTAGGGGCATTTTTTACCAAGCCCTGTACCGGTAACACATGTATGAGCCGTGTTACTAGCACAAGAATTTGGGCCAACTGAAGAGGAGGAGGCCGGTGCATCCGTCAGTCCTGCAGTTACTGCACTTCAATGTGGCAAATCGGCTCCGAGAGCAACTAACACCATCCACTGAAGAGGCGTTAGTTGCGCCTGTGTGACTTGCGCTGAGCATAGGTAATACAAGCTCCAAATGCCTGCTCTAGCTGCAACCCTGCCCCCCCCCCATCCCCCTGTCGCTGTCCCGACACCTGCTACAAGAGTAGCGCAAGGTTATTGTCATGGGACCTTGTGCTACTTTGTAGTGCACACCGAAACCATGTGCTAACCCCGCACTACCCTTTAACAAACATGCCCCTTCTGTCTTAAGTGTTGCATGGCACTGAGTTTTGTGGGGAGAGCATTTATGCCCTTACCTTTCACAAACACATATGTACTGACAGAGGTGGTACCGTCGACCTTTGCGCTGATATACTTGTAGTGGCAGCGGTAGTAGCCTGTGTCATTGGCTTGTGCCCCAATGAGGATGAACACCTTGCAGTATGGCTGTGTGGTGGTCCCCTCACAGTCTTTCTTTTGGACTGTCCGCTCACTGCTGAAGTTCAGAAACACCACCGTGTCCTTCTCTTTCTCGCTCAGGATGGGGGTCTCCTGTTGTCTGGGCCACGACCACTCCAGGGGGTGCTTTCCTCTATTTATAAATGAAAACATTATCTGCAAATAGCATCAGCTTTTTTATCTTATATCCTGTGGTGAGATCTATGTATAAATTTAGCAGATTTAACATGTGCAATAGCTCTTGTATCCTTTTTAGTTATGGAAAATATGTTACTTTGAGAAACCACATGGTTTTGGCTAAAAGATTTTACTATCAGCCATCTAGTTCCTCCTGAGAGGGGTTTTTTTTTCTGTTAACAAAGCCCCATTTAAGCAAATCTATTTTCATTAAAAAGTTATAAGGCAAATCTGTCTCCACTGGGACTATTCTTCCAAGGGGGAAATGGAGACAGAAAAGCCTTTTCAGTATAAATATAAGCAGCAAGCAGTGGGCTAAACACCAAAAAGACGCCTCCCTGATTCCGCCCCCTCCCCCCCTTTTTTTTTTCCCGATTCTCCCCTCTCCTAGGCAAACCTAGGGCTAGCCCCAGAGTTGATACCCTAGGCAAACATTAAGCCTTATGCCCCCTGGTGGCTTGAATCTATTGTTTAGGTTTAAATGTCCAGCTCTTTGCCACCCCCCCCCCCCTAGAAGCTACTGCAGTAGGCAGCCACCTAGTTTGCCTAATGGTTGGGCCAGCCCTGGGAAGATCTCTCACCTTTTGATGCTTGTTATATATAGCGGCTGATCCTCAGCAGCAGTAAGGCAACTCTGCAGAATTCCAGGCAGGACTTTTGAGTCCTCTGGTGCTGACAGGTTCTGCAGCATCTTACCTCTTCCACTCACAAAAACTTTGTTACCATGTAAATCTGGGACACTATGGGGCTATTAGCACTGGAGGGATCGCAGGCCCCACACTGAATGCTACTATGGGACCTGTCTGCCACTGCTGAACAGGCCCGGTATAACACTCCAATACCTATCAATATTTGGCAGAGGACGCAGTTGCCTATGGTGTTTATACTTAAATATGTGCCTGTAGGGTTTGATCCATATTGCCTCACCAGTGAGCTCGCTGCTAATCAGTACTGGAGATCTAAGGGTAAGAGGCTTAGAAAGGGCTTTCTTTAGGGCCGGCATAAGGGTTTGGCAAACAGGGCAATTTCCCTGGATTTCCATGTGACAGGAAGTCCCAATTCTTCCTCAAGCTGAAGGAGGCATAGCGTACAGGTGGGTTGTGGGGTTCCCTCACTAGTTTTTGCTTTGGGCCTCTACATGTCTAACACCAGCTGTGCTGGATAGGAGGGATGTTATTGGCAGAAGGAAAGATTCACACTGAGTGGCTTCTTTTTCTGTTAAAAGATGATTGATTTTCTAGAAAGATACCATTAATGATACAAGTCCCTTTTGTTTCCTGTGGGTCATATATTTTGCACTATACCCTTCAAAGCCATGGCAGCCTTGAAACAGATATGGTCCTTCTGTTATATGGTTGGTCTAGAAAGTATGAGTAGTGGTAGAGCTCAAGAATGCTGATAAGTAAGTTCAAGCCCAGGGGGAAATGTTCAGTTCTACAGTAGTTATAAACACCTTTCCTGTGTAAATAAAGCAGACCTTTTTGGAACCACAGCTTTTGGAGTTGTCTAGGTCCTAGTATAGGGGATAGCTGCTTCACAGAGAGGATAAATCGCCCTTACTTTGAGTGGGAATTCATCTGATCAACCACTTTGAAAAATAACCCTCTCATCAAGATAATAGCTCCCTGATAAAAGAACTATATAAAACAGCTCAGCAAATCAGCAGAATCCTCCTGCTTGTGATGTACAGTACTTCATTTGTAAAGCAGGTGTAGAGAAGTAGGATTGTATTTTGTAAAGAACATCAATAGCTGTCCTGGGCTCTTGCTACTAGAGTTGCTAAGCTGCACTGGTATAGTTGAGATTGTCTAACCTCTTGCCCAGAGAGGCTGCAGAAGTCTGGTAATTAACACAGTGGAGATACTTAAGATTTGCCCTGGATCCAGAAATGTTAACAGTTCATGGGATCCATCACGAGTGAGTGCCCATGAACAAGGATATTCTGTAAGAATTTTGACCTCAAAGATCACCCCTAAAGATTTTTTTTCCTATAAAAAGGAATTGTTTCGTTTCTTCTGCCATCCTTCCAAATAATATCAAATGCAGTATGTAGAAGCAATTTTGGTGAAAAAACCATGATGCTGTATTTGAAGGTATATAGCTGAGACGCTATAGCTCCACCCAGGGTACTAAAGCACCAGCCAATAAGGTCCCTCCTCGCTAACCTAAGAAGTATTAAAATCAGAACACGTTTATTTTACAGGACTGACCCATGAAGTATGACATTTCATTTTCAGAGCTGCTTAGGAGGCACAGAAAAGAGATTTGAAGAAAGAATGGAAGAGTGGGAAAAGGAGGTGAAAAATACAATGGAAAAAAAGCAGAAGGGAAAAAGAGAAAAAGACAAACGAGGGCAGAAATCCATCCAAATTTTCCTGCTGCTTGGTTTATTTTCTCTGTCTCCAGTTCCTTTCATGGACAGGTCCCCATTCTCCATGTGCTTATATTTTACCAGGCCTGCTGGGCACTGTTTCCTTTCCTTAATTAGATATTTGAGTACCTAGTGAATGATCCCTTGGATTGTGTCACAGTTCAATCTGTTTGTAGAGCACAGACTATATGGTGTTTAGAAGTTCATTAAACGCTAAAAGAGCAGAGCTTTAATCTTTCATCAGTTAGCAGTTTAATGTGAAAATCAAAGTCTTTCTATATACAAAGGAGGTAATTTTTATAAACCTTTAACAAGCATAAAATACTTATAAAATTAGAACATGCGTACAAGTACAATTGGTTCAATAAGAACTACTTGCATGAGACTTTAGAGTAGGTATGTTGAGGGTAGGAGCTTGGGTGAAATCATGATTTACAGTACATTTTATAAACGTTGTTTAAATTGCAATGCTATTAGCTAATTGAGTCAATGACTGCTAAAAGGAATCTAAATAACAAATCCTATAACATGCAAAAAATGCAATGTGTGCCTTTGAGTCAATGCTGACTCGGCAGCTCCTGGGTTTTCTTGGCAGTAGATTGCCAGGTCTTTCTTCCATATTAACCTCAAAACCCTTCACTCTAATCTATCCTAATACCCTACCTCTTGAGTGAATCTTAAGTAACTGATACAATTAACACACCACTATTTTTTGTCGGAAGTTTTTGCCATGAGAGATTGCTCACACTTGATCAGCAAGTGAGACTGAACCAACGGAAAGGTCCATCACATGAGTGCGAACTGTGCTACTTCTTCGGGAGAAGTGTTGAAAAACAACAGAAAGAATGAAGTTAATAAGACAGGACGCTGAAGCTCCCGTGGCTGGACGCTTTAATAAGATGAGTACAAGAGGTTGGCAGATTTTTAAGTGTTGAAACAGGGCCTGAAATAGGAGAATGGCTCTAAACGCAGTACTGTGTTCGTTAGCGTTAGGATCTGCAGAATTGAGTTATGAAGTTGTTGTTGTGATATAGCATTAAGGTTGAATGCGATTATTTCACAATATTTTATGTAAGTGGTTAGGTTACCACATAACTGATTAAAAGGGAAGTTACGCTTCAAGAGTGAGCAATCTCTCATGGCAAAAACTTCCTACAAAAAATAGTGGTGTGTTAATTGTATCAGTTACTTAAGATTCACTCAAGAGGTAGGGTATTAGGTCTTTCTTCCATGGCAATGGCCGGTTAAGTGCTAGCAGGAATCAAACCCTGGTCTCTTGGTTACTAAGTTGGCGCTCTAACCATTATTATGCTACTCCACACCATTCCTATAACATGGTGACACAATAAATAATGGCAGATAAAGACAAACTAGGTCGGCTAGAGTGATACCTGCCACTCCGTGCAGGTTACCCCCTCTATACCTTTTTAAGGGTTGTAACCAGCACAGCTCCAGGCAGGTTACCCCGAAAAGTTAGCTAAGTTTACTTTGATTCCATCCTCTTCCTACATAGGGATCCCTTGTGTCTGTCCTATGTCTCCTTGAATTTTGTTACTATTTTTGCTCCTTCCATCTTTATCCAGGAGAAGGGGCATTCCAGGCATCCACCACCATTTCCATGAAAAGGTATTTCCTGATGTTGCTTTTAGGTTTTACCTCCTTGCAGTTCATTTCATGTCCTCTAGTTCTACAGCTTCCCCGTCTTTTTGAAAGGATAGCTTGTTCATTACTACCCTTTAAGTATTTAAACATCTGTATCCTATGTATTTCTCCTTCCATCTCCTCCAGAGTCTAGGGTATACATATTCATACTTCAAATTCAGCTACTTCAACACCAAAATCAAATCTTGTAATTTTCACTTAGAACAAACACACTTTTTAAAAGTCTACTTTTTATTTGATAATGCATTATTGTTTCTTTAACTTGGTCAGCATGACGACATTCACTTGATAGTGTCTGATTGGCCCATGCTGTACATGTGTGCATGATTTATTTCACTAGGATCAGTATCGATCTAGCCTCATGTTTTCTCCTATGGAGTACTATGCAGATGTATTCTATTGCCATCATTAGTCAATATGGGGGCAATTTCATATACGTGTTCTGCTTGTAAAACATGTTTTACGCACAGAAAATGACTATTATAAAATTGTACATGGGTATACGCATATAAAAAGTAAGTTCACTGCAAAATAGTGCCCTCTGTTACACTGTCTGATTGTAGGTATTTCCAAGGGTGTAGTGTGAGCAGAAGTGCAGTGGAGTGGCAATGTAAGCACATAGGGCCCAATATTGAATTGAGCTGGTTATGTGCTGCTATGGCACATAGCCATTCCCGCCAACCTCTAACCCCAGATATTCAATGCCAGGGTCATATGTGGCCCTGGCACTGAATATCCAAGATCGCCACACATGCCCTGGAGCTGCAAAAGCTAACCGGGTAACGACGATATTGCATCACTGCCCAGTTAGCTCCCACGGGTAAAACTAGGACTGCTTTTGCTCCACCTAGTTTTACCCGCAGGTCGCGAACCAGGTAGTGGTGCAATATTGCTGCTACACGGTTAGCGACTGTTACTGCTTCTGCTCTACCCTGGAACCTCCACGACACTCCACAGGGCTAAGTGGTTAGCATCGGGGCGTTTAGGGGAGATAATCGGGAATATTCAGCGGCACTAACCATGTTAATGCCATTGGGATATCCCATTCATCAGCATTTACACGGTTTAGAGGTCTGTAAATCATGTAAATGCCTTTTGAAGATTAGACCCATATGTTATCAAGTACTTGTACATATCTAGAATACATGCATACATTCACATCATCTTTGGAGCAGGTTTAAGTGCATAAGAACATAAGATATGCCATACTGGGTCAGACCAAGGTCCATCAAGCCCAGTATTCTGTTTCCAACAGTGGCCAATCTAGGTCATACGTACCTAGCAGTTTCCCCAAGGGACACAGGTTCCACAATGCTTGTATTGGTTCAAGCATTGATATCCTGGGTCCCTTCTTAATAATGGCTTATGGACCTTTCCTCCAGGAACTTGTCCAAACCTTTTTTAAACCCAGCTACACTAACAGCCTTTACTACATCCTCCGGTAACAAATTCCAGAGTTTGATTACACGTTGAGTGAAAAATATTTTCTTTTATTAGTCTTAAATAGTTTACCCTGTAGCTTCATTGCATGTCCCCTAGTCTTTCCATATTCTGATAAGGTAAACAATCAATCTACGTTTACCCGTTCCACTCTGCTCATTAATTTATAGACTTCTATCATATCTCCCCTCAGCCGTCTCTTTTCCAGGTTAAAGAGCCCTAACCTTTTTAGCCTTTCTTCATAGGAGTATCCTTCCATCCCCTTTACCATTTTGCACCCATGCTAACTGCAGCATTTGAGGGTAGTGCGTACCACTGATATCCTTGCTCACCACACTCTGTCCCTAACTTTCTCCCAGGCACCCCCCGCCCCCCCACATTCTGTGCTAAGCAGCTAGCACACGAGTTTTACCTTGCTGCCTCACGCTAACAATCAGTGTGACACTAACCGTGCTGACCATTAACATAATTTAGTAAACATGCCCCTATATGTTAAAGAAGGCATTGGGGTATGTTTGCTAAGTAGCGGTAGCAGCTTCCGAGCGATATCAGTTATCGCACAGAAGACGCTACTGCAGTTCAGTAAACTTACCCCATTGAGTCAAACAGAATAAAAGTTTTGCAGGAAACAAAATGCACTTTGAAATTTTTATGAATAGCAATCCCATGTGTGAAGGGAAAGCGAAATGCTGAGGTTATACCACCTGTCTGACCAGAATGAACAGACTGATGATGGAATGTTCACAGAAATTATGGAAGCTAACAAATTTGGCAACACAAAAAGAATGGGTGATTTAAATTACTCCAAATATCAACTGACATTGTTTTAAAAATAACATCTTGTAAGCCCAGAGCAGATGTATTCCACATATTAAATAATACAGAAGGAAGGCCAAACAATGGCTGGCATAAAAAGGGAGGTGAAAGAAGCTACCATAGGCCAAATAATACATTTCAAAAAATGAATATAACGATACAAATGAAGAAAATAGGAAACAGCAGAAGCGCTGGCAAATTGATGCAAAGCACTGATAAGAAAGACAAAGAATTTGAAAAGAAGCTTTTCATAGAGACAAAAACTCACAATAAAATTGTTTACAGGTACATTTCAAGCAAGAAGCCTGTGAGAGTTAGCAGGACCATTACATGATTGAGACGTAAAAGGGATTCTTGGGGAGGGCAAGGTCATAGCTGAGAGACTAAATTATTTTACTGATGTAGATGTTAAGGGAGATACCCATGCCAGAAATAGTCTTTAATGGTGATAATTTGGATAAACTGAAACAAATATCAGCGAACCTGGAAAATATAATAGGGAAAACTGAAACTAGCAAATCATCTGGCCCAGATGGCATACACCCAAGAGTACTGAAAGAATTAAAAAATGAAATTGTAGATCTACTATTACTACTGCTAATCATTTGTATAGCGCTACAAGGCATATGCAGCGCTGTACATATAGAAGTAAGACACCAATCCTTGTCATCAGAGCTTACAATCTACACAAGATGAAAAAGCATCACAATTTATAATAATTTATAACCTATTAAAATCATCTCAAGAACCTGAGAGTGGCTAATGTAATACAATTTTTTAAAAGGGTTTCAAGAGTAATCCAGAAACTATAGATTGGTTAGCCTGACATCAGTGCAGGCAAAATGGTAGAAGCTATGATAGAGAACAAGATTTGAAACCTATAGATATTCATAGCTTTAGTAATATTAGTATTTAGATCATGCCTTTCTAGAAGATCAAGGCGAGTCACATTCAGGTACAGTGCATTTCCTTGTCCCCAAAAGGCTCACAATCTAAGTTTGTACCTGAGGCAATGGAGGTTAAGTGGCTTGCCCAAGGCCACATGGCGTCCTAGTACGATTTGAACACTGGTCTTTCTGGGCCTAGGCTGGGACAAAGCCAACATGGATTCAACCAAGGGAAGTTGTGCCTCGCTAATCTGCTATATTTTTTTGAAGGTGTGAGTAAACGTGGATAAAGGTGAACCAGATGATATGGTGAATCTGAATTTTCAGAAAGTGTTTGACAAAGTCTCTCATGAAAGGCTCTTGAGGAAATTAAAAAGCCATAGGATAGGAGGCAATGTCTTATCGTAGACTGGGAACTTGTTATATGAAGGAAAACAAAATAGGATGAAATGGCAATTTTCTCAATGGAAAAGGTGAATAGTGGGGCATTCTGTTCTAGGACCAGAGCTCTTTAACATAATTATAAATGATCTGGAAATAGGAATAACGAATGAGGTGATCAAATCTGCAGATGACACAAAATTATTCAAAGTTGTTAAATCACATACAGATTGTGAGAAACTGTAGGAGGATCTTGGGAGACTGGGCATCCAAAAGGCAGATGAAATGTAGTATGAACAAGTATAAAGTGATACACCTAAGGAAGAATATTCCAAATTATAGCTACATAATATTAGGTTCCACATTAGAATTCACTACCCAGGAAAAGGATCGAGGTGGCGTCCTGGACCATACATTAAAATCTTCTGCCCAGTTTATGGCAATGACAAAATAAATCGGGTAGAAAGGAATAGAGAATAAAACAAAGAATATATCATAATACTCAATGTGCAACCACACATTAAGTATTTTGTGTAATTCTGGTCCACACATATCAAAAAGATTAAAGCAAAAATACAAAAAGGACAGAGAAGGATGAGCAAAATGATGATAAAGGGGATGGAGCAACTACCCTAGAAGGAAAGGCTAAAGAGGTTAAGGCTCTTCAGCTTGGAGAAGAGATGGTTGAGGGGAGATAAGGTAAAGGTCTAGAAAATCTTGAGTAAAGAGTTTTCGCTTTCAAAAAGTACAAACACTAGGGGAAACACTATGAAGTTATTAAGTAGTATATTTTAAAACAAACAGGAGAAAATATGTCACTCAGCACATAAATATGCTCTGGAGGATATGGTAAAAGCAGTCAGCATAGCTGTTTGGATGGCTCAAAGAGAAGTTTATAAGCCGTTGTTGAAGTAGGCTTGAGGAGTCTTGAGGGTAGGCCGCATGCAATCTTGCTACTTTTTGGAATCCTGCCAGGTACTTGTGACCTGGATTGGTCACTGTAGTGAACAGGATACTGGACTTGATTGGTCTGACCCAATAGGGCAATGGTTTGTTTTTAACTGTTTTGCTAAATTATGGACTTTATACCACCAAGCTAGAAGAGCAGCTCCTTCTGGTCAGATTTATAGATTGTAAGCTCTTATAAGCAGACTTTCTCTTACATGTCTCTATGCAGTGCTGTGTACACCTAGTAGTGCTATACAAATGTTAAGTAGTAGTAGAAGGGGGCAAGGGAGGGGAGAGGAGAGAAAGCGTTTTGCATTTTTTCTGTCCCAATCTCCAAGTCAGTGTGCTTTCAGATGTTTGGAATTGTGTACCTTTCGTTAAAGCTATTGGTTTCCTGCTATCTATGGAAGGGAAACAAAGCCTCCTCACAAAATAATGTAAGCCAGACATATCCAAATACGCTGGCAGACATTTATTACAATTTTAGGACTCGGGAAAAGTCCCATTGTGCTTTTAGTACATGTCTTCTGATTTTTTTTTTTCTCTATGGAATTTTGCCATCTAGAAGTTGAAGGAAACAAGCCTGGGGCAACTGAACTCTGCTGTGGGCTAACAAAATGGCAGAAAATCTAATTAGAGTAAATTAGTAAATATAAGATGAACTATGTAAAATTTGTTAAAGATATTTGAAATCTAATGTCCTATTCTTTCCTAAAATACAAAATTACCCTCTAGTGGTCAAATTTACATGCTGCGCCTAGATTTCCATAAGAACATAAGAAATGCCATACTGGGTCAGCCCAAGGTCCATCAAGCCCAGCATCCTGTTTTCCAAAAGTGGCCAATCCAGGTCACAAGTACCTGGCAGATTCCCAAAAAGGTACCCAGAATCCACAATGCTTATCCTGGGGTAAGCAGTGGATTTCTCTGGTCCTCCTTAATAATGGTTTATGGAGTTTTCCTCCAGGAACTTGTCCAAACCTTTTCCAGCTACACTTACAGCTTTTACCACATCCTCTGGTAATGAATTCCAGAGTTTGATTACACGTTGAGTGAAAAAATGATTTTCTCTTATTAGTCTTACATTGCTGGTTCATTGCATGTCTTCCTACTTTTTGATGGAGTAAACAATTGATTTACATTTAACCGTTCCATTCCATTCATCAATTTATCTTCATCTCTCCTCGGCTATCTTTTTTTCTAAGTTAAAGAGTCTTTTATAGGGATATCATTCCATCCCCTTTACCATTTTTGCCGCTCTTCTCTGTAGCTTTTCTGATTCTGCTTTATCTTTTTTTAAGATATGGCGACCGGAATTGCACACAATATTCAAGGTGCAGTCTCACCATGGAATGATACAAACGCATTATAATACCCTTGGTTTTATTCTCAATTCCTTTCCTTATGATTCCTAGAATTCTATTTGCTTTCTTGGCCGCCACTGCACACTGGGCAGATGGTTTCAAAGTATTATCTACGATGACGCCTAGACCCTTTTTCTTGGTGGTGGTGGTTCCTAATGTGAAATCTTTTATTGTATAACCGTAGTTTCCGTCCTAAGTGTATAACTTTGAACTTGTCCACATTAAATTTCATCTGCCATTTCGATGTCCAGTCTTCCAATTTATCAAGGTTCTCTTGTGTTTTAACAACTTTGAATTATTTTGTGTCATCTGCAAATTTGATCACCTCACTCGTTATTCCCATTTCCAGGTCCACTCCTTTTCTCTCTCTAAGTGATTATTATTAGTAGTAGTAGTAGTATACGCAGTCACTTGGGGCACTCATCTCCTCCCATGGTTTTCAGTACCATTTTTATGCTAATGACTCTCAGATCTATCTCTCTACACCTGAAATCCTTCCGGCAATCCAGGCCTGGATCTCTGCCTGCCTATTTGACATTGCTGCCTGAATGTCTCACCACAGCTTGAAACTGAACATGGCCAAAACCGAGCTGCTTATTTTTCCCCCTCCCTCCTCTCAGTCTCTGTGGAAAACACGTCACTATTCCCTATTTCCTTGGCTTGCAACTTTGGGGTCAACTTTGACTCCTCCCTCTCCTTCTCCACAGACATCAAACTGATAGTTAAAACCTTTTACTCTATAATATTGGCAAAATTTGCCTCTTCCTTCCTGAACACATTACTAAGACACTTATCCATTCTTTAGTCCCCTCCAATCTAGACTATTGCAACCTCTTCCTTGCTAGTCTGCCTCTGAATCATCTCTCTCCTCTTCAATCTATTCAAAACTCAGCTGCGTGGCTAATTTTCTGTCAGCTTCACTATGCTCATATAACCCTTCTCTTCAAATCGCTTCATCGACTCCCTATCCACTTATGTATCCAGTTCAAACTTCTCCTACTGACCTATAAGCAGGGCCGGCCCGTCCATTGAGCAAGAATGTTTTTTGCACAGGGCCCCGCGTTTCAGGGGGCCCCGCGCAAAGAACATTCTGCTTTTTTAAAAATTAAATTTAAAAAAAAAAAAAAGCTGGCGGCTGCTGCTGCCGCAGCGGCAGAATGGAGTGTCCTGCGGGGCCCCCTCTGCCCGGCTGAGCCCCTCTGCGTCGGCTTTCAGATACGCAAAGGGAAAGTGTCCCCCTCGCGTCTCTGTTAAGCCTGCAGGGGCAGATGGGAAGCAGGGGCTGATGGGAAATTTTCCCATCTGCCCCTGCAGGCTTAACAGAGACGCGAGGGAGACACTCTCCCTTCGCGTATCTGAAAGCCGGCGCAGAGGGGCTCAGCCAGGCCGGGAGAGCTCAGCTGGACAGAGGGGGCCCCGCAGGACACTCCATTCTGTTGCTGCCGCGGCGGCAGCAGCCAGCTTTTTTTTTTTTTTACATTTTCCATGAGCCGGTGGGGGGGGGGGGAGGGGGTTAGGACTGGTAATGGGCTATGGAGGGGGTTAGGACTTGACTTGAGGTGGGCTGTGGGCTGTTGGGGGGGTAGGACTGGTAATGGGCTATGGGGGGGTTAAGACTGGTAATGGGCTGATGGGGGCTGTCTGGAAATGGGGTGATGGGGGGTTAGGACTTGTAATGGGCTATGGGGGGGCTAGGACAGGAAATGGGCTGATGGGGAGGGGTTAGGACGAGGTGGGCTGATGGGGTTAGGAATGGTAATGGGCTGTGGGCTGTTGGGGGGGGTTAGGACTGGTAATGGGCTATGGGGGGGCTAGGACAGGAAAGGGCTGAGGGGGGGTTAGGACTGGCAATGGGCTATGGGGGGCTGACTGGAAATGGTCTGATGGGGGGGGGTTAGGACTGGTAATGGGCTATGGGGGGCTAGGACAGGAAATGGGCTGATGGGGAGGGGTTAGGATGAGGTGGGCTGATGGGGTTAGGACTGGTAATGGGCTGTGGGCTGTTGGGGGGGTTAGGACTGGTAATGGGCTATGGGGGGGCTAGGACAGGAAATGGGCTGAGGGGGGTTAGGACTGGCAATGGGCTATGGGGGGCTGACTGGAAATGGGCTGATGGGGTTAGGACTGGAAGTGGGCTGATGGGGGGGTTAGTACTGTTAATGGGTTATAGGGGGGGCTTAAACTGAAAATGGGGTGATGGGGGGTTAGGACTGGAAGTGGGTTGATGGGGGGCTAGGACTGGTAATGGGTTGGGGGGTTGCTAGGACTGGAAATGGGCTGAGTGGAAGGGGAGGCTTGAACTGCAAATAGCTGATGGGGAGGGGGCTTGGAATGGAAATGGGCTGTGAGAGAAGGGAGCTAGGACTGAAAATGGGCTGATGGAGCAGCTAGGATAGGACTGGAAATGGGCTGTTGGGGGGAGCTAAGATTGGAAATGGGCTGTGGTGGGGGCTTGAATTGAAATGGACTCATGGAGGGGCTAGAACTGGAAGTAGGCTCATGGGGGGGGCTTGGACTGGAATTGGGCTGAGTGGAGGGGAGCTAGGATTTGACATGGGCTGATGGTGGGGCTAGGAAATGACTAGAAATGGGCTGATGGGGGGGGCTAGGATTGGAAATGAGCTGATGAAGGGACTCGACTGGAAATGGATGGGGGAGCTAGGACTGGAAATGGGCTGATGGGGGGCTAGGACTGGAAATGGGCTGATGCAGGGACTAGAAGGGAATGGATGCTGGGTGAGACTGGAACTAGAAGGGAGCTGATGTTGGGGGAGGATTAGAATGGAATGGGGCTGGGAGAGTAAAATGGAGAGGGGAAAAATATTTTGTGTGGGAGTGATGAAAAATCTACAATTGGCCGGGTATTGGGAGAGTAAGTGGGGATTGAGGATGGAGGGGTAAAATTTGTGTGGATGAAATAGGAATGAGGAAAGAGCAAAAGGAGAAAGATTAGTATGTTAAAGCAGATGTAGAGAGAGAGAATGGAAAAAAAACTAGAAGAGAGAAGAAAGGACAAATGGACAGCAGACGATGGAGAGTTAGCAGAAAACATGAAGAAACCAGAAGAAAGTGGCTGGAGCAATTGCAACTGAAAAAAAAATGCACAAAAGGTAGAAAGATATCTCTTTATTTTGAATTTATTAACTGGAATATGAAAGCTCTGGGAAATGTGCATCATTAACGTCTGCGCTTTGTTTGGTACAAGATGAAATTAATTTATAGTTTTATTTCTACAGTGGTGTTGTACATTTTGGGGTTCCCAGTTTAATTATTGCCTTCCTGTTTCTAAATTGTGATTCCTTGTTTGGTGATGGTCTGTGTTCTGCATGTGTAACTGAGCTGAGGTATTCTGTTTATGCAATTCCTATTTGACATTGCCACTTGTTCTCTTTCCCCAGTAGGTCATGTATTGTTATTCTCTGAAATGTATTGGTTTAATATTTGCAGTGTTGCCTTTTGATAGGTAGGGTATGGTGCTTTGTGAGTCCTGGTAGTGCTGTTATGATACGGCGGGTTTGCTATGGGTTCTAAATGGGCAGCGTTTGTAGTAGTTCCTAATGTGCCTGGCGGTTGGCACTGGATTATAGTAATGTAGAAATCTTTTAGTCTTTCTTTATCCATACACTCATTAAGAGACATGTTTACTAAAAGTTAGTGTATGGTAACATTATGCAAATATTTATGCAAATAAGGCCACTTATGCAAATGAGGCCCCGCACCGAGTCTCCGCACATGGCCCCCCTTGGGCTGCCCCTGCCTATAAGTTCACTCATTTTGCTGCTCCTCACTGCATTTCCTCTTATCTCTTCCTACACCCCTCCTCGGGAACTCCACTCTTCTAGCAGATCACTTCTGTCTGTGCCCTTCTCTTCCGCTGCCAACTCCAGACTTCGATCCTTTCACCTTGCTTCTCCTTATGCCTGGAACAAACTACCTGAGTCTGTACGTCAGGCTTCATCTTTGACCCCTTTTCAAATCCAGGCTTAACTCATTTCCTTGAGGCTGCTTTTGGATCCTGATCTGCTTAGTCTCCTATGTGTTTCCTTACCATTTCCCTAGATGTATCCTTGTCCTCAGTTATTTTGTTGTCTGTCTTGACTAGATTGTAAGCTCCGATCAGCATGGACCACCTTTTACATGTGTTTTGTGCAGTGCTGTGTACGCCTTGTAGTGCTATACAAATGATCAGTAGTAGTAATGTGTTAAAAAGCAGCGGGCCCAGCACAGATCCCTGGGATACTCCCACTATTCACCTTTCTCCATTGGAAAAATTGGCCATTTAGCCCTACCCTCTGCTTTCTATCTTTTAACCAGTTCCTGATCCACAATAGTACACTGCCTCCTATCCCATGACATTTTAGTTTCCGCAAGAGTCTCTCATGAGGGACCTTCTCAAAGGCTTTCTGAAAGTCTAGATACACTATATCAACTGGCTCACCTTTTGTCTGCTTATTTATTCACACCTTCAAAAAATATAATAAATTAGTAAAACAAAATCTTCCTAGGCTAAATCCATATTGGCTGTCTTCCATTAAACCATGATAATATAGGTCTGCTACTAGAGTGTTTGGTTGTCCAAAAATAAAAAATATATACAATCCCTCATACAAATAGAAAGAGTAAATCCAATCTCTCCTGCTGCTCTTGTCTAATAATCCCTAACCAAGTCAAAGTGACAATTTTCAACTTCAACAGAACCAATGGTCTCAGACTAGAACGGCAACATTTCCAGATACAAGTACCCGGAAATTTTTTTCCTGCTTGCATCAATGACCACTATTTGAGGTTCTTTAAGGAATGCGTAAATACATGCATTTGAAAGAATAATCTAACTTCTCTTCGTATTTCTTAAATAAATATAGAGATGTGCTTATCTCCAAACTGGAATATAAACATCCCCAACGCCACCTTCCCGGTACCAATAAAGCGTTTCGATTCTTCATCAGGGGGTTGGCTTATTTGACAATCTCTGTGGATGGAAAATAAAAATAGCTTACTTCAAACTCGAACAGTCTCATAAATTCCTTCTCTTATTGGAAGAGTTCTTTTATATCAAGTCTTACCACCAGCTCAATCTCAGAACTACTTGCAACGGTGTGTGGTCCAAATCATGTCAGTTTACTCTGAAACGCCGCGCATGTGGGTCCAGCTACCTACTGTGATTTAAATACCATACGGGCTACACGGTCCTAAAGCCGGTACAAAAGCCCCTAATTCTGCAACAACCCACTTTGGAAACCAGCTCAAAGAAACTCTCGGGCTCAACATTGTCCTGTTAAGTACAAGCACCCCATTCCACCATATTATTCAAACCCCCTGGGGTGACCGATTTGCAATCGGTATATCCACTTCTGTTCCTGGATTATTAACGTTTTTTCCCTAGATTTTCCCGATCTGACGACTGCTACCCAATCTATTCCAAAACATCGTAACTCTTCAAAAGTATGTTGGTGTTGGGTGCAGTGTGCCACAAGAGGGGCTTCTTGTACTTTGCATTTCAATCTACTCTTATGTTCATTAATACGAACACGTAATGGTCTTATGGTTTTACCCACCTAGACTAAACCATGACTATCTACATGTTCAGTAATTTTATTCTTTATAATGGTTTTCTGCCATTTTGCCCAGTACTGACATCAGGCTCACTGGTCTATAGTTTCCCAGATCACTCCTGGAACCCTTTTTAAAAAAGCATTACATTGGCCATCCTCCAATCTTCAGGTACCACAGATGATTTGAAGGATAGTTTACAGATTTACTAATAGTAGGTCTGCAGTCTTATATTTCAGTTTTGTCAGCATGAGTGTATGTGCACAAGTCTAGGTGTCTAGTCCTATACAGTATGTGCGTAAATGGACATTTACGCCTTATTCAGCACTGTCGCTATTCGGAAAGCATGTTGGATTGATCTCATGCACTTTCATTGTGGGTATGTACAGGACTGGAGTTTGAGCGGAGCATGGACAGAGTGCAAAGTTACACATGCAAATTATAAAATACTATAATTTACATGCATTCTTTAACAAAGGAGCCACAGCCAAAGGGTTGGTGTAAGTGCTTGTGGCTTAAATACATGTACCTTTGCACTTACAGCCCTATTTTATAAAGCAAAGTATGCATGTTCCTTACTTTATAAAACAGGGCACAAATATGAGTGTGAAAATGCACATAAACCTAGATGCACCGTATAAAATTACCCTCTTAGTGGGCAATTCAATTTATTCTTAGTCTAGTTACACATTTTGCTCCCCTTACCAGTCTACCCTGCCACAGAGACTGGTAATACTAAAATGACATCAGATTTCCTTATGAAACAAGGCCTCTCAAAGTCAGATTTACTATCTGTGTCATATCATTTAATGTGCA
This sequence comes from Ichthyophis bannanicus, assembly GCA_033557465.1. Lineage (NCBI taxonomy): Eukaryota > Metazoa > Chordata > Amphibia > Gymnophiona > Ichthyophiidae > Ichthyophis > Ichthyophis bannanicus. The sequence goes on along the minus strand of CM066050.1, from coordinate 71,088,274 downwards.
CAGTGTATCAAATGATATCAAGGAATTATACACTAGCAGTATATGTTTTATTTTAATCTATAGATAAGTAGTAGTAAATATAAATAATATTCATGACTAATCATTTATAAGCACTACAAGGAATACACAGCACTTTACAGAGACATGTAAGAGACCAGTCCTTGCTCCTAAGAGCTTACAGTCTAGTCAAGACAGACAACACAGCTGGGGTTAGGATATATCTAGGAGAATGGTAAGGAAATGCGTAGGAGGTGAACAGGAGACAAGGGGAATCAGGATCAAAAAGCAATCTCAAAGAAGTGGATTTGAACAGGGCCAGAGATGGAGCCTGTTGCACTGACTCGGGTAGTTTGTTCCAGGCATAAGGAGCAGCAAGGGAGAAAGATCAAAGCCTGGAATAGAAGGGCACAGATAGAAGAGATCTTCCAGAAGAGAGCTGTTCCCAAGGAGGAGGGTAGGGAGAGATAAAGGAAAGTTAGTGAGGAGCAGCTGATTGAAGGAACTTATAAGTCAGTAGTAGACATTTTGAACTGGATGCAGAAGTGGATAGGAAGCCAATGAAGTAACTTGAGAAGGGGGTGACATGAGCATAGCGACACTGGTGGAAGACTAGCCGTGCAGCTGAGTTTTGAATAGATTGAAGTGGGGAGAGATGATTCTGAGGAAGACCAGCGAAGAGGAGGTTGCAGTAGTCTAGATGGGAAGTGACTACAGAATGGATAAGGGTCTTAGTAGTGTGTTCAGAAAGGAAGGACAAATTTTGCCAATATTATAGAGAGAGAAACATCAGGTTTTAGCTATCTGTTGGACGTATGTGGAGAAGGAGAGGCAGGGGTCAAAGATGACCCCAAGGTTGTAGGCCGAGGAAACAGCGGAGTAGAGTGTTATCCACAGAAATAGAGAGAGGAGTCAGGGAGGAGGTAAGTTTAAGGGGAAAGATAAGGAGCTCAGTTTTGGCCATGTTCAATTTTCAGATGGCAGTGAGACAACCAGGCACTGTTTATATTTGAGTTATGATGATCAGTTACTCACATATTCCTTATCGTCACTCCATTCCAGTCCCTTTACTTCTGGGTTACGCAACCCTTCCAGCAGCTTGGAGGCTGAGCCCAACCTTTTTGGGGATGGAGCGGTATAAATACCACTGGGACCACCCACCAACTCCAGTATTCTCAGCCTCCAAGCAGCTGGAGGGTTCCGTAAGCCTAGGGCTTACTGGAGTCTTCCTTTTTTATTCCTCCTTTGTTATTCCCTTTTTAGTCAGAGTTTAATCTTACTTTACTTTCATTTTTTTAACCTTTTTAATCCTTTGATTTACCTTTTTAGTTGTTGCAGGTCCTGTCCCTTTAATTCTCCTGCTTGCTCTTCCCCCCTCCCCTCCTGACTGATCGGGCCGGGGATCGAAGGTGGTTTTCCGTAGGCGGCAGTGGGGAGGACCTCGCAGAGCTCCTCAGCTGTTTATCCGGCTGGCTCCTGCACAACTTCTTTGCAGCCCTGCCCTGCCTCGCGCCGAAGCCCTCCTGGTGGCTGAGCGCTAGAGGCAACGCCGCGATTCCATTCGTGCCGCCGGCCCCGTCCCGGAGCAGAGGGACGCGGGGGCGAGCTCAGAAGGCCGCGACTCAGCGGGAAGCTGTTTTCAAACGGCGGTTTCTTCTTTTTCAGGCTCTTCAGGAATCACGGTGCTCAGCCCTGCTCCTGCATCCGGAAGGAAGATCGGGGCTGTGAGCAGACTCGCGACTCCCGTTTAGGCTCCACGTGGTGCGGCCTACCACGTGTAGAGCCAATGGTTGCAGTTCGCGGAGTCGGGACCAGACATCTCAGCTGAAGAATTCCTAAACCGCAAGTACTGGGGTTTGGTTTAAGGGATGTGTATGTTTTTAATTATTTTAGTTTTGGGTTTGTTTTGGTTATTTTATTTTGATTCAATTTTTATTCCATTTGGATGCAATCTTGTTTCACACTTCAAAGGGGAACTGGCATCTAGTGGAGAGCATACACCCTTAGTAAAGTAAAGGGTTAACGCTGTACCAGAGCACTACACTCTCTCCGGGGTTAGACCCAGTTTTTCAGCCTCAAAGCCCAGGAGGGGCCCTGTAACCTTTTCAAGGCCATGGCGGCCAAGTCTTGGTGTCCATCCTGTGGCACCCGGCGAGGTACTTCCTCAGAGGCAGGGATCTGCAGGGGCTGTGCTGCAGTGGCTACCTCCGTGGAACAAGAAATTAACTTGGCCATGTCGCAAGCTTCCCAGGGCTCCGGAGATTCCCTACAAGGAGAGGGGGGTTTCCAGCCGCCTCCTTCTGCGTCCTCGGATTTATCCACTCCTCCCTTGCCCCCTCCCCCCTTCCTTCGGGGGAAGGGGAAGCCGGGGATTTTTTCTCCCCTGACTTCGTCCTGCTTCTACACAAGGCCTATTGCTTGCGTAAGCAAGGCTTGGGGTCAGGAGATGCTGGAACGTCGGCAGAGGTCAAATCGGCCAAGCCCACGAGAATAAGCAATCCGGAATCCGGGATTCCGCCTAAGCGCCCCCGTCTGAGCTCTGAGGAGCCTCTCCCGTCCCTCTCACAGGATATCCCTGAGGAAGAGATCTCCGACAAGGAGTTGGGCGAGGAAGAGGAGGAGCTGGAAGAGGGGGAGATCCCTGAAGAAGATCAATCACGTGTAATCAGGGTATTTCGTCGGGAGGAGCTCCCGGCGTTAATTAATGAATCCCTGAAAGTTCTCAATGTAGCCTCGGATACGTCGGCAGAGGAGGAGGCATTGGAAGATCCTCTAATCCAAGCCATCAGGAAATCACAGAAAGTTTTCCCGGTCCACAGAGTTGTGCGTCAGATGATCCAGGAGGAATGGGATCAACCAGAATCAAGCTTAAGGGGGGTCCGATCCATGACCCGCTTATATCCGCTTCCAGAGTCGGACAAAGAGCTGCTGAAGGCTCCCAGGGTGGATGTGGCAGTGTCAGCGGTTACGAAGAAGACTACCATCCCAGTCGAGGGCAGCGCGGCCCTCAGAGATTCTCAAGACAGGAAATTGGATACGCTTCTGAAGCAAGCCTTTGATATTAGCACTCTGGCATTACAGGCCTCCGTTTCAGGGGCCTGGGTAGCTCGGGCCTGCTTAAGATGGTCACAACAGCTTCAATCAGTGGAGGGCTCCGCCGACGAAGCTCAGGCCAACGCGGCTAGACTAGAATCCGGAGCTGCCTTCTTGGCGGATAGCCAGTATGACCTCATTAGAAGCCTGGCCAAGAACATGGCCTCGGTCGTAGCGGCTAGGCGGTATCTGTGGCTCCGGAATTGGGCCGCTGATGCCTCCTCCAAGTCACGCCTCAGCCGCCTTCCTTTTAAGGGAAAGCTGTTATTTGGGGAGGACTTAGAGAAACTAGTAAAGGACCTTGGCGAGTCTAAGGGAGGCAGGCTCCCGGAAGACAGACCGAAGCAAGGGTGTCCTCTGGCCCCTGTACATAACCAAGCTAGGGATCCCCGGAGGTTTCGTCCAGCCAGGTCAAACCCCTTTCCCAGGGGCCGTTTCCCTTCAAGGGGTCAAGGTTTTAGAGGGTTTCGAGGAGCAGGTAGAGGCTTTGGCGCCTCTTCCTCTTCCTCGGGCCCTAGAAAACAGCAATGAGACAACGGGGGTCCAGGGGGATGGACTGCCGATCGGCGGACGCTTAAGGCAGTTTCTTCCCGCCTGGTCCCGAGTCACGTCCGATCAATGGGTCCTAGAGGGGATCAGAGAGGCCTATGCTCTCGAATTCGCAAAACAAATACAGCCAGCCTTTGTGCAGTCTCCCTGCGGTTCGCCCATAAAGAGCGCGGCCATAGAGGCAACTCTTGCCCGACTAATAGCTCTCGGGGCCGTGGTCCCGGTTCCCCTAGACCAGCTCGGCTCAGGTCGGTACTCGATTTACTTCGTGGTACCAAAGAAAGAAGGGTCGTTCCGTCCGATACTGGATCTGAAGCAGGTCAATCGCTGTCTCAGAGTACCTCACTTCCGAATGGAGGACCCTACGTTCGGTCATAGCGGCCGTAAGGGACAGGGAGTTCCTGACATCCCTGGATCTGACAGAAGCCTACTTGCACATACCGGTCAAAGTCCCATCAACAGTTCCTGAGATTCGCAGTGCCCAGAGGCCACTATCAATTCCAGGCTCTGCCCTTCGGTCTAGCCACGGCTCCAAGAACCTTTACCAAAGTGATGGTGGTAGTAGCGGCTTCCCTACGTAGAGAGGGAATACTAGTGCACCCTTACCTGGACGATTGGCTGATCCGGGCAAAGTCGGAAGAGGAGAGTCGCGCGGCAACGGCCAGAGTAGTCCAAGTTCTGGAGGAGCTGGGGTGGATCATCAATCGAGCGAAAAGCAGGATGACCCCCTCCCAGGAACTCGAATATCTCGGGGCAAGGTTCGACACCAACAAAGGCAGGGTGTTTCTGTCACAAACGAGATCAAGGGACCTAAGGCTTCTGGTCACACAGTTCCTGCACAGAAGGACTCCCTCAGCGTGGCATTATCTTCAGGTGCTGGGAACCATGGCGGCGGCTATAGAGGTAGTTCCATGGGCCAGGGCTCACATGCGACCGTTACAGCGGGCCCTATTGAGGCGTTGGTCTCCTCAGCATCATCCTTTGTCAACGCAGTTACCCTGTGCTCCACGGACCAAGCAGGCACTCCACTGGTGGCGGTGCCCAAGAAATCTGGATCGCGGAATGCCCCTCGAACCTCCGCAATGGTTACTGTTAACGATGGATGCCAGTCTGGCAGGCTGGGGTGCCCACTGCGAGGACCAGTTCGTCCAGGGTCGCTGGTCTCCGTTGGAATCTCAATGGCCCATCAACAGGCTGGAGTTGCGGGCCGTCGCCCTAGCCCTCAAGGCTCTCGAGACCTTTGTGCGGAAAAGAGCAATTCGCGTCCTCTCCGACAATGTCACAGCAGTGACATACATAAGAACATAACATAAGAACATAAGATATGCCATACTGGGTCAGACCAAGGTCCATCAAGCCCAGTATTCTGTTTCCAACAGTGGCCAAACTAGGTCATATGTACCTAGCAGTTTCCCCAAGAGACACAAGTTCCACAATGCTTGTACTGGGTCAAGCATTGATATCTTCGGTCACTTCTTAATAATGGTTTATGGACCTTTCCTCCAGGAACTTGTCCAAACCTTTTTTAAACCCAGCTACACTAACAGCCTTTACTACATCCTCCGGTAACAAATTCCAGAGTTTGATTACACGTTGAGTGAAAAAATATTTTCTTTTATTGGTCTTAAATAGTTTACCCTGTAGCTTCATTGCATTGCATTCATTGCATCAACCACCAGCGCGGCACCAGCAGTCCCGCCTTTAGAGAAGGAGGCGGACGCCCTATTCCACTGGGCCGAGGTTCGGTTGGAAGCGCTCTCAGCTCAGCACGTGGCCGGCACGGACAACATCACGGCAGATTACCTCAGCAGGTGCAAGATAGACCAATGAGAGTGGGAGCTGGACCAGGGGACCTTCGACCAAATAGTTGCCCGTTGGGGTCTCCCTGTCATGGATCTCATGGCACGGTTCTCGTCCGCCAAGGTGGACCGCTTCTTCAGTCGGAGGAGAGAAAGGATGTCCGAAGGACTGGATGCCCTGTCCCAGAAGTGGCCTTCGGAGGGGCTCCTCTATGTGTTTCCCCCCTGGGCTCTGATCGGAAAGGTCCTCCAGCGGGTGGAGGCTCACCGGGGATTGATAATTCTCATAGCCCCGGATTGGCCTCACCGTCCCTGGTATGCGGATCTGGTGAGGTTACTCGTCGACCAGCCTTGGCGGCTTCCCTACAAAAGGGACCTGCTGAGGCAAGGGCCGGTTCGGATGCCTCACATGGATCGATTCTCGCTTACGGCCTGGCTATTGAAAGGGCGCGGCTCCTGAAGCGGGGCTATTCAGGAGCGGTAATCATGACGCTGTTAAAGGCGAAGAAGCGCTCAACCTGCCTTTCCTATGTCAGAGTTTGGCGGATCTTCGAAGCGTGGTGTGCGGAGCACCGGAGGAATCCTCTTTCGGCCTCGGTCCCAGAGGTCTTGGAATTCTTGCAAGCAGGATTTGACAAAGGTCTAGCGCCCAGTTCCCTACGGGTCCAGCTAGCGGCCATCGCTTGCTATAGAGGTAAGGTCCGCGGCAAGTCTCTAGGGGCCCACACGGATGTGTCCAGGTTCCTAAGGGCGGTTAAGCGACTGCGTCCCCAACGCCGGTCGGTCATCCCCCCTTGGGATCTCAACCTAGTACTAAATGCCTTGGTCAGGGAACCCTTTGAGCCGGTTAAGAGGGCCTCCTTAAAGGATCTAACCCTGAAGACAGTTTTTCTGGTAGCTATTTGTTCGGCCAGGCGGGTCTCAGAACTTCAAGCGCTGTCTTCTCGGCCTCCCTTTCTATCCTTTCTCAAGGACAAGGTTGTCCTGCGGACGGTTATTTCCCCTTTTCATGTGAACCAGGTGGTTACTCTTCCGTCCTTTCCGGCCGAGGGGTTAGAAGGAAGGGAGAACAAGCTTCGCCTACTAGACGTCCAGAGGGCCTTGAAGCGTTACCTCTCCCGCACTGCCCCCTTCCGGAAAACAGAACGCCTGTTCATTCAGTTCGGAGGTCCACACAAGGGGGAGGCGGCGGCCAAGGCCTCCATCTCCAGGTGGATTAGAGAAGCTATTGCCTCCGCCTATGTCCTGAAAGGGAAACAGGTGCCAGGGGGCCTGCGGGCGCACTCAACTCGGGCGCAGGCTACCTCTTGGGCAGAATTCAGTCTAGTTCCCCCTCTGGATATTTGTAGGGCAGCGACTTGGTCCTCCCTACATACCTTTACCAAGCACTACAGGCTGGACGTGCAGAGTTCAGCGAACGCTCGGTTTGGTCTGGCGGTTCTTCAGTCCGGTTTATCGGACCCCACACCCAGGGTTGAAACTGCTCTGTTACATCCCAGAAGTAAAGGGACTGGACTGGAGTGACGATAAGGAAGAAGCAATTAGATCTTACCTGCTAATTGGTGTTCCTGAAGGAACGACAGTCCAGTCCCTGATCCCACCCGGTCTTGCCGACAGCCGTTAAGGCCCATTAGTCAGGGGCGGAGCGACGGACTGAGCGTGAGGCAGGCGCTGTGGGAAGGGGTGCAAGTGAAGGACGGCTCGGACAGACGCAGGTTAACCACCTCCTTCCATATTCCTACCTCCTACTCCTAATCCTTAAACCAACTTTTTTTTTTTTTTTTTTTTAATAGTTCTTCGAGGTATTATGTTAGTTAGGTTATGGTTGGAAGTTAGTTATGTCTGCTTTTTCATTCGAATACTGGAGTTGGTGGATGGTCCCAGTGGTATTTATACCGCTCCATCCCCAAAAAGGTTGGGCTCAGCCTCCAAGCTGCTGGAAGGGTTGCGTAACACAGAAGTAAAGGGACTGGACTGTCGTTCCTTCAGGAACACCAATTAGCAGGTAAGATCTAATTGCTTCTTATTCAATAGGTATTGCATGTACTTTGGGACACTCATATGTTTGAATAATTCATTTTTGTATTTATAGTATTTAGCTCACACCTTTCCAGGAAAGATGAAGGCGAGTTATATTCAGGTACAGAATGCATTTCCCTGCCCTCAAAGGGCTCACAATCTAAGTTTGTACCTGAGGCATTGGAGGGTTAAGTGCATTATTCCCTCTAAGCTGTGCGCGTGTGCGCGCGCACACACCTCGCCGAGCAAGCGCACATACTTTACAACAGAGCGCACAAAAATTACGGCTCTGATTCTGATAGAAAACAACACAGACGTCTTAAAATTTAAAAGTTTTATGATTGTAATTACTAGAAATTTCCCGCTTCATTTAGTAATCGTCTATTTTCATTTAATTTGATTAAAATCAATGTGGTGTACATACTGTATTCCGACGTGTAGTCAAATTTTAAAGTATATAACTCTGAGTGTCATTATGTGGTGCACAAAAATTTAACCTTCCTTTAAAAGCTGCACACAGCTGATATTTTATGCGCACACAGCCTACAGAAAATTAGAGGGAACATTGGTTAAGTGGCTTGCCCAAGACCAAAAAGAGTACCAGTGCGATTTGAATCCTGGTCTTTGACTCCAGGCTGCTGCCTTTATCAGGCCACTCCTTCATTCCATAAATAAATATAAGGTTAAAGATTTAGATCAAGCATGGGTGGTGGTTAAAGATACTATCTTGGAAGCCCAGACTAGCTGTATTCCACGCTTTAAGAAAAGTAGAAGGAAGTACAAAAAATTGCCAGCATGGTTTAAAGGTGAGGTCAGAGAGGCTGTTGTAGCCCAAAAAGCATCTTTCAGGAAATGGAAAAAGGAGCCAAATGACAAACTGTAAACAACATAAACACTGGCAAGTTAGATGCAAGGCATTGATAAGGCAGACAGAGAGAATTTGAAAAAAAGCTTGCTGTGGAAGCAAAAATGCATAATAAAAAAAAGTTTTCAAGTACATTCATAGCAAAAAACCTGTGAGAGTCAGTTGGACCATTGGATGATAGAGGGGTAAGAACAGCACTGAGGGGACAAAGTCACAGTGAACAGACTGAATGAATTCTTTGCTTCAGTTTTTACTGAAGATGATGTAGGGAAGTCACCCATGCCTGAAATAGTATTTAAAGCTGATGCAGCAGAAGAACTGAAAGAAATATCGATAAAACGGGAAGATGTATTGCAACTATTTGATAAACTGAAGAGCAGCAAATCACCTGGACCAGATGTTATACATCCAAGGGCGTTGAAAGAACTGAAATATGAGATTGTAGACCTACTATTACTAATCTATGAAGTAGTGGGGGTTTTTTTCTTTTCCGAAGCTTTCCCCTTTCTGTTGCAAGTGATGTAACTTGTAATAATAATATTTGAAAATTCAATAAATATTAAATGGGGGGGGAAAAAAGGTTTGGACAAGTTCCTAGGGGTGAGATCCATAAACCATTATTAAAGGGGACCCGGGAAATCCACTGCTTGTCCCAATACAAGCATTGTGGAACCTGTATCTTCTGGGGAAACTGCTAGGTACTTGTGACCTAGATTGGCCACGGTTGGAAACGGGATACTGGGCTTGATGGACCTTGGTCTGACCCAGTATGGCATCTCTTATGTTCTTATGTAAGTTTCTCTAAGTGCATATAATTATGCATGATGTCGCCCCAAGTCAATGTTTAGAAGATATTAATTGAGGATAAATCCACTAGAACGCAGCATCTTGTGTTCAGGAATGTCTTACCCAAAATATTGAGGTTAGATGAGGCAGAGATGCAAAGACTGTATTTATCTAAACCTTGCAGCAGAAGCATAGGCAGAAATATGTTTGGAATGGATAGAACCAGTGCTTATTTTTTTTTTTTTTTAAATTTAAAAGTTTTTATTAGCACTCAACATAACAGGCAATACATAACATACTTCGGGGACCCCCCCCCCCCGACACAAAAACACAAAGCAAAAAACATTCTGTACAGTGTCATCGGCATGTGGGGTAGAACCCCGCCCATAGTGCTACTCCATTTTCTGTTATCCCCCATACTCTGTTTTGCACTTTATACATTGTATCTTGTACAGTTTATACATTCTACAGTTTATACAGGCAAAGATTCGTCTATTGTGGACCATACAAGCATAGAGACCACAGACCACACATTAACCGTAATAATAAGAGACCCCCCCCCCAAATAATATCCTCCCCCCTCTACTCCCGCTAGCCCTAGACCTCCCAACCCAAACCTCCCTCCCTCCCGTAAAGCAGAAGATCCCCTTCCCGCCATACAAGCAGCGGTGAGCTGACAAATAGTAACCACGGCAAATCTTAACCCGAGGTGCAGAAGTGCAGAGGTGCATACAGGAAACAGCCTACCCGACACCCCTACAGGTGGAGGGGACAAGGAGTGTATACTACAACCCTGACCATGATTTTATACTAAACCCCCCCCCCCCCCCGCTGCCTTCCAATGCTCATATCGTTCCCACACCTTATTGTACCTGTGGACAGTATGTTTGTGATGAGCTTCTATTGCACAATACCCCCTAAGCTGCTCTATACGCCCCACCACCTCCGCTATTGGGGGAACATCCTGTTTCTTCCACCATTGCAGCAGACCCATCCTCCCGGCAATGACACAGTACCCCTGTAGTCTATCCAATTCTCTCCCTCCCCCTCCCAGCACACCTTCATTCAGAATCACCACACTAGGGGTAAAACCCACCTGCACCCCTGTAATGGCTGCCGTAAGGCTTTCCACCTCCCGCCAATAATCCCGAACTATCGTACATCCCCACAGCATATGCAGCAAATCACCTCTATCCCCACACCCTTTCCAGCATCTATCCGAACTCGCCGGGTAAAGGGCGTGCAGCCACACCGGTGTCCAGTACATTCTTAACCGTAGCTTATAGCTGTTTTCCAGCATAGCTGTTCCCGGAGCCAATTTATGGGTTCTGATATAAATTCTTTCCCACCGCTCAACATCCCATTGCCCCCCCAGCTCCTCCTCCCATTGCAACTGACCCCTTATAGGTCCCTGTTGATATTCCCCCAGGAGTTTGTATAACTTTGAAATAATCCGAGTGGGCATCCCGGCACTCCCCATCATCTCCTCAAACTGCGTGCGCTTCGCCATCCAATCCTGCTTCACCTCCCGCTGCTGAAGCCGATACCACAGACTTACATAGGCAAATCTATCGGACTCCTCCAAACCATATTGCCGTTGCAGCACCTCAAATCCCCGAATGTGCCCCCCTTCCTCCACCAATTGACCCACTTTCCGTAATCCTTTCGCCCCCCACCTCCTAAAAACCCCTGCTGCCTCACCCATCCTGCCCGTCATTAAAGTCTGAAGTGGAGTTTCGCGGGAGACTTGTTTCCCCTCTAGCAAAAACCGCTTCCATTTCACCCAAACCTGTCTTGTTAGTTCGCGATAGGGATTCCCATCCCCTTTCTCCGTCCCCCCCCCACCAGGGTCCCATATCCATGCCCCCACCACTGCCCCCTCCCCTTCCTCCATCTCCACCCAGCCAGGTCTCTCCACCCCCTCCTTCCAAGCAAACAGCGCCCGAAGTTGCGCCGCTTCATAATATCGGAGCAACGACGGGACTCCCAATCCCCCTCTGCTTTTAACCTATACATGGTCGCCCTGGCGACTTTCGGGCGCTTACCATCCCAAATAAATTGCAGCAGGAGATTTTGCATCCGATCGATTTCTTTTCTAACCAGCCTACACGGCAGAGACATATACACAAATAATAACCGTGGGAGTACATTCATTTTTACCACCGCAATGCGGCCCAGCCAAGACAAATACAACCCCCGCCACCGGGATAGATCCTGCCGGACAGTCTCAATCAAACCTTGATAGTTCCATTGCTTAAGCCGAACAAGAGGGGTCCCTAACTGGATCCCCAAATACCGAAATCTCCCCTCCACCCACCGAAACTTAAAGTGGTGTCGGAGGCTCTCTTCCACCCTGGGCGTCAAATTAAATCCCAACAATTCCGTCTTCCCTTGATTCATTTTATATCCCGCGAGGCGGCTGTACCTGTGTATAGCCGTCAAGAGCACCGGTAGAGTTGTAAGGGGCTGGGTCAGGGTGAAGACAACATCATCTGCAAACAGCCCAATCTTTTCTTCCCTCCCACCTATCGTCACGCCTTTAATATCCGTCACCCGTCTGATATAGGCTGCCAGCGGCTCTATAGCCAGTGCAAACAAGAGGGGTGACAAGGGACATCCCTGTCGAGTACCTCTATGGAGCTCAAAACTCTGAGTACCCGCCATTCACCCTAACTCTAGCACGCGGTCCCTGGTAAAGCGCTTTAATCCAACTAATATACCTCCCTCCAAACCCCATGGTCTCCAAAACCTGAAACATAAACGACCACTCCACCCGGTCGAATGCCTTCTCGGCATCTACTGTGATTAACACTGCCTCCTCGGTGGTACGCTGAAGATGCCACATGACATTCAAAACTTTTCTCACATTATCACTACCCTGACGCCCCTTCACAAAACCCGTCTGATCCGGATGAATCAGGTGCGGAACCACATCTTGAATTCTATTCGCCAAAATCTTTGCCAACAACTTTGCGTCCAAATTTATCAAGGAGATAGGTCGGTATGAGCCGCATACCCCCTTATCTTTACCTGGTTTCGGCAGGACCGTTATATACCCGCCTCCGCCATTGTGCGCGGAAGGCCCTCCCCCTGTAGCACCTTATTAACCACCTTAGTAAAGAGGGGCGTGATCTGGTCTGAGAAGACCTTAAAGAACTTTGCCGTATACCCATCCAACCCTGGCGCCTTTCCCAATTTCAGTGTGGTTATAGCCCTCCTCACCTCCTCCTCCCGGATTTCCTGCCCGAGATATTCTCTTTCCTCCGCGGTCACTTGCGACAGACCACATTCCTCCAAAAAGTCAGCCGTGTCCTGCCCTCCCACCTCCAACTCACTTTCATACAATTTCTGATAGTACTCCCGAAACACCCCCCTAATACCCTTTGAGGTATGGATCCAGTCCCCTCTAGTATTCCTAATACCATCCACATGCGCTGCTTGCCGCCGCCCTTCAGGCGACTGGCCAGTATCTTCCCCGCCCGATTCCCGCCTTCGAAATGGGCCTGCTTCAGTACCGCAAGCTGGAATGCTATCTCCTGGGCCCGCAGTGTATTCAGCTCCGCTCTAACCCTAATGAGCTCCGCAAGGATGCTTGGATCCGACACCTTCTGATGTACCCCCTCGAAACGCCGCAGCTGTTGCAATAATTTACTTTCCGCAGCCCCTTTTTCCCGCTTCACCCGCGCCCCTAGGCTAACCAACTGGCCACGCATCACCGCTTTTAAACCATCCCAGAGTACCCCCATAGACACCTCCCCTGTATCGTTAAATTGGAGGTAGTCCTGTATATGAGCCCTAATCTTCCCCACATGCTTCTCCTCTTCTAACAGAGAGTTGTTGAGTCTCCAAAATTTGAGACTATCCTCTTTCCGACCCAGATCGAAACAGAACTCACCGGGGCATGATCGGACCAAGTGATCGAACCATGTTCTATATCCTGTACTCTATCCAGCCAAATTCCACCCCCCCATATCATATCCAACCTACTGTAGGAGCTATGTACTGGGGAATAGTATGTATATTTCCGTTCTCCCGGATGCCAGCTCCTCCAAACATCCACCAAACCCAGGCGTTCTCTCAATTTATGCAGGCTTTGTCTATCCCTTCGCCCCCCACCCCCCTGCCCCCCGCTAGTGTCAATTCTGGGGTTACACGTCAAATTGAAATCTCCTCCCAGTATTATTGGAATATTCCCCACTCCCTCCAACTCCTTCAAAAATTGCTCATAGGCCTCCCCCTGTTTCTCATTGGGGCCATACCAACTGATCACCCACACCTCCTCCCTTTCAATTTGCAGCAGCACCCCCACCCATTTACCTCCTTTTCCCCGTCGAACCTCCTTCACCAGGTTATGATACTCCCCCCCTATCAGGATGCCCACCCCCCCCTTCCTAGAGTTTAGTCTCTGGCCCGCCAGAACCACCGTAGGGTACTGCCGAGATTCTAACATATATTCCTGCCCCACCCGCAAATGAGTTTCCTGTATGCACATAATATCAGCACCTGTTCGTTTACCCTCCATCTCCACCAACCGTTGTTTCTGTCTGGAACGCAGCCCTTTGACATTCAAGGTCATAATCCGCAACTTCCTCTGCTTCCCACCCCCCCCTCCCCCTAACCCGCCACCCACCCTCCCTGCCCCATACCTCCCCCCTCCTCCTCCTCCTCCTCTCCTCACCCGTCGAACCTCTTTGAACCCCCTCAAGGCCTCCCCCCCCTTCCCCCCCCTCCCCCCCCATTCCCCCCATCCCCCCCATATCCTCCATCATTTCCAGAGGATAACTCAGGAGTAGTGCGCCCCCTACCTTCCCCAGCCTAACACTTATTCTCATCTCTACCCCCCCCCCCCCCCGGCTACCAACCCACTCACCCGCCTCCCTCTGTCACCTACTCATCCCCTCTGCCCCCCTATTCCTCTCCACATGCCCCTCCCACACCCTCAATACCCCTCCTTCCGTCCCCCCTCTCCCCTCCCCCCTGTTCCCGGAATCCTCCTCCCCCTCCCGTCCTCTTACTCCTTCCCCTTCACCACCCGCTCTCCAACTCCCCTCCCTTCTCTTCCCCAAATTACATTACACAAGTCCTATATGTTACCAAGAGGGTCAGACAGAGACATAACACTCCACCTGCCCCCTTCAACAGTTAAACCAACCTGCTATCAGTCCACAAAGACCTTCAAGTGTCTTCCGGCAGCTGGGCGGCTTGCAGCTCCCGCCCTGGGTGTGCAGTCCTTGCACGCCGGTGCTGTGGGCTGGGCCCCACCCCGCCCCCGCCACCCGCCAGGTGCAATACCTGCCCCCACACCTTCCGTCGTGGTGCTCAGTCCTGCCTCCCGAAGGGCCTGCATTGCCTCCTCCGGAGTCTGTAGCCGCCACGGTCGCCCTTTAACTGTGAACGAGAGTCCAAATGGATGAAGCCATCGATATTTAATGTCTTCCCTCCGCAGGATTTGTGTAACAGGTTGCATAGCCCTCCTCCGCTGCAACGTGCCCGCAGAAAGGTCCTCATATATGTGCACCGGGTACCCTTGCCACATGAGGGCTCCTGCTCTCCGTATTTTATGCACAATTTTCTCTTTGATTTTATACCGTGCTAGGCATATGATGATGTCTCGTGGTTTATTGCCAACTGGTTTGCCCAATGCACGGTGCGCTCTTTCCAACTGTATGTCCATAGCTGTCACCTCTTCTCCACCTTGTCGGAGAGCTTCCAGGCACACCGATCGCGCAACCTTTTCACTGTCCATAAACTCCTTTTCCTCTGGGATCCCACGGAGTCTCAAATTGTTGCGTCGCGAACGGTTCTCCAGATCCTCCAGCTTATATAGCAGAGCTTCATATTGAGATCCTAACTTCACATTCCGTTGGGTCTCTTCTTCCTGTTGTTGTTCAAGTTCTTGTAACCTGTTCTCGTGATCTCCCATTCTACACACCAACTCGCCGACTTCCTCCTTCAGGGGACCCAACACCTCATTCAACTCATTCTTCACAGATTGCACCTCATTTTTAATTTCAAGAAACCAGTCTCTAAGCTCCGCTCTGGTGATATGTTGCATAGTTTCCTGCCCAAGAGCTGTTACATTCTCCCTCTCCACTTCTTCACTCTGCTCTTCTTGTCCATCAGGTGGCTTTTTATGCCCTGCCTGGCCGGCTTCTCCCTTCCCTCCATGCGATCCAGGGTAGGCAAACTCTTTGAGATCTGCCGCTTTCCTTCTAGTGGTCATTTCTGCCCCAGATTGTGCAGTCTAGCTCTGTACTGGTCTGTCACTCTTCACCCTTGCTGTCACTAAGGGCAGCCTTACACAATACTATCACTCTGCTCCGTGCTGCACCAGGTCCTCCCAGTGCCCTCTGACTCTAGCACTGCAGACTCACAGTTTTATGACTGTCTCCGGTCCTGTGGGCTCCCTCCTCAGCCTCTGTTTGCTGTCAGATTCATTGCCCCACAGTCCGGCCGCCTCCAGCACTCCTGTGCTCCGCACTCTTCTCTCTCGGAGGAACGGCACAGCTGGGGAAATGCGCCAGTCCGAGGCTACCGCCGGCCACTCACGCCGCCTCTTTGATGCCTCCGGGCGCCATTTCTGCCCTCCACGCGGCTGTATAGGCCTCCCGCTCACGCGGCTCTCTGCCGCCGAATTATACCGCCGTCGCGGTCAACTCCGGCCGCTTCCCGCACCCGGGACCACCACTTTCCACCTCCGGGGGGTCGCAGTAGGTCTTTAAACGGCCGGATCGGTGCCGGAGCAGCTCTTTCAGGCCGCCATCGGCTCCGGTGACGTCACTTCCTCCGAACCAGTGCTTATTTTGAGGGGTTACTTGGTGGTACTGAGTACTGGCACCTTTTTCTTTGCTTGCTAAAACTGATCCACAGTCCTCATGTTTTAAAGGCCATGCATATGAGTACCGGCTCCTTTTTAGCTAGGAAAAATACACTGGATAGATCATCAGGTGTAGCAACCAGGGATGCCACTTTAACTGAGTCACCCTGAACAGGCTGACCTAGTCCTTGTTTTGCCTCATTGTAGACTTGGAAATATAGTCCTACTTTTCTTTAAGGGAATAAGAACATTGCCATGGGTAAATCCAGGACCGAGTCAGCCTGTTTGGGTTGTCCTGAATAAGGTGGGAACCCTACCAGTAGCTATATTCTCAAAGTTCCATGTGATCTTAGTGCAGACCGTCCCAAACCAACCCTGGGGATCCACTCGCAAGTTGGTTTTCAGGACGCCATAATCAATATGCATGAGATCACTTTGCATACAATGGTGACATTATATATGCAAAATGTATTTCGTGCATATTCATTGTGGGTATCTTGAAAACTCAACTCGGTCTCTTCAGAAACCTATTCCCATCAGCACAATGTCCTCCACCTTGGCTAGGCCATGGATTCAGGACATAGAGGGATAGAAAATACTCTATGGTCAAGCAGTTTCTTCAGTGGGAAACATACCACACGTAATTACATAAATTTCTATCATATCACCTCTGTGTTCTATTGTCTAAGCTGAAGAGCCCTAACATGTTTAACCTACCTTCATAAGGCTACTGTCCCACACCATTTATCATTTCTGTTCGCCTTCTCTGTACTTCTGCTAGTTCTGTATTCAGAAATACTCAAGATGTTACACAATAGATCCATACAAAAGCAGTTTTAGTCTTCAGCTCCTTTCCAAATAATTCCTCACGTTCTTTGTTCTTTTTATGCTGCTGCCTCGTACTGAGCTGAAATCCTTTTGCTCAGTGGTGACACCTAGGTGTTGATTTTCTAGTGGACTTGTGGAAAGTTTCATGCTAGTTATGTGCATAAGTCCCTATTTTAAAAAAACGTACGTGTGCACTTTCGGTAGTTGCTATTCTGTAAGGGTACATATAAATCCTATCACGTGTACTTTCAGGTTGGGTGTGAACAGGGGCAGAGCCTATATGTATGCACGTAAGTTAGGAAATATTATAGCAACCATGCGTTTATGGACCATCTAGGTGCGAGCACTTATGCCTGATGCGTGTCTCTCTGCCCCTATGTTATAAAGTAAAATACGCACATACCCCATGTTTAAGTAATTTTGATATACAGAGGAAAATTTTATTTTTTCTCAGTTACACTTGTTCACTTTATGGTTTATTAGAATTTGTTATACCACTTTTCAATAAAAACAAAACAGTTTACAATAGCACTAAAACAAGGAAATAGAGAAGAACTCATTACTTAATAACAAGAAAGAGAAGAGAAATGAGACTAGAATCAGTTTTCAGACAAAGCTACTGCAGCTTCCCCCCCCCCCCCCCATCTCGCTGTTCATATGCCCTTGAAGACTTGCTCGAAAAGGTGGGTTTTGAGTGCAGCCCTAAAATCTTTGAAAGAAGGCTCTAAGCGTAGGTGAGGGGGTATTTTTATTTATTTATAGTATTTGTTACCGCCTTTCGTGAATCAAAGCTGTTTACATAGAACTAATAAATTACATTAAACAGAGTTAACGGAATTATACATTAAACAGTTTTACATAAATGAACAGTTAACTTGGGGTGATAAGGGGAAGGGAGAAACTGTTTTATTAGCAATGGTTAATGTCCTTTCATAACTATTTCTAAGATGCGGCAATCTTGTTGGTGGTGGTATATTCCTAATAGCCAACTTGTAGTCTTGAGTATGAATAGATCTTTTTCAATTAATTTGAATAGCGTGGCTATTTTGTAGGGGTTTTCTGTTTAGGTGATTAGTTCGTAAAAATGTTCGTTAAATAAATATGTTTTTAGATGCTTACGGAAGGTTACTGGATCCTTGGTGGTTCTTAAATTTTCAGGAAGAGAATTCCATATTTGTGGTGCGTATAATGAGAAGGCTGTCTTAGAAGTAGTCGATTTGCAGTTCTTAAATTCGGCTGGTACTACGAGGAGTTCTTTATTGTTGCTTCTTCTTGGTCTGTTATCCGGGGTGAGTGTTATCAGCGTTTTCAGGTAGGTGGATGATTCGGCTTGGAGGGATTTAAATATTGTATGGATAACCTTGAATTTTTATTCTGCTCTCTATTGGGAGCCAGTGGAGAAGCTTTAGTATTGGTATAATGTGTTCTTTAATTGGTACTTGAGTATACTATTCCAGAGAATCGGGACCTTAAAGAAAAAAGCACATTGCCTAGTTGACTCAAGTTTGGTTTTAGAGGTAGGAGGAACATGTAGGCAGGTTTGATGGACTGAGTGTAGTGTGAGCATGAAAGGGCATATAAAGAAATAATGAAGAAAGATAGTTCAGGATGCGGGCGTATAATGCTTTGTAGGTCAGTTAGAATCTTGAAAGAAATCCGGGAAGAGATGGTGATTTATTAAAAGGGGGATAACGTGGTTCTATTTGCAGGTGTGGGATAGGAGTGTAACAGTTATGTTTTTGTATGGATGGTAAATACTTTAGATCAGATATACAGAGTTCAGCATAGATAGTGTGTTAGTAATCGAGATGGGAAATAACGAAAGCCAAGATAACAGTAATTTCACTGGTCTACAATTTTTTAAAAGTTGTCTGCTTCAGAGACAAAATCTGCCAATTCTTATGGATTTTGATGCACTGAATTAAAAAATGACAATTAAAACCACTGATTGGCTACTGTTTCCTAGATATCTAAGCTTTTCCATTTTATTAACATACATACATACCATGTTGGTAGTTGAGTTTTCATCACAAATTATTATAAATCTAGGTCTTTTCATGTGTTTATGGTTGATATATATATAAGCTTGGTAATATTTCATCTGTCTTTGTTTAAAAGTTTAAAAATCAGCCAAAGGGTTATTTAAATACATTCTGTTTCATACTAACTTTTTAAATAAATTGTAAGAATGACTATGTATACATGAGAATACATTTCAGACTTTATTCAGTGGCACAGAATTGATGTAGGGTGAAGGAGCATTTGATCACAGCATTAAATTAATTACTAAGGGCGAGATTAGTTTGGAGCAGAACACCTAAATATTTGAGAATGGGGGTAAATGAGAGAGGGCAGCTGTTAAGTAAAGGGGAAACCATGTGAGAGAGAGAGCCTCCGGTCAATCAAGTAAGGGTAGTCTTCACAGAATTTAGCTTAAGACAATTGTCATGTAGCCAAGGAGCAACTTTTTCCAAGCAGTGACTGATGCATGTTAGATCAGGAAATCTGTATTCAGTATATGTCACTGGAAGGATGTCATCCGCGTAGTAATATGTGCTAATACCAGTATCCGGAATCAAGGTTGCTAAAGGGCTAAGGAAAATGTTGGAGAAGCCAAAACATACTACGTGTAAACTTGTTGCACATTAAATTTCATCTGCCATTTTAGATGTCCCATTCCCCAGCCTGGCAAGGTCCTCCCTGTATTGCAATTCAGTAGAATTCCAGGACAAATGAATGGCTTAATATTTTGCAGTGGCAATCCATGTTTTCTTTTAAAAGCTGGCCACACAACTAAATTAAATAAGGATATTCAACGTCAGTAGCTGAATAATGGCCAATGCTTAATTTGCAGATTCTGCAGCCATCACTAGCTGTATAGCGGTGATTTTCAGTGCTCCTGTATGGATAGCGACTTAGCAGCAATTTTCAGCTCCGCAAAATGCTATCCTATACAGAGAGCTTTCTGCTCTTCCCCCAGATTGCCCTGACACCATGGAGGTAATTTTATAAGACGCCAGGTAAAGTTACATGTCATCAACCCCCGTAAGTCATGTACTTCCAATGAAATGTGCGTGGATAGGCTTTTATGCACGTACTTTAGCTGATTGCTATTTTGTATGGATGCACGTTAGGTGCATATATTTTGTGCAGGTGTGCACAGAGATGGAACATGGGTGGAGCACAAATCTACATGCGTATGTTTTAAAATACTGTAACGTGTGTTCTTTAAATTCTAGGCGCCTTGATTTATCACGTGTTTTAGGACACTGATGCCCTTATTTTATAAAGAAAATTAGGCGCCTGGTTTTTCTTTATAAAAGGGCTAAAGATAAGAATGTTCTGGGTGCCTAAACCATAGGTTATAAAATTTACCCTCCATTTGGATAGTGCCTTGGTAGCCAAATGGAATATTCACTGGCGCTGTCCAAATATTGCTTCTGAATATCCCTCTCACCAGCACTGATCGGATAAGTGCCTTTGAGGACTGACCCCCCTAAATTCTTTCATGCTTTAGAAACTAAACAGTGTTGACTATAAGCAATTTTCCTTGTCTTACTCCTTTGGTTTATTTCAACTGATTTTGTAAGCTTCTTTTCATAATCAATAGAGGTGTGTGTGGTGGTGGGGGGGGGGGGGGTTGGTCTGTTAAAAACGGGACTTACAGAACCCTTGATGGACTGTGCTTGAAATCTTCATGCTTGTCCAGAATCTGACACATATATGCAATGGTGCCCGGTGTATCATGTCATGAAACTTCCCAGTATTGGTCCAACTAGAACTGACAATCCTGAACAGTATACAGGAGGTAATTTTATAAACCTTGTTCGTGCGTATAATGCCTCTTATAAAGCTAGCATGCAAATACTCCCGCTCACTGAAAGAAATATGCCAATATAATGAAACACCAGTTCCTTCAAGGCTCACGCCTGTGTGGGGAAGCACTCACTCCAACATAATTCAACAAAAGAATTTTTAAATCTATATTGGGGATCATCATCAGTATGGAGCTAGTCAACAATGCTTACCGCTATGATTACCTGAAATAGCGGTATAAAAACACACAAATAAAATAAATAAATACCATAGTCTCTAATATAGATTTAGAAATTCTTTTGTTGAATTATGTTGGAGTAAGTGCTTCTCCACAGAGGTGTGAGCAGTGAAGGAGTTGGGTATTTCATCTTCTAAAACTTGGCTATGCTGAGGGCCAGTGCAAGCAATGATGGTGCCCTAGGCGGGCCTTCCATCCTATTGCCCCCACCCCCATTACCACCCCTCTCTGGGGCCTACAGTGGAATCAATGGCTTAAAAGCCATGACACAGCACTTACCTAAAGGCTTCGGTGCTGCATCACAGTTTCTTTCTCCTCATATCTGCCAGTTCCACAGACTTCTGGTTTGCATAAAAAGCCTCATATGCAGGTACTTCCCTGTCCCTAGAGAGCTTACAATCTAGGTTTCACTTGAGGGTTAAGTGACTTGCCTAAGAACACAAGGAGCATTGGTGGGATTTGAACCCTGGCTGCCAGCCTGCTCTTTGAACCATTTGGCTACTCCTCAATCTGTGTTCTTAAGGAACAGTGCCTCCATATCTCAGTAGTATGAAGGATGCTTCCAGTCCTTGCCCTGGCCCTAAGTCTACAGTATGTGGTATTCTGAAGGGGTCTCCCATCCAAATACTATCCAGGCCTGACCCTGCTTAGCTTCTGAGATCAGACAGGATAGGGTATACGCTATGTGGCATGGCCACAGTTGAGAACTGTTACAAACCAGAATAATTCTTTCTCCTCTCACTCTGTTTATATGGCATGATCTACAGTATGTACTCCTTGTTCTGGGTGTTGGAAAGTTACTGCACGCCATTACATTGCTCACACCTCTATTACTACTCCTTTCTCTCTGGATTTCACTGAGAGAGAACCCTCCTCCTTATAGCTGGTAGGTGTTGCAGGTGCAGGACCCGATACTGCTCTGTTCGCTTCTGGCTCTGGCCATTGGTGTAGCTGACAGTGTGTCTGGTTCTGTTCTTCTTCCTTGGTAGTTGTCCTCCTTAGGCTCCTTTCCTTCGCAGAAAGAGCCAGAGCCGGCTCAAGGGTTTCTGGCCCCCCCCCTTACACAATTTCATCTTTGGTGGTGGGGGGGTGGGGCTCATCTTGATGCTGGCAGCAGTTTAAAAGCGGCGGCTTTGTGTCACTGCAGATTACATTTTAAGAGGTGGCTTGGCGGTGGTGGCGGCAGTTTAAGCTGGCACTTTGCCTGTGGCAGGTCATCTGCTTCACCTACTGCTTCTCACCTCCCTCCGAAGCAACTTCCTGTCGAAGAGGTGTCAAAAGTTGCCGGCGATGCATATTAAAACACATGGTCTGCAGCGGGTGTTGTGCTGCCCACAGAGGCCTAATACCCTAGCTGGCTGCCTAGCCTGCCTATTTGCGGGCCAGTCCTAGATAGAGCTGCTCTTCTCCAGAGCCAGTGAGGGTGCTGCCAGTGTTTGCACAATCACACATCACGCAGGAACTTCTTGGGGTGGACTTAAGCTCCAGATATTATCCTAACCAGTGGGTCTCCTGCCAAGAGTTTTTGCCACTCCAGGCAGGAGACCCACTGCACCAACCCCATCCATCATCTCACCTTGAGGGGGGGCAGCGGCAGTGCGACCCTTCAACCAATTTGAAAGCAGCAGTGCCCACTTGCATATTTATGGTCTGCTGCTCCTGCCCCCTCTAACAGAAGTGTGTGAGAAGTGGCAGTAGTGGCAGGCCATGCTTTTCGTGCCACAGGTGTAGAAGTGCATGGCCTGCTGGGGGTGCCAAAGTGGTGGCATAAAGCGATTGCTTTAAAAAATCATGCCGTGCCACCTATCAGGGACTTCTGCCCTAGGCAGCCACCTAGTCCATCTAGCAGTCGGGCCAGCCCTGGTCCTAACCCTCTGCACTTCCTCTAGGCAGCCTCTTATCCTGTGTTTCCCTCCTGGTGGTACTGTGGAAAGGGGTAGCCCCGGATACCTGCCCCTTTAATGGCAGATGCACTTACTCATGCATCATGATATAGTGGCTGGCTGCCAAAAACACAGTTTTGTCTTTGGGAATGGTTTATATATTGGTTGGACTTTCCCTCCCAGTGGAGTCCTCTGCCAGCATTATGTCACTGGCTAGAAGCCCCTCCCCCTGTTGTGGCAAGTGCTACGTCAACTACAGGTTATATTGAAGTACTTTCATAGGGCCACTAGAGGTCGCTGCTACTGATAAGAGAGAAAACCCAAGAGTTCTCTGAAGGCAGAAAAAGTAGCCAAGGCAATGTGTTTGTTTTATTTTCCATTTTCTATACCTTCCTTTTGTGGCAAAGTCAACCATTTTGAGCATGGGGGAGGTGAACAGCTAATCCTATTCAGAAAGGCATTGAAATACCACCTGTTTACAAAACACTACCCAGAAGTCAACCTAGACATTAACAAAACTAGCTCCTCAATACAACCTGAAAAGGGCTAGTTGGTCAACCTTCTCTCTAGTCCTATTAGTGAACCACATCGCAACATCCAAACGAGTTTCATATTACTGTATATAACATTAAGTTAATCTGTACATAGTTCCCCCGGTTGTCCTATTGTTGAAATTCCCTGTTCAATGTAAAACTCAATGTTACTTTTATGCATTGTAGTATGTTCTTGTTCAATGTACACCGCACTGATTGTAATAGCGCGGTATAAAAGAATTGTTAAATAAATAAATAAATAAATAAGGAATTCACCTTAATCAAGGGACCTCTGTTAGGTGTGCAGAGTCAAAAGGCCAGCGCCACAGTTCAAAGGCAGAAAAAAACAAGCTGGAACAAGTTCCAGGAAATGCTTGACAGTGTAAGAGGGATAGATTGCAAGCACGAGGACAAAAGCCCTCACTCTAACAACTGCACCGATTATTCTAATGTCAGAAGGCAGGGGGATTACAAACACCTGGGACAGAAAGAGGTGGGGTTGGATCCCAGTGAGTATAAACCTTGGTTAAATTATGGAGGAAGTAGTAATTGGAGAAGGAGCAGAGGAAGCAGCGGAGGACAGACTTCAGAGCAGCAAGGACGATGGAATGCTGGAGAAGCCAGAGCAGGTGCTAACCTCTGGAGACAGTCTGAGCTACCCATTGCTGAGAGAGGTGATTTCCCTGAATCACGTTTGCAACAAAGGTGGGAGCCAGGAAGGAGAGAAACTTTCAGACCACCAGAGAGGTTGTCAGCAGGGCACTCTGATCAAGTGGGTAAGTCAGAACCTATGCAATTGGGAGAACCAGTGTCAGAGCTAGGGGAAGAAGAAGATATGTTGATGGATTGTTCTTTATACCAAGCTCTAGACTTGAAGTGTCTGGAGAAAGGCCAGCCTGGAAAGAACTGTTCTTCTTGCTGAAGTAACCTAAGCAGTGAGAAAGTAAATTCCTGTGTGTTTTGAAAGGAGGAATTTACTGCAGCATAATTTATTTATTTATTTATTTATTTAACGGTCTTTTCTATACCGCCCCTTCCAGAGATCAGGGGCGGTTTACATTGAACATTAAACAGAACAATTGTATACTTCTGTATACATTTACAAGGAACATTATGCTTTAACTATGTACAGGTGTACTTACAGGGAACATATTTTGAACAACATTTTGAACATATTTTGAACATTAACTATAACAGAGCTTTTCAAACTATTTACAAGTTATATACATGGAGCGCATCTTAGTTAGTTACAGTTACAGTGGTGAAAATAGTCAACTGTTTGAGGGTTCATTAGCGTGTTGTGTGGGGTTAGTGTAACTAGCATAAGCTAGTGAAGTAAGGCTATGATTCATGCTTCTGTGTCAGCTGTGTTGAAACTCCACAACGGAGAGAAAGTTAATTGGCTGCTATAAGAGATTTGTGCTTTGCTCCTGTCTTATATGAAAAAGCCTGCTATAAGAGTCTTGAGGACACTTTGAATGCTTATTTCATAACCTAAGTTTGGTTCTTCACCTGGAAGTGCAGCCTAGAGAAAATTATGGCTGAGTGAAGATAAATTTGCTATAGAAGAAGTAAAGTTTGTTTTTCTATTGCTCTGATTGACAAAGGACAATAGGAAAAGTGGCATCTTGTTATATGTGAAAAGGCTAAGCTTCTGCAGTAAAGAGGACTTTAAAAGCCAATGTTGAGTTCTGTTTGTTTTGCCACCAACTTGCTGAACCTTAAGCAAAAATCCTATAATTTAAAATTCTGTAAATGGTACCAGGAACCTGATCTGTTCTATTGTGTTCAAAATAAAACTTTATTTTTCTGTCATAAGCCTTACCCTTGGTTTAACACGACTACAATCCTTCTACTTAAAGCATAAATATAACAGCTGATAGAAGAAGGTTCTCAACCACCATGCCCTCAACAACTAGAAGACTAGTGGTTTTGGCGTTGTGCTTGTGACACTTTGCAGGGCATCAAGCTGGTTCCCAATAAGATGGAGGGACGACTTATGTTAGTGACAGGAGAAAATGCAAAAGCAACATTGTCAAAGTGAAGGGTTAAAGGGAGGAATATGGAAAAGCTGATGAGGATAAAGCAGAACTAACATATTTCAGTTCTGTTTACAGATGAACAGACAAGAGTAGGAGCATAGAAAACAAACACAAATAGGAATGAAAGTGAGGTAGACCTAAAATGATTTTCAGAAGACTCTGTTCATGAGAAACTAGCTAAACTGAAATTAGACATAGTGATGGGGCTGGATGGGATAGGGAAAACCTCTGGCAGATTTGATGTCTGATAGTGGATCCAGAGGACTGGAGGCACATGGATGTGGCTCTTCTTCATTAAAACAGAAGTAAAGAAGACTCTGGGAATCGGTGGCATACCAAAAATGGGGCAGTAGGTGGGGCCTGCCGGAAGGTGGGTGTACCCCTGACAGCCCCACAGAGGCAGCGCGGCAAATTTACTATAGTAACATAGTAAATGATGACAGAGAGAGACCAGTATGGTCCATATAGTCTGCCCAGTAAGATGGCAAGAGTAGGTGCACCTGCCGCTCTGTTCAGGCCACCCCTCCCCATGTCTTTGTTAAGGAGTGAACCCACCACTCCGTGTAGGACACCCCTGTTTGTTGAGAAATTAGATAGTTAAGTTAATTTTGATTTTACCCTGTTGCTGTAAAGGGATCCACTGTGTCTGTCCCATGCCATTTTGAATTCTGTCACTGTGTTTGCCCCATCACTTCCATCGGGAGAGCATTCCAAGCATCCACCACCCTTTCAGTGAAAAAGTATTTCCTGACATTGCCTTTCAATTTACCCCCTTGCAGCTTCATGTTATGCCCTCTAGTTTTACAGCTTCCCAGTCTTTGGAAGAGGTTTGTTTGTTCGTTAATACTCTTTAAGTATTTAAAGGTCTGAATCATATCTCCCCTGTCCCTCCTCTCCTCCAAAGTGTACCTATTTAGGTCTTCAAGTCTCTTCTCATAAGGCTTCTGACGCAGGCTCCAAATCATTTTGGTCGCCTTCCTCTGAACAGTTTCCAGTCTTTCTACATCCTTTGCAAGATATGGTCTCCAAAACTGAACACAGTATTCCAAGTGAGGCTTCACCAGTGACTTATACAGTGGCATTAGTACCTCTTCCTTTCTGCTGGTAATTCCTCTTTGTATGCAGCCCAACATCCTCCTGGCTTTTGCCACCTTTTTATCGCACTGTTTTGCCACCTTGAGATCCTCAGAAATAATCACACCAAGGTGGTCCTCCTGGTCCGTCCATACCAACCTCTCACCCCCTATCGCGTACATTAATCTGTTTTGCCATGCTGCTTCTATGGGACAGGTTGGGACTGGGGGGGAGGGTTGCATTGCAGCATTCAGCACCGTGGCGCACCAGGGTGGGGACTGGTGGCACAGGAGGGGTGACAGCAGCGTGGGGGGTGCCCACACCAGGTGACAGAGGGCGTAGGAGTGCCACTGCTGGGAACTAGACTGATTAGTCTGAACTCTGTGGTTAGTAAACTAATGGAATTTAAATAAAAACAAAGGTGATACCTTTTTATTGGATTAACGGAATACATTTATGGACTAGCTTTCAAAGGTTAAAAACTTAATCTTCAGGTTGGGAGAGTGGCATACCAAGGGTGGGGCAGTGGGTGCAGCAAAACATTGGCCCTGGAGAAAAAAGCCGCCGGACCTGGTTTGGAGGCAGTTTGGCAAACCACCCGTCTTTAAGGTAGGTTTGCTGCACTGCTTCCTAAGTGTGGGCCTGGGGGGGAGGGGGTGGAGGCAGCAAACCGCTTCATAGGGGAGTAGGGGCGTGTGGCCACTCCAGGTACCAAGGGGGCTGGGAACGCCACTGGGTTGGGATTCTGTCCCAGTCTTATGAAGAAGGTTTAAATCTTCTTGAAGGGCTATCAAAAGGGACTGCTACTGCTGGAAAGAAATCTGCACTTGTAAGTATTTATCTTCTGGGAAATTCTCTAAATCTTGGGGAAAAGGGAATTCTTTGGATTAAAGCTGATACACTGGATTCTAAAATACACAGATTTATTTAATCGGTCAAGGCTTAGTACCACTAGAGAGCTTTTAATTTAAATCTAATTGGAGTATAGCTTATCTTAGAAGGAAGAATAGGATAAATTTTCTTTGAGTAGTAATAAATTGCTTCTAGAGACTTTTAGAAAGAGGCCTTTCAGAGACCTGTGAAATTGTTTTAAATAGGTGTTAAAGCCAAGTGACCGCTCAAAGAGGAAATTTGAAAGGCTCCGTCTATCAAACTAAGGGCTGTGTGAATCACCGAGGAAATTAAGAGATTACTTTAGAAGCACAAGTCAGGGAACTGTGTAGCATCCCGACTCTCATCTACCCCAGGCATAATCTTAGCTTTATTTATTTATTTAACATTATTTCTATACCGCCTTATCCTTCAATCAAGGCGGTGTCACAACAATACAATCAAAAGTAGTGGAGGTGTAATTCATGCAGTGAAAGAAATGTTATGAATTGCGTGTGAGGGAAAGTGTGTTAGATTAGGTAGAACTATGTACATTGTGCGCTATGGTACAGCATGGGCTATAATACAAGGTTCTATACAAATAGGGCTTAAGATATATCCTGTGTCGTTGTACAGTTTCTTATCAGGGTTGGAAGGGGTGAGTACGTGATTCTTGTTGGTTAAGTGACATGACCATAGTGTTCTATGAACAGTGTTGTCTTCAGCTGTTTGCGGATGTCTTTGAGGTCCGTTGTCGATCTCAGTTCGTCTGGGAGGGAGTTCCAAATTGTTGGGGCAGCCAGTGAGAGGGCGCTCTCTGTGGTATCTTTTCATGATTTTCTGAAGTTGCTCGGGGTGTTGACTCTGTTGGAGGTTCCTTTTCTTCTTGGGCGAGTGTTGGTGTCTGGATGAAGGAGGATGTGCAGGCTGTTGGCTGAAATGTGGTGTTTGATTTTGAATATGTTTATTATTGTTTTGTATTTGATGCGTGATCTGATTGGGAGCCAGTATAGGTCTTTAAGAACCGGAGTAATGTGTTCATGTCTTGTTGAGCCAGATATAATGCGGGCTGCAGTGTTTTGAGCTAGTTGAAGAGGTTTGAGAGTTTGTTTTGCTAGCCCAAGGTAGATGGGGTTGCAGAAGTCCCGTAAAGGAGTGATAAGTGCTTGGCATACGGTACGGAAGTGTTCTGTGGTGAGGAGGGGTTTAAGTCTTCTGATGATTCTCATCCTGTGGTATGCGTTCTTGATTGTTTTGCTTACGTGTGTCTTGAGATTCAGTTCGTTGTCCAGGGTTACTCCAAGGTATTTTACTTCCGATTTCATTGGGATGGTTGTGTCTGCTACTTTGATGCCCGGTGGGTGGATGAAGTCTGGGTTGCGAGTGACTATTAGTGCCTCCGTCTTGCTGTAGTTGATTGCGAGGTTGTTGTCTTTACATCATCTAGTCATTTGTGTTAAGCAGTCGGTTATTTTAGAGTAGTCTGGGTTGTCAATTGAGATAGGCGTGTATATCATAATATCGTCTGCATAGATGGTGTATTGAATGTTGTTCGCTTTCAGGATGTCGCATATTGGCTGGATGTATATGTTGAACAGAAGTGCCGAGAGGGCGGACCCTTGAGGCACTCCTTGGAGGACTTTTATGGGTTGAGAGGTGTTGTAGCCTACCTTGACTTGTATCTGCCTGTCGGTGAGGTAGGATTGGAACCAATTTTCTTTAGTCTTTCCAGGAGAGTTAGGTGGTCAACTGTGTCGAATGCAGAAGAGATGTCTACGAAGATCATTAGGATACCTTTTTTGGTGTTGTCTATGACTCGGAGGATGTTATCTAAGAGGTATATTAGCAGTGTTTCGACTCCATGGTTGGGGCGAAAGCCGTGTTGGAGTGGAGGAGTGGCCTAGTGGTTGGGGCAAGGTACTTCAGGCCGGAAGGTCGGGGGTTCAAATCCCACTAGAGGACAGCAACCTTGGTCCGGAAGGACTGGGGTTTCTAGTCCCACAGGTGCTCCTTGTGGTCTTGGGCAAGCCACTTAACCCTCCACAGCCCATGTTCCCTGTAAAACAGTTATCTCCAAATTATAATGCCCTGTTCAATGTAATTTCAGTTTGTTCAATGTAAACCGCACTGATGCAGAATAGCGCGGTATATAAGAGAATGTAAATAAATAAATAAATAAATAAATCTAGAGGAGCATGGTTGTCGATGTGTTCCTATAGTTGTTGTTGTACTGATTTTTCTATGATTTTTGCTAGAAAGGGTATGCTGGATATTGGTCGGTATGCGACTGGGTTGCCCTTGTCGAGAGTTGTTTTCTTTGGTATTGGTCGTACTGTAGCTTGTTTTAGTTGAGCTGGCATGAGTCCTTGGGTGAGTTGTGCACCAAGTTGTGTATGAAGTGGATGAAGCTTGATTTGGTGGCTTTGATCCAAGATACTGGGCAAGGGTCCGTAGGAGCGGTGCTTGTTTTGATTGCTGAGATGATGTGGGAGAGCTGTTCTGTTGAGGGAGGGCAGAATGTGTCCAGGTCTTAGGGTGTGAGTCAGGCTGGGTTGAAGAGCTGGGCATAGTTGGTTCTGTGGAGTGAAATTTTTCCTTGATGTGATCAGCAAATTTTTGTGGGTCTATTTGTACTTCCCCCTCTGTCCTTTGTTCCTTTGTTAGGATTTTCACTATTTCGAATAGCTCTCTGGGTTTGTTTATGGAGGTGTTTATCATGTTTGTATGGTATTCTTTCTTGGATTGGTTGATGTGTTCAGTGTATTGTTTTTGGTTTGTTAGGTATATCTGCTGGTTTTCAGGTGTCTTGGATTTTCTCCATCTCCGTTCAATCTTTCTGAGTTCTCTTTTTTCTTGTCGTATGGTTGTGGAGTACCAGGGCTTGTGTTGTCTCTTGTTGTGACGGTGTTTCTTTGGTCTGGTAGCTGTTGCTGTGGCGGCGTTGGATAGTGTGTTGTTCCAGTTGGTTATTTGAGTCTCCAGGTTGTCTGTTTCTGTAGTCAGTTGTTTTATCATGTCTTGTAGGAAGGCGTCTCTGTCGAAGTTCTTGAATCGCCTTTGTGTGGGTGAGTTGTCTGTTTGTTCGTTGTGATTGTTTTTTTGTAGTTGCAGCTTTATCTTGATTATGTAGTGGTCTGACCAAGGAACTGGGGTGATGGAGGGTGTTGAAATTAGACCTCTTGAAGTTAGGGAGCTGGTTGCGAAGATGAGGTCTGGTGTAGAGCCGTGTCTGTGCGTTGGGGCGTCGATGATTTGGGTGAATTGAAGTGAGGTCATTGCTTGGAGGAAGGCATCTGCATCTTTGTTGTTGGTGGACTTGAGGTTGAAGTCACCTAGCAGTAGTGTGGGTTTTTTAGTTGCAGAGATGGCGCATACTGTTTCGAGCGTAGATGCTAGTTCATCAGGTGAGGCTCGGGGTGCTCTGTAGGTTAGGCAGAGTGCCATGTGTGTGTTCACGATGCTGATTGTGTTGCCTTGTGG
The DNA here is from genome assembly GCA_033557465.1 of Ichthyophis bannanicus. Lineage (NCBI taxonomy): Eukaryota > Metazoa > Chordata > Amphibia > Gymnophiona > Ichthyophiidae > Ichthyophis > Ichthyophis bannanicus. The sequence continues at coordinate 71,057,585 of CM066050.1, read as the reverse complement.
TGTGTCGGTGGAGCTCTGAGTTTTGAACTTTAGGTTCTTCTTTGCAATTATCAGTACCCCTCCACCGCGTTTATGGGTGCGTGGGCAGCTGTATGCTGCGTAGGTGTCTGGTACCAATTGATTGAGTAGAACATTGTCGGTGGGATTGAGCCAAGTTTCTGTAATGCAAAGTATGTCTGGTTGGTGGTCTTCTATGTGGTCTGCTATTGTGTGTATAAACCCATTAAAGGGAAAGAGGTAGTCAAATTGAGTTTCAGGTTCAGCTGGTTATCCTCACCAGGAATAGATTAATCAAGGACCTGAAATTAATTAATCTTGCAGTCCCTTAAACTTATTAGGTACAGTTGCATCAGTACAAGTATCTCTAGCAACTTTAAGTAAACAACTTAAATAGCTAAACAAATCTTAAAACTAAGATGCAGACAACAGTCCAGCAGCGAGATTGGGGTTATCCAATCTTTTGCACTGAATGTCACATGTACGATTTTCTCCCAGTTGGTGAGGGGTCTTACATGTGTACTGGCTGCAAAAGAACTCTTTGCCCTCCAGGAATGAGTCCAGTCTCTGGAGTCAGAGTAGCAGACTTGGAGGACCTAAGGAAAATATAGAGGTATATAGACGAGACCTACAGGGAAATAGTACTAAAGTCCCACCTCCAGTCTGACAGCCTCTGTTGCCATGGAGGAGAGAGTTCACATGAAAGGACAGCAGCACCATGGTGTGGCAGGAAGTAATCCTGAAGCTAGGACCTGTCCTCCAGATGATGGAAAACCCTCTCGCATCAAGGAGGTTTCCCCAAGGCCATGTGCCCATACGGGAAGGGTTAGTATGGTCATTATAGTTGCCAATTCGATCATTGGACATGTAGATAGCTGGGTAGCTGGAGGACATGAGGATCACCTAGCAACATGCCTGCCTGGTGTGAAGGTAGTGGACTTCATGTTCCACCTAGACAAGGTTTTAGATAGTGCTGGGGAGGAGCCTGCTGTCTTGATAACTGTTGGTACCAATGACATAGGAAAGCGTGGAAAAGAGGTTCTGGAGGCCAAATTTAGTCTTTTAGGTAGGAAGCTGAAATCCAGACCTTCCAGTGTAGCATTCTCTGAAATGCTTCCCGTTCCACATGCAGGACCGAAAAGGCAGGCAGAGCTCCGGCGTCTCAAAGCATGGATAAGATGATGGTGCAAGGAAGAGGGTTTTGGATTTGTTAGGAATTAAGCAACATTCTGGGGAAGGGAGGGGCTTTGTCGAAAGGATGGGTTCCACCTTAATCAGGATGGAACCAGGCTTCTGGCATTAACCTTTATAAAGGAGAGAGAGCAGCTTTTAAACTAGATAATAGGTGAAAGCTGACAGTCACCCAAGAGCGCATGATTCGTAAGGATGTATCCTTGAAGGATACTAGCAAAAGAGGGAAGTTAGGGCATCCCAACAGAGGTTCCTATAAAAGTAAAAGTAATCCAGATATTGTTAAGTATAGAGCGGATAGAGCTGAAAGATTCCAAATTACCCCTATCAAACTGATAACCAGATTAATATGAATGAAATACAACCTCTAAAATGCCTGTATGAAAATGCTAGAAGTCTAAAATATAAGATGGGAGAGTTAGAATATATAGCACTAAATGAAAGGTTAGATATGATTGGCATCTCAGAGACCCGGTGGAAGGAGGACAACCAGTGGGACACTGTGATACCTGGGTACAAACTATATCACAATGATAGGGTAAAACAAATTGTGGAGGGGATGCACTCAATGTTACAGTGGGCAATGAGTCACATAGGATTAAAATATTGCAGGAAACAAAATACACTGTAGAATCTCTATGGACAGAAATTCCATGTAAAAAGGGGAAGGCGATGGCAGTGGGGGTGTACTACTGGCCGCCTCGTCAGAATGAACAGATGGATGATGAATTGCTAAATAAATTCAGGGAAGATAACAAAAGATACAACACAGTAACAATGGGTGATTTCAACTGGGTATCGACTGGGTCAGTGTGACAGCAGGGCATGCTAGGGAGATGAAGTTTCTAGATGAAACAAATGACTGACTGCTTCTTGGAGCAGCTGGTTCATGAACTGACAAGAAAGGAAGCTATTTTGGACCTAGTCCTTAGTTGATCTGGTACAAAAGATAACAATCTTGGGGCCACTTGGCAAAAGTGATCATAGCATGATTGCATTTGATTTAATAAAGGGAAGAAGGATGCCAAGGCAATCCACAGTACTACCTTTATCTTTCAAAAAGGGAGACTATGATAAAATGAGGAAAACAGTTAAGAAAAAAAATAAAAAGAGCAGCTCCAGAGGTTCAAGATAAACATCAAGCTTGGGCGGTGTCTAAAAATACTATCTTGGAAGCCTAGACCAGATGTATTCCATGCTTTAAGAAAAGTGGAAGGAAGGCCAAAAAACTGCCAGCATGGTTTAAAGGTGAGGTCAGAGAGGCTGTGTAGCCAAAAAAAGCATCTTTCAGGAAATGGAAAAAGGAGTCAAATGACGAACACGGGGAAACAACATAAGCACTGCAAAGTTCGATGCAAGGTATTGATAAGGTAGGCAAAGGGAAAATTTGGAAAAAAGCTTGCCATGGAAGTAAAATCGCATTATAAAAACTTTTTCAAATACATTCATACCGGAAGATTGGAGAATGGTTAATATAATGCCAATTTTTAAAAAGGATTCCAGGGGTGATCTGGGAAACTACAGACCTGTGAACCTGACATTTAGTATTTTATTTATTTATTTATTTATTTTTCTTATATACCGCACTCTTAAAAATCAGCGCGGTTCACATAAAACGGTGTTGTGCCATAGGAGCACTTACAATGAACAGGGAGAAATAACTTAGATTGAACTGGTGGTAACTATATAGTATGGGGCAAAATGGTACAAACCATTATAAAGAATAAAATTACAGTTTAATGGGAGAAAGCTAACATAGATTTAGCCAAGGAAAGTCTTATCTTACTAATGTGTTATAATTTTTTGATGGTGTAAATAAACAGATAAACTGTATCAACCGACTCACCTTTTGTCTATTTGGATTTTCAGAAAGCCTTTGACAAGGTTCCTCATGAGAGACTTTGGCAAAATTAAAAAGTCATGGGATAGGAGGCAGTGTACTATTGCGGATCAGGAACTGTTTAAAAGATAGAAAGCAGAGGGTAGGGTCAACTGGCCAATTTTCCCAATGGAGAAAGGTGAATAGTGGTGCACCCCAGGGATCTGTGCTGGGCCCGCTGCTTTTTAACATTCATAAATGACCTGAAAATAGGAATAATGAGTGAAGTGATCAAATTTGCAGATGACAGAAAATTATTCAAAGTTGTTAAATTGCAGACAATTTTCTTGTATTTTTTCACAATCTTGATAAATTGTAAGAGGATGTCCAAATGGCAGATGAAACTTAATGTGGACAAGTACAAAGTTATGCATCTAGAAAAAACAATGCAAACTATAGTTACACAATGCAAGGTTCCACATTACCCAGGAAAAAGATTTAGGTGTCATCATGGGTAATACTTTGAAACCCTCCGCCCAGTGTGCAGCAGCAGCTAAGAAAGCAATAGAATGCTAGGAAGAAGCTGAAAACTTACCTGTTTCAAGATTACTATAATGCACCCTCAGTATCTGAGACAGCATGGTTTTACTAGAGGTACATCTTTGCAGTTTTCCAGGGCTTACTAAGTGAAACCGACATTTCAGCCATTGTGCTGTAGCTTTATTCAGACTTCATCCTGGATTGGCCACTGTTGGAAACAGGATACTGGACTTGCTGGACCTTTTTGTTCTGGCTATGTATTGCAGTTCTTATGTTTTTATGTAAACATCAGTTCTACTTACTAAGATGCAACATGACCTGGAAAACTGCAAAGATCATGATACTAGCCACAGAAGCCCAAAACGAAGGCCTTGTCAAATGAATCTGATCAATTTCTTTGACTGGGTAAACAGAAAGCTGGATGGAGAGAGCAGTAGGCTTGAAGTACTTGGATCTCAATAAGACTTTTGACATGTTTCTGCATAAGCAAATTAAAACAATGTCATTGGTATGGGTCTTAGTGATTGAATGGATTAAAAACTGGTTAAGTGGGGAACAACAAAGGGTAGTGGTAAGTGAGTTTCCTCTGAGGATAAGGACACTATTAGTGGTGTGTAACAAGGATGGGTTCTTGGTCCAGTTCTTTTCAAGATGTTTGATATTGAGGAAGGGCTGTTGGAAACGTTTTCCCTTGATGATACCAAAATCTGTAATTGGGTAGATAATCCTGGAAGGGGGGAATCTAAAGAAACTTAAGGAATGATCTAGAATTTGGCAGCTAAGATTCTGTGCTAAAAATAGATGGTTCTACATTTGGACTGCAAAAGCCCAAGGGAGTGGTATAGTATAGAGCAGTGTGTTTTCAAGCCACTCCTTGTATACCCCCTAGCCAGTCTGGTTTTTAGGATATCCACAATGAATATACACAAAACAGGTTAGCATACAATGGAGGCAGTGCATGCAAATCTATCTCATACATATTCACTTTGAGTATCCTAAAAACCAGACCGGCTAGGGAATACACCAGAACCGGCTTGAGAAACACTGGTTTAAGGGGTGAAGTACTTCTGTGTAGGAAAGAAGAGTGGGTCCTGGGGTGGTTGTATCTGATAATCTTAAGGTTGTCAAATAGGTAGAAAAGGGATGGCAAAAGCCAGAAAGATGCGTGGGTGCATGTAGAGAGGAACGGCTAGCAGAACAGAGTTGGCGGTGTCTGTATAAGCCTCTGGTAAGACTGCACCTTCAAAAGGATTTCAATAAAATGTAGTTAGTCTCAAGAGCAGCTACTAGAATGATCAGTGGTCTTTATCATATACAGACAGACTTAAAGATCTAAAACTGCATATTCGGGGGGGAAAAAAAGAGCGAGAGAGAAGAGATATGAAAGAGACATTTAAATGCCTCCATGGTATAAATGCACAATTGAAAGGAAACGCTGAAATGAGGGGTATAGGGTAGGTGTTAAAGGAAATAAATTCAGGATTAATGTAGGGAAATATTTTACCGAAAGGGTGATGGATGTGAGGTAGTAGAGAGGGAGGACCTTATCTTAGTTCAAGAAGGCATGGGACAAACACTGAAGCACTTTGAGGGAGAGGCAGGGATTAAAGTGCTTAGCAGTTCATATGGATGGGCCGTCCGGATAGGCCGTATGGGCTTTATCTGACATGTTCTGTTTCTATGTTTCCTGGCAGCAACTTTCAGTATGTAAAACGTGCTTCACATGCAGAAAATGCTTTATAAAATTACCCCATAGAGTGCTATGATTCTGAACTTAATATACTTATATGAAATAAAACATCATCGATAAACATTGTTAAACAAAATGACTTTTTCCTGGCTAGCTGGAACTGCATTACATAAAATCATGAAAAATGGGCTATAATTTCAATATGATTACATAATTGTGTTGCCGTTGCTTTTCACAATGCAAGTGATTGCAGCTCTTCTTTAAAGGAAGAAGGGATGGAGGACGGGAGGGAGCTGCATACAGGCATGTGTTGAAGAAAAATGGAAAGCGATGTGAGAAGACATTCATAAAAGCACATAACATCACTTTTCAGTACTGGAATATTCCTTTGCTCTTTGGTCTCTAACATAGGCCATAACCTGAACTTGACATATTGTTTTCTATTTGAACCCTCTCCGCAACCCTTATCAGTCTGATCTTTTTCGCTGCAGCCTCTGCAGTTCCCAGAGCACAGCTGAACATAAACTGAAAATTCATAAGACTGTAGAAATTGCTTTAAATCCAAATGAAGAGGAGGAATCCTCTTAGCAACATGTCATAGTATCACTTCAGCTTTTGGATCGTGAAGGCCAGGAGCTTTTCAGTCAGGTGGCTAAACCGGTAGAAAAGGTGATGACGAAAGCCAGAAGGATGCTTGGGTGCATAGGGAAAGGAATGGTCAGCAGGAAGAAGGTGATGGTGCCTCTGTATGTCTTTAGTGAGACTTCATTTGGAGTACTGTGTCAAAAGGATATAACGAGGATGGAGTAGGTACAGAGGGCGGCCATTAAAATGGTCAGTGGTCTTTGTCAAGAGGTTCTTGCAGGGCCATTAAAGGATGTTTTGAATAGATCCTTGGAGACAGGAGAAGTTCCTCAGGACTGGAGAGGGGCTGATGTGGTATCTCTTCACAAAAGTGGCAATAGGGAAGAAGTGACAAACTACAGGCCGATAAGCCTTACCTCGGTGGCGGGAAAAGTAATGGAGGCGCTCCTGAAGGAGCGAATAGTGGACTTTCTCAAAATCAAACAGGTTGCATGATCCGAGGCAACATAGTTCTACCAAAGGACTATCTTGCCAAACAAATATTGCCAAACAAATCTGAGTTCTTTGACTGGGTGACCAGAGAACTAGATCAAGGGCATGTGATGGATGTGATCTACCTAGATTTCATCAAAGCATCTGATACTGTTCCTCATAGGCGGCTTATCAATAAACTCAACAGCTTGGGGATGAGTCCCAAGGTTGTGAACTGGATCAGAAATTGGTTGACTGACAGATGACAGAAGGTGATGGCAAACGGAACTCACTCTGATGAAAGGAAGATGATTAGTGGCATGCCCCAGGGTTCAGTCCTGGGACCGGTACTGCTTAGTGTATTTATGAGTGATATTGCTGAAGGACTGAATGGAAAAGTCTGTCTTTTTGTAGATGACATGAACATTTTCAGCAGAGTGGACTCCCCTGAGGAAGTGGATAACATGAGGAAAGATCTACAAAAGCTGGAAGAACGATCTAATGCTTGGCAGTTAAGATTCAATGTGAAAAAGTTCAGTGTCCCTGCACTTGGGAACTGTATGCGATAGGGGGCGAGAGGTTGGTGCACGGACCAGGAGAAGGACCTCGGAGTGATGGTTTCTGAGGATCTCAAGGTAGCAAAAGCCAGAAGTATGCTGGATTGCATACAGAGAGGAATTACCAGCAGAAAGGAAGAGGTACTAATGCCACTGTACAAGTCGTTGGTGAGGCCTCACTTGGAATATTGTGTTCAGATTTGAGACCATATCTCACAAAGGATATAAAAAGACTGGAAACGGTTCAGAGGAAGGCAACCAAAATGAGTTGGAGACTGTGTCAGACATATGAGAAGAGACTTGAAGACCTAAATATGTACTCTGGAGGAGAGGAGGGACAGGGAGATATGATTCAGACTTTTAAATACTTAAGAGTATTAACGAACAAACAACCCTCTTCCAAAGACGGGGAAACTGTAAAACTAGAGGGCATAACATGAAGCTGCAAGGGGGTAAACTGAAAGGCAACATCAGGAAATACGTTTTCACTGAAAAGGTGGTGGATGCTTGGAATGCCCTCCTGATGGAAATGGTGGGGGCAAATACAGTGACAGAATCCAAAATGGTATAGGACAAACAGAGGATCCCTTTTATAGCAACAGGATAAAATCAAACTAAAAAAATAGGGGTGACCTACATGGAACGGTGGGTACATGCCCAAACAAAGGCATGGGGAGGGATGGCCTGCACAGAGCGTCAGATGCACCTACTCTTACCGCCTCGCTGGGCAGACTAGATGGACCATACTGGTCTTTATTTGCCGTCATTTACTATGTTACTATATATTGGGATAGACTTAAAGATCTCAATATGCATACTTTGGAAGAAAAGTGGGAGAGGTGACATATGACAGCTATTTAAATACCTCTGTGGCATAAATGCAGAGGAGGGAGAGCCTCTTTCAATTGAAAGGAAGCTCTGTAATGATGGGACAAGGGGGCATAGGATGGAGATGAAAAGGGATAGTCGGGAGTAATTTGTGGAAAATTTCTTTATAGAAAGAGTTGTAGATGTGTGGAATAGTCTCCCAGTGGAAGTTGTAGAGACAAAGAAAGATTGTATCTGATTTCAAGAAAGCATGGGATGGACACAGAAGATCTCTAAAGGAAAAAGAGGAACTGTAAAGCTTAGTAGTTTTGGTATGGAAGGGCAAACTGGATTGGCTGTATGTTTATCTGCCATCACTTTTTCTCTGTTTCTACGCATCTAAATCTGCATCTGTATTCTCTGTGTTTGTGGTATATGCAGTAACACTGAGTCTGCTTCATACATTTGTATCTCCAGAAAAGAAAAAGGAAAAATTCATGAACATTTCTAATGCAACTTAGAAAGACCAATTAGAAGGTACTCGTAAAATGGGACTGTTGGAAAGAAGATTCCTGCTTGATAGGATTTCTGAAAGAAACTTGATCTGTGCATTGGGAGTGACGATCAGAGTGCTGGCTGTACTTGTGCTCTTTAATGTCTAATCTGGCAAGTCACCCAAACGGCTTTTCAATGAGTAAGAAACAATAGATTCCCAGAGCATCCGAAGCTGTCAGGAACAGATTACATTTATTAAAGCTCTGGGCACGGTATAAATCTGGGGTCACCATATCACCTCTAAATTTGTAATTTATCAAAGATACATCAATGATTAACCCTTTTTGGTTAATATCATTAGCATCTGTTTGAGTAATGTAAGGCTTTTAGTTGACCCTTTAAAATCTGTATACTAAGAAGTGTTTCTATTTTCCATGTTAATGAATTAGGGGGTCATTCTGACCTGCAAATAGCGAGCATGGACTTCCGACATGGACATCCAACCTCTGCTATTCACAGGGAGTGAATTCGGTGACTCAGGCTCCCCATAAGCACAGAGGGCTTGTGCGAGGAGTGCTGGACAGGAGGGGGGGGGGGGCTGGAGACAGACAGTGGGCAAAACGAAGGTGGGCTGACTCACCTGGACATACAAGGCCAGTTCAAGTCACAGCCTTGTACATCCAGTAAGGTCAAGATGGACAAGGGACTTATTCCACCTCGGAGGTGAAATAAGTTCCTCCGAGGATGGTGGTTGGGCCCAGCAGCTCTCCTCCAGCACACAAGCCATGGCACATAGGCCCCCCTCTACCCAATCCAGGCTCTGGCAGGCCCCACAGAGTTTCAGGCGGCAGAGAAAAGGGGTTTGAAGCTGTGGCAGGCCTTGCGAGCTCCTGCTGTGCATCCTGGTGCATGGCGATGGGACACTGCAGTACCAGCACACATGCAGGAGCCCTGTGCGGGGAGGATGGGCAGGCACTTGCATGGGCCAGTGTACACAACATTCTGTGCCAGCTGACATCCAAGTGCCTGGATTCTGCAATCTCAGGAACATATAGCTCCCGTGCTTGCAGAATCGGGTATATCTGGGGGCTATACAGATTCTGCATGTCCGGACGGCATGGACGTGCAGGAATCAGAATCGGCCTCCACATGTGTTTGTTGCTTAGTCTACTGGTAGACTTTTTAATTTGTATGGGAACTGATAGACAGCTGAAGCAGCTCATGACAGAATGTGGTCATTAGGACGTGCTTTGTATTCATTTATTTATAGGTATTTGACACCCTGCTTATGATCAACAAAGTTCTTAAACTGGCTTACTTTGTAAAACAGAATACACAGAGATACTATTCGCTGACAGAGGCATTAACTGCAGTATTGTGGAATTTCACTGGAGGTGCTCATACCTCATACCTGCTCTAATGAAGCCTGTAGTGTATATTATATGATCTTCACGTTTTCATAGAAACACATGTAGGTATACATATAAACATGCAAGACATATAGGGTTTGATATCCAAATACCATGGTAGTCACCTGCAGTGCTGAAATATTTAGCGAGTCAAAGTAGTGTACATTCAGGTACGGTATATATCAGCGGAATATTCAGCAACATCCAGACAGGAGATACAACTGAATACCTGGTCTATTCAGGTAATTGCCAGCAATTATCCAGTCAGCACGATATTCAACTGTCACTTATCTGGATTGCAACTTAGGCCTGTTTTTCAGTGCCGGCTGAATATCGTGTTGAACATATAAGTGCCAGTACTTATCTGGTTAGCGCTAGCATGCTCTAGCTCTGCCCACAGACTCACCCTGCATGAACTGGATAGTGTCAGGGTGGTTTCTGGAAAAAGTCAGTGGCACTATCTGGATAGTGCTGCTGAATATCGTGGTCAGCAACCTTATCCGAATGGCCTCTCTTTGGTCATACGGCCAAGGGTTCTGAATATCAGCCCCTTAAATCCTTTTCTTCATTCCATAGTTGGTATAGTACTTGTCACTACGGTGCAACATTGCCTGTCCGAAGTGGTAGGTTAGTTCAGTCTATCTGCTCTCTTACTTGTAGGTCTGTAGGGAGAAATATAACCAGCAGAAAAAGGAGCTGATAATGTCTATGTTCAATTAGCCTGTCCTCTGGAATACGGTATACAATTCTGGATGCTGTTTCTCTAAATGGCTATTGACAGGCTGGGGGCAATCCAGAGGAGGAAGGCAAACAAAATAATACAGGGTCTGTACCAAAAGTCCTGAGAAGACAAAAAAATGTGTATGCCCCAGTGGAGAGGAGAGATGGCATGAAGGATGGATATGAGAGAGACATTTGGATACCTGAATGGTATAAGTCAGGCACAAGGACAAACATTTTTCAGGGGAAAGTTCTAGAATAAGTGGTCAAAGATTGAGGTTCAAGGAGTGATGCCTGAAAAATTGTTTTCATGGAATATAAAGGAGAGACTTCCAGTGCAGATGATAGAGACACAAACAATAATATAATTACCAGAAAGCCTGGCATGAGCACAGAGGATCTCTCATGGCAGTCCCCATGCCCTGGCTTAGAAGTGAAGTTCCCGCCTGTCATGGTATGCGCAAAACTAACCCATTTGGAGAAACTGCCCAGAGATCTGAAGGAAAAGCCCAGGCCAAATAAGACAACTGCCTCTAGTGCCAAAATTTGATAGGTGATGGAGTGCTGCCTCTGGAGCCATGTCTTCATCTGGATTTGCCCCTCCCATTGAAGACTTCTTCCACTGCTGACTCAAGGTCAGCAACAGCAGTCAGGAAACTGAGAGGAAACTCTGCGTGGTCCCTTGGAGCCAGCATGCAATCTGAGGCCATGTAGAAGTCTCTCCCTTGCATTGGCTTCCATGGCTACAGAAAGCCTGTGTGAGTGAGGTGAGGGATTCTACAGAACTCAGAACTGTGCATTGACTATGAAGGACCATTCATAGCTTCCTCTAAGTTTTTATGACTGCTGTTGCTGTCACTAAGTCAGCAGTGAAGGAAGACTGCAGCAGCAGAGGCAGGCCAATGACTTCTAGAGAGACGTGATCATCCCCCTCAATGATTTCTGAGAAAAAAACAATCCTACCCTTCCCGAAATTTGACTGGGGGAGGAGGTGGGGAATGGGACTCCCTAACCCCACCCCAGTGTTGCCCATACATGCCCAACTTTTAAATCTAGGCCTGGGAAAAGTGAGAAATCCACTAAAGGTTTAGAATATTGGTATTACAAAAGGTGTGGAAAATCTCATGTAAGTGAATCTCTAATATCAAATCTTCTACTGAAGCATTCAAACACAATAAAGGGAGAAAGTGAGATTCAGATTCATAAAAGCATTTCATGAAGACATTTAGCGGTATGTTTACTAAAGTACGCTATGGATTTGCACTTAACATGTGTTTTGAGTTAAAACCAGTGCGCAGTGATAGAGATGACCTTGCGCTAACTCTTGGGGGCATGCTAACTCCAATGTGTATCAATGCCCACTCTCCTACCCCTAACCCACCCATTTCCCACCCCATCGTGTGCTAAGCAGTTAGTGTGGGACCCTTTAACATGCTGGCTGGTTTAGCACGTGGTAGCAGTTACTAACTGCTACCACGTGCTAACTGCTTAGAGCATATTAAAGCCTGTGTGAACACTTTAATAAACATACCTCTTAGTCAAAAATGAGGGAAGAAGAGGCGCTCAGATTATTTGATGACATTTTTGCATGTAATGCTCATATAACACAAAAACTAGTAGGCGCCAGATGCAAAACCTCCACACTTACTGTATATTACCAATTAATGTGCAGATGAGCAGCCTAAAGCGTGGTGCTGTTACTTATGGTGATATTAAGTGCACTCACGATAATGGCAACATGGACAGCACGCGATATGTTCCTCCAGGCAGACCGCAATGTGCTGGCCATCCCCACTCACCACCTCTCCCCTACCCATCAGGATCCTAATGCGCAAGTGGCAATTGGTGCACAAATCAAAATGCAGCAAAAGTCATGTCCTTAGGGTAACGGTTAACATGGGTCTGAGCGGGCAGCATGTGCAAAAAAACATTAACTGTTTGGCACGCTTTAGTAAAAGAGCTCCTTTTGTTTTCTATCACTGTAAACTCAATGTCTTTTCAAATAATGCAAGTCTGAGTGTCCCTGTGTGCTGCTTTTGAATGTGAGTATGACAGTCACCAATGAAGGAGTCAAGCTCCTGATCGCGTTTTTACGTTTTTTAGGTCATTTTAAATACCAGATGGTTAAGCACAATTACCCTCTCGATTACTCCAGTAAAGACCTGGTCATAACGAGTGGTCAGTTGACACTTATGTGTGACTTGGAGGAGGTACAAAAGCCAAAGACATAATTTTGCTCAGGGGTACATGTATATTTAAAAACATTTCAAAATAATGCAATAAAACACAAAATTAACAAAACATGGACACCCTGCAGAAATGAAATGAAAAAATAAAAAGAAACAAAGTAATATATTTAAAAAAAATAGGAAAAAATATTTTTTTTCTGAATGTATAATTAGATTTTGGAGCTCATTGCCAGTGGATGATGTAAAAGTAGGTAGCGTAGCTGGGTTTAAAAAAAGATTTGGACAGATTCCAAGATTCCAGAAGGAAATGTCCATAAACAGTTATTAATGCAGACCAAAAGAAAAGCACTGCGGATCCCTGGGATGAGTAGCATGGAACTGGCTACTTTTGGGATTTGTCAGGTACTTATGGCCTGCATTGGCTACTATTGGAAACAGGATACTGGGCTTGATGGACCTGTGGTCTGAACCCGTATGGCAGTTCTTATGTAAAACAGTGGCCCCCTCCTATATATTGTGCGAGTCGCATCAAATTTTCAGCATTTTATCAGAGAGTCCAAGGGTATCCGAGCAAGAGTTTTTATTCAATCTATATATACACACCCCCCCCTTGCATGCACATTCTGGAAGATAGGCGCCGGAGGTTCTGTATGAAACTTCTTGTTTGGACTTAAGACATGACTTGTATACATATAGGGTCCAATATTCAAAGGCATTTACATGGTTTGCAGACCTGTAAATGGGGTAAATGCCGCTTAGAGGGATATCCCCGAGTAACACCGCTACATGTCATGGGCATTCTGGGGTGCAGTGGACGCAGCAGCCGTTGCTAACCCAGTAGTGGCGATATTGCACTGCTGCCCTGTTAGTGACCTGCGGGTAAAGAGAGGCCAGCTTTTGCTGTGTCTGTCTTTGCCCACGGGAGTCAGACAGACAATGGTGCAATATTGCCGCTGCCCTGTTAGATTCTGTGGCATCTGAAGCATTGAATCTTCACATTTAATGTTCAGTGCTGGCGGCTGGCTGCTGTAATCGCACTAGCTACCAACGCTGAATATCGCGGCAAAGTGCATCTTTCGCTTGACTTCTGTGGACATGCAATTAATTTTAGCTTTATATAAAACTAATATCTCTTAATAATGCTTCATGGATTCAAAAATATTACCCAGTTTTCTTTCAAATGTTTGCAATGATGCTATGTGTATAGAAAAATGCACATGCAAAATGTTAAAGAAGGTCAAGATAGACTTGAATTATGTTGCTGACTTGGGACTAAGCTTTGCAAAACTCCATGTATCCAATTTTATTAGTGCTATTTCCAAAGAAAACTAGGAACACATTCAAACTCAATTTATGGTAATAAAAAGAAAAAAAAATCAATCAGCATACTGGCTCAGTGACAGGCTTAGAAACGAAAACCAATTTGTAAAACTATTGAACATAACCCAGTAATGGATGTGCATTTTATTCTACTTGGAGCAATATGGGAAGACTGTGGGACCATGAGATAAGCTGTTCCCATTAACTCTACTCCATTCAGATTATTAGTCATCAGAATTGCTATGAGCAAAATGTGACAGAGTCATTGAAGCAAGAAGAAGCAAAACTCCTCCATGACGTGCCAAGTGTACCCCAGCCTGAGAAGTAAGAACTCAAGGTTATCACTTAGCTATATATAGGCTGTGCAAAGTTTTGTTGACCATGCAATAAATCCTACATATTTAAATTATCTTTCAACTAACTGGTTAAAAATCCCACCCAAAAATCTCATGTATATGTATAGCACAATGTATGCCTTGTAGCAATACACAAATGATTAGTAGTAGTGGTAGTAATTATAGTATTCAACCAAAATCAGTTTGCCAGAAATCGCTGTGCGCACAAATAAATTAAGATGGACAAAACAGAGGCAAGTTTGGGACATGCCCAGGCAGGATTTTCAAATTTAGGATTAAAGCTACTAACGTGCACCACCACATTAGCACACATGAATGCCATCAGTCATTTTACGCAATGGCATTAGCATACTGTTACGTAATATTGCAGATTAGTAACTCTATCCCTTAACCTCTTAGTAAAATATTCAGCTCTAGCCAGCTAACTTTGTGCAGAAAACTCCATGCCCCAGTGGCTATCATCAATCAAAGGTAACCCTCTTGATCTACCTTTTTTGTCAAAAGTTATAGAATGGATAGTTTTCAAGCAGCTTTGTTCACATCAAATATACCCATTCTAGGCATCCAAGGCAGTCTGAGTTCCACCCTTTCCACAGCACCAAAACTACCATTGCAGCAGTTTTAAATGAGATCTATAGAGCATGGGACCAAGGCAGAATTGCTATTGCCATTTCACTAGACTTATCATCAGTGTTTGATTTGGTCGACCATGACCTGCAATTAGATCACCTTTTATGCCACTGGTATCCATGGCATAGTTCTCTCTTGGCTCTCCTCCTTCTTGAGACCAGTCCTTCCAAGTTAATATTTGCAGTTCATTTTCAGCTGTACAAAATCTCATGTGTGGAATCCCACAGGGATCTAAACTTTCGCCGCTGCTGTTCAACATCTTTCTGAGCCCGCATGTCACTCAGATTCAAAGTTTTGGCGTTTTCTAGTTATGTGTATGAGGATATCATCTTGTTGTCATTTACAGATGAACTCTTCCCCAGATCTCTCCTTGGTAAATTCATGTCTGGATAGTATCGCCTCTTGGTTCCAGAGTAACTCGTTCAAGCTGAATCCCAAAAAAACAATAACTGCCTGGCTAACAGGCTCCATACTAGTCCATCTATTACTCCCATTCTTGATGGTGTCCCATTAACCCTCCAACCCACTTTCCAATATCTGGGCATTCTGTTGGATTCTGAACTCTTTCTCCCCACAGTTGGTACAGGTTATCAAGGCAACATTCTTTTTTTTCCGTCGTTTCAGAGTCATTCAACCTTTTCTGGATCAGTCTACCTAAATTACTGTTTGCTCCATACTGTAATCTCCTGCTTAGACTACTGTAATGTTGCTTATGCCGAGTTACCCCAATATCAGCTTAAGCGGTTACAAATTGTACAAAAGACTGCTATATGTATTTTTGCCCATGCCCAAAAAAGCGTAGTTACTCACCTGTAACAGGTGTTCTCTTGGGACAGCAGGAATCGGCCGTCATATATGGGTGATGTTGCCGTCGACAGGCCCTGTGCAGAAGCTTCTCCCCAACTTTCAAAGAAAGCCTTTGGGAGATAAAACACTGCATGCATGGTCCCCTTCCTGCCCAAGGGTGCCATGAGGATTATGGAAAATTGCAAGAGGATCTTGATAAATTGGAAGACTGGGCATCCAAATGGCAGATGAAATTTTAATGTGGACAAGTGCAAAGTTATGTACCTAGGAAAGAAAAACCCAAAATATGGTTACACGATGCAAGGTTCCACATTAGGAACCACTACTCAGGAAAAAGGTTTAGGCGTCATAGTGAATAACATGTTAAAACCCTCTGCCCAGTGTGCAGCGGCGGCCAAGAGAGCAAATGGAATGCTAGGTATCATAAAGAAAGGAATGGAAAATAAAACAAAGGATATTATAATGCCTCTGTATCGTTCCATGGTGCAACTGCACCTTGAATATTGTGTGCAATTCTGGTCGCCGTATCTTAAAAAGGATATAGCGTTATTAGAAAAGGTACAGAGAAGAGTCACCAAAATGATAAAGGAGATGGAAGGATACCCCTATGAAGAGAGGCTAAAAAGGTTAGGCATTTCAACCTGGAAAAGAGACGGCTGAGGGGAGATATGATAGAGGTCTATAAATTTAATGAATGGAATGGAACGGGTAAACGTAGATCGATTTGTTTGTCATAAAAATATAGAAAGACTAGGGGACATGCAATGAAGCTACAGGGTAATCTACTTAAGACTACTAAGAGAAAATATTTTTTTCACTCAATGTTGTCATCGACCCCCTTGCCTTCCAGTGCTTATCTCCTCAAGCACAGGCAGGGTGTTAAGCCTAGGCCCAGCCCAGAGCCTTGCTTAGCCCTCTGGGATATGTAGTATTTTTTTTTATAGTACACAGTAGGGAAACGTGATGTGTCCAAGGATAGAACAACTGATCATATAATGTTGAAACAGAGGCTTTTATTTGCAATACCAAACGGATGATGCCCACCCGACACAGGCCGTGTTTCGTTTAATAAAACTTCATCAGGGGTACAGGGCAACTAAAAACAAAAATATCCAATAAATACACTCAAATGTACATAACATTAGAACATGCATAAAAAAATATAAATAGGTGAATAAATAACCACTCATATACATGTACCTAAAATATTGTTGGAACGCTATAAAAATAAATATAATATAAATAAATATAAATATAACCATAAATATGTAAATATAAATATATAAATAAATATAAAATATATATATAAAAAAAAATATATAAAAAATATATATATAAAAAGAGAGACTGAGGAAGGAAGGGGAAGATCAGTTGTTCTATCCTTGGACACATCATGTTTCCCTACTGTGTACTGTTTCTGACGTGACGTTTGCTCTTAGTTGGACCATAACTTCCAGCATGTTTACCCCATGGAAGGACATCTTAAGTTTTGGGGATGACGCACTTGAGAAATTTGCTTCACAAGAACCTTTAATAGACCATGATTTAGAAGATGACGATAATATCTCCAATCAATGGGAAGAAGTTGTTTTGCTGACACAGAAGATGGTCAGAGAAGAAGTACATGCATCATACCTTTTAGAATGCTGTAAAGCTAAGATTATACCTAGAGGCCTGAGAGTAAATAAGGCCCCAGGCTTGTACCGTAATGAGGAAGGTTTTATTAAGTGTTGGAACGCTATTTTAAATAAATGTTCTCTTGATCTTATGATTTTATTGATTTCTACTGCGAATAAGAAATCAGAGTTATTTAAAAGTGACTTAGATGTGAAATTAGGGAATCTTAAAGATCAGGATAAGAATTTTAATAAAGTACATGGAGATTATGAGCGTAACATTCAATTTTTTAAGAAAGAGATTAAAGACAAGAAGGTTGATAAATTTAAGAGAGACGAGGAAGATTACAAAGTGGGGTATGTTTTATCATTGGAGCAAAAAATTAGAGAGTGATAGAATATGGATTAAGAAGAAACCTTCACCTTTTGATCGAAAAGAAAGTATAGCTTTGGAACCTCTTTCCCCTGAACCTAAGAAGAAGAGAAGTAGAAGTGAGTCTGTGGAAGGATTCAATCCTTCTTCGTCCTTGTTTTCTACAAGGAAGTCACCTGAGAAGGTGGACCAAGCCCCTAAGAAAAATCCTTTTTTCGATATGGACACATTTTGGAAGGGAGGTGGTCAGGGACGGTCCCGGGACCTGACCCCTCCGGTGCAGCAGGATCAGTCCAGACAATTTCGACAAGACAGAACATACGGTCAGGCTCCCCCGCCATGGGGACAGGAGAAGGGACAGGAGAGAAGACGGGGTCCACCTCGGTATTACAATCAAAATCAGCAATATTATCAAGATCGTTCATATCACCACGCCCCAGCCACGAGGGGTCGCGGGCGGGGACGAGGCAAGAACTTTTGGAACTAGGTTTGAAGGAACAAGAGCGGCCTCCTTCCATTTCTAATGTTATTAACATTTCGGATTATCCACTGTCCCCAGAAGAAGAGTCTTTGCTTAATAAGGGTCTGTCTTTCATCCCTACTAGGAATCCTGATAGGTTTGAGATTAATTTGGATCCTTACAAATTTTTTCGGAAGATTCGTATTAAACATTATTTTGATGGGCAATCTTCTGGTTCCTCGGATGGCTCTGTTGTCAGTAGAAAGTCTACGTGGTACCCACCAGCACCCACAGATCTGTTAATTATTGCCTTTGAAAAAACGGTAACAAGAGAAGTTCATCGGGTATGTTCTAAATCGACGGCTCCATACAGCAGTCTTTCTAAAGGTGAAAGAGAGGCTATTGTATCTTTACAGAAAAACAATTCTATTATCATCAAACCAGCTGATAAAGGTGGAGCTGTTGTGGTTATGAACAAACAGGCCTATATTGATGAAATAGAAAGGCAATTAAAAGACCGTACTTTTTATGTCCGATTAACGGAGGATCCCACAGTAGGTTTAAAGAATAGGATTGATAATTTAGTCCAAACCGCTTTCGAAATAGGATATATTACGAAGAAAGAAAAGGATTTTCTTACTGTTGCATCACCTGTGATACCCACTATATACATCCTTCCAAAGATTCATAAGTCTCTCAGGTCACCCCCTGGAAGACCTATTGTTGCCGCAATTGGTTCTTTATTGGAGCCGATATCCAAATTTTTGGATGTTTTTTTACAGCCCTTTATAACATCAATGTGGTCTTATGTCAGAGATTCATCCCATGTGATTGAAATCCTTAGTACATTTCAAGATTTGGATTCTGATACTATTCTAGTCACCATGGATGTTGAATCCCTTTATACCAATGTTCCACAAGCAGAAGCTTTACTCATTCTCAAACAGTATTTATCCACAAGACTCTCCAATAAACGTATCCCTACATACTTTTTGTTGGAATTAGCTAAGATCGCTCTTTGCAATAACTTTTTTTGTTTTAGGGAATTGTTCTATCAGCAGATCAAGGGGGTGGCCATGGGCTCCTCCATGGCCCCCGACATTGCTAATCTTTATGTGTTTGAGTTTGAAGAGAGGTTTATTAAGGATAATCCATATAAAGAGAACACTACATTATGGGTGCGTTATATAGATGATGTTTTTATTCTGTGGAGAGGGTCCGAAGAGGTTTTATCTCGATTTAATGGTTGGGTCAATGAGTTAGACAGCAACTTGAGATTTCAACTCACTTATGACTTTTCGTGTATTCCTTATCTGGACCTTCTGATCCAGGTTGAGAATCACCGGTTGATAACATCTCTTTATAGAAAACCTACGGATCGGAATACACTTCTACACTTTGACAGCTTCCATAACCCTGCTCTTAAAAGAAACTTACCAGTAGGTCAATTTCTTCGTGCAAAGCGCGTTTGCACTAAAAGTAAGGATTTTGAATTTCATGCTCAAGCCATGGAGGATAGGTTTCTTCATAGGAAATATCCCTCCAAGTATGTTTCAGAAGCATACATAAGGGCACAGAAGTCTGAACGAGAAGATTTGCTCATCTCTAAGCAGCGGAAGGAGAATATAGGCATGGTTTGTCCACTATTGCATACCACTCTATCTCGTGATATTGTTAAGATTCTTAAAAGAGAGTGGCGTTTGATTCAGTCATTAGAAGGCTTTGAAGATATACAACTTACGGTAGCGCATAAGCGTAATGTTAATCTTAAGAACCTTCTGGTCCCTTCGGCTTTGACTGAACGATCCTTTGCTCCAAGGGTTAAGGGTCACTATCAGTGTGGCCGATGTTCAGTTTGTGTACATGCCCTGTCTATGAAAGAATTTATACATCCTGTCTCTCGAAGGAGGTTTTTATTAAGTGATTTCTCGAATTGTGAGACTACCCATGTTATATATGTTATTGTATGTCCATGTGATAAACTCTATATAGGCAAGACCTCATGCAGTGTACGTACTAGGATTATAGAACACAGGAGTGCCATCAAGAGAGGTAACATAGAAAAAACCCTTAGTAGAGCATTGGATTCAATCAGCACATAAGATTTCAGACATCAAGTTTTTTGTCATCAAAAGGGTAAAGATGAATTGGAGAGGTGGAGACATCAATAAAACAATTTTACAATTGGAGCAGAGATATATTTTTATGTTGGATTCTATGACACCGCATGGGCTCAATTTAGAACAGGATTTTTCCGTTTTTTTTATGATGACCTTTTATGATGTTTCATGGTCTTATGAATTGATTTGCGAATTTTGGGTAATAACTGAGTGTGCAATTTTTTATGGTTGGGTTTTGGTTGCCTTTGGTTGTTTTTTTTTTTTTTGTGTACCACACTATGTATTTATGAGTGCTAATATGTGTAATTTATGGATGTGCATATGTTATTTACATGGTGAATTTAGGATGGAATGTTTGTTTTTTATCCTCCCCTTTTTTAAAGAAGGAGTTACCCTACGGTCTCCTAGAGAATGGATTTATGGTTTTAGGATTTAGTAAGGTTCTTACTGTGAATGCTGCACTGATTGGGACTCACGATGGTTCTAGTTACAAGTTTTTCAATTCGGAGTGAGATCGTGGTTTTAGTCGCTCTGTTTTGACGTCATTTTTGTGAGCCCTTCATTACCTCTGATGCACATGCGTCGGCGTTTTTAAAGAGTGCCTCAACGATTCCGTACAGCTTCGGCATTTTTTGAGTCATGAAATGAAATGCAGGATACATCGTGGTAAGGTTCCCGTTTGAGGATTTAATGGGTCTTTGGTTGAAATTTTACTGCATTTAAAATATTACATTGCTGTATTTCTTTTTGGTGATTTTTTAGAGGATTTCACGTTTAGAGTGCTGCGGATTGTGCAGCCAGTTTAGGCTTGATATAAAATGTAAGTAGTTGGAGTTTTGTTTGAATTAGTTCTTTGGCTTGTACACTGCACCATTAATGGTACCCTTTGGCTTTTCTGATGCAGTCGTGGACAAGAAGAGCCTTTTACAGCTTTTGCCATTGAGAGATTGGTTAGTGAGTATATGGCTGTCTTCACAACGGGCATGATTTCCTTTTAAGCACCAGTTTTAGTTGTTTTTTATATATATTGTCATTATTTATTTGATGTTTTTAGTTTTTTATGATTTTAATATGTTTTAAGGTTTAATACCTTTAGTATAATTGTGCACAGATGATTTTCCTTCTCTTCTTCTTTTGGTTCATGGTTGTTGCACCTTTTAAAAGAACTCCCCCTTCCTTCCTCAGTCTCTTTTTATATATATATTTTTTATATATATATTTTTTTATATATATTTTTTATATTTATTTATTTCTTTATATTTACATATTTATGGTTATATTTATATTTATTTATATTATATTTATTTTTATAGCGTTCCAACAATATTTTAGGTACATGTATATGAGTGGTTATTTATTCACCTATTATGATTTTAGTTATTTATATTTTTTATGCATGTTCTAATGTTATGTACATTTGAGTGTATTTATTGGATATTTTTGTTTTTAGTTGCCCTGTACCCCTGATGAAGTTTTATTAAACGAAACACGGCCTGTGTCGGGTGGGCATCATCCGTTTGGTATTGCAAATAAAAGCCTCTGTTTCAACATTATATGATCAGTTGTTCTATCCTTGGACACATCACGTTTCCCTACTGTGTACTGTTTCTGACATGACGTTTGCTCTTAGTTGGACCGTATTTTTTTTATAGGCCAGTTCAAAGAATCAGTTGTGGCAACGAGGTAAGGCTTAAATGGGTTTTATTCCCCTTCCAAGAGGATCCTCTTGGTGGGTGAAACAAAAAGTACACAGCCCCACTTGGGCAAAAGCAAAGTGACAAAAATGAGAACAAAAATTGCTTATCTTCAGCTTCTAACAGGTAAATGAAAAGTATTCAAAACAGTTCTTTCCAGCATACAAAGACCTTTTCCTTTGTGGCTTTCAAGCTTGGTAAATCACAACTTGTTTATCTCAAAGAAAATACATTATCTGAAACTGTGAGCGTGCAGTCCATGTAATCATTACATACAGTGTCTCCCTGCGCCTCACATTGCATCTCTTCGGGTTCTGCCGTTAAGGATTCTTCCCTTGCACAATACGTTACGTTACTGAACAGTCTCTCCTTACTATTCAGGAACTCTCTCTCTCTCTCTCTGTGAGAATGTTTGCTATGCTGCTACCATATTCATTAGAGTATTTACTTTGGGAGCCTCTTAAATGCGGTGGAAGATAGAGGGAAAAGTGAAACTGGTAATTTCCCCTATTAGAAACAATTGGGCTACCTTTAAGCAGTCTTTGACTCGGGCTTCTCTCTGCTGCTACAGACGCCGGAGTAAAATCCAGTAAAAGCTTTTCACGGCTCTTGCCTTTGAACCTTCTTCTAGACACAGGATTATCCTCAGGTATAACAGCTTTACTCTTTCTATGCCAATTGTTTGTATAAAGACTTTCTTCAGGCTTCCTCCAGCTAGCTTCCCAATTAAATGCTTTGTTACCTTTCTGATAACTTCTGCTGAGCTCTGACGCTTCCGTGCTCTGCCTTTCACCACAGGCACCTGGGTTCTCACTCTCTCCTTTGGAATAGGACTTTTTGACTTTCACAGCTCTGCCCTCAGCTTCCTTCCAACTAGAGTTTCTCTCATTACGTCCTTGGCTTTCAGAATCACAACTGCCTGCTCCCGTGCTCCTGCTCTTGCTCTCGCTCTTACTCTGTCTAACTCCATGTGCACTGAGCTTTTCTACGTGCGTGTCAGCTCCACCCACTCCCAGCTGGCTTTCATTAGTTCCTCACGTGTGATCAAGCACCATCGACCTCACCGGCGATCCTGCGCTCCGCCTCCAGCCGCTCATCCGACCAATCAGGACTGCCCTCTGCGGGCCTGAAAAGAGCGAACCTCTAAGCGTGACCGCGCTTGCGTGCCCGCGCCTGAGGGCCGCGCAAGAGGGCCCTTTGGCACGGCCCTTAGGCTAAGGCGCTTAGCCTACCCTTTTGCACTGAAACAACGAAGAAATATGCAACGTCAAATCCGCATCTACACCTAAGTACAGCTGAGCTCCCCCAGGGTTGAGCTCGCGTACCTCACCCCATCTACAGATCTTCCACCGCAGCAAGTATACCCTCAACAATCTCTAGTTATCTGACTTTCACAACCTAGATCTTGATCTTTCTTTACCACTCTGTTTATACTGATAAGACAGATCAGGTCTCATTGTTTACTGTCATATACTGTCCTTAATTCACCATTTACTGTTGTCAGTAGCTTTCCTACAGTTTTGTTGTCAGCAGCCTATCTTCTTATAATACTTATACCGTTAAACTAGATCAGGTTTCATTGTCAGCTGTTATACAATTTCCTGAATATACTATTTACTGTTGTCAGTAGCGCCCCTATATTACAGTAATAATCCTATCAGTAACATATTTTCATTCTATACTGTTGTCAGTAACTATCATATATGTCATTACTGTTGTCAGTAGTATCCCTACTCACTACTGTAGCCAGTAGCAATCACTAAATCCAATACTGTTGTCAGTAGCACTCATTCAATTTTTAATATTGCCTCTAGCAGCTTTCCCTTAACCTTGCATAGCCTCATTTGTCAGTGACTTACTGCCTAACTGCATAACTCTACTAACAGTAGCTCACATCAAATTCTCCTACAAACTACCAACATACACCATAATGATACAAACAAACACCATGCTACTAAAAGTTTCTTACCTCTTCATATCTCTAACAATCCTAATCGACCTAACTCTAAGTCTCAACAGTAAAAACCACATGACAATCCCTATAATCCATACATCCAATCGAAACAATCTCCTTATTGGACACTATCACCCTCACAACCAATCAAAAATAAACTACCACAGACTCATTCAAATAAAACAGACTATCTCACAACACACAGTCCACTCAAACCCCCCTCAACATGCAATGTCATTATCGTGCATCCTTATAAACGCACGATCTTTGAAAAATAAGCTCCCAATTATTAATGACTTGTTATCTGACTTAAAACCTGATATTCTATGTATTACAGAGACATGGCTCTCTGATACTGATACAGTCCTTCTAAACCAACTTGACAACTTAAATTACGATATTACCCACACACATAGATCTAACAAAAAAGGTGGCGGTGTACTGATTATGACAAAAATAAACCTAAAAGCCAAGAAAATTCTATCTAACACCTCCAATAACATTGACACTCTAATAATAGAAATCGGACAGCTGAGAATCTGCTTAATATACAGACCTCCTAACCAAAACGCAGACAGTCTTCACTCACTAATTGAACTCCTTAATTCATCAACAGAACAAAACCCCCTAATTATCCTAGGAGATTTCAACCTCCCATCACTTGCAAATACTGATTCCAACCTCTTCCTGGAAACCATAACTGACTTAGACTTCCACCAAATTATAAACATACCAACTCACACTAAAGGTGGTACACTTGACCTTGTCCTCCTTCCTCATTCACTATTTAAACTTTTCAACCCAGACTCCTTACAATGTACTGAAATACCCTGGTCTGATCATCATCTAATTAAAATAAACTTCACTTACAACATTATCGGTGTCATAAAACACACAAGAAATGACCAAACTATAAAATTCAAGAAATTCATTGAAACTGAATTTCTAGACTCTACAATACCCCACCTTTCATCATCTCCAACAGATTTAGATGAAGCAGTCAAAAACTGGCATACCACCATCAATAATGCAGCCACAATTAACCAAAATAATAAAAAGCCAACCAATACTAAAATCAAAATCACCCCATGGTTCAACAGTACTTTAAAACATATGAAAAGAGATCTAAGAAAACTAGAAGCCAAATGGCGCAAAACCAAATCCACCATCCACAAAGAATTATATTATAACCACCTCACATTATACAAGGAAACCTTAGACAACACAAAGAAAAACTACTATGCCAGCATCCTATCAAATTCTTATAATAGACCAAGAGAACTATTCTCCATTGTTAGTAACCTAACTAATAACTCACAAACTTCCAGCAAGGAAATCACTGACATCTCAGCACAAACATTAGCTAACTATTACCATAACAAAACAAAACTACAATTCACGACTCCAGACTCTTTCCACAAACCTCATCACCCAATAGACGTATGGTCAGAATTTCACCCTATAACCAAAACATCATTAAAAAATATCATACTCAACCTAAACACCACTACCTCTTACCTAGATCCTTGCCCAGTAATCTGGATAAACACTCTCCCAATCCTTCTTTCATTCATACTCCCCATTGTCAATCTCTCACTACTCCAAGGTTACCTCCCACCCACACTTAAACACGTACAAATAAGACCAATTCTCAAGAACAGCACCCTTGATAAAACCTCACCAAAATCATATAGACCCATCTCAAGTATACCATTCTTAGCAAAAGTAATAGAAAAGACAGTACAAATACAGACGCAGGAGCACCTAGACTCATCTTACCCACTCGACGAACAGCAATATGGTTTTCGCCCAAAGCATGGAGTGGAAACACTCCTCACAGTTCTAACAGATACGCTATTAAGAGGAATCGACAATCACAAACAAGCATTCTTTCTATTATTTATTGATATTTCAGCTGCTTTTGATAGCGTCCACCATACCATAATGCTCAACAGTCTGAGTCAAATAGGAATAAATGCCACAGTTCATAAATGGTTCTCCTCTTATCTCGATAATAGGACACAAAATGTACGAATAGGTAATCAAACCTCTGATTCATACAAACTGGAAACCGGTTTACCTCAAGGATCAGCGTTATCAGCACTCCTATTTAACATATACATAAAACCTGTTTGCAATATCTTTAAAAAATTTGGTGTACTCTATCATCTATATGCAGATGATATCATGATGTACATTCCGTTCACGATTCCCAACTTACCGATGCAAACTCTGTCAGATTGCTTCAATGAAGTCACATCCTGGCTAAATACCCACAATCTCCAAATAAATCACTCCAAAACGGAAGTGCTAATCGTCACCAAAAACCAATCCTATACTCCACCTACACACATAACACTTCAAAACCAAGAAATTAAAATAAAAAATTAAGTAAGATATCTAGGTGTTATTCTAGATAAACACCTTACATTAGACACCCACATTAGAAACACCACAAAGAAAATCTATTTCAAACTCAAAATCCTTAAACAACTAAGACCCCTTGTATACATACATGATTTCATCAGCATAATTCAAGCCATCATAACCCCCCACTTTGACTTCGCTAACCTAATTTTATTGGGTATAACAAAACAAAACATTAAAAGAATTCAACTTGCCCAGAATGCAGCAGCTCGGATAATAACGAAAGTACACGCACATCAACATATAACACCAATACTAGAATCCCTTCACTGGCTGCCTATACAAAGTAGGATAGTATACAAAACATTGATAACCACATTTAAAACTCTAAACGACATGGCCCCAGTCACCCTAAGTAACCTAATCAGCAAAGAGCACTCAAAATCTACTCAAAGAAAAGGACAAACAAATAAACTAAAAACTCCCAAAGACTTCATAAAAGCAAATAAACTCACAAACAATAGAACTTTTTCTCATGCAGCTCCAACAATCTGGAATTCCCTCCCAGATGATCTAAGATTGCTAACCGAGATCATCGAATTCCGCAAAAAAGTGAAAACCTATCTCTTTTCTAAACATTACAACAACTCAGATCATCCCTCAATAGACTTAGATAATGGCTAACCAGATTTTATCTAACAAATCCCAAATGACCTACACATACAATTCTTCATAGTTGATACTGTACTTTGAATAACGCTTAAGCCCCACATAATGTGTATTTGTACATAATGTATATAGTTTACACTGTTCTATACTGTTCTGTATTAACACTAGTTGTTTATCTTATTGTTATTTAGTCATATGATGTTTTATGTAAAACAAACTCCGATTTGTTAACTGTTGTTTATTGTGAACCGCAACTGAACTATGGAAGATGTGGTATATAAATCATTGTTAAATAAATAAATAAAATAAATAAATTTCCTAGCCTTTCTGCTGCTTGGGCGTGTTTCCCTCACACATGAACTGTTTTGTTTGGGTTGCCAATAGCAACATTCTGACCTGTGCTCTTCTGAACTGTCAGAATCTGTCTCACTGCCTGCATTTCTGCTTATTTCCATGGGCTCTGCTGCATCTACCTTGTGACAATGTATAATCAAACTCTGGAATTTGTTACCGGAGGATGTAGTAAAAGCTGTTAGTGTAGCTGAGTTTAAAAAAGGTTTGGACAAGTTCCTGGTGGAAAAGTCCATAAACATTTACTAAAAGGGACCCAGAATATCACTGCTTGACCCAGTACAAGCACTGTGGAACCTAGGTATTTATGACCTAGATTGGCCACTGTTGGAAACAGGATGTTGGGACTTGATGGACCTTGATCCGACCCAGTATGGCATATCTTATGTTCTTGCCTCAGTCAAATGACATAGCTAAAGATGACAAAAATGATAAGAAAGCAACTCCATGGGGAGGAGGGAGGGTTGTGAGGACTGATTCCTGCTGTTCTGGAGAACACCTGTTACAGGTGAGTAGCTACACTTTCTCCGGGAACAAGCAGGAAATCAGTCCTCATATATATGAGACTCCCTAGCTACAGGCTACCAAAAACCTGTAGAAATGCCACGGGTGAGCCGTGAGAAGCAGCAAGTGAGACAGATTCTCAAGAGACCCAGGTGTCCAGTGAGAACCAGCACTCCAGTAGTCTGAATACAGAAGGGTCGGAGGGAAGGAGTGGCCTACACTCCAAACAGATGATGGAGTATGGCCTAACTGAAGACGCTGTCCCATCGGGACTCCCTCTCCAGGCAGTAATGAGCTTCAAAAGTGTGGACTGAAGACCAGCTGGTGGCCCAGCAGATATCCGAGAGAGGGACAGAACGCAGATTTGCCACAGATGCTGCCATGGTCCCGAGACTGTGTGTTGTGACCCCGGAGCTCCGAGAGCACAGCCTGCTCATAGGCAAGCGCAATGCAGTCTGCCACACAAGTGGACAGAGTTTGCTTGGTCACCACTTGCCCCAGATGACTGGGGTGTGATAGGAGATGAAAATATGGGAGGCTTTATGGTGGCCCTGGGTACATTGAAGGTACTGTAGAAGGACAGACCCTCTTACAGTCCAGGGTATGCAGTACAGTCTCAACCCGGCTGGTGTGAGGTCTCAGAAAGAAGGTGGGGAGCACCACCACCTGAGTGAGGTGGAAGGGGGACATCACCTTGGGGAGAAACTTGGGGTGTGTGTGGAACACCATCCTGTTCTTATATAACCTTGTGTACAGCATATCCAGCAACACAAGCAGTGACTTCACCCAATGGATTGTACAAAAATCAATTTGACTACATCTGTGGAAGTCAACGATGGAAAAGCTCCATAACATCACCAAAGACAAAACCTGGAGCTGACTGTGGAACAGATCACCAACTACTAGTATGCAAACTCAAGCTAAAGTTGAAAAAGACCGAGACACTCATGAATGTAGCAAAATATGACCTTGAGAATATACCACTGGAATTTAGAAACTGCCTGCAAAATCGATTTGCTGCTTTAGATACCAATGACAGAGCTCCAGAAGACTTATGGGATGACATCAAGAAGGTTGTGTTGGAAGAAAGTGAGAAATTTGCTACAAAAGGTGAAAAAGCAAACACAGCCAAAATGGATGACTGAAGGAACTCTGAAAATTGCCCAGAAACGCAGAGAAGCTAAAGCCAGATGAGAGAGAGAGAGGCAATCACAGAACTCGGAGATTTCCAACGTGCAGCAAGACAAGGAGAAGTACTACAATGACGCATGCAAGGAAATAGAAGCAGAAACTATTAGAGGAAGGACAAGATTGGCTTTCCTAAAGCTGCAAGAGTTAAAGAAAAAATTCAAGCCTTGAATTGAAATGTTAGAAGAGGATCCATGTTGAATGATGCTTTGAAGATCATGAAAAGGTATAAAGAATATACAGAGCTTTTATGTGATAAAGATCAAGTAGACCAACAGGACTGGAGAGAGGCTCATGTGGTGCCTTTACACAAAACAGAAGTAAGGATGTGGTTGGAAACTACAGGCCGCTTAGTTTAACTTCGATGGTGAATAAATTATTGGAAATGCTGCTGAAAGAGAAAATAGTGAGGTTTCTGGAGTCCAGCAGATTACAGGATCCAAGGCAGCATGGATTCACCAGAGGCAGGTCTTGTCAGACAAATCTGATTGATTTCTTTGACTGGGTGACCAAGGAGTTGGACCAAGGGAGAGTTCTAGATGTGGTGTATTTAGATTTCAGTAAAACCTTTTGACACCGTTCCTCACAGGCGACTTATAAACAAATTGAGAACCCTAGGGATGGACCCTAAAGTTACTGCTTGGGTTAGAAATTGGTTGCGTGGGAGGTGACAAAGTGTACAGGTAAATGGAGCTCACTCTGAGGAGAAGGAAGTTACCAGTGGTGTGCCCCAGGGTTCTGTCTTTTGTCCGATTCTTTTTAACATCTTTGTTAGTGATATAGCGGAAGGGCTGTCGGGTAAGGTTTGTCTCTTTGCGGATGATACCAAAATCTGCAATAGAGTAGACACCCAGGAAGGTGTAGATAACAACATGAGGAGGGATCTAGCTAAGCTTGAATGGTCTAGAATTTGGCAGCTGCGATTTAATATTGAAAAATGCAAGGTCATGCATTTGGGCTGCAGGAATCCAAGGGAGCAAAATAGTATAGGGGGTGAAGTACTTTTGTCCACTAAAGAAGAGCGGGACCTAGGCGTGGTTATGTCTGATGATCTTAAAGTAGCTAAACAGGTAGAAAAGGTGACAGCAAAAGCTAGAAGGATGCTTGGGTGCATATGGAGAGGAATGGCTAGCAGAAAAAAGGAGGTGATAGTTCCTCTGTATAAGTCTTTAGTGTGACCTCATTTGGAGTATTGTGTGCAATTCTGGAGACTGCACCTTCAAAAGGATATAAACAGGATGGAGTCAATACAGAGGGTGGCTACTAAAATGGTTAGTGGTCTTCATTCTATAGCATAGGAGAACAGACTTAAGGATCTTAATATGTACACCTTAGAGGAAAGGCGGGATAGAAGTGATATGATTGAGACGTTTAAATCCCTCCGTGGCATAAATGCACAGGGGGAGAGCCTCTTTCGATTGAAAGCAAGTTCACGAGGGGACATGGGATGAGGGTGAAAGGGGATAGATTCAGGAGTGATATGAGGAAACATTTCTTTACGGAAAGAGTGGTGGATCCATGGAATAGTCTTCCAGTGGAGGTGGTAGAGATGAGGACAGTATCTGAATTCAAAAAGCATGGGACAAACACAGAGGATTTCTAAAGGAAAAAAGGGACTGTTCTAGTGGTTGATATGGAAGGACAGACTAGATAGGCCATGTGGTCTTTTTCTGTCACCATTTTTCTATGTTTCTACCTTTTATGATCAGGAACCATTAGTGATGAAAAAAGAAGTTGAAGCAGCATTGAAAGCTTTATCAAAGAACAAAGCACCAGGCATTGATGGCATTCCCATAGAAGTATTACAGCAATCTGATGCAGCTATTACCATAGTTACAAGGCTCTGCCAGGAAATTTGGAAGACATCATGGAAAAGATCTGTGTTTATACAAATAATTAATAAAAAAAAAAAAAAAAAAGGTGATCCAACTGACTGGAAATTATCGCACAATTGCCCTGATCCCACATGCCAACAAGATTCTTCTAAAGATTATTCAACAGAGACCACAACCATATCTGGAATGAGAACTACCTGAAGTGCAAGCAGGGTTCAGGAAAGGGCGAGGAACGAGAGACATCGTGGGTGTGAGATGGATTCTTGAAAGGAATACCAGAAGGCTATCTATGTATTTTATTGGCTACAGCAAGGCTTTTGACTGTGTAAACCATGAGAAACTCTGGGCCACTTTAAGAAGCATGTGTATACCAGAGCACCTGATCATTCTCTTGCACAACCTTTACATTGATCAAGAAGCAACAGTTTGAACGGAACAAGGAGAAACAGAATGTTTTAAAATCAGCAAAGGTATATGACAAGGCTGCATACTTCCCCCTACCTGTTTAATTTATATGCAGAACAAATCAGAGAAGCAGGATTGTATGAAGGCAACAGAGGTGTGAAGATTGGTGGAAGACTCATCAACAATCTTAGTTATGCTGATGATATCACATTGTCTTCACTTTCAGCCAGTAATCTGAAACATTTGCTTCTCAAGATCAAGAAACATAGTCTTAAAATGGGTCTGCACCTTAATGTAAAGAAGACAAAGATCTTGACAACTGGCAAAATCAATAAATGTGTTGATGGAGAAGAAATTGAAATAGTGGACAACTTTATTGATAGTTGATCCAAGTAGGTTAAAGAAGCAATGAGCAGTCAAGAAATCAGACAATGCATTGCTCTTGGCAAAATGGCTATGAAGGACCTAGACAAGATTCTCAAGAGCAGAGATGTCTCTCTCCAACAAAGATTCAACTTGTTCAAGACATGGCATTTTCAATAACATCATATGGATGCGAACGTTGGACATTGAAAAAGATAGATAGGAAGAAAATTGATGTCTTTTTTGAATTATTGAGCTGGCGATGAATACTGTGTATACCATGGACTGCCCAAAAAACAAATCAGTCCATACTAGAGGAGATCAAGCCTAAGCTTTCTTTAGAAGCTCAGATGACAAGACTTTGACTTTCATACTTTGGACACATCATCCGAAGAGAGAGATCATTAGAGAAAGACGACATGTTTGGCAAAGTAGTAGGTCAACGCAAAAGAGGAAGGCCGGCAATGAGATGGATCGATACAATAATAGCATCTACGGGTACCAGTCTGTCAACAATGAGCCGCCTGACTGAAGACCAAACACAATTTAGGACAATTATCCAGAGGGTCGCCATGAGTCGAAACTGACTTAATGGCACTTAACAACACAGAAGATCCACCACTAGTGTCTGAAGATTGCTGACCCTGCGAGTGGATGTGAGCGCCATTAGGAAGACTAACTTCTATGAGAGGAACTGCAGGTGGCAGGTAGCCAGAGGCTCAAATGGTGGCCTGGTGATCTTGGATAGCACCACGCTGAGGTCCTACTCCACTGCTGGAGGGTAGATGGGTAGGCTTGGAT
Organism: Ichthyophis bannanicus; assembly: GCA_033557465.1. NCBI lineage: Eukaryota > Metazoa > Chordata > Amphibia > Gymnophiona > Ichthyophiidae > Ichthyophis > Ichthyophis bannanicus. The sequence continues at coordinate 71,025,302 of CM066050.1, read as the reverse complement.
AGCAGGAGGCCCTGCAAGAAGCAGGTCATGAGAGGTTGGACAGAGAGGGGCTTGCCCTCAATAAGGTGGTGGTGTGCTGCTAGAGCACTCGGGTGCACCCTGACCAAGTTGTACTTCAGTCCTGCCTGCGACAGATGGTGCAAATATTGCACAGAGCATGAGAACGGGTTGGCTTGCTGTTCTGTGCACCACACTGAGAATATGCACCATTTGGAGGCATAGATTTGTCTCGTGGAGACCCTATTGGAGGCCAGGAGGACCTCCTCTATCTCCCCTGAGAGGTTGAATGGGGCCAAGGCTACCCTTTCAGCAGCCAAGCTGTTAGTGACAGGGACCTCAGTTTGCGGTGTAGGAAGGAGCCTTCCTCCTGCAATAGTAGCCCGGAGGCATTCTCCAGGGAGACTGGGGTCACCGTCGACAAGAGGAGGAGCTAACCACCTCTATAGTGCCCAAGAGTTGGTGGTGAGGGCTGGCCACCAGTGGGCAAACGATCAGACATCCCCCTGTGGGATGCTGTCCTCCTTTTGGGTGGAGAGGCTATACCCAATGAGTCAAAAACTCCCACCAGGCTGTGACAGAGCCAGTGCCTGGGTTTTGGGAGATTTCTGCTTATGAGGACCATGCCCTTATCCCTTGGCCTGCTGACCTTATTGTGGAGCTGGGGAAGCCTGATACTGAGGGTAGTTTCTGTAAGCTCTTCCCTTCCTTGAGTAAGGGGACTTTTTATTCAGGACCTTCTGTCGGAGAAGGGTAGCGGTCTTCTTGGAGAGCCTAGTCCTAGTTGTCAGCATACATTTCATGCAGCTATGGACTCTGTTTAATTCAGTCTAAACTCTGACCCCTGGGTGACGTCAGTCTCTAGGACCTGGCTGCAGCCCCTCCTTGCTAAATCAAGATGGGTAGACCTTAAAGGGAGTGGCCAAAGACAATAGCAGACCTCAAGGGGAACTGCTGGAGAGGCACTATAAAGGACAGACACACTTCCTGTCTCTCTCTCTCTCTCTTTCATCGGACAGGTTTGGACACTACCATGAGGCTCTGATGATCAACTCCCTTCACCCCTCCCCCTCTCTCTCTCTCTACCCACATGTTCTGGCCTACCATGCGGCTCTGACCCACAGGTTCTGGCCTCTATCTCTCTCACACTTCACACATGCACACACACAGATTCATTGATACACACTGAAACAGCTCTGTAACAATCACTATATACCTCTGTTCAATACCTATGTATTAAGCCTATTTTTACATAAAAACCTTTCTCCAAGCCACACCTGTTTGCTTGTCTTATTACAATACCCTCCTGCGTCTGTGACGTGAAATGAACCCAGGACCAAGCGGAGACTAGACTAGAGATTACATATTCAGAAGATTACATATTGGGGGCTCGTCTCTCGGATTTCACAGCAGACCTCCAGTTGGGTAAGTAATAATTTTGTATAATACATTAAGTAGATTTCAGACAGAGTGAGACAGGAAAATCAATAGCCCTTGTGACCATTTACAATTTTGTTTTGTGGGTTAGACAAGGTGAGACTTTTAGTGTCAAAAGGCTCTGTAAGAATCTAGAATTTTAAGGACATTACACAGAGTGGCTTGCAATTGTCTTATTTTTATGTATAGGCTTGCTACAGATTTTATATAGTATTTGAACTGCTAAGAAAATACAGAGTTACACAGTTAAATATTCCTCATAGAGTACAATATACATCTTTCCTGGTAACATTAATTTACCTCTTGTCTGTTTGACTTTTATTTCTCTCTCCTGTCAGTATATATCTTGGTGTGAGCAGGAATATCTGACTATTCTGTTAATCTCCTGTCCCTTTTTTACTTTTATTTCTCTGTCTCCTGTCAGTAACTTTCTTACTGAGAGCAGGCTTGCAGCTGGCTGCAACTGATACAATTCTGTTAATCTACTCCACCCTGTTAAATAGGTGTGAAATACCTTTTAAATTAGCATTCCTCCTTCTAAGGTTACACATTTTAGATAGTCCAACTACAGCCTTTCTGCAGTATCTAATATGGAAGCATTTGATTTTAAAGAACTTACAGAAATTCTAATTTCATATTGTAAGAGAAAAGGAGGTCCATATGAAGGGGAATTCCCTGACTCATGGTATAATATTCAAAAACGAATGTTAAGCCATGATCATGAATTCAAAAAGAAAACAAATAAAAGAAAATGCCTTTTCATCCAAGGCATGGCCAGGGGCCTAATTAGCATGAAAAAAGAAAACTCTGAACTGACTTCTCAGTGTAGCCAATTGATCAAAGAACTGGAGGAGGCACAAAGTTGTATTTCTATTCAGAGAAGTCAAGTGATACAAGCCACATTCTTTTATAACTGTTAGTGAACAATTAGAAGCACTTAAACTTGAATTGAGGCACGTTAAAGATCAAGTGGCCTCTGCAAGAAAGTCAACACCTACCCCTCCCTCAGCACCATATGCCTATGAGCCATGCATACCAGCTAGAGAGAAACAAAAGAACAAAGATACACCCATTCCCTATGCCTATGACACACCTGATCAGCAACAAAAGAATTCTAAAGTATGCATAGTTGAACTTAGGAATGGAAAGAATACAGCTGAATCAGAACAAAATTCTGATAGTTTATCTCAGCCAGAACCCAGCAATCTCTGTCAGGAAAATAATTCTGATGACTTAGACATGACACCCAGTAATGAACTTAAATTAATGTTCCAGGAAAATTTAAAAGATAGAGATATAGAAAAAATAGTTGAGAAAATTGGTACTATGCCTCTTAATGTAAATCAGTGGGTTAAATGGGCGATTGATATTCTGATTCACTGGGGTCTAGGGAAATACAGAAGAAAACAATCAGACTTTGATAGACTTATGCATCTGGCTCTAGGGCCACACTATTACAGGGTTGGCTCTCTCACTCACCCATACCAGTTGGTTAAAAGGGGTACTGAGAAACTATTTCACTGTTCCCCAATGCAAGTATTTAAAATTATTTCACCTTTACCAGATGATACATTGGAACAGTTTGCATATAGAGCCTGGATTTTAAAAGCAGTTCTTAATGAGCAAGAGTCCTGGCCCAAGGCAGAGGATTATGGGGAGAGCATGCATAAGGAATTTTTATTAGAATTGCTATCCCCTGAGATTACAAAACACCTTCTGTTATTTTCTGAAGACCCTGAAGCAACCCCTTTTGATACTCTAATGCTCAGAATTGGGTCTGTTTGGAAGACCCAGCCCTCGCAGGTCATTACAGTATCAGAGGCACGGAAGTGGCAGGCCAATGAATCCTCTCAGTACACAAGAAACACCGACAGAGGCCACGCCCCTTGGAGAGCACACGGCAGAGGTACTTTTAGAAACTCCTCAGGTTACATCCCCTTTCAAGAGCTCAAAGCACAGAGAGATGGGCTAGAAAAGGAGAAATCTAAATGGGAACAAGACAAACACATACTGCAGATAGAACTAGATAAATTAAAACAGGATTTACAAGCAGCTCAGGACAAACACAAGGCTAGTGCATAGGGATGTCCTGACCTCTTGAGTTCAGATATCAAAATGTCTCAAGCCTTCATAGCCCAGCCTGCCTCCTTTATCTCAGCAGAGGACTCAATTCCAGAGCCTCTGGATGATGAAATGGATACAGGCCCAGGACACAATTTAAGGCTTGTAACACCCTTGATACTGGACTCTTGTGCACGCCCCAATGTTATCAGTAGAGTAGGGGGTCAGGATAAATTAGCTTTGATTGACACAGGGGCTGGAATTAGTTTTTCTAACAGAGCTTCTCCCACTGCAGATCAGAAAAATATGGATAGTTATGAAATTCAAGGAATCAATGATACAGCTTCCAAATGTGTGGCTATCCCAGTTAAATGGGGTATCCCTGTGCACAGTGAACAAAACAAGGAAATGTTAGAAACCACTGCCTCCACTATAGTGAACACACCAATAGAAATAATTGGAATTGATGTTCCCAACCAGTTAAATTTGGTGGTGGATATGGCTAATCTTAAATTGTGGCAGTATTCAGGAACTTCAAGTGCTTCTAAAACTTTAGTGCATGAAGTCATTCCCATGCAGTTAGCAACTCAGTGCACCAAGGCAGCTCAGCAGTATGATCTGTGTGTAATTCCCTCAGAAGTGGCTGATATTCCAGTCTGGGCTCAAGACAAGTTAGAGTGTGGGAAAATGCACACAGAAATACTGTTGGAAGGTGAGGATCCTCTACCACAGAAGCAATACCCAGGACCTCATCAGGCTATAGAACCAGTGACTAAAATTGTGAAGATACTGGAGGAGAGAGGTCAGATTAGACCTATTTCTTCCACATGCAATTCACCAGCCAGGCCAAAACAGTGTGCATGGACTGTGCCTCCACAGGGATATAAGGATTCCCCATCAATATTTCATGAACACATGAAGGAAGCCCTGTCACTAGTGTCTTGCAGAGATGAGACCTAGACCAAACCTCCACTTTGTAACTGCACAGTGGGAGGGACCATACTTAGTTACTGATACCTTAGGCCCAAGCCTATCCTAATGCACGACAACCAGCAGTACTGGAAACACATCACCCAGTTAAAACCATATGGGTAATATGTGTGTTATCAGTCTTTGTTTTCAGATACCACCTGAAGACAGCACGGACAGCTGCTTTATGAAGACAGCACGGACAGCTGCTTTCTGAACAAAAGTCGCTTAAGGACGGTAACTAGTTACTCCTGCTGTACATGTGTTTAATAGTTATGTAAATAAGTAGTTAGTTATGTAAATAAGTAGTAGAAATTATTAATTTTGTTTGTTTGTTTTGTTGTTACATAGTATAAGTGGGCAGTATTAGTTTACTCCCTAGTAGAGTGAAACAAGTTAGCTTTTATTATGTCTCGGTTTGCTGTTGTTCTTGTATCTGCTCTCTTCTACTCAAGTCTCATTACAGGAACTATCATCCGAATATGCACGATTGGCTGGGCTAACTCCACAAGTGGGGTATATCGTTATCAAGAAATACCCCCACCGTTCCCGGAAGGAAAGGATCTGGTCATCCTGAGTTTCTGTTCAGTACAGGACAAGCCAGTGTTCTATTCATTAAACATCACTCAAGTACAGTGGGAGCCACCAGTTTCCACTTCTCTGGAAAGGACACAAGAATTGAGGGCACGCCCAGAACGTTACTTTCTAGGTCCTCCTGCTTTGATTTTGTACAATATTTCCTGTCAGGACAGAGGTACCTGGAAAATAACTTATACATGGGTTTTGAGTGATCAACAGCACATCACTGAGACTTCATTCCTTTTGGATGTATTTTGTTTACCTACTACCCCTCATCCCACCCCTCCCACCACTTCTGCTCCTCCTGTACTCTACCTTTCTGATATCCACCTATTTCAGGAAGGACATCCCTTTCAGATTAAATATGATGCACCACACAATGTTTTATATGATGTGGAATACCATTTTCTTACTTGGCATCTATTTCCCAAATTGTTTCTAGTTACTCACAAATATCCAAATTGCTCTCAGTTTGTTGCCAACCACATACAAATTCTCAATACTTGGTTTGATATGCAGTCAGTAACACCCAGAGCTAAGCAATTTCGACACAAGCGTGAATTAATTGATACAATTTTAGGTGGCACAGGGACTGCACTGGGTGCCCTTAATGTAATTGATATAGAGGTGCTCCGTAATAAAATGGGATCCACTGCTCAGCATGCTGCTGATGGTTTTACCTCACAACATATTATTAATGAAGCTTCCTCTAAACTGTCCAATGTAGTTGTAGATACCTTTGCTCTTATATCTCCCATTATAGAACAGAAAATTGTTACCTTAGCACATGCAGAATATAGATTGGGAAAGAATATTTCCTGGGCTCTTGCCTGTGATCAAGTACAGATCGAGCTTATTACTATACTAAAGGAAATTCTGATCACTGCTAAGTTAGGACACTGGCCACCATCTCTCATCCATATGGCTAGTACCAAAATACCTGAATTTGCTATAGCTCACCTTGATTGGTGGACAGTTAGTGTTCCCATTTGTTCACCACAAGGCTGCTCTATCTGTACTTTGATTCCATGGTCAGGACAACACACAGTTATTTATCCTGTTGTTAATATTGGGGTGCAGTTTGATAATATGCTTATGTATCCTGTGGACCATCTCACATGGGTACAGCCACTGGACGACACCTGGACTTCATTCAAGCCGATGGACCCCAGTTTGTGTGAGCAGACTACATTTCAGTTCAAGTGTCAACCTCACCAGTTTAAAGAGGCTGACACCTCCTGCTGGAACAATTCTTCTTCTTGCTCCCTGACTGTTAAACTCTCATATTCCCTGACTACCTCACACAGTTTGTATTACCTTGGAGCTGGACACTTTTGTTTTCATCTGTTCTTTCCCCAGAATGTTTCTTTTTTGATTGCTCCCAGAATGCATGACATTCGCCTTCCCAAGAACACTTTGTTGTACAGTTCAAACTATTTACCAAACAATACCTGGTGCAGTCATACACCACTGGTCTCCCTCACCATTAATGGGACAACTTATTCCACACCGCTGGTTACCAATGACTCTATGGACATTCCAGACTTTATCTCATATGCTGTGCATCCATTACCACTTGGCATGGGAGAAGAGACACTACATAAACTGCTCAACTTTACAGAACTCCATGCCTATATTGATCACCTTAAAACAACATCCACTGAAGTGAATCACACCATCGCCTATGAGAATGGACACATTCAACAAATTGTTGGACACTTGCTACAAGATGCTCATGTGTCTGTGTGGGAATTGTTATTTGGTTACTCACCTACTGCTGATCATGTCTTTAATGTTTTTATTCACCCTATTATTATTTTAACTGCTGTACAAATATTGCTATGCATTATTGTAATTTTCTTGTGCTGTAAGATGAAAAAAAAAAATGTACATTTCCTTGCAGCGCATGTCATACAGAACAACAACATTTTAAGGTAGTTACACTGAACCTCTCCAGCATCCACCCCTACATCCAGGCTAATTTGGCCTGCTAATTTGGCTAATTCGGTATTTCCTATTACACTGAATACCAGAGTCAGCTGCAGTCTAGTATTGCTTCCTATCCTCACTCATAGCATCCTGGTACCGTTTGGTTTTAGCCTCCTTAAAAATTCCTGCAGACCTTATGCACTGTTCACTCTCTCTAAGACGGGTATGTAAGTGGCATATTGGGTTCCCCCCCCCCAGTAGTGGCTGCTCAACCTAAGACACGAGGTTTGGACTCATAAGGAGACCTGTTTATCTCTAGAACACTAGAGACAGTACTAGAGACAGTACTGTGCAGGACAGGGGACCTGCTAGACATAGCAAGGTATTTAATACAGGAGGTATTCGACGAGCTGCCTACTATCAGGTAATGGCAGCTGGGACAGGTACCACAGGTTTGCTTCCACCAATTCCAGGCACAAATAATAAATAAAAATAAAAAAGGTGTGGGAGATGTCAGCATACATTTCATGCAGCTATGGACTCTGTTTAATTCAGTCTAAACTCTGACCCCTGGGTGACGTCAGTCTCTAGGACCTGGCTGCAGCCCCTCCTTGCTAAATCAAGATGGGTAGACCTTAAAGGGAGTGGCCAAAGACAATAGCAGACCTCAAGGGGAACTGCTGGAGAGGCACTATAAAGGACAGACACACTTCCTGTCTCTCTCTCTCTCTCTTTCATCGGACAGGTTTGGACACTACCATGAGGCTCTGATGATCAACTCCCTTCACCCCTCCCCCTCTCTCTCTCTCTACCCACATGTTCTGGCCTACCATGCGGCTCTGACCCACAGGTTCTGGCCTCTATCTCTCTCACACTTCACACATGCACACACACAGATTCATTGATACACACTGAAACAGCTCTGTAACAATCACTATATACCTCTGTTCAATACCTATGTATTAAGCCTATTTTTACATAAAAACCTTTCTCCAAGCCACACCTGTTTGCTTGTCTTATTACAATACCCTCCTGCGTCTGTGACGTGAAATGAACCCAGGACCAAGCGGAGACTAGACTAGAGATTACATATTCAGAAGATTACACTAGTCAGGAACTTTGACTCCAACTCTGCAGCCTTATCTGTCATGGGTTTGCCAAAGAGGTTCTCTCCTCGACATGGGACATTGACCAATTTTGTCCTGAACCCATTGCTCCAGGTTGGAAGACTGTAGCCAAGCCTGGCATCGGGCATCGATGCCCGCTGTGGCTACTTTAGCCACTGACTTGAAGCCATCATAGGCTGCTCAAGTCATGAACTTGGAGCACTCGCTGATGGCAGAGGACAGGCTCTGGAACCGCTGAAGGGTTTCTTGAAGAGGCCAGCCGAGAACCCAGTGAGTTCCTTTGCCAGGTCCCTAAAGTACATGCCCATGTACAGCTGGTATGTCTGGATCTGACTGATGAGCATCAAGCTCTAGTAGCACTTCTGCCCAGAGCATCCAAGGTGCAGTCCTCCCTACCCGGGAACACTGAGGAATGCATCTTTTGGCTCTTGACCCAACACATGGCCAACTCCACCATCATGGAGATAAGCGGCAGTTGTGCTTTCTGGAAACCAGGGCTCTGGCAGACCTAATACATAGAGTCCAACTGTCTGCTCACGATAGGCACCGATGCCAGTGTTTCCCACAATTGAAGGAGCAGCAGTTCCTGATCAGGGGAAACGGGCACTGTAAGTGCCTCCTTCAGAGACGCCTCGTACTGAAGGATTTCTGTCCTCCATGCGAGGGTAGTCCTCTGACTCTGTGTCAAATGATAATGCCTTTGACATGTCCTGCACAAAGTCAAGGAAGGCCATGTCCTTGGGTGGGGAACGATGCTGGGTCTTGGAGGGAGATTAGTCTGGTCTGAGGGCATGTTGTGGAGGTGATGGGTGTCCAGCGATTCCTCGTTCTCAGTCTCCCAGTTCGACTCGTAATTGGTGGAGGAGTAGAGGTCGGGCTGGGGTGTGAGTTTGGGCCCTGAGCCCAACCTTCCATGCCCCTCAAAGGGTCTGTGAGCACAGCCACACCTTCATCAGGGAAGATCTCTGTCTGGAGGATTGGGACCAGGAATGAGATCCAATGTTGAGGATTGACTTGAGGCCGATGACACTTGAGAATCAGCTCAACATCCAGGGATGTCCTCGAGGTCAAGGACCTGGTGATCTGGGTGGATGACTGGGCAGAACTGGGCATCAAGGCCTGCTGTTGGGCCATGAAGGCAGATAAGCTGCACTCCAAGGCTGCCATTTTGGTCTGCAGTCCAGATGGCTCTGCAGCCTTCGGCAGGGGCACCGATGATCTTGGGCCCAGCATCAGCTCTGGCGAGGAAGAGTCCTCAACCAGGATGGCCTCAGAGGTCCGAGACCAATGATTCATTGAGGGTGACCTTGATAGGCTGCTTCCGCTCTGACTCCTCGGACTCACGGCATGGACTGTGGGACCAGGCGCGGAACTTACCCGCCTTTCCCGACTCATCCACAGATGCTGCCCTTAAGAATTTCTTCTTCTTTTTCTGTTCCACCTCTGGGATACTCTGCTCAAAGGACCCATGGTGGGGTCACCTCAGGGCTTCAGGGTCCTGGAAGGGGGCTTGTAGCGCAGTATTGTTAGAAACTCCAGGGCAGAATCTGACCTTTGGACGATTTTGTCATGCTGCTGCTGATGGTTCTAAATAGCCTTGAAAGACATCCTTTTACAGAGTTCACAATCCAAGGGGTCGTGGGCCCGATGCAACAGAGGCAGCAATCATGTATATTTGTGAGAGACATAGTCCGGGAACATCGATCACACTTTTTGAAAATGCTGGCAGAGGCCATGGGGGGGGGAGGGAGTGGGGAGAAGGGTCCCAGAAAGGTCGAAGGCCTGGGACTCTGCCAGTGAAAAAAGGTGTGAACCGTGCTGGTAGAAAAACTAAGGGAAAAACAAACCTGAGACCCGATGCTGGGGCAAGCTATTGTAGCTCAAGGGTGGGAAAGGGAACTGGTGCAACTGGGGAAGAAAAACTTCCCAGAGAAAAAAAACAGACTTTTTTTTTTTCCGGGGAAATCAGACACACGTCTGGTGGGCTCCATGGGGGGGGGGGGGGGGAAAGGAGACAAGATGGCACCCTTGGGCGGGAAGGGGACCACATGCGTGGTGCATCTCCCAAAGACTTTCTTTGAAAGATGGGGAGAAGCTTCTGCGTGGGCTCTGTCGACATTGACATCACCCATATGTGAGGACTGACTTCCTGCTTGTTCCCGGAGAATTCAATCATATCACGCCTTTATTTATGCAGTACCACTGGCTCTCCATTAGATTGCCTATTCAGGTCAAAATTTTAACAATGACTCACAAAGCTATTCATGATGCAGCCCCTGATCTCTGATCACCTTATATTCCAGCCCGTGCCCTTTGTTCTCTTCAAGGATATAGACTACATAACCCATTACCGTCTATAATCATATATGAGTCTACATGACAATCTGCTTTTTTTGTGCCCCCCCCCCCCCCCGGAGCTGCCTGTCCACTTCTTTACAGATTGAAACTAATCTCAAATGTTTCAAGAAGGCACTCAAGATGTATTTATTTGAAACAGCATTCAAATTCCTCCATTTCTAGACGCCTTATCAGGTTGTTTACCTGGCAGAGCAAACCCCACCCCCTTCCCTTCCTGCTTACTATCCACCTTTCTATTTGTTTCCCTTTTTCTTCCTCCTTTCCTATTTCCTAACTTGATGGCTTTCCCTTCCATGTCATTCATAATTAATTATTTTTAAATGTAAACCACATAGATTGCTTGCAGATTTGTGGTACATCCAAAATGAAGTTAAACATAAACATACTTTAAGCTATGTGATGTTTGTTGTGGAAGTTATTCTTGACATCTTTGGATTAATGCTGGTTCAATGATGTTATAGTAAAGCAAGAATTGGGTTCAAAATCAACCTTAAGTTTTTGAGCTCATTATTTATCTGAGTGGGGAGAACGAGCTACTGCCTGAGAGCAAGAGTGCATTGGGTCTCCCAGGAGTATATCCTGCTCCTGCCCCATGAATCAGGCCACAGAACTATGACTGAAATGTATTTTGCGGACCCCATCACACCTAGCCAGATCACAGGGGTTACACTAAGGAAGTGAAACGTGCCTCTTACCTGCAGGTGATAGTTAATGTATCCTTAGCGTTGATCACAAATTCTTCTTCTGCAATGCTGATGGTGGGTGGAGTCATAGAATATCCACAAACCAGGTCTGTAGAGCAAAAGGGGACGAAAGAAGAGAACATGTTAGATACCGAAGCTCTGAGCTACTGTTTCACATCATGAGGGTTGTTTAGACTTAGGCATGAATGACATGAATGGAAATGTGCATATTTTTATAAAATAAGTAGTGCGTGCATACTTTGCTTTAGGAAATAGGGGCATAAGTGATAAACGCACGTATGCTCAAGGCAAGCACTTATACTAGCCCTAACGCTGCTGTAAATGCTTGTGCCTAGATTTTGCAAGAAGATGCATAAATTATAGTATTTTATAATTTATTTGCACTCTATGCATGCTCTTCCCAAACTCTGCCCCTGTGCGTGCCCATAGTGAAAGTGTGCATCAACGGTCTGATGCACGTACTTTCAGAATAGCGACCACCTACACCGCAGGTAAGTGGACATTTACACATGGAAACAACTAAAAGGCTACAATCTCCATGCATAAACATGCAGAAGTGTAAGCATGCTTTATGAAGCTAGCCCTGAGAGCAGGCCAGCTAATTCAAGGTGGCATCCTAGCTAGTGAGAAGGCTTAGCCTGTCTTTGTGCCTGTGCATGAATATGAGTTACTTGGGGGAATTTGTGTTGCATTTGTTCTAATGATTAGGTCAGTTATGCTAGTCCATTGTTATATTTGAAATTTTTGTTGTAAGCCACTTTGAGGTTATGATGGAAAACTAGAATATATCTGTAAAAAAAAGTAAATACGCAAGTCAGTATTCAGAGGCATTTATTTGGATAATGGCAGACACTGTCCAGATAAGTGCTCTATTCATCAATTTTCTTTTGGCACTCTATCTTTATAGTGTTGCTGGAAATTATTACAAACTGTCCTGGCATTATTTGTATAGTGCCGAGGTGGCGCAAGGGCATTAACCTATTCATACAAAGAACAGCAATTTTCGGAGCACAAAAACTGCCCTAAATTTATCCTGATACCTATATGGATAATGGACAGAATATTGCCACTATCCATATAGCAGTTGGGCTCGCCACTCTATGGAGCCCTTTTACTAAAGTGCGCTAAGCAGGTCACATGCATTTTACTGCACGATAATCATTAGTGTGGGTCTGCGGTAAAAGCAGCCAGCACGGTAAAAATCCCACATTAACTGTTTTATGCTCGAAGGCGGTGGGGGAATGGGCATGTTATGGGCAGAAGCTGGGTATGGCATTGCAATTAGAACATGGTACTTATCATGCAATTAACATGGATGCATTTAAAGCCATCTCAAAAGGAGGCATTAAGTGTACCCACACTAATTGCTATTACACCTAATGCACACTAAGGAACTTTCCGTGCAGTAACTGTAGGGGACATGCTGGTACATGGTCTTTGCACTTACCACACATTGAGTTTTGCTCCTAATGTGTGATAAGTGCACAAACTTACTCCTACATGTATATTGAGTGCTACCACGTCTGTGAATAGCAGCATTGAATATACATATTATAATTAACTGCCAAGGCCCAAGGCCAACATTAAAAACACTGACTCTAGTGTTTAAATATTGCCCAGACATTTTCTATTTTATGATTTGGGGAATCTGAAAAAACTCTGTATCTTTCTAGCACTTGTGGCTGGGGCTATTCGTGAGTTGCTGCCCAATGCTCCATCAAAACAACCCAGCATGCATCTGTCCTAATGTTTTTCCCAAAACCATGATGAACCATTGAACCATGAAATAAAAAAAATTAAATAAAGTAGGCAACAAAAAATGAAAAAGTTGAAAACATCTCTCATGGAGGAATCAGGATAGATTTCTTGCAGGCTACAATCTATTTACAATGAATGGAGTTCATGTGGACACAATTAAAGAAGCCTTACGGTGAAGTCGAATCTTCTTCCCAGAACATCTTCAGGTTTAAAGAACTAAGGCAAACCCCTACAGATATGAGATTACCCCCATTTTGGCTCTGGAGAAGCAGAACTGCGGATGCTCATTCTGAAGGCAATTTTCATCTTGTCTGCTTTGTTGTAAAGTAAGCTCTGCCTCTGTGCCAATGATTGCTAGAGAGGTGCACTTCCCTCTCCTCATCCCCCTCAATTATTTCTGGGAAAACCATCCTACTCTTCCAGAAATTTTGGTGAGTGTGGGGATTCCACCCCCTTCCCCCACCCCACCTTCAATGTTGCCTATGGGTGCCCAACTTTTAAATCCTGGCCTGGGAAGGTGAGAAATCAACTAGGGTCTTTGGTACTACAAGAGCTGTGAAAAATCTCATGTACGTAACTCTCTAATATCAAATCTACTGAAACACTCAAACACAAAAATGGAAGAAAGTAAGATTCATAAAAAACATTTCATGAAGACATTTAACAGTATGTTAAAGTACACTAAGGATTTGCACTTAACACCGTGTGGACATGTTAGGAAATTGTTCAGTGTGGTAACTACTGGGCATACCCCAAACAGCGCAGAGTAGTCTCTCTCACCGATCATTGGTTTTTCCTCCAAACCAATGAGCGGTGAAAGAGACTACTCTGCGCTGTTTGGGGTATGCCCAGTAGTTACCACACTGAACAATTTCCTAACATGCGGCAACAGCATTTGCAAATAATGTAGGTGCACTTAACAATACACATTGAGGTGGTTTTAAGTGCAGCCACTTGTCAGATGGCTGCCTGGGTGAGAATCTTCACACTCTTGGCAAGTGCATATTTCTATATGATTTGCAAGGTATTGTGGGCAATGTAGTTCATTCACACCAGACACAGCTGCTGACAATAATTTAGTTGTGCTCTTGGGTAAAGCCAATAAGATATTTATTTATGGGGTTATTTCTCCCAACACAGATATGCTTGGTAGCACATATATTAGGTTACTTGCTTTCAGTGTTAACTTGGAAAAACAAAGTTAAAATCAGGAAAACAACAAATGAAAAGTCACAAAGCAAGAAACAAACTGTTCTTTTCAGGTTAACTTCTGATTACTTCCCACATAGATACAGAAGTGATTCTCTCCTAGCTCACAAGCAATTAGGTAAGGCTTAATTGCTAGCAGTTACCAGCTGAAACCCCTTAGCTGGCTTGCCTTCCACTGTGTGGGTCAAATCCTGCTTCAGGAGCTTTTCTGAGTAGATTAAAGAACAAATTTGTATTTCTTTGTGATGGTTGCTGTACTTTATAACAGAAAGTTACCAACGGAGTTTAGATAGAGAGCAGTCCATATAAACAGGATCTTCATCTGCTATTATTCCCCCTTGTTCAACAAGCATGGGTTCAATATCATGGATTGGCACAGATGAATCTCTCAATGGAGCATTTTCAGGAGAATACTTGTTTCCCTGCTGTCTTTCAAGGTTATAGCTAGGGCATAGATCAGTGTTCATACCTGAGCTTCCATTGCTGCTAGAGTTCCTCTCTATATAGCCTGGCCAGTATGTAGTCCAGATCTTATGTCCAGCCTTCCAATCCAGATCCCTGGACACTGGATCTCTCTTCACATACCTTCTGGCACAGGTCTTAGGGTCCCTTCCACGTGCAGCCGTCTCCCTCACAGGTAGCCTCTGGTGATTCCTAGCTCTGCAGCAACATTCCTCTGGCTTTCCCCAGTCCAATGGTGTATGCTGGCCCTTGGAATACCTCCCAGTATACGTACTGCTTTGGACTCTTCTAGAACTCTCAAAGGCTTTTCTCTTCCTTCTTCCAAAGGGTCTCTTTCCCTCTCTGTCCGTCTGGTTTGGCTTCTGCTTCTGATGATCCTTCAGATGAAACTGATGATCAAACTCAAGCTGATTCTCAGGATACTGAGGACAATTCTCTGGATATACAAGGTGATCATGAAGATGGTCATCTGTAGAATAAACTCTACTCTTATTCTGCCTAGATGAGTGCTCCTCCCTAACACAGGGCAGCTGTGCTGAATCAGGCCTTGCCCTTCGAGATGAGTGTTCCATCCTAGCACAGCGCAGCTGTGCTGAATCAAGCCCTGCCCTTTGCAATGAGTGCTTGGGGATTACCTCATAGCCCTTTTGATTGAACACACGTTTTCTCACTTCAGCTCCTCTCATGGCTGTTGGAAACCTGGTGCATTCTGGGACTGGTAGTCTTTTATGGCAAAATTCTGTTTTCTCATTTCTACCAGCACTGACAGGTTGCTTGTTCAGAGACACTTCACCTTTTCTATAGCCCCTTCCTGAGCTATGATAAGCTTCCTTATCACACACTCTAACTACAACATTGACATTGTCGCTAGTATGGGAGTTATTAATGTGCTCTAATGTTCTGTTAATGCCCACTCTCTACCTCTAACCCATCCTGAGCTAAGCACTTAGCATGAGATTTTTAACATGCTGGCTGTTTTAGCACATAGTGTGGGACTGCTGTAACTGCTACTAACTGCTTAGTGCATGCTGAAAGCCTGTGTTATCCATTTTTTTTTAAGTGCTGTCAAGTCAATGCTGACTCCTGGCAACCCAGCAGCCCCTGGATTTTCTTGACGAAGTATGACTGGAAGTAGATTGCCAGGAGGCAGTGGAGGATAAAGTGACTTGCCCAAGGTCACAAGGAGTGGTAGTGGAAATTGAACCCAAATCTCTTGGGTCTAACCACTAGGTTACTCCTCCACTTCTGTTAACCATTAATACATTTTAATAAACATACTCCTTAGTTAAAAATGAGGGAGGAAAAAGAGCTGAGATTACTCCCTGACAACATCCATAGAAAGTCTGCAGGCGGTCGTTCCTCACAGGTTTTGCATCACAAGCATATACTTTCACTTTTAAAACTGCCTAAGGACAAAGGGCCTGCAGACTCTCGCACCTGCTTTTTGGGGGTGCTTTGTCAGACTAAAACCACATAAAGTTTTGGAAAATCCAAAAGCAATTCAATTGTGGAAGGTGGTAAACTAAACTTGTTATGCAGCTAGAATAAAACTGATTATGAAACTAAAAATATTCTTATTCCACTTATCATAGATCTCACACAGTTTGCACAAGCAGAATAAAAGCTTAAAAAAAAAACACAAAAACAGAGTTCAAAGTAATACAATCTAAAATTAGATCAGACATTGATGATGATGCTAATAATGAACAGCAGCAGATCATTTCAGGGACACATCAGCATAAGGGGGATCACTTTATAAGGAAATGTGTCCTTTTAGATGCAAAATCCGTGCTGAGCTGGGAGTTATTTTAGTTAGTTATGCGTATGTGGCACAGGTATGCACATCGGGGCCTGTTTACTAAAGTGTGATACTCAGTAGTGTGAGGGTTAGCAGGCCAGAAGAGTCCTATGCTATAAATCCCACACTAAGGGGGTGGAGACTGGGTGGGTCAGAGTTGGAACAGAGGCCTGGATGGCAATTTGCAGTTAGCATGATTGATATTAGCTCGCACTAACTGCAACCTAAGCGTAGGTGCACTCATCACCATCTCGTTGGGTGTTACTGGCATGGGCTTTAGTAAACATGCATCATAAATTATAAAATACTATCTTATGCATGTTCTTGAAAAATCAATGAGAGTGTATTTATACTAACTCTAGGTCTGGGGTAAATTTTATGCAAATTAACTTAAGGTGTGATTTCTGTACACTAGTATTTTATGAAGAAAAGTAGGTGCCTATTTGTCTTTATAAGATAGCACCTAAGTAGGCCTTCCGTTCATGTTTAAAGTAGACGCGTCCTCATAAAATTACTCGCCACATGTCTTTAATAAATACTATAATTTGACATCTCTGAAGATAGTGCTTATCACATAGGGACTAATATAAGGCTGTGATAAAAAATCAGTGTTAAATTTTAGTGCTGATTTTTTTTCACTACCACAGTAAATTCTTATGGCCTGTTAGTCAGAAGGGTTTATGCATTTAGCAGGACCTGCTAATCGCATAAACCCTGCTGAGCCCAGTATTACCAGCCAGTGCCACACTGCCTTGCCACAATCCGGATAGTGTCAGGGTGCTTTATGGGCGGTACTGGGGCAGTCTTGGCACCTATCCAGTCGGTGGCAATTTTCAGCCTGCTAACTAGATAGGTAACCACACAAAGTTAGGATGGGCCAATGGTTTCCCTAACTTTATATGGTTTTGCTATTCCGTTAGTGGCCGAATATCGCAGCTGATCGGATAGGAAATGAGGTCGGTGGCAAAAATGGATATTCTGCGGTGGTGGATATCCGGCATCCAGCACTGAATAGCTGAAAAAGTGAAGAAAAAGAGGGAGGCCTTCATGAAATACAAGAGATCACAGAGAGAGGAAGACAGGCATCTGTATTTGGGAAAACTTAGAGAAGCTAGCAAAGTAGTCAAGAAGGCAAAGATTCAAAAGGAGGAGGAAATAGCCAATGCAATAAAATGGGGGGATAAGACATTTTTCAGATATATTAGTGAGAAGAGGAAGGGCAAAAGTGGTATTGTCAGACTCAAGGGTGTAGGGGGGGAATATGTAGAAGCTGATAAGAATAAAGCGGAATTGCATAACAAATATTTTTGTTCTGTGTTCACAGATGAAGAACCAGGAGCAGGACCTCAGAAAACACCCACAAATAGGAACAGAAGCGAGGGACATCTTGAACAATTTTCAGAAGACTGTGTTTGTGAAAAACTAGCTCAACTTAAACTAGACAAAGCGATGGGACCGGATGGGATACACCCTAGAATACTGAGGGAACTTGGGGACGTTCTAGCAACTCCACTGACTGACCTTTTCAATCCCTCGTTGGAGTCGGGAGTGGTGCCAAAGGACTGGAGAGAGGCTCATGTGGTGCCTTTACACAAAAGCGGAAGTAAGGATGTGGTTGAAAACTACAGGCCGGTTAGTTTAACTTCGGTGGTGAGTAAATTATTGGAAACGCTGCTGAAAGAGAAAATAGTGATGTTTCTGGAGTCCAGCGGATTACAGGATCCGAGGCAGCATGTATTCACCAGAGGCCGGTCTTGTCAGACAAATCTGATTGATTTCTTTGACTGGGTGACCAGGGAGTTGGACCGAGGGAGAGCTCTAGATGTGGTGTATTTAGATTTCAGTAAAGCCTTTGACACTGTTCCTCACAGGCGACTTATAAACAAACTGAGCACCCTAGGGATGGACCCTAAAGTTACTGCTTGTGTTAGAAATTGGTTGGGTGGGAGGCGACAAAGAGTACAAGTAAATGGAGCTCACTCTGAGGAGAAGGATGTTACCAGTGGTGTGCCCCAGGGATCTGTCCTTGGTCCGATTTCTTTTTTTTTGTTTGTTTTTTTATTATTTATTTATAGGTTTTAACAAATTTTAACAAGCATCATATCTTGTAAAAGAAACTACAGAGTTGTAAAGTTACAAGCACAATGAACATATCATTTGCAATATCACAGGAAAAACAACAATACAACTACAAAATTAGACCCCCACAAATATCGGGGACGGAGTTATACATTTAAAGGGGAATACAGGTAAAAAGAAGAAAAGGCTCTAAGCAGTGCCCCAACGCGCTTTTACATTACGTGTTCTATCTTATATCATACTGCTTCTCCTCCCAAATTAGTCCCAACTGAAAATTTCTTAAGGTCAAGAAAGGACCATAGCTGCTCAGGTACAAAAAATATATATTTAACCCCTAGGAAAGAAATAAAACATTTACAAGGGTACCGTAAGCGAAAGCTAGCCCCCAATGCTATAGTTTCCGACCGCATTTCCAAAAACTGACGTCTACGCTCCTGCGTGGCGCGACTCACATCTGGAAAAATCCGTATACATTCACCAAAAAAGGAACAGTAAGTTTTTAAAAAAATAATGACAATACTCTAGAAAGATCAGATTCAAAAACAAACGATACCAATAAAGTAGAACGATTCTGTACTTGGAAAGAAGAGCCCTCAAGGAAATCAGTAAGATTAGCAGGAACAGTTACAGAAGGACCATCTGGCTCAACTTTCTTTACTGGGAGAAAATAAGCTCTAGTTATAGGAGGAAATGCATCATCAGAAATGGTAAGCACCTCAGACATGTACTTCTTAAAGGTATCGATGGGAGACATATTCAACAACAAAGGAAAATTTAAGATTCTCAAATTCAAGGCTCTAAACTTGTTCTCAAACTGTTCAAGTTTTTGATGGATAATTACTTTATCTTTAACTATTTGATCAATCACAGCTTTAGAGTCACTAACGTCCTTAGTAATCGCCATAAACTTCTCAGATGTATCCTTTTCAAAGCTTGCATATTGCGTTGAGTTGTGAGCCACTACCTGAACAAGCGTAGAGACATCAGCAGCACACTTAGAAACAGTTCCATCCAACTTCAGTAACATATTCCAAATGGAATCCAAGGATATTTCACCCGAACGTTGCTGTGGAGGATCTTTTAGGGACGTGCTCAAGCAAGAACCAACCACCGCTTCCACGGGAGGACAAGAAACCTGCTCACCAACAGCCTGAGGACGTTCCTCAGCATTAACCAAATGAACAGATGAGGGAAGAAGCGGCGTTGAACAAGACGCAGGCAGGCCCAAAACTCCACCTTCCTCTCCAGGGACAAGCAGAGCGATATTCACGGAGCCTGAAGTCTCAGGCTCTGCGGACTCCAGTTGAGCCGCCGAACACGGCTGTGGGATAGTTTTACAACGCTCAGCAGTGGCCACCTCCCCATTCGGCGTTCTCTGCAATGAGCCCTCAACAGCCTTCTCGAGCGCCAGAGCTTTCAGGAGGAGCGCTTCTATCTGTTGCTGGCAAGCCGCAGGTGAAGCACCCTTCACCGACTTAGTGCAGGGGTTCCCGCGCCGCTTAGAAGGCATGAGGAAACAGAGAAGGAAACAAGACGCCACACTCCTATCACGCCGCCATCTTAACTCCGCCCCCCTGGTCTGATTCTTTTTAACATCTTTGTTAGTGATATAGCGGAAGGGCTGTCGGGTAAGGTTTGCCTCTTTGCAGATGATACCAAAATCTGAAATAGAGTAGACACCCAGGAAGGTGTAGATAACATGAGGAGGGATCTAGCTAAGCTTGAAGAATGGTCTAGAATTTGGCAGCTGGGATTTAATGTTAAAAAATGTAAGGTCATGCATTTGGGTAGCAGCAATCCAAGGGAGCAATACAGTATAGGAGGTGAAGTACTTTTGTCCACTAAAGAAGAGCGGGACCTAGGTGTGGTTATGTCTGATGATCTTAAAGTAGTTAAACAGGTAGAAAAGATGACGGCAAAAACTAGAAGGATGCTTGGGTGCATACGGAGAGGAATGGCTAGCAGAAAAAAGGAGGTGATAATGCCTCTGTATAAGTCTTTGGTGCGACCTCATTTGGAGTACAGTGTGCAATTCTGGAGACCGCACCTTCAAAAGGAGGTGAACAGGATGGAGTCGGTGCAGAGGGTGGCTACTAAAATGATTAGTGGGCTTCATTATAAAGCATATGAGGACAGACTTGAGGATTTTAATATGTACACCTTAGAGGAAAGGCGGGATAGAGGTGATATGATTGAGATGTTTAAATACCTCCGTGGCATAAATGTTCAGGGAGAGAGCCTCTTTCAATTGAAAGCAAGTTCTGCTACGAGGGGACATGGGATGAGGGTGAAGGGAGATAGATTCAGGAGTGATATGCGGAAATATTTCTTTACAGAAAGAGTGGTGGATCCGTGGAATAGTATCCCAGTGGAGGTGGTAGAGATGAGGACAGTAACTGAATTCAAAAAAGCATGGGACCAACACAGAGGATCTCTAAAGGTAAAAAGTGGACTGTTGTAGTTGATATGGAAGGACAGACTAGATAGGCCATGTGGTCTTTTTCTGTCATCATGTTTCTATGTTTGATTTCATTTTTGTCCACAATGGCCAGGTGCTTTACAAGCGCTGACTGCCATGGGCTGTTGTGAGAGATGGTGAGTGATAGCTACCTCCATATAACCCTATTAGGCGGCTGCCTAGGGTGTTAAGATATAAGTTGCCTTTGATACAAAAAGAATCTTGTAGTCAAGTGGTAAGGCAAAAATAATATTAGGGTTTTATTCCCTGCCCTGATGGGATATTCCTGGGATACAACAAACAATATGAAACAAAAGAACTGTTGCACAGAAAAATATCTTCTTTCCTTTAGGCAGCATCAGCTGGCTGCTTTGCACACGTTCAACATAAAGATACAATATCGTCAGATAAACAAATTGTACAATCCATGGGCACAGGGTCAGAATTATAGCTGCTGTTCTCCCACTGCATTAACTCAGAGTCTCTTACGATTGTATATGGGTCACACTCTTCACAGCTGTTGTCTTCCTTAAAACTCTCCTGTGAGTCATGGGCTAACTTTTCTAGAAAGGGCTCTTTAAATCCAGGGGTCTGAGTGCCTGGTATATTAAAAGCTTCCTTCTGGCTTTCCCTTCTTCTCCACGCTGGTGGAATTACTGTATAACTTTCAGTATCAAAGTTACTTCTGGTGCCACGCCCTTGCCTTTCAAACCAAACAGAACTTCTTGCCTTTTCTTTAGCAAAGCTAGGTTCCCACCTCTTAGCTGTGGTTATGTCTCTTATATCTGGGCTTCTGGCAGCTCTCTCCTGGGCTCTCCAACTACCAGGAATCCTAGCAGGGTCCTGGGCACGATGCTGGCTGTTTCCTGCTCTGCTGCCACACCTACTGCTTCCTTCCCTCAGTGGATTTCCTCCAGCATGACCTGTGTTCACTGGATGCTGGCTTAGTCCTCCCAGGTCGCTGCCCCAACTGGCCTTCCCTGGTTCTACCCTGCAGCTTTTATCCTTGTTCTCTTTACATGCTGCCTGGGTTTCTGAGAACAGGTGTTCCTGATTAGCCTTCCTGCTTCTAGCTACGTCAGGACTAGTGCCAGGACATTTTACTCTAATGCCTTTTTGCTTTTCTTGTGCTGAGTTTGTTTGCTGCTCAGCTAATTCTACATGAGCTGGGTTTGTCTGCTGCCCAGCTGATTCTGAGGTAAGTTCCTTACTTTCCCCTAACTCCATGGGTTCTGTACCGGCTGCTGTGTCACACTGTATATTGGGCCCTTACTTTACTTCTGAGGTAATAAGCAAATGAGATGCGTAATCATAATGGTTGAAATTATAAGGTAAATCAGTAGCAAAGAAAAAAGTGAGCTTAAATGAAGAGGCATTATTTTTATTTAACTTTGAATTATTAAAGTTAAAATAGAACTCACACCTAGTGTATATCCACTGATTTATGAAAAAAACTAAACAGAAACTTTATGGTTCAAGAAGCCTGAGTCCAGGACTCCTGTACCCTGGCAGGATGAGTCTAAAGCCTTTCAACAGAGTCCTGACCAGAGAGTTTCACAACCCTCACACTCTTGCCTCTCTACCCACTATAAACCCAATCCCATAACGTGCAGATCTGGTCTGCAGACACGTCTAAATCAAACATGTTCCTCCTTTGAACCCAAATCCATTTCTGTGGGCCTGGATGTGCCCGTGGGGCCGGAATCGGGGAGATAGGCGTATTCGGCAGGCACGTACAAGTGCTATCCAGCTGGCCCCATGCCTCAGATGCGGGTAAACATTTTGGACGTCCTCACACCGTATTCTGAAACATTACATGTTTTGGATCCTGTTCATCCCTGTGATATACCCATGGATGCCATGCCCCTTGGGAAAAATGTGCACCTCCTAAGCTGCCCATCACAACAGTAGTGTGCTGATGCATACTAGACTTAAATACCAATAAGAAATTAGTTACTGCAACCTAGATCATATACCAGTGCCCCTTATGCCCTGGAAAGTGCTGGGTAAGCCCAGTGCACCCCAATATGGTATACAAGAATGTAAATATGAACATGTATGTCAGGACATACCTTGCCTCAAATGGTACATGGCATTAGGAACTGGCCCCAGTGAGTCCTGCCCTGGTCATCTCTACAAACACGCCTTAAACTGTTAGGGATGGACCCTCACCAAGTCCACAAAATCCTGAACTAACCTTGCGGGTCCCCAAAGGATGCATAACCTTGCTAAGCAACAAATGCATGCATTTTCCATGCCACTGGCCTATAAGTGCACTCATTCTGCTGCTCTGCACTACCATTCCCCTCTTATCTCTCTATACTATTCCCTGCGAACACCACTCTTCCGTCAGGTTGCTTCTATCTGTACCCTCGCCGTCTACTGCAAAGTCCAGCTATTGCTCTCTTCACCTTACTGCTCCATATTCCTGGAACAAACTACCTGGGTCTGTACATCATGCTTCATCCCTGGTCCCTCTTAAATCTAGGCTGAGCGCTCACCCCATCGGTGCTACTGTTTCCCAACCATTCCCTCTGGATGTATCCTGTTCACAGCTGCTGTGTTGTCTGTCCTGACTAGATTGTAAGCTCCCCTGAGCAGGGACCATCTGTTCTGTGCATATGTGCAGCGCTGCATATGCCTTGTGGCGCTATACAAATAATCAATAGTAGTTGTAGTTATGATAGGGCCTTCTGGCTATGGCATCTGAGGCCCAACTCTCTAGGTACTGTCATATAGCACAGAAGCAACATCATGGTGTATGTCAGTCTGTAAACATCCACTACCTGTGGGGTAACGCTGTCTGCTTTCCCACAGTTAGCTTGTGGCACTGCTCCCCTGGTCAGGGCTGTGTGGGCATGAGAGGAGATCCCTGTGCCATGACACCAAGTAGCCAGACTCCAGATATATCCCCACCCTCGCAGCTCTCATTGATCCTGGCCTGGGTAGGGATGTAGGCTGCATGAGACAATCTGGGGAATGTTGTCATTGCATCGGTCATGTCTGTCTCCCTGTGTCAGGCGCAGCGGATGTATGGCTGCCCTATCACACTACCAATAATATCTGATCTAATTAGAGTATCCTATGTAAAATAATCCAGGGGGATTCAGCATAGGTTCCCTATGGCTAAATATCAAAACATATCCCTGTCAATAATAGGGACCCTCAGAATAAGGGCATTCAGAAGTGCAAACAGCACTAGTACATGTGCAACAGCAACACCATTGGTCCCACAGAATGTGCATTATGGGCATGCATTAGTGCTGTTTGCACTGTTGAGTGCCCTTATTCTGAGGGTCCCATATCATTGACGGGCTATGTTCTGACATTTAGCTATACTGAACCCTCTCTGAGTTTGACTGCCCAATCACACTGGCATCTGGTGACACTGCGGTCATCCATATGGTCCAGGTACTGGCCAAGCTTTCATGTCCCCCCTGAATCGCAGATACATGAAGTTGCCCTGAACCTATACATAAACAGCTATAATCTAACACAATCACATTGGGTTACCAGGACTACAAATATGATCTCTGTTTCTCACCCAGAAAGGAATTATTTTCCTGCTCATGCCCTTACTATCCGTACATCAGCAGTTCCATTGTTCTGAACTTGGGGATTGTTAGGGTCCCATAGATTTGTTCCTTTAGCACAAACAGCACATAAGTGCATAGAATGAATAAATATTATTGCTCTTCTTAATAGTTCTGTAAGGGTGTTCAGAAATGTTTCTTTACCTTATAACATGCCCTCACCTCTGCTCCCTGTACCTTAAGACTGCATCTTGTATTTTTCCAGACTGCAGTCACACCAGTTCAAGCCATACTTACCACCACCGTTCTTCTCTACGGGACATATTGCAGAGCATAACAGAATAATTTCTAAGTCCTGGCCTTATACCATGTTTCAGCAGGAATAACGTGGACGTTTCTGGGAAACATTTAATACATAACGGGCCTTTCCTGAATATATTTTATACGTCTCTGCAGCTGACCACATCCCCATTCCGCCCTCTTCTGCCTACGTTCTGAGATAGAAACATAGGCCGTGTGGTCTTCTGTCATTGTGTTTCTATCTAGTCTGTCCTTCCATATCAACCACTACAACATTCCCCTTTTTTCCTTTAGAGATCCTCAGTGTTTGTCCCATGCTTCTTTGAATTCAGATACTGTCCTCATCTCTAACACCTTCAATGGAAGACTATTCCACAGATCCACCACTCTTTCCGTAAAGAAATATTTCCACATATCACTCCTGAATCTATCCCCTTTCACCCTCATTCCATGTCGCCTCATAGCAGAGCTTGCTTTCAATCGAAAGAGGCGCTCCTCCTGTGCATTTATGCCACGGAGGTATTTAAATGTCTCAATCATATCACCTCTATCCTGCTTTTCCTCTAAGGTGTACATATTAAGATCCTTAAGTCTGTCCTCATATGCTTTATAATGAAGACCACTAATCATTTTAGTAGCCACCCTCTGTACGGACTCCAGCCTGTTTTTATATCCTTTTGAAGGTGCGGTCTCCAGAATTGCACACAATACTCCAAATGAGGTCGCATCAAAGACTTATACAGAGACACTATCACCTCCTTTTTTCTGCTAGCCATTCCTCTCTGTATGCACCCAAGCATCCTTCTAGCTTTTGCCGTCGCCTTTTCTACCTGTTTAGCTACTTTAAGATCATCAGACACAATCACGCCTAGGTCCCGCGCTTCTTTAGTGGACAAAAGTACTTCACCTCCTATATTATATTGCTCCCTTGGATTGCTGCAGCCCAAATGCATGACATTGCATTTTTTAAAATTAAATCTCAGCTGCCAAATTCTAAACCATTCTTTAAGCTTAGCTAGATCCCTCCTCATGTTATCTACACCTTCCTGGGTGTCTATTGCAGATTTTGGTATCATCCGCAAGGAGGCAAACCTTACCCGACAGCCCTTCCGCTATATCACTAACAAAGATTTTAAAAAGAATTGGACCAAGGACAGATCTCTGGGGCACACCACTAGTAACCTCCTCCTCAGAGTGAGCTCCCTGTGCTAGCACTGTGGATGTCCATGTCAGCAGTGTTTCAGAATATGGTTGGGGATGTTTTTGGCACATAAATATCCCTACCACATGTACAAACCCTTTATTCATGTTCTTGAATGACTCTCCTATGCCACCACTCCTTAATGCATTCCACTCAGCTCACTCTTCTACTTAGCTCTAATCCACCCATCTCAGCCTACCAACCAATTAATCTTTCCACAAACTAATGTTCCACACACTTAAGGTTGCTAACTGGCTGCAGATGTACCTGACAGACTTGATTCAGTCCTGGGTTTACCCTATTGCATGCAGAGATATGTAGCTCTGATTTCTCTATTTCATTCCATAAGAAAAACAAGATTACGAGTCTCCACATGAAGTGCAGTAAACCCAGGCATAGATCAAGTCTGTCGGGTGCATCTGGAGCCAGTTGGCAACCCTACACACACTTAGCCCACTTATCCAAGCACAATGCCACAGTAAATTGACCTTCTAACCAATTTAGAGATTCATTAGAGTGTGTGTGTTGGTAGGGGGGGACTGGGGGTATAGTAATGGATTTGGGGAAATTAGTGGGGTATTCTAAAGGGTTAGAGGTGTTACTGGAAGTTATAATAGTGTATTAATGAGTTAGTGGTTTGGAGAGTCAAGTAGGTATTTTGTTGGTAAAGGGGGTCAGTGAGATGATGTGGTTTGATTGGCAGTGGATTCTTTTACTGGATTAGAAGAATAGTGTGATATGATAGTGGGTTGGGAAGTCAGGTGAGCATTTTTGTGTGCTGAAGGTGTCAGTGAGGTGTATTAATGACTTTGGGGAACATTAGACTGCAGTTGTGAATTTGGAGAGCCAGTGGGTGCAAAAGTGGGTTCACCATTTCGGTGGGGTATGTTAGTGGATTGAGAATATTAATGGGTCCGTTAGTGGGTAGTGTGGCGCATAATTGGATGAGAGAATTAGTGGAGTACATTAGTAAGTTAGGGAGAATTAATGGAGTGCATCAGTAGGTTTAGGGGTCAGTGGATGGTACAGAACATTGAGACTCACTAATCACTAATGTACCCTACTGAAGCTCAAATCCACTAAAATGGATCTTGCCTTCAAATCCACTACTACACCACATTGATACATCAAGTCCATTAACATACACTATTGATCTCCTAAACTTAGTAACAGCATGCCCCACGCTGGCCAGCAATGTACTAAATCCTGTCCCCCTACCCCACTATTCATTCTCTGAAGACCTTTTAAAAAAACTTCTCTACTAGCTATATTTAGTCTACTCAGATACTGGAAAATACATAGATGGTGCTTAATTGATCAGTTCCTTCAGCAGGGATTTGTGGCCAGTCTTGACAAACAAGAGGTATTGCCTGAAAAATACATCAACAGGTTCTACTAATTGAAAGTTAGCTTTGTTTGTTTAACCCTACTGTGCTAAAGTTACTAGTTGAATCAATTGATGTATTCCCAAAGTAGCAATTGTGATTTGTCTAGACGGTCTTCATCCTATCTGAGGGAATTGACCAATTAAGTAACCATCTGTGTTTATCTTTGCTTCTGTCTAGACTACACACTGCTGGTGTAGAAGGGTTTTTTTTAAAGATCAGTGAATGGTGAGGATTGAGGGGAGGCTTAGTGTTTTGATGGGCACAGCAGGCATTCTTAGTTGTTTGGGTGGCACACTGATGTACATTATGGCTTTAGGGGCACAGTAGAATGAATTAGTGGGCATATAGTGGGGTGTGCAGGCTGGAGTACAATAGAGTGGAGATCATTAGAGGGTTGGGGCACATTATTAAAAAAGAATAGTAGAGTGCATTAACAAGTTGTTGGGTGGGGTATTTTGGGTAAAGAGGGCATTAGGAGATGTGTGTGGTGACGGGGGCATCAAGGATGCATTAGTGGTTTGGGGCTCTGATTACATTTATTAGTGGGTTGGGTTCAGCTGAGTGAAATATAGTTTAATAAGTAGGCTTGGGGTACTGAATTCTAGTGGGGGTATCGGGTTAGAAGGGGTGAGTTATGGGTGGGTGAAGAGCTAGAGTAGGGGACAGTTTACTGGTCGAATGATTAGATGTATGTTAGTGGGTGAATAGTTTTGAGGGCTCATAATTGGAAATTGGGCCTAGAACAGAAAATGGATCAGTAAGTGGGTCAGCTTAGGGGTTTGAGTCATAGAAGTGACATGGAAGCTAGAGTAGGGGTTAGAATAATATCTAGGTTAAAGAGTAAGTGAGTTTAGGGAGAGGGATGGTTTATAGAGGAAGGTGGGGTGGTTAGAGAAGAAAAAATACCTAGTGCATACAGACCACTTACTATCCATCCCAGAACTGCCTCCTGCCTACCATTTCATCCAGGGAGACATCCCTACCTCCTTCCCGTTACAGGGGTGAAAGTGGAGAGTAGGACTAGGAGCGGGGGAGCCACTTCTATAGCTGAAAGTAGTTGAGCTAACCTAGCATGTTTACAATTAATTTATTCATTGCACTGTCAAAGCAGGGACCAGAGCAGGTGACAATCAATGACCTGTTAGTTTCCTTTATTAGTTGTTATTGGGTAGCCAAATGCTGCCAGTGATAACTAACAATTTCAACTGAAGACCAATTTTTCAGAGAACAAGTGTGCAGCTGCTAAATGAATATTTAGATGTCTATGATTAGCATCCAAAACCAGTTCTACCTTCCTACCTACACTCTGTTTACCCATTGTCAGATTTGCTGTTGACCATCAAATATGTTAAAATGAAACATGCTTGGTATTGCAGGGGAGAGGAATAGAAACACCAAGGCACAGTGGAGAATGCAGTGGCTGCTTTGGTCACCGATACTGGTAGCCATATTTACTAATCAGCTTTCTGTTCTTCCTGCACTGATAGGACAGCACCAGAGAGAAAGAGAACACTAATGCATGATGCAACAAACTGGAGCAAGCCAACCAACGCAAACCAGAAGTGTCAGCATAGACCAATGAGGGTTTAGTTGCCATTAAGGTTCCCAGCTGATTTCATCATTTTCCAAAAGGTTGATCCTGGTGTAGTGTTTTCCCATTGCAAGGAATTCTAGAAACACTTGCAGTCGGGACCAAACTGTCTTCCAGCCTCTTGGTTTATGCTTGATATACCGCCTTTATCTCATTGCATCATTTGCTTACTCCTCAGAGGCATCTGCCCATTATGCAACCAAACTAGGTGTCATCTCTGGGATGGTTGCCCTGAAACCCAGGGTCAGCACAACCATCAGGCATTACTAGGTAGTTGCCTAGGGCAGCAGCTTCTGAGGAGAAGCAGTCAAAGCAAACCAATAGATCGTGACGGCTACAAAAAGTGAGAGTAATTAGCACAATCTCCAGAAACAAGCAGGAATGAGCCTTCACATATGGGTACGTCGGTACCGACGGAGCCTGCACGGGAACGCTCCCCAGCGTCCAAAAAGAAAGCTTTTGGGAGCATCCCACACGCATGCGCGCTGCCTTCCCGCCTATCCATTTCCCTCTCATCAGTTTTCCGTTTTTCGCGGAGCCGGCAGGACGTATTCCTGTCACTGCAGAAAATTCTTCTTTTTATTCTTATTTTTTTGTGGTCGCGTCTGCCTTCCCTTGACGCCACCGGTACCGCCGGTCTTTTTCTTTCTTTTTTCTAAAGAATTTCTTCTTTTTCTTCAGAAATTTTCCTGTTTTAGTGTCTGACACTTTCTAGACCACTAGGCCTCTATCTTTCCATCATGGAAAGGCCAGCCACTACCCGTAAGGAATGCTCAAAGTGTTGCAGTACAGATATGTTTTCAGACACCCACACTTGGTGTCTAAAATGTTTGGGTCCTGACCATTCCCCACTGGAGTGTCTTTCCTGCTGGAGCTCAAACAGAAGAAGTCTTCAGAATCGAGCACAACTCGATACCCGGTTCACATCGCACTTGATGTCACCAGCTAGACTGTCTCCACAGGATCAGGTAACCAAACAAAAGTCTGTAAAGACTAGCCAGTCCTCGAGTGGTAGATCTCCTTCCCAGTATCGAGATGGCTCTGGCCTTGCCCTTGAGGACATATTGGCAATAAAGCCCCAGCGGGAGTCCTCGTGCTCCAAAGCATTAACGGGGCTTCAGGTTGTTCCCGGGGTTCTTACCTCGAACATACCTGCCCCATGCTCGGTGGTTATGGCCGCTTCGAGCAGTACCGACACCCCGGCATCGGCTATGGTGATGGATGAAACACTCCTCACTGATGATCGCAGTCTAGTGCTCTGTTACTTCGGTACCGTTAGAGTTGCTGCAGACCGATCTTCCAGTATCTGTATCGGCTTCGGTACCGGTACCGGTATCGACATGGGCATCGGTGTCAGTACCGTCCATGCTTACTTTGACAGACTCGCTTCCTTCGATGCCGAGCCTGGAATCGATCTCTAGCATGGATGATTCGGTACCGACTCGTTTCGGTACCGACCTCGGGCGGTACCGAAGACATTACTTTAAGGAAAATCCGATGCTCCATCCTTTCAGGTCTTCCGATCCCGATGACTGGGATGAATCCATCGGTACCAAGGCTGAATCTTCAACAAGTCTAGCCTTTACCCCTCATTTTAGAGGGTCCCCCTCAGGGGAGATTTCTTTTCAAGCTTTTCTGCTTGATATGGCAAAATTACTTGCCATTTCTATACCTGGTAAAGAATCCTTCCCAGGGGATTCAGAGATCCTGCAATCCCCCTGGATTCCAGAGGAGGCAATCATGTTTCCTTTGCATCAGATCTTACAAGATCTACTTTTCAGAATGTGGGAAACTCCTTTTAACGGTATCACCACATTCTAAGACACTTGACTCCATGTACAAAGTGCCACCTTCTCCAGGTTTTCAAAAGACTCAACTTCCTCATCATTCTATTGTTGTAGAATCAGCAATGAGGCGTATTAAGAATACAAAGAAGCACTCTTCTTATTCGCCAGGTCGTGAGTCTAGAACTTTAGATGCCTTTGGACGTCGATTCTTCCAGGCATCCATGCTTTCAGCAAGAATTATCTCATACATTTTCTATATGGCATTATCTCTTGAAGAGGTCACAAAGAACTTAAAGTCTTTGAACCCTTTTCTTCAAGAACATAAAAGAGCAGACTTTTCCATATTAGTCAGTCATGCTCAAAATGTCTCTAAATTCCTTAATCATGCTTCCCTGGACTGTTTTGAGTCTATTAGCAGAACTTCTGCTATAGCCATAGGAGCACGACGTATAGCCTGGCTCCAAGCTTCAGACTTGGACAAATGGGTACAAGAAAAGCTGGGAAATACTCCTTGTACTGGTGAAAAATCTCTTTAACAAGGATGCTTTATTTCAAGCTAAGCAGTTAAACACTAATAGTGTTATTTTCAGAGAATTGTCAAAACTTTCCTCTAACCCAGCTACTAAAAAAAATCTCCTAACAAACTTTATTCCCCTAGGGGGAAAAAGTTTTATTCATCTCCTACCCATCATGCAGATGTTTCCAAAGAAGGGCAACATCATACCAGGCTACGAAAACCAGTCTCAACAGGCTCAGCAAACTCAGCAGTTGCAGGGTTTCTGATTTTTTTATTTCATTAAATCTTTTTTCCTGTTGAGTTTCAGAACCACTACTTAACTATAGAAGCATTTGTAGTTCTTCTTATCCTTATTAAGAGGTCAGTAATACACTGCCTCAATCCTCTACTTTAGGCATGAAACTCTTGCCAAGGGCAATCCATCCTTTCAGCTCTTACAGCTATTGAGGATAATCATGCCTCACAGGTAACAGTTTTCTCCTCTCCTTTTAATTTAAACAGAGGCGTTACAACTACTTACAAGGTATGCTATGCCCTTCACCTTGGCAGTTGTCCTGTACGAGGATATCTTATACTTTATTTATTTATTTATTTATTTATTTATTTATTACAGGCTCTTATATACCACTCTATTCAGAATCAGCGCGGTTCACAATATAACAACATACCATAACAACAAACTGTTAGGTTTTACAGAGAACAAGGTCAGAGAACTTGGATAAAACATGGGACGTCATTACTGCAACTATTTACAAGAGTATTTACAAGTATACAAGTATACTTTGACTGCAGGGGAGCTTTACCCTTTTCAGGGACTACCAAATTGTAAATCTTCCCAACTCTGTATTACTTCTATCCCTCTTAGTTGACATTTTTAATCTAAGAGTGATATTATTTGACTGGAGGGCTTACCTTTTAAGCCATAGGATTGTCCTCAATACCTACTCCAGTAAGTAATTTCCATACAGAGTTTCTCCCCTCTGCAATCTTTCAAATAGTTCTTTTAAGACAGCTTATCAGACCATAATTGAGAGTTAGTCACTTCTAATTCTGTCTGTCGGTCCTTGTCCAATCTATAGGACCTATCCTTTTTTGCTGCCTTAACACATAATTCCAAGAGAGGTTCCAATAACCTATTTGGACAATTTATTGTTGCAGGCAACCAGCCTGTCTGCTATTCTTAGCCATCTTTAATTCTTTGGCTCCCACAGAATAGATTGGGTTTGCACACTGGTAGTTAAACAACCAGATCTCACCTGAGCAACCTACAACATGCTCTCTGAAATTCTACAAAAAGCTCTGCAACTATGGGCCTTTGCCAGAGAGCGTCAGAGCCATTCCTGGTGGGTAGCTTCCAAATGGTTCAAAGGCTTGCCCAGTCATGCTCCCACATGACTGGTTTTTTTCCTACCTTTACCATCTTCCTTAAAATTTCCTTTTAGGGAAAATGAACCAGGGCTTAGATCATGTGAAAGCATGAAGAATTGCTTAATTCCCTGAGTTGTTCCACATCTCCAGTGGAATTTCTCCAACAGGGATGCATTTCTTTTCACTGCAGTCGATCCTTGTCTACCACATTCCTTCTAATCCCCAATACTTCATTGGAGCTTATGCTGAACAAAGAACGCATTATACTCATATTGCCCTCATAGATGGGCAAATATGGTATTCCTTTTATTGCGTATTTTTCTCCACACTGAAGTTATAGAAGGATCCGGCTTCTCGTCTTAAGACTAGGGTTTTTCTCTGCACCCCTTCACCTAGATCTCCATTTCTGGTTATTCAAAGTCTAGAATTTTTAAAGAGATCTAGACCTATCCTTCTGACTAGGAAAATTCCACTGGTTTTCCATGTAACCTTCTTCATGGTTCTTCCACGTATAACCAGTAAGGGGTTGCTCTATCCATATTTGCAAGCAGGTCTTACCCCCTCTTGTATTTGAGTGAGTCTCTCTTTATATATATATATATATATATATATATATATATATATATATATATATATATATATATATATATATATATATATATATATATATATATATATATATATATATATATATATATATATATATATATATACACACATTATATATATATTATAATATAATATAATGTGTGTGTGTATAAATACACATATCTCACTCTGAAAGATTTGTTACTGTCCATATTAATGCTGTTCCAGCATGCCATAGGGTTTAAATGGACAACCAATTTGTATGGTAATCACAAACTACCTTCTTTTACTGTAACCTCTCTGGTTACGTTTCATTTGAAGCGCTCCATGTAAAGTCATCCTAAGTGACGTTACTTGGGGAAGACATTCCTGATCTTCAAGAAATTGGCGGCTACACCGCCTACTACAAATGTTCCTTTCTTTCATTTGGATAGAGGGGTCTCAAAGACCCATCCTTTTTCTGCAAACCAGTCAGATTTATCTCCTCTTTCCTACAGCTTTTTTCTGCTCTAAGGACAAAGAGCTTCAAATGTTGGCCTACAGAAGCTTTAGCTTCTCATCCAAAGTCCAACCCCATTAAACTCTCCCAGTTTTTTCTTCTGGGATAAGTTCTAGCCATTTAGGCTTCTGACCTCTGCCTGTATTGCAGAATTTATTTCCTCTACTTCACAGTAAGGTATTCTCTTTGAGGATAATGTACTGTTTTCTAGCACCAGACCATTACTCTCAATAAATACTTTCGCAATATTTTTGACTAAGGTCCACATTAGAAAATTGCAATCCAATTTTTCACTAACGTTTCTGATCTACACAAGGACTCCTCTCTAGGCGCCTTGTTTAGTCAAGCTGCTCCACAGCACACCCTTCTCACTTCAACTCCTACCCTCCATCCCTTGGATGCCTGAGGTTCTGGAAAATAGCATGGCCCTTCGACTAGATTGGCAACATGCTGGGACCTCCTCCAGGCATCTTAGCTTGGGAGTCCCCATATGTGAAGACTCATTCCTGCTTGTTCCTGGAGATAGCACAGTTACTTACCTGTAACAGGTGATCTCTGGGAACACCAGGAATAAGTCTTCACAACCCACCCACCTCCCCTAGGCATTGTGTTTCTCTCTCTCTCTCTAATTTGTCTACTTCCCTCCTTCGGTCTCAGCTACAAACCCAACTGATGAGAGGGAAGTGAATAGGCAGGAAGGCAGCGCGCGTGGGATGCTCCCAAAAGCTTTCTTTTTGGATGCTGGGGAGCATTCCCACGCAGGCTCCATCTGTACCGACGTACCCATATGTGAAGACTTATTCCTGCTGTTCCCAGAGATCACCTGTTACAGGTAAGTAACTGTGCTTTCTTTTACCTGCAGGAAGTGTGGGCACACACCTACATGCAAAGCGATATTTAAATGAATAATGCCCATTTTTAGAGAATTGTTCAGACTAGTATTGTGATGAGTTTAATTAGCAAAATGTTAGGGAAAGGGGTGTGGTCATAAGGCTGAAGGTTTGCTTAGGGCAACCAATATTTGACCCAGCCCTGCATGCACTGTGTCTTAGCACCAAGCAGTGCACCTTCTCGCCTGGTTCTATGTGAACCTCATTTCCTCGCTGCAGTAATGTACAGTATTGAATAACAGTCTAACTAGTTAATTGACAGAGAAAATGATCAATGGCATGAGTATGCCCCCTTGTAATCCTCTCCTGGAGAGTGCATGAGTGCTTGTCTCGGTGGCATAGTTAGAGGTAAGAAGATGGCCATGGACTGCGCCTTTGGCTTTTAAGACTGGATCCCCTCATCTTGCTTTCTATCCAATTTCTTCTTCAATCCTTCAGGCTACAATGGGATTTCCTTCCCTCTGTAGGTTAACGCTGGAGTTGAGCAGGAGAGAAGAAGTTGGAGGGGATGTCCACCAGTATCCAATCCCTGTAATATGAAGGGCTCCCTTACACGTGGGCTTGTAGTTTCACACATCTAATTTTCTGCTGACTTCCTAATTTCTCATAATGTTGGTGCCATCCTAGTTTTATACCATGAATTCTAGTTTTTATTTCCCAAAGAACAGTAGGCTGCATCTCAATAGATGCAAAGGAAAGTACCACGGCTGGATCAACCTGTCAGAAAAGAAATGGAATCAGCTGGCAACCTTAGCTGCCACATGCTAGCTTTCTGTGAAATCAGTTTTAAGTTACTGTTGGCCAGCATTGGCTGACTAGTTATAAAGTACTATCAAACCAGAGTATTTATAAACGACATTGCTAAACTTTTTCTTTCACTTCCTTGTGTGCTTATGCAAACTCCATTCTATTTCCTTCCCACTTAGAATAATTCATTTAAATGTGTGCACCTATGATTGGCTGTATCCCTGGACCTGAACCAACTTTGTCTCCCAATATCCTGCCTTTATGTAGCCATATTTTCCAGCCGCTGAGCCTCCCTTCATGGAATCAAGGCATGATCAGATCTTCTAGGGTTTACTACTTGAGAATAACTTATTCTTTTTACTAATACCCTGTCTCTCTGAAAGTATTGCAATCCAGATGATACAGTAGAACCACTAGTGCTAATGCAGGCACATAGAAATATACTGTGATTCGTGGACTAATGTTAATGAGTGATGCTGCGATCAAGATAAGCGAGCAGAAAAAATGCTTTAGCTCAGTGATTCACAAACTGTTTCGACTCTCTGCCCCCTTGGTTCCATAAATTTATAAGTTTCTCAATGTCTGTTTTAAAGTTACTGAGTAGGAGCCTTAAATTCCCACATTCAACTATTTGGAGTCTAGGGAAGGGCAGCACCCCCACGCCACCACCTTATCTTTCAACGCCTGCCTAGATTAGCCCAACACTCTCCAGGGAGCGGTGCTGTCCACTTTGGAAATCGCTGCTTTAGCTGCTAACGTTTTATCTGCCTAATGAAAATGCTTTATTCTCTTGTCCTGAGAATGTGTAATAGGTCATTTGAAAGTCTGAGACTGGCTCAGTAACATACGAATGTTCAGAAAAAATTCCTACTGCAATCCAGATATGGAAAAGCTTGAAGCAACCTAGAATGGGAGAAACGGAGAATAGGAAATGTGAAGATAGGCTTTGTAGTTAGAGGTTAATGAAGAGAAGTTGAGAGAAACAAGAGACCCTAAAGTATTATCTGGCTTTTTGCATGTGCTGTTTTGCTACCAGGACTGCTATACAAATAAGCCTGGTATGAAAATAACGTAAAAACTTTAAATGCATCCTATTGAGGATTTTTTTTTTCTGTGATATCTCATTTGCAAAGGGGTTTTCACCCATGGTTCAGTTATGTGTCTGTAACTAGTAAGCTGCTTTGTGTAATTTCGCATTACAGTCCCTCATTATCTATAAATTTAAATAAAATTTCAGAAGCACACAGTGTTGCATGAAAAGCACCTATTTGCAAAGCTTATAGTAAACGTTTGTGCGGCAAAATAGCAAATAGTGTGTATTCACTGGGATACTGTGCATCATTTGGCCTCTTAATGTGTGAGGTGGAAAAACAAAGGTGAATCAACTAACCCATGAGCTCAACAGCAACACATTTAAATTCCCTTCCTTCAGGAATGAAGAAAGAGAATTTTAACAAACTCGGCATATTTTAATATATATTTTTGATTTTTCTTTCATAGCGTTCTTATAAGCTATGGATAATAATGGTTTTGCATGTTTTTATCTTCTGTTATTTTTCATTGTAACAAGCAGTTATGCCAAGAGAACTTTTTCGGTGGGGGGGTTGAGAATAGTAACATTCAAAGATTAAAAGTACTGCAACACCCCCCCCCCCCACACACACACACACTAATAGAGAGCTAAGGGCTTGGGAAGAGGGATTTGGAGGTAAGATACTGCTCAGCACTGCAGTGTTTCAGTTCACCTCTGCGTGAACAGGATCTCAATTGGAAGGCCCAGCCAGAACAGGAAAAGAAATTTATATATTTCAATGACCTGTTAGTCCAGTCTGTGAAAGTTTGTACTGTCCTTCCAGTTCCTACAGATGCATCCTGCTCAATGCTTTGGACCAGTACAACAGGAAGAGCAACAACTGATCCAGGAGGGATGCGTGGATTGATCTCTCCTCCCTGGTCAGAAAGCTTTGTCATCATTGAGCCGCCAGCTGTGGGATAAGGATGTGTCTCATCCATCCATTCATCCATCATCCCAACAATTCATCTCTAAACCACCCATCTTAACTCCCCTTGTTGATTCCATGTGTATAACAATGGAGAGTATGTTATAGACTGTTCAGGAACAACACATCACTCTTCTCATACTATCACATACACAACAGAAAAGTAGTTTGTACTGCTAAAGCACCAGCAAAACCAGCAAAATATTACACTGCAGACGTTTCATTCGAACCCTTCCACTGTTGATATTATTCCTAATTCTTTTTTGATATTTTGCATGCATTCCTGGCCTATATTACAAACTGTGAGGGCAGACTTTAGATAGTACGTTAAGAACATAAGAACATAAGAACATAAGAAATGCCATACTGGGTCAGACCGAGGTCCATCAAGCCCAGTATCCTGTTTCCAACAGTGGCCAATCTAGGTCATACGTACCTAGCAGTTTCCCCAAAAGACACAGGTTCTGCAGTGCTTGTACTAGGCCAAGCATTGATATCCTGGGTCCCTTTTTAATAGTGGTTTATGGACCTTTCCTCCAGGAACTTGTCCAAACCTTTTTTAAACCCAGCTATACTAACAGCCCTTACTACATCCTCCGGTAACAGATTCCAGAGTTTGATTACACGTTGAGAGAAGAAATATTTTCTCCTATTTGTCTTAAATAGTTTACCCTGTAGCTTCATTACATGCCCCCTAGTCCTTCTATATTCTGATAGCGTAAACAATTTATCCACGTTTATCCGTTCCACTCCATTCATTAATTTATACACCTCTATCATATCTCCCCTCAGCCGCCTCTTTTCTAGGTTAAAGAGCCCTAACCTTTTTAGCCTCTCTTCATAGGAGTAGCCTTCCATCCCCTTCACCAATTTGGTGGCTCTTCTCTGTACTTTTTCTAATAACTCTATGTCCTTTTTAAGATACGGTGACCAGAATTGCACACAATATTCAAGGTGCGGTCGTACCATGGAGCGATACAGAGGCATTATAATATCCTTTGTTTTATTCTCCATCCCTTTCCTTATGATACCTAGCATTCTATTTGCTTTCTTGGCCGCCGCTGCACACTGGGCGGAGGGTTTTAACATGTTATCCACGATGACTCCTAAATCTTTTTCCTGGGTGGTGGTTTCTAATGTGGAGCCTTGCATCTTGTAACTATAGTGTGGGTTGTTCTTTCCTAGGTGCATAACTTTGCACTTGTCCACATTAAATTTCATCTGCCATTTGGATGCCCAGTCTTCCAATTTATCCAGATCCTCCTGCAGTTTTCCACAATCCTCTTGGGTTTTAACAACTTTAAACAGCTTTGTGTCATCTGCAAATTTGATTACCTCACTAGTTATTCCCTTTTCCAGGTCATTTATGAATATGTCAAAAAGTAGCGGACCCAGTACAGATCCCTGGGGTACTCCACTATTCACCTTTTTCCATTGGGAATATTGGCCATTTAGCCCTACCCTCTGCTTTCTATCTTTTAACCAGTTCCCGATCCACAATAGTACACTGCCTCCTATCCCATGACTTTTTAGCTTCGCCAAAAGTCTCTGATGGGGGACCTTGTCAAAAGCTTTCTGAAAGTCCAGATACACTATATCAACCGACTCACCTTTGTCTACCTGTTTATGCACACCTTCAAAAAAACATATCAGATTAGTAAGACAAGATCTTCCTTGTCTAAAGCCATGTTGGCTGTCTCCCATTAGGCCATGACTATCTACATGCTGTGTAATTTTGTTCTTTATGATGGCTTCTACCATTTTCCCTGGTACTGACGTCAGGCTCACCGGTCTGTAATTTCCCGGGTCACCCCTGGAACCCTTTTTAAAAATTGGTGTTACGTTGGCGACCCTCCAATCTTCAGGTATTACAGATGATTTTAATGAAAGTTCACAGATTACCAATAACAGGTCTGCAATCTCATATTTCAGTTCTTTCAACACTCTGGGATGTATACCATCCGGTCCAGGTGATTTGCTACTATTCAGTTTATCAAATAGTTGTAATATATCTTCCCGGTGTAGCGCTATTTCTCTCAATTCCTCTGCAGTATCACCTTTAAATACCACTTCAGTCTTGGGTAACACCCCTACATCTTCCTCAGTAAAGACCGAAGCAAAGAATTCATTCAGTCTCTCTGCTATAGCCTTGTCTCCTCTTATTGCACCTTTTACCCCTCTATCATCTAATGGTCCGTTAAGAGGGGAATTCACATGTCCTGGTCAGGATATGAAAAATTCACATAGTATTTTACAAGAGGCTCTGCCAAGCATAGAACGTCTTGTAAAATACTTGCAGGAATGTATATGTATGTTTCTCCATATCCAGCAGGAACGGTGATTTTAAAAAGTTGAGTAAACAACTATGTAGGTACTCTACATGTGCACGAGAGAATCTTTTAAAAATCACTGCTCCTGCTTATAGACAGACACTCAATTCTGCAGCACCAGTCTCCCCACTGATGAACTCCTGACATTGATCTCAACCCCAGTCACCCTCCTGACATCCAGTGCCAGTGCAGTCCCTCCCCAACACTCTTGAATCCTCCCCAAGCCAGTGCACCCTCCCTTAAATCAGATCCACCCCCACACACAAAATGTCCTCCACCAGATTCCCCACAACAAGAATAACCTCCTGGAAGCCCTCCCTGTATGACCCCTCCACCCCCTTGTCAGGGGTATCTAGTGTCTAGCAGAGCAGAAGTAATACACAGTCACTTCTGCACTTGGTGATCCTGGGTCCAAAATGGCAGCCATGTCCTCCAGCTGCCTAAAATTTATATATGTTCTTTTAGATGCAGTAAAAGGAGAAATTCACAGGAGGCATTTCAGAGGGCTTTGAAAACTGTGTGCACACATTTGAGTTTCTAAAATAAATGCATGTAGCTAACGCATTTACTTTATTGCCTCGTGTAAAACCTAGGGGCCCTTTTACTAAAGGGCGCTGTGGTGTTGCATCAAACGTGCACATAATGCGTGAATCCATGGTGCATTAGGGCAACACCATAGCATTAACTGCCAGGACAGTTGGAGGCCAATTCAGATCGGCGGCTGTTTGGGCCATCTAGATGTCCAAAAATTGAATGTGCCCCAAAGACACCTGATTCTGCAGCAGGAGAAGTCTTTCACCCTGCACAGCCAGCCCTCCCTATGCTCCTGCTGGAGTGCCAGTGTTGTGGCATCCCATCACCATGGCACTGGGATGCCCAGCAAGAGCCCCAATTCCCCACACCTCTGAAGAACAGTGTCTCCCTGTGGCCCAACCCCTATAGAGGCCTGCCAGGCCCTGGATCGGGCAAAGGGGAGCCTCCTGCTGCTGCTCACCTTGTTGTGAGGGTCCACTGGTGCCACCCGCTGTCTTTGGGGGGGCTTATTTGAGTGGAGGAGTGGCCTAATGGTTGGGGCAAGGTACTTCGGGCCGGAAGGTCGGGGGTTCAAATCCCACTAGAGGACAGCAACCTTGGGCCGGAAGGACTGGGGTTTCTAGTCCCACAGGTGCTCCTTGTGGTCTTGGGCAAGCCACTTAACCCTCCATAGCCCATGTTCCCTGTAAAATAGTTCTCTGTGTGCTGTGCTTTCCTGTCTAATCAATGTGTTTATACCTCAAAAATTTCCTGTCATGATTTGACAATTTCCAATCTGTAATCAAACCGCTGCTGATCGCTGGAAGTAGCGGTATACAAATGTATACTAAATAAATAAATAAATAAAAATTATTCCATCTCCGAGGTGAAATAAGTCCCCCGTCCATCTTAGCCTCCCTGGATGCACAGGGCTGTGTCCTGAATAGGCTCTGTATGTTGGGGTTGTGGCCCCACCTCTGTTCCACCCACTCTCCGCCTCTGGCACTCCTCCTCCTGCCCCTGTCCAGCTCTCCCTGCACAAACCCTCTATGTGTAGGGAGGGCTGGCTCCAGAATCTCATCCAGGGTCTGTTTGGGAGTTGAATGTCCATCCTGGATGTCCAACCTCACTATTCGTGTCAAAATCTGGTGGCACTAACTGTCAATACTAGCTGTCAACACAGGTCCAGTGCACACCTTTAGCATGTGCAAAGACCTGCACTGAAAGTAAGCGCCCTTTAGTAAAAGACCCCTTAGTATTTGGTATGGATGTGCAGACTGGATAGGCAATATGGTCTTCATCTCCCATCACTTTCTATGCTTCTAGATTTCATTTAAGATGACTGAAAATAAAGGCAGCCTTCTTATCCT
Organism: Ichthyophis bannanicus; assembly: GCA_033557465.1. Taxonomy (NCBI): domain Eukaryota; kingdom Metazoa; phylum Chordata; class Amphibia; order Gymnophiona; family Ichthyophiidae; genus Ichthyophis; species Ichthyophis bannanicus. The sequence goes on along the minus strand of CM066050.1, from coordinate 70,983,755 downwards.
CACTTACAACGTATGCAGGTGGTTTGTTTGAATATAAGGTCGATGTGGGCCATCAAGTCAATACTCATTCTGCCCCTGTGGATAGTTGTCCCTATCCGCTTGGTTTTCTTGGCAAGGAGCAAGGAGGTAGATTGCCAGGCCTTTCTTCCATTCCAAGGTAGTCTCCCATCCACGTACTAACCAGGCCTGAGCCTGTTTAACTTCTGAGATCAGGCTCTTTCAGGGTGGCATGGCCACAGCTAAACATCAGACAGCAAAGTGAAGAAGCCACTTGTAAAGAGTGCTGCAGGAAGACGATAGCAAGGCAGGTTAGACAGGGGACATTTAAAGAGGTAGTACACTTGGGAAGGAGGAGTGGAGGAGTAGCCTAGTGGTTAGAACACTGGCTTGGTAACCAAGCAACCAGGGTTTGATTCCCACTAGCACTCCTTGTGGCCTTGGGCAAGTCACTTAACCCTCCATTGCCTCGGAAGAAAGGCCTGGCAATCTACTTCCGGTGACACTGCCAAGAAAACCCAGGAGCTTCTGGGTCACCAGGAGTCAGGACTGACTTGAAGGCACACATTACATTGCATTTACACTTGGGAAAGGAAGAAGGAGGGAATGAAGATCAGGGGGTGAAAGTGCAATGGGAAAGGAGATTATCTGGGAAAAGGAGCAGATAGTGAGGGGCAGCAGGTCTGTGGCTAGAGGATGGGAGGGAAGGGTGCAAAGATCTGAAGTTGAAGGGATGAATGCATGGGGACTTTACGTTCCCATGGTTGCAGAATCGGGGCACATGAATGGGTGCCTACTTGACATTGTGCCATAGGTTGGAGGGGGGCCTTGGCCCAATCTCTGCACTTCGTCAGACTTATTCCATCTCTGAGGTAGAATAAGTCTGACATCCATCTTTGGCTCACCGGATGTACAGTGCCTTGACATGAATCTACCTTATATGTCGGGAGTCATAGGCCTGCCTCCATCCCGCCCACTCTCCACATCCACAATGCCCCTTTCCGCTCCTGTCCAGTGCTCCTTGCATAGCAGCTCTGTGCATGCTGGGGAGGCAAGCATGCAGAATGTGTTCCCAGAATATGAAATATGCAAGTTGGACATCCATCCCCACTATTTGCAGTTCAAAATGTCCCCCATAGTGTGTATGCCATAAAGTGCCTCCCTGCACAAGACATATGTGCATATACAGATCCACCCCTGCACCACACAGATACATACATACACAGACCTCTCATCCCCATATCACACACACAGGCGACCCAACCCCGCAACATAGACAGACCGACACAGACACACATAGAAGTTGCACACCCCTGCACCAGACACACAGGAACCTCGCTCCCACACCACACACACACACTCGCACAGGCACCCCACTTCTGCACCACGCACACACAACCCACTTGCCTACCCTCCCATGCCATACAGACACTATCTGAAGATAGACACAAATATATGCATTATACCAGTTATAAAGATGCCTCTGCTACTGTAACAAGACACACACTATCATCTCTGTGGAACTCTTCACCATCCTCTTCTCATAGACATGTATGAGTTTATAAATGGAAGAAGGGGAAATGCACCATTTTGTCACACTTTTGGGTTTTATTTTGGAAGCCCTATTCATGCTTTGGACGTCTGGAAACAGGCATCACATCCAAGCATGGAGATGTCTCCAGGGCCAGTTTAGAAACCAAGTCTGTGTATTCTCGCAGCATGACGACATCCAAGTCTGAAAGGGGGCATGGCAGAGGAAAGGCTGTGGCGCTGTCAGGAACTTGGACGTTCCTGCTTGATCTCAGAAACATCATGGTCATCTGGCATCACATCTAAGGTTAAACCTGCTTCAGGTACAAACAGGCATCTGAAAAGTGATTTTATTGTCAGTCTGGAGGGTGTGGAGAAGGAGCTACACTAATACCCCCTTTATTTTACAAGTACGACAGTGAGCAGTGATGGGGAATGGGACTCATGTTTCCATTTTGCTGTGCCACTAGATGTCCCCTTATCCTAGCTTGCATGGGATGGACATCCCTGCCCACGCTTTCCAGAGGGGACATCCTATGTGACCCATGTCAGGGACATCCATGAAACAAAAATTGCCCAGCGACAAAGATGTCCCTGGCATTTTCCTGCACATTCCACCAAGGATGACTTGGACATCTTTTCTAAAATGCCACTTCACAAGTATGTTCTTTTCATCTTGTTTATATATGTACACACACTCGTACACTCTTAGGGGTATGTTTACTAATCAGTGGTAGTGGCTTCCATGCGATATTGGAGCCGCGGCCCCACTGAATTCACTCCACTCACTCATTCACACTCTTGTTCACTTCTTCACCTTTCCCCTCCCACCTTCTTTAATATAATATAACTGTAAAATAATCCATTTCTAGAGACAAGAGACCCCAACTTCACCCCACCACCACATATAAGTGTCAAGGGAGCTGACCTAGGCACCAAGGATACAATAAAATACCTCGGAGTCACACTAGACCATAGACTCGACATGAAATCACACATAAACAATATCGTAAAATCTGTATACTTCAAAATACGCACCCTCAGACACCTGCGTCCCCTACTAGACCACGAAGACTTCAGAACCATCTACCAAGCTCTGATACTGCCGCATTTCGACTTCGCCAATTCCATTCTACAAGGACTACCACAATCCACCATAAGCTCCTTGCAGCTCGCAATGAACACCGCTGCCAGGGTTCTTCTAGGAGCTGCCAGAAGTGAACACATCACCCCTATCCTCAAACAACTCCATTGGCTCCCTATACACGGAAGACTTACATTCAAAACCCTCATTCTCACATTTAAGGCCTTAAATGGTTTATCGTCCACATCACTCACCGCACTCATCCAATCCATTCCATCAAATAGAAATAGGAGACAGGCAGCATTAAACTCACTAACAACCCCAAAGGCTATTACAACGTGCAGCCTATCAACATCAAACAGAGCTTTCATGTTTAGCGCACCAAAATACTGGAATTCTCTCCCACCTGATCTACGTGCCATAACCGACCTAACCCAGTTCAGAAAAGCCCTTAAACTGCACCTTTTCATCAAATACTACCCCACATGAACCGTAACATAACAACCTCACCCTAGCACATTCCACAATATCCCTCTTGTCCCAAGCACCCCTGCTAATTCTATGTAAATAGTTTGAGCATGTTATCTAGCTAATAGATTATATACTCCATGTAAATAGTTACCCCATGTTATCCAAGTTTGATACTCCTGTTATATGTAATACCAAACAGCCTGTTGTTCTGGTTTCTTTCTGTTATTTGTAAACCGCGCTGATGTCAAAGAGTGCGGTATATAAGAAGTTGAAATAAATAATAAATAAATAATAAATAAATAAATAAATAAATAAAAAAGAAAAATTGGGTACTTTTCTTTTTCTTTTTCCTTCACTAAGGTTTTCTAATTTTCAGGTATTTTTTCAGCTAGTTTCACATATTTGTTTTAATAGGGAATTTTTAGTACATGCTGAAATGATTTAATTGCAAAATGGTCACCAAATAAGTCCCCGAAAAATTCTAAACATTTTTTGTCGGAGTCTACCAAGGGAGGAATGAACTGTTTATCATCCACACCAGACAGTAAACTTCTTTTTAATCAATTATAGGTTCAACACCCAAACTTGCAAAACTTCCATATAAAAACAAAACTTATCTCATAAGTGTGTTGCAGCTTGATAGATCATAACTCAGGAGCACGACGTGCACGTTTCGGGGTATAAATCCCTGTTTCAAGTGCCTTCCACGTCCAGGTTCATATCAACTGCCAGTAAACACCAACTTTGTGTTAGCGGCATTTTTCTAAGGACCAAAACTTATGTGATTGGCTAAAACCTGCTGTCAATCAAAGAGGAACCCCCAATGAAAATGAAGGGAAAACCCCACCACCAGGGGAATCCCTGCTGTCCATTGGCTGAGGAAGACAAAACACAATTCTGTATGATGAATGGGCAAACCATAATGATGTAGAGAGAGGGCATCCAATGGAAAGGGAAAATCCCCATCAGCCAGGGGAAACCCCTGATCTCATTGGTTAAATCAGAAAAGACTGGCCCAGTCGATCTCTTAAGCCCAAAAGGCTGAATGGTGTTTAAAATATATATCCAACGTTGCTCTAGCCATTGGAGCCAGTAAATTCTATTCCCACCTCTTGGATTATACGGTACATGATCTATTACTGTCCAAGTCAAATCCTCAAAACCGTGATGACAAGTTAAGTAACGCTCAACAATCGGTGCTGACTGTATCTGCTGGATTATACGGGACGCATGCTCACTTAGTCTCAATTCTGCCAACATAGAGCAACCGACATGGACATTGCAACATGTATACCACATGGGAGCTCTTAAAAGGGTTTTTTGTATATTTTTTAAAGCAAGGTTACTTTTCTTTTTGGTGCTTTAGGGGAACTTTCCTTGAGCACAGTAGGTTTCTGAACTCAAGTAACCTCCTCAGGTTTGGAAACTGCTAACACCTAATCAGGAGTTAGTTCCCTCCCTACCCACCCCGACTCCCACCCACCCCTAGTGAGCAGTCTTGCTTTATAGGGCACCTCCCCCTTTAACAAATCACAGAGAATTGGACCAGCACATTTTGAATATAATTAAAGAGATTTAACTGCTTTTTCTCTGAAAGGACAGCTGGGAAACCGGCTGGTATTTGGTAGATCTCTCTCTTTTGCTTCAACAGATACCTAAGCTCCACGAACAGAACAATGGCTGGGAAAAATCGTATTGCTAAAGCTGTTGCCCCCGTTACAGCTTCTGCCTCGGTCCAGACAGAGGTCCTAATGCCAGTTGAAGGACCAGTTCCATGTGCAGGGTGCCTGCATGCTGAAGCTCTGAGGAAACAAGTGGAGGAACTCAGAGAGGAAGTGGCGAGGCTGAGGAGCATTCAAGACAGTGAGAAGTACATTGATGAGATGCTTCTTGCAGCAACCAAGCTCTCCAGCACAGGAGAAGATGGGTGCCAACAGAATGTCGATGGTTGGACACAAGTCACCAGGGCCTGCAAAATCACCAATCCAACTTCTCCAGCCCTTGAATTGAAGAACCATTATGCAGCCCTGGAAGTGGAGGAGGTGAAAGCATCCCTGGAAAGGGAAGAACCAGAGTTCAAGTACCCCAAAGTTGCAGAATCAGTGACCAGAAGGAAACGAAGAGTAGTGGTGGTTGGAGACTCTCTTCTGAGGGGTACTGAGGCGTCCATCTGCCGACCAGACTTGATGTCCAGAGAGGTATGCTGTCTGCCTGGTGCCAAAATCCAAGATGTTACAGAGAGTTTGCTGAGATTCATCAAGTCCACTGACTATTACTCAGTGTTGCTAATCCATGTTGGAACAAATGATACTACCAGGTATACCTTGGAACGTATCAAAAGTGACTTCATGGCTCTGGGACAGAGGGTGAAGCAGTTAGGTGCACAGGTGGTGTTCTCTTCAATCCTCCCTGTTGAGGGTAAAGGCCAAGGCAGAGAGGCTCGCATCCTGGAGATGAATGCATGGCTGCGTGGATGGTGTCATCGAGAGCGTTTTGGTTTCCTAGACCATGGGATGCTGTTCCAAGGGTTGCAGAGCAGAGATGGCATCCATCTGTCCAAGAAAGGTCAACGCATCTTCGGTAGTAGACTGGCTAATCTACTGAATAGGGCTTTAAACTAGATTCATTGGGGATAGGTGAAGAAGGCCCCCAGGTAAGTGAAAGCCCCCAGATAGGTGATACATTAAATACCTTTATGGAAATGGGTAACAGGGGTAACATATGGAAAGCAGTGTGTATAAATGCCCGTAGCATGGGAAATAAGATCCCTGATGTTGAAGCTTTGGTGGGAGTGGCTGACTTGGATTTAGTGGCAGTTACAGAAACATGGTTCACAGAAAACCATGACTGGGATGTAACTATACCTGGCTATACTTTATTCAGAAAGGACAGGGTAGGAAGAAGGGGAGGAGGAGTGGCACTATATGTAAAAACTACTTTTAAAGCTTTGGAATTACAGAGCTTAAAAGGGAGAGAGGAGGCATTGTGGGTTAAACTAGAAAGAGGGAAAGAGAAATCTATTTGCATTGGTGTGATATACAGACCTCCCTCACAAGAGGAAGAGGTGGACAGAGTTAATTGAAGACATACGCAGCATTGCTAGGAAAGGGGAAGTGCTACTGATTTCAATATGCCAGATGTTGCTTGGCACATTCCTGCTGCAGTATCATCTAGAAGTAAGGAGATCCTGGATTCTCTACAGGGAGAACTATTCAGGCAATTGGTAACAGACCCCACACGTGAAGGGGCCATACTGGACTTGGTGCTTACCAATGGTGAAAGTGTTTCTGATGTTGTAGTGGGAGATCATTTTGCATCCAGTGATCACCAGATGGTGTGGTTCAGTATTAGGACTAGGACTGTTAGAATCCATTCCAAGGTGAGGATCTTAGACTTTAGGAAGACTAACTTTGCGAAGATGGGCCAATACCTCAGGGAGTCGTTAGTGGGATGGGAACAGCTGGGGGATGTAGAAAAAAGAGTGGGCAAAACTGAAAGGGGGTATTTTAAGGGCAACCAACCTTTTTGTTAAAATGGTAAATAAAGGCAAAAGGAAAAGGAGACCGCTATGGTTTTCGAAGGAAGTAGCTGAAAAAGTGAAGAAAAAGAGGGAGGCCTTCATGAAATACAAGAGATCACAGAGAGAGGAAGACAGGCATCTGTATTTGGGAAAACTTAGAGAAGCTAGCAAAGTAGTCAAGAAGGCAAAGATTCAAAAGGAGGAGGAAATATCCCCCCCATTTTATTGCATTGGCTAAGACATTTTTCAGATATATTAGTGAGAAGAGGAAGGGCAAAAGTGGTATTGTCAGATTCAAGGGTGTAGGGGGGGAATATGTAGAAGCTGATAAGGATAAAGCGGAATTGCTTAACAAATATTTTTGTTCTGTGTTCACAGATGAAGAACCAGGAGCAGGACCTCAGAAAACACCCAGAAATAGGAACTGAAGCGAGGGACATCTTGAACAATTTTCAGAAGACTGTGTTCGTGAGAAACTAGCTCAACTTAAAGTAGACAAAGCGATGGGACCGGATGGGATACACCCTAGAATACTGAGGGAACTTGGGGACGTTCTAGCAACTCCACTGACTGACCTTTTCAATCCCTCGTTGGAGTCGGGAGTGGTGCCAAAGGACTGGAGAGAGGCTCATGTGGTGCCTTTACACAAAAGCGGAAGTAAGGATGTGGTTGAAAACTACAGGCCGGTTAGTTTAACTTCGGTGGTGAGTAAATTATTGGAAGCGCTGCTGAAAGAGAAAATAGTGAGGTTTCTGGAGTCCAGCGGATTACAGGATCCGAGGCAGCATGGATTCACCAGAGGCAGGTCTTGTCAGACAAATCTGATTGATTTTCTTTGACTGGGTGACCAGGGAGTTGGACCGAGGGAGAGCTCTAGATGTGGTGTATTTAGATTTCAGTAAAGCCTTTGACACTGTTCCTCACAGGCGACTTATAAACAAACTGAGCACCCTAGGGATGGACCCTAAAGTTACTGCTTGGGTTAGAAATTGGTTGGGTGGGAGGCGACAAAGAGTACAAGTAAATGGAGCTCACTCTGAGGAGAAGGATGTTACCAGTGGTGTGCCCCAGGGATATGTCCTTGGTCCGATTATTTTTAACATCTTTGTTAGTGATATAGCGGAAGGGCTGTCGGGTAAGGTTTGCCTCTTTGCAGATGATACCAAAATCTGCAATAGAGTAGACACCCAAGAAGGTGTAGATAAGATGAGCTTGAAGAATGGTCTAGAATTTGGCAGCTGGGATTTAATGTTAAAAAATGTAAGGTCATGCATTTGGGCTGCAGCAATCCAAGGGAGCAATACCGTATAGGAGGTGAAGTACTTTTGTCCACTAAAGAAGAGCGGGACCTAGGCGTGGTTGTGTCTGATGTTTGTTTGTTTATGTTTATTAAAATACTTTCTATACCACCCCATACCAACGTCGTCTGGGCGGTTTACAATAGTTAAAAATTGCATTATATTACAGGCTGTTAAGAAAGGGAAAAGAACGCCAATTAAAATAATAAAAGCGACAGAAAAGAGACAAGGATAGAAAAACGTAACAGGTAGAGGAAAATCAACAGGAGGAAGGAGAGGGGGACAAAGACGGGGAAGGGAGATCAAATGCCAGACCAAACAAGTGGGTTTTGAGTTGCTTTTTGAAGGCTGGGTAAGACTGCTCTGAGCGGAGGGAAGGGGGAAGTGAATTCCAAAGTCTGGGGCCCAGAAAAAAGAAAGCCGAGGAACGGGTGGACTCAAGGTCGGCTTGGGAAGGGGAAGGGAGGGACATACGATTAACATGAATGGAGCAAAGCAAACGAGGAGGGGTGCGGAAGTGAATCAGGTCAGCAAGATAGAGCGGGGTACCTGTGTAAATCACCCTGTGTGCAAAAGTGAGAATCTTGTACTGTATGCGAAACGAGACCGGAAGCCAATGATGGTGCAGAAGTAGGGGAGTGACGTGGTCATAGCGAGAAGCACAAGAAAGTACACGGACCGCTGCATTCTGGACATGTTGTAAACGGGAGAGTTGGGATTGTGGTAGGCCAGCTAGAGAGACGTTACAGTAATCAATACGGGACATTACAAAAGAGAGAATAAGAGTAGCCAAGGCAGAGGATGAGAGAAAAGGGCGCACAGCTCGAAGCTGTTTGAGGGAAAGAAAAGAGCGCTGAACTATTGAAGAAATATGTTCCTTGAAAGAAAGAGATGAATCGAGAATGACACCAAGATACTTAATAGATGAAACAAGAGGGATGGGCTGGGAAGAAAGAGAAGGGCACAAGTGGGGGCAGGGCTCCCGAGGGTGAACCAAATGGCAAAAGACTTAGTAGGATTGACCTGAAGAAAATTAGTGGTGAACCAGGAGGCAACGGCAGAGAGACAGAGGTTAAGGGGAGAAATATCGGGCATATGAGAATCAGTATGGTGTAGGAGTATGATATCGTCCGCGTGATGATATCGTCCGCGTGATGATCTTAAAGTAGCTAAACAGGTAGAAAAGGCGACGGCAAAAGCTAGAAGGATGCTTGGGTGCATTCGGAGAGGAATGGCTAGCAGAAAAAAGGAGGTGAAAAAAGGAGTGGAGGAGTGGGCTAGTGGTTGGGGCAAGGTACTTCAGGCCGGAAGGTCAGGGGTTCAAATCCCACTAGAGGACAGCAGCCTTGGGCCGGAAGGACTGGGGTTTCTAGTCCCACAGGTGCTCCTTGTGGTCTTGGGCAAGCCACTTAACCCTCCGTAGCCCATGTTCCCTGTAAAATAGTTATCTCTAAGTTATAATGCCCTGTTCAATGTAATTTCAGTTTGTTCAATGTAAACCGCACTGATGCAGAATAGCACGGTATATAAGAGAATATAAATAAATAAATAAATAAATAATGCCTCTGTATAAGTCTTTGGTGCGACCTCATTTGGAGTATAGTGTGCAATTATGGAGACCGCACCTTCAAAAGGATGTGAACAGGATGGAGTCGGTGCAGAGGGTGGCTACTAAAATGATTAGTGGGCTTCATTATAAAGCATATGAGGACAGACTTAAGGATCTTAATATGTACACCTTAGAGGAAAGGCGGGATAGAGGTGATATGATTGAGATGTTTAAATACCTCCGTGGCATAAATGTTCAGGGAGAGAGCCTCTTTCAATTGAAAGCAAGTTCTGCTACGAGGGGACATGGGGTGAGGGTGAAGGGAGATAGATTCAGGAGTGATATGCAGAAATATTTCTTTACGGAAAGAGTAGTGGATCCATGGAATAGTCTCCCAGTGGAGGTGGTAGAGATGAGGACAGTAACTGAATTCAAAAAAGCATGGGACCAACACAGAGGATCTCTAAAGGTAAAAAGTGGACTGTTGTAGTTGTTGATATGGAAGGACAGACTAGATAGGCCATGTGGTCTTTTTCTGTCATCATGTTTCTATGTTTCTATGTTAAGATGACTGGCAATTAGTTGACCAATGACGTGTGTAAGAACGTGCAGTGGTGAGATGTGTCCAAACCAGTCCCGATATTGTCATGGAGCAATATTTACAATTGTGACATGGAACATGACCACTTTGATCAGGGGATAACAACCCCGGTCTATCTATCGGAGAAGTAGTTTTAACCAATAGGTCTCTCAAATTAGAACCTCTCGAAGGCTGTCATCAAGGACTTATTGAAACAAGGATGTAGCCATAATATAAGCCAATGTTGATTGAGAACCCGAACTATGTCTGAGCTAAGGTCCATGAATGGAAGGACTCCCACTATGTCGTCCGAAGCATGTCACGATGACACTTCCGATTGCTCCTGATTCAATAGCCATTCACGCTGAACATGATATGCTTGACGGTAGGCCATATCCACCACGCATGCAGGATAGCACTACTCAGCAATCTGTGTTTCAGATCTGCGGCATGATGTTTAAATTCATGTAATGAGAAGCATAATCTGCGTAATCTAAAAAATTGACCAAAAGGAAGTCCCTGCCGATGAGGGCCAGGATGGAAACTTTGATAACTCAAAAGACTGTACTGTTGGACAGACTTCCTATAAAGAGTGGTTCTCAACTTCCCTGCTTCTCTAAAGACCAACATGTCTAAAAACTCAATCTGATGTTGTTCCATGTGCGCTGTGAATTTTATGTTGGATTTCAAGGAATTTAACCAATGAATGAAATTCTGAAGAGAGAGCAAATCAGAATCCCAGATGAAAAATGTCATCCAGGAATCCATTGGATGCTCTTTCTCTATGTCATTATGGTTTGCCCATTCATCATACAGAGTTGTGTTTTATCTTCCTCAGCCACTTATGAGAAGTTTTGGCTTTATACGGAGGATTTGCAAGTTTGGGTGTTGAACCTATAATTGATTAAAAAGAAGTTTACCATCTGGTGTGGATGATAAACAGTTCATTCCTCCCTTGGTACACTCTCTGACAAAAAATGTTTAGAATTTTTCAGGGACTTATTTGGTGACCATTTTGCAGTGATTCATTTTGTCACTGATAATAAGAATTGTTCTTTACAGAATTGATTTAATTAGCACAACCTGATGTATTAAGGCATGTTAAATCAATTTAACGCATACTAGATTTTTGAGGCACCCTAAGGAATCGAGTGCGCATTTATGAATGAATACCTCTATCAAGTTCTGTGATTGTGCCTAAGAAACAGCACTGAAAGAGGTCAGTGTATTGACCCATAAATTTTTCAAAATATTTAGCACACATTCCCAGTCATGATGATACATGTTAAATAAAGAAATAAGCTCCTTTTATGTGGAGGCAACATTTTCTTAAAGGGGCTACCAGCTCCATGTCAGAAGTCCCATCCAGATGGATCCAAGTCCCTGGTATGTCAGTGGCTCATGTGAACTCCCTCCAGTCCTGCACAAAAAATAAAAGTGCCCAAAATGCCGTCGCTGCTAAACCCCAACCTGTATGGTAATTCCACCTCATAAATACCCAAAGTAGGCTCCCTTATGGCCTCCTGTGGCCCCAGACATACTCCAAATTTTAAAATCTAGAAGGGGATAGGAGCAGTCTCCACGTACACCTGTTCTGGTGAAGCTATTTTCAAATATACTTTCAATTGGCCACTTGTGGTATGTTTGAATTTCTCACTAGGGCTCAGGAGATGCTATTTTTCAAAATGGTGCCACCAGAGCCTTATGCTTATGGCCTCTCACCTAGATTTTGGTAATTAAACGCCAATCATGATCAACCTAACACCACCGTTCCCATAATAGTCCTGTAAAAATGTATAATGTACATTATAATTTCAGATATAAAACTTTGCTTAATAGGTATGGATGCCTGCTCTCCCTGTAGGTAAAACAGTGTGCTTATAGTTCTTTGAGTTTGTGTCACGTTGCTTTGATTTCTGCTGCCCAGAAGCTGCAGTCCTAGGCCACTGCCTAATTTTGCTGAGCCTGCCCTGAATAATATTTCCACAGGGGGCATCTATCACTATAGGGAGGGAGGGAGGGAGGGAAGTGCTTAGCCCACAAAGGATTATAGGCCCTTTGGAGGGGATCTCTGAAACATGCCAGTGTCCCTTTAAGAACATGTTGTCAATGTTAAAAAGGGCACCGGGACCTGTAAAAAGAAAAAAACACTTCAATAAAATGTAGCAATATTTTTGTGCAAACAGACCTGCAAAGCATTTTTTGCAAAAAGGCATATTAATGGGCTGCTTGGCATGCATTTCCATTGCAGCAGTCCAGTAATATGCAATTTAAAAAAACCCCACATTTTTATTTATTTATTTAAAAGTTTTTCTATACCGCCTTCTCCTTTAATCAAGGCGGTTTCCACAGCAAGTGGTTCAAGTGTGTTCATGCAGTGATACAGATTGTGTGTTTGGTGTATATTAGATTCTTTTGAGCTATTTACATTATGAGCTATATACATTCTTATGTAGAAGGGACAGGGGAGGGGGGTGGTCTTTTGTTCTTGCTTGTTGAGTAGATCATGTGATGTGTCCATAGTGTTCAATGAATAGTGTTGTCTTAAGCTGCTTCCGAAATTCTTTGAGGTCTGTTAGTTCATCTGGGAGGGTGTTCCAAATTGCCGGTGCAGCCAGGGAAAGGGCTCGTTCTGCTGTCTTAGAGTTTTGCAGCTAGTGTTAGAGTTTTGCAGCTAACGTGCTGTGATAGTGTAAATGCCATGTGCTTTATCTGTTAGGGGCGTGCACAGCATTTCCCCGTATGGAAAATGCAAACAATGCTGCCTATCCCCGGAGCTTTCCTACTCCTGTTATAACATAGGATAAGGATGGGTTTGAGTGGATATTGGTTGCTGTACAATGCATGAAGATTATCTGGGTATTGAGGCTTATTACCTGTTATAGGTTTGGGCTGGTAGGGAAGGAATGTCATATTCTTGGATGGATTAAGGCAGTATGGATTGCAATGTGTTGATTGACACTATGGGGGTATGTGATGGGGGAGGCTATGAAGGATAGGTGCTTGAGAGTAAGAAGAGAGAGGGGAAGTGGGTGGGGAGGGCATAGACACATTCATTGTGAAAGGCTAACGATGGAGAGAGTGTGTCAGTGGGTTTGTTCTGAGGGGATTGGGAGATAAGTGCAGAGGGCAGGGGAAGGCGTTAAGGGAGTGGGTTTGAACATGATGGTATTGGAGGGATATGTGCTGATATGGTTCTTGGTAGGGGTCCCGTAGAACTCGCACTGTTTAGGGTAGAGACTCCAAGCTGTGGGGGTCCCTATACAGCTTCTCCGTCGGACAACTGGCTTTTGTTGCATTCCTGAATACCAAGATGATGAGATTTTTTTCCAGGAATATTTGTGGCATTGGCTCTCCTATGAAATGGCATAAATATAGAAAGCTTTAAGGGATAAGAAGCCAACTATTGCTTTTCTTCAAGAAACACATCAAACATAGTTGGAACATGCCAAATTGAAATGTTGATGGCTTGGTGAAGCATATGGTTCCTCCTCCTCCAGAGAACAAAAGGTCAGAGTGGCTATTTTGGTTCAGAGAGATGCCGGGTTTGTGAAGGACTAGAACAACTTTAACCTACTTGGATCAACTATCAATAAAGAAGCAACAAGCAGTCAAGAAATCAGACGACGCATTGCCCTTGGCAGAATGGCTATGAAAGACCTAGATAAGATTCTCAAGAGCAGAGATGTGTCTCTCCATACAAAGATTCGACTTGTTCAAGCCATGGTATTTTCAATAACATCATATGGATGTGAAAGCTGGACAGTGAAAAAGAGAGACAGGAAGAAAATTGATGCCTTTGAATTATGGTGCTGGCGGCGAATACTGTGTATACCATGGACTGCCCGAAGAACAAACCAGTCGGTACTAGAGGAGATCAAACCTAAGCTTTCTTTAGAAGCTCAGATGACAAGACTTCGGCTTTCATACTTCGGACACATCATGCGAAGAGAGAGATCATTAGAGAAAGACATCATGCTTGGCAAGATAGAAGGTCAACGCAAAAGAGGAAGGCCAGCAATGAGATGGATCACTACAATAACAGCAGCTACGGGTACCAGTCTGTCGTCAATGAGCCGCCTGACTGAAGACCGAACACAATTTAGGATAGCTATCCAGAGGGTCGCCATGAGTCAACTCCGACTCGACGGCACTGAACAACAGAAAAAGGGACTGCTACTTCTGGAGAGAGATCTGCAATTATGAGTATATACATCTGGGAATTTTCGGAAAGGACTTCTCTGTATTAAAGCTAATTAATCTGTGAACCCAGTGTTTTTTGCTAAATCAGTCAGGGCCTAGTAGCAGCAGTTTAAGTTTAAATTTAAAACACAGAAGAGAGCTTTCTGGTTAAATTTGGAACCCAGCAGAGAGCTTGTAGTTTAAATTTCATAATAAATCAGAGCCTAGCAGCAGCAAAGAGCTGTAATTTTAAATCAAATCAGAATATAACTTAGCATAAAAGGCAAAACAGGGTCAGTACTCTGTGAGCAACAAATAAAGTCTTCTAGAGACCTTTACAAAGAGGCCTTCTACCTAGAGGGCAAGAGACCTGTGAAACTTTTTCAATAGGTGTTAACACCAGGTGGCAGGTCAAAAGGACATTTTGAAAGAATCCTTCTATCCAAGCAAGGACTGTTAATCACTCAGGAAGTTGGACACAGCTTACCTCAGAAGCACAGGACATAGTACTGTGTAATAGCCCTCTTTTAATAAGTGTTATTTCCCTCCCTCCCCTGGGATAATCGTACCTTTATAGGTACTTAAACATCTTAAAGAAAAGGAGGTGCTCTCAGGTAAAGCTCGTTATCCAAATCAGTCATACACTAAGGACCTGAGATTAATTAAGCTTCAGGTGAACAAGGTATATTAAACGTATTAGGTACAGTTTTATTAGTATAAATATCCATGGCAACCCTTAGTAAGTAAAGAACTTAAAGATCAAAACACAAGCTTAAAACTAAGATGCAGACAGCAGTCCAGCAGCGAGATGGGGGCTTTCCAGTCTTTTGCATTGAGTGTCACATGTATGATTTTCTCCCAGTTGGTGAGAGGTCTTACATGTGCACTAGGTACAAGGAGCTCTTTGCTCTTAGGGAACGAGTCCGTTCTCTAGAGGCTAGAGTAGCAGACTTGGAAAACATAAGAAAGACAGAGAGGTACATGGACGAGACCTACAGGGATATAGTCCTGAAGTCCCACCTCCAGTCTGGCAGCATCCCTGTAGCCATGGAGGAGAGAGGTCACGTGACGGGAGAGCATCACCCTGGTGTGGCAGGAAGTGATCCTGTAACTAGTATCTGTCCTCCAGGTGATGTAAAACCCTCTCGCACCGAGGAAGTTTCTCCAGGGCCATGTGTCCATGAGGGAAAGGTTAGGACAGCCGTTATAGTTGGTGGTTCGATCATTAGGCATGTAGATAGCTGGGTGGCTGGTGGACGTGAGGATCGCCTGGTAACATGCCTGCCTGGTGCGAAGGTAGCGGACCTCACACTCCACCTAGATAAGGTCTTAGATAGTGCTAGGGAGGAGTCTGCTGTCTTGGTATATGTTGGTACCAATGCCATAGGAAAATGTGGTAGGGAGGTTCTGGAGGCTAAATTTAGGCTTTTAGGTAGGAAGTTGAAATCCAGAAATTCCAGGGTAGCGTTCTCTGAAATGCTTCCTGTTCCACATGCAGGACCCAAAAGGCAGGCAGAGCTCCGGAGTCTCAATGCGTGGATGAGACAGTGGTGCAGAGATGAAGGTTTTGGATTTGTTAGGAACTGGAGAACATTCTGGGGAAAGGAGGGGCTCTTCCGAAGGGATGGGCTTCACATTAACCGGAATGGAACCAGGCTGCTGGCATTAACCTTTTAAAAAGGAGATAGAGCAGCTTTTAAACTAGATAATTTTATTATTATATTTATTATTTTATTTATTTTATTAATGTATATAAAATGTAAATAGTTTTGACAATTAATGCACAGTTATTTGTATAAAGTTACAATGTTATAAATCTCTGTTAACAACTATTATCTGTATAAAGTTAAAAAAAATCTCTGTTTCATGTAATGTATACATTAGTATACAAATTTGTTTACTTGTTCCATGTAAACCGCCCCTGATCTCTGGAAGGGGCGGTATAGAAGAAATAGCTAAATAAATAAATAAAATAAAATAAATAAATAATAGGGGAAAGCCGACAGTTGCCCAAGAGCGCATGGTTCGGAAGAATGTGTCCTTGAAGGATACTACCAAAAGCAGAGAGGTTCCAAAAAAGAGTAAAGTAGCCCAAATGCCCTCGAATATGGAGCAGACAGAGCTTAAAGATCCCAAATTACCCATGTCTATCATAGCCAGATTAATATGAATAAAATGCAGTCTCTAAAATGCTTGTATGCAAATGCTAGAAGTCTAAAAAATAAGATGGGAGAGTTAGAATATATAGCACTAAATGAAGACGAATCAAATCCATCGAACACAAGTCTGAGTACCTAAATCTCCTCTCAAAATACAAAGAAGAGGTCAACGCCGCCAAAAGGACCCATCACACCAACCTATTGAACAAAGCTATCAATAAGCCTCGTGAACATTTTGAACTAGTGAAATCTCTAACCAAAACAGCCCAGGCAGACCACTATGATAACGCGATCAAACCCCAAATCCTTGCAGACCACTACGCAAGCAAACTTACTGCAGCCTCGCCCACTATCTGTCTGAACACAAAATATCGGAAAACCAGTATAGAACAGGATCAGGCATGGAGCAACTTTCACAACATTGATGATCAGCAAACTATCAACATAATAACGAACATCAATTCCACCACTTCCCCGCTAGATCCCTGCCCAGCTGCATGGGTCAAGGCGGCAAAAAAAGATATTATCCAACAAGTCTCGCATATTGTGAACCAATCCCTACAACAAGGAATCATGCCAGCGCAACTCAAGAAATCCATAATAAAACCAATTCTAAAGAACACATAACTCAACAAGATCGACCCAGCATCCTACCACCCCATCTCCAGCATATCTTTCCTAGCAAAGATCATAGAAAAGGCAGTACTTATACAACTACAAGATCATCTGGATGACCACGAAATCCTGGATAAACAGCAATACGGATTCAGACAACATCATGGGGTTGAAACGCTGTTAATAGCACTCCTTAACAGCTTTCTCAAAGGCCTTGAAGACAAAAAGAAAATGTTTATACTCATCTTCATTGACATCTCTGCTGCCTTTGATACAGTCCATCATGGAATCCTCCTTAACAAGCTCGAATCAATAGGAATAGTGGGAACCCCCCCTAAAATGGTTCTCCTCCTACATATCAAACAGAATGCCACAGGTTCAATTCAATGGTGAAAAGGCAGAAGCATTCTCTCAAACACAAGGCATACCTCAGGGCTCGGCTCTCTCAGCACTACTTTTCAACATTTATATGCAGCCCCTCTGTAATATTTTCCAGCAGCATAATATCAAATACCACATTTATGCAGATGATATTATGCTATACATGCAACTGGATACCGTCAACCCTAACTATATCCAGCTTGAAACATGCCTGAACGAGATGTTAATATGGTTACAGCAAAACAACATGACGATCAACCTTAAGAAAACTGAGGTGATGTATATCTCCAGTAAACCAAACTTTGAACCTCCTGCGACAATTACCCTGTGTAACAATACGTACAACACAAAGAATGAAATAAAATACCTGGGAGTCACATTTGACAGCAACCTAAAGATGGAAAAGCACCTACGCAAAACCAACAAGGCCATTTTCCACAAACTTAGAGTGTTACAACCTCTACGGAGCATCCTCGACCCTCACGATTTTAGGTCTGTTGCGCAAGCACTCATTATGCCACACTTAGACTACTGCAACGCCATCCTTCAGGGACTCCCAAAGAAAACGCTAAACATCCTGCAAATGGCCCAAAATGTGGCGGCGAAGATCATCATGCAAAAAAGTATTACTGAGCACATCACGCCCGTATTGATCGAGCTGCATTGGCTTCCCATCACTGCTCGGATACAATACAAAACATTGATAACCACCTTCAAACTTGTACATAACATTGCTCCATCCTTTCTCTCCACCCTTATCAACACGCAACCGCACAACAGAAACAGAAGAACCGGCAACTCAGACACACTACACGTTCCGACTGATATCAGATCTGTCAAATCCAGTACTAGCCACCGAGCATACTCATACTCTGTCCCGACCCTCTGGAACCAACTACCACCTGAACTACGTGCGACCAAAGACCTTATTGCTTTCAGGAAAAAACTAAAGACACATCTATTCCAGTGTCAATACAATTTGATGTAAATCCCAGGGGGCTACGAGATGTCCCAAATTGAAACATATATCCCGTTATACAAAAATTATGTAAAAATTATGTAAAAAATGTACATATGTAAATTCTGAACCTCCTCACGACTTTATTACTGTGTGCCGTGCTTTCCTGTCTAATCACTGTGTTTATACCCCAAAATTTCCCGTCATGATTTGACAATTTCCAATCTGTAATCAAACCGCTGCTGATCGCTGGAAGTAGCGGTATACAAATGTATTCTAAATAAATAAATATGATTGGATTATCAGAGACATGGTGGAAGGACGACAACCAGTGGGACACTGTGATACCTGGGTACAAACTATATCATAATGATAGAGCTGATCAAATTGGTGGAGGGGTTGCGCTCTGTTAGAGAGGGCATTGAGTCAGAAAGGATTAAAGTTTTTTGCAGGAAACAAAATTTGCTGTAGAATCTCTGTGGATTGAAATTCCATGTAAAAAGGGGAAGGCGATGGCAATGGGGGTGTACTATCGACCACCTGGCCAAAATGAACAAGTGGATGATTAAATGCTCAAAGAAATCAAGGAAGCTAAGAAAGGTTACAGCGCAGTAATAATAATGGGTGATTCAAATTACCCCGGTATCGACTGGGTCAATGTCACGTCAGGACATGCTAGGGTGATAAAGTTCCTAGATGAAATAAATGACTGCTTCTTGGAGCAGCTGGTTCATGAACAGACCAGAGGGGAAGCCATATTGGTCCTAGTACTTAGCGGAACACCATATCTGGTACAAGAGATAAGGGTGTTGGGGCCACTTGGCAATAGTGATCATAGCATGATCGCGTTTGATTTAATTAGTGGAGGAAGGATAGTAAGGAAATCCACAGTACTACCTTTTAACTTTCGAAAGGGAAACTATGATAAAATGAGGAAAATAGTTAAGAAAAAACTAAAAGGAGCAGTTGCAAAGGTTAAAGACTTACATCAAGCTTCGGTGGTGTTGGAAACTACTATCTTGGAAGCCCAGACCAGCTGTATTCCACGCTTTAAGAAAAGTGGAAGGAAGTCCAAAAAACTGCCAGCATGGTTTAAAGGTGAGGTCAGAGAGGCTGTTGCCAAAAAAGCATCTTTCAGGAAATGGGGAAAAAAGAGCCAAACGACGAAACCTGGAAACAGCACAAGCACTGGCAAGTCAAATGCAAGGCATTGATAAGGCAGGCAAAGGGAGAATTAGAGAAGAAGCTTGCTGCGGAAGCAAAAATGCGAAATAGTCTTTTTCAAGTACATTCGTAGCAAAAAAAACCTGTGAGTGTCAGTTGGTCCATTAGATGATAGAGGAGTTAAAGGGGCATTAAGAGGCGACAAGGCGATAGCGGAGAGACTGAATTAATTCTTTGCTTTGGTCTTTACTGAGAAAGATGTAGAGATGTTACCCATGACTGAAGTGGTATTTAAAGGTGTGGAAGAATTGAAGGAAATATCGATACATCGGGAAGATGTATTACAACTATTAAATAAACTGAAGAGTAGCAAATCACCTGGGCCAATGGTATACATCCAAGGGTGTTGAAAGAACTGAAATATGAGATTGCAGACCTGCTATTAGTAATCTGTGGATTTTCATTAAAATCATCTGTAATACCTGAAGATTGGAGGATCGCCAATGTAACGCCAATTTTTAAAAAGGGTTCCAGGGGTGATCCGGGAAACTACAGACCGGTGAGCCTGACGTCAGTACCGGGAAAAATGGTAGAAACCATCATAAAGAACAAAATTACTCAGTATGTAGATAGTCATTGCCTAATGGGAGACAGCCAATGTGGCTTTAGACAAGGAAGATCTTGTCTTACTAATGTTATGTTTTTTTGAAGGTGTGAATAAACAGGTGGACAAAGGTGAGTCGGTTGATATAGTGTATCTGGACTTTCAGAAAGCCTTTGACAAGGTCCCTCATCAGAGACTTTTGGCAAAACTAAAGAGTCATGGGATAGGAGGCAGTGTACTATTGTGAATCAGGAACTGGTTAAAAGATAGAAAGCAGAGGATAGGGCTAAATGGCCAATTTTCCCAATGGAGAAAGGTGAATAGTGGTGTACCCCAGGGATCTGTGCTGGGTCTGCTGCTTTTTGACAAATTCATAAATGACCTGAAAAGGGAATAACGAGTGAGGTTATCAAATTTGCAGATGACACAAAACTATTTAAAGTTGTTAAAACCCAAGAGGATCTTGATAAATTGGAAGACTGGGCATCAAAATGGCAGATGAAATTTAATGTGGACAAGTGCAAACTTATGCACCTAGGGAAGAACAACCCAAACTATGGTTACACGATGCAAGGTTCCACATTAGGAACCAACACCCAGAAAAAAGATTTAGGCGTCATTGTGGATAACATGTTAAAAACATCGGCCCAGTGTGCAGCGGCGGCCAAGAGAGCAAATAGAATGCTAGGTATCATAAGGAAAGGAATGGAAAATAAAACAAAAGATATTATAATGCCTCTATATCGTTCCATGGTGAGACCACACCATGAATATTGTGTGTAATTCTGATCGCCGTATCTTAAAAAGGATATAGCGTTATTAGAAAAGGTTCAAAGAGCCACCAAAATGGTAAAGGGGATGGAGGGATACTCCTATGAAAGGCTAAAAAGGTTAGGGCTCTTTAACCTGGAAAAGAGACAGCTGAGGGGCGATATGATAGAAGTCTATAAATTAATGAACGGAGTGGAACGGGTAAACCTAGATCGATTGTTTACATTATCAGAATATAGAAAGACTAGGGGACATGCAATGAAGCTACAGGGTAAACTATTTAAGACTAATAAAAGAAAATATTTTTTCACTCAACGTGTAATCAAACTCTGGAATTTGTTACCGGAGGATGTAGTAAAGGCTGTTAGCGTAGCTGGGTTTAAAAGAGATTTGGACAAGTTCCTGGAGGAAAGGTCCATAACCATTATTAAGAAGGGACCCAGGATATCAATGCTTGACCCAGTACAAGCATTGAGGAACCTGTGTCTTTTGGGGAAACTGCTAGGTATGTATGACCTAAATTGGCCACTGTTGGAAACAGGATACTGGGACCTTGGTCTGACCCAGTATGGCATATCTTATGTTCTTATGAATGGGTTACAGTGGACTCTCAGGGTCACTTCCTTTTTGTTGAAGGCTACCTTAAGAGGAAAGCCATTATTTTAGAGAATGTATATGCCCCCAACATTATGACCCTAATCTATTCGGAGTTGGTGTGGTGTCTTAACTCCCTTGAGGTGACCTCTCTTGTTCTTGGTGGGGATTTCAATTGTGTTCCTAATGAAGAGTTGAATCATTCTTCATTGGGGCCTAGAGGGCTGTTAAGGCAAGCAAGATGCATATCAAATTGTTGTGATGTTTGTGGCCTTGTTGAAGCCTAGTGAGTTTTACATCCCTTAGAGTGAGATTACACCCATTACTCCCACACTCAGGGCTGTTGGTCATGTCTTGACTACTTTCTGGTAGCAGAAGGTCCTTTTGATAAAGCTGAAAGGGCAGAGCTTGGTCCCCTGGAGATCTCACATCATGCTGCAGTATGGCTTGATTTTTGTTGGGGAAGGGGGAGGTTCATCGATCCTCCCTGTGGCATTATCTGCTATCACCTGCTAGGGATACAGCTTTTCAGGCTTTTCTATGTTCTAAGTGAGAGGTTTCTGGAGTCCAGTGTATTGTAGGATCCGAGGAAGCATCTTGTCAAACAAATCTCTCTGACTGGGCATCCAGAGAGTTGGACCGATTTCAATAAAGCCTTCTCCACTGTTTCACACAGGAGACTTATAAATAAATTGAGCACTCTAGGGATGGACCCTAAAGTGACTGACTGGGTTAGAAATTGGTTGAGTGGGAGGTGACAGAGTACAAGTAAATGGAGTTCTGTCTGAAGAGAAGGATGTTACCAGTGGTGTGCCACAGGGTCTTTTTAACATTTTTGTTAGTGATATAGCAGATGGGCAGTTTGCCTCTTTGTGGATTATACCAAAATCTGCAGTAGAGGAGACATCCAGAGAGTAAAAAACATGAAAGATCTAGCAAAATTTGAAGAATTTAACAGCTGAGATTTAATACTAAAAAATGTAGGGACATGCATTTGGGCTACAAAAATCCAAGGGAGCCATACAGTATAAGGGGTGAAGTCCATGAAAGAAGAGTGGGATCTGAGGGTGATTGTTAATCTTAAGGTGGCTAAACAGGTAGAAAAGATGACAGCTAAAGCCGGAAGGATGCTTGGTTGCATAGAGAGAGGAATGACCAGTAGGAAGAAGCAGGGGCGGCCCAAGAAGTGTGCGGGGCCATGTGCGAAGACTTGTTGTGGGGCCTTATTTGCATAAATATTTGCATAATGTTAACGTGCACTAACTTTTAGTAAACATGCCTCTTAATGAGTGTCTGGATAAAGAAAGACTACCAGATTTCTACATTACTATGCTCCAGTGCCAACCGCCAGGCACATTAAGAAGTACTATAAACACTGCCCATTTAGAACCCATAGCAAACCCGTCATATCATAACAGCACTATCAGGACTCACAAAGTACCAAACCCTACCTAGCAAAAGGCAACACTGAAAATATTAAATCAGAACATCTCAGAGAATACCAATACATCTCCTACTGGGGAAAGAGAACAAGTGGCACTATCACATAGAAACTACATGAACAGAATACCTCAGCTCAGTTACACATGCAGAACATAGACCGTCACCAAACAAAAAACAAGGTATCATAATTTAGAAATAGAAAGACAGTAATTAAACTGGGAACCCCAAAGGCCAAAGTTGGAAAGTACAACAACAGTGGAGAAATAAAACTATAAATGAATTTCTTCTTGTACTAAACAAAAACGCAAAGATGTTAACAAAGCACATTTCCCAAAGCTGACATATTCCAGTTAATAAATTCAAAATAAAGTATTTTTCTACCCTTTGGGCGGTTTATTTTTCAGTTGCAATTGCTCCAGTCACTTTCTTTTGTTTTTTTCGTGTCTTCGGCATTTGTCCTTTCATCTCTTCTATTTTTTTCCCATTCTCCCTTTACATCTCCTCCTTTAACATACTGATCTTCCCCCTTTTGCTCTTTCCTCCATTTCTTTTTCATCCACTCAAATTTCACCCTTCCATCCTCAATCCACACTTATTATCCCAATACCCGGCCAACCGTAGATTTTTTTCCCTCCTACACAATCTTTCTTTCCCCTCTCCATTCTCACTTCCCCAGCCCTATCCCCTTCTAGTCCTCCCCCAACATCAGCTCCCTTCTAGTCCTCCCCCAGAATCAGCTCCCTTCTAGTTCCAGCCACACCCAGCATCCACTCCCTTCTTGTCCCATTCTCCTATCCCCCTCCATCAGCCCATTTCCAGTCCTATCCCCCATCAGCCATTTGCAATCCTATTCCAGCCCCCCATCAGCCATTTCCTGTCCTATTCTAGACCCCCCTTGAAGAGCCCCGTGGCTGACTAGGCTGCTGCAGAGGGAGCCAGGGAAGCCTGCGCAAGGCCCCAGCTCACCTCTGCACAACCGCCAGCATGAAGAGCGCTGTTTTCCCTCATGCTGGTGGCTGTTTTACTGTGAAGCGCGCTGAATGCTGGGAAAGGTTAAAGGGCATTTTCCGGCACTCGCGTGCTTCACAGTAATAGTCACCAGTATGAGGAAAAACATTGCTCTTCACGCAGGCAGCTGTGCAGAGGTGAGCCGGGGCCTTGCGTGGACTTCTCTGGATCACCTCTGAAGCAGTCCATTGTGTGTGAATGAAGTTCGTGCAGGGCCCCCTGAAGCACGGGGCCCTGTGTGAACAACATTCTTGTACAATGGACAGGCTGGCCCTGGGAAGGAGGAGGTGATAGTGCTTCTATATAAGTCTTTGGTGAGACTGAATTTGGAGTATAGTATGCAATTCTGGAGCCCACACCTTCAAAAGGATACAAACAGGATGAAGCCAGTGTAGAGGGTGGCAACCAAAATGATCAAGGGCCTTGTCACAAGGCATATGGGGACAGACTTAAAGATCTCAATATGTATACTTTGGAGGAGAGGTGGGAGAGGGGTGATATGATGATTGTTGTTAAGTGCCGTTGAGTCTTCAGTCAGGCAGCTCATTGTTGACAGACTGGTACCCGTAGCTGCTGTTTTTGTATCAATCTATCTCATTGCTGGCCTTCCTATTTTGTGTTGACCTTTTATCTTGCCAAGCATTAGTCTTTCTCTAATGATCTCTCTCTTCGCACGATGTGCCCAAAGTATGAAAGTCGAAGTCTTGTCATCTGAGCTTCTAAAGAAAGCTTAGGTTTGATCTCCTCTGGTACTGACTGGTTTGTTCTTCGGGCAGTCCATAGTATACGCAAAATTAGCTGCCAGCCCATAATTCAAAGGCATCAATTTTCTTCCTGCCTATCTTTTTCACTGTCCAGCTTTTGCATCCATATGATATTGAAAATACCATGGCCTGAACGAGTCGAATCTTTGTAGTGAGAGAGACATCTCTGCTCTTGAGAATCTTGTCTAGGTCTTTCATAGCCATTCTGCCAAGAGCAATGCATCGTTGGATTTCTTGACTGCTTGTTGCTTCTTTGATAGTTGATCCCATTCCACATCAGTGCTCATTGACATATTGTAAAATACAAGGGGTATTAGTATAGCTCTTTCTCCACACCTTCCAGATGTGTATGACAAAATTAACACTTTTCAGATGCTTGTTCGTGCTTGGAGCAGGTTTAACTTTAGATGCGATTCAGGACATCCAAGGCTTTTCCGAGATCAAGTGGGGACATCCAGGTTCTTAGAAGCACCCTGGCCATGCCTCCGATATGCCCCTGTTCAGACTTGGACGTCCTCACTCTGGGTATGTCAACAGACCAGACTTCTAAAATGTTTCTGGAGACGTTTTTATGATTTTGATATTTGCATACCTGTTTCCAGATGTCCAAATTGTGAATCGGGCTTCCAAAATAACCCCCATACTTCTTAAAATATAAAAGTATGCACACAGAGCGCGCACACACAGATTTACAGCTTCTTCGGAGCAGGTGTAAATTTGTTTGAAAGTATTTACACACTACTGGGAATAATTGTAGGGGCCTATTTTACAAAGGCATATAGATGCCTATGTTGCCTTTATAAAATGTCATTCTTCAACCTTAGCAAAGTTATTCACAGCTTATCAGAGAACAGTCTTTTAAGGGCCATCAAAAGTTTCACACAGAGCTTCCTTCATATTTATCATGAACTGTTGTACCTTTCACCATCGGTCCCACGCTTTTTTTAAATTTGTTTTTTGCACAATCATAGAATGTATATGCAATATCACTTACCATGGAGAGGAGCAAAGATAAGCAATATTTCATATGCATTCTGTTGTGCAAAATACTTACATTAAAAGTGCGGGGCTGATGATGAAAGCTACAAGAGCTCATGATAAATATGCACGAAGCTGTGTGTGAAACCTTTTGATGGCCCTGAAAAAAACTGTTTTCTGATAAGCTGGGCATAACATTGCTAAGGTTGAAAAGTGAGTTAGTAAGACTTGGCAGTCAAGTTTTTGTGTGAGGCCTTTATAAAATGGGCATAAAATAGGTGCTTTTTAGGAATTTTCACATAGGCATCCTGTTATAAAATTAGCTCCTTGTTAAAGTTCTTTAGAACATAATTGGCAGAGACTGAGCCCCTTGCACTTTTTTTCCAAATTGGTGTTGATAACAAACTGCAGCCTGGGTCATAGTGGGATGGGGGAGGAACAAGAGGGCACAGACTGAGTTTTAAAATCTGATGAGATGTCTCACTCAAAGTTTGGGCCCTGCAAAAGAGACAAAACATCTGCACATCAGCCAATTGGCATGAAACAGCAACACCTACTGCCAAGATCAACTTTAGGGAGGAAAGCTGTGTGGAGATCTGGGGTGTGGGGGTGGAATGGAGGAGGGGAGGGGAATTCCAATAAGACGACCTGCCTTGCCTCTCCTCGTCTCATGAGTTCAGCTGAAAGCCATGAATACTATGGACAGATCTGGCAGGGGCTGGAAACAATTGAAGAGCTCATAGCTAGAAGCCTAAATATCCCATTTCTTGATGGTGAAGGAAATAGAATAGGATAGTCTGCACAGAAATGTCTTTGCTTCTTAGTGCCCATAAAATATATTTAACTAAGAATCTACATCTTAAGGACTTTACTTTATTAAGGCAACAATGAGTAGAAAACAGAGTGAATGGCTGATATTGTTGTTTTAAACTAGCCATCTGTTCAAGACAGGACAATGTAAAGATATGCTTGTCTCCATTCATGACAGATGAGGTATTCATGACAGATTTGGTAAGAGAATGCATCATAAGTACATCATTAACAAAACTGGAGAGTGTGGTCTCTCCTAAATTTGTCTTCTCAAGAGATGAAAGCAGGTTCTGTGTAATGTCAAAGCAGCCCCCACTAAAAAGGGTGCCATACCTCTATGCACCCACAACCCCAAATGCTATGCTCTCACCAATTATTTGCAGTTAATTTAGTTGAGAGAAAAAATACAAATACTGCCACACAGTTTTTAAATGAGGTGCTATTCATCATCAGAGGCTGATAGGCCAAAACCCACTTACTATATCAAAATAGCGAGCATGTGTCCTCATGAAAGGTCATTTGAAAAAATAAAGGGCATAAAATATATAGCAAGTAATGCTAAAACCATGTCCCTAGGTAAAACATGTAAACCGCTTTGACTGAAAGAGAAAGTGATATATAAACCCTGTTAAATAAGTAAATAGCTGCAGAAATGGGCTCATAGCTGGCTTAATTAGGCAGGCTAGACAGTTACCAAGGCCAACAGCTTCTGGCAGATGGAAAAGAGCAGCTGCAAGTAGGGTGACTGA
The DNA here is from genome assembly GCA_033557465.1 of Ichthyophis bannanicus. Lineage (NCBI taxonomy): Eukaryota > Metazoa > Chordata > Amphibia > Gymnophiona > Ichthyophiidae > Ichthyophis > Ichthyophis bannanicus. The sequence continues at coordinate 70,956,546 of CM066050.1, read as the reverse complement.
GTCTATTGCTTTGCTTTAACTCAGATGGGCAATTTGCAAATCACCCATTTCCCCAGGTAAATCGCTTTTGGAAACTGCCATCATTTGTGTGTGTGTGTGTGTATAAATATTTTATAGTTCAATCTTTTTATTGAAAAACAACATAATACACAATTCCAAATGAATGGGGTTTCTTATACATGTCGAGGATAAATGAAATAGTCGAACATTTTCAAACATTTTCCACCAAAGATTTATACAGAGGCACTATCACCTCCTTCCTGCTGACCATTCCTCTCCCTATGCACCCAAGAATCCTTCTGGCTTTTGCTGTCACCTTTTCTACCTGTTTAGCCACCTTAAGATCATCAGATACAATCACGCCCAGGTCTTGTTCTTCTTTCATGGACACAAGTACTTCACCCACTATACTGTACCACTTCCTTTGATTTTTGCAGCCCAAATGCATGCCCCTACATTTTTTAGCCATAAATCTCAACTGCCAAATTCTGTGTCTGTCTTCAAGCTTAGCTAGATCCTTCCTCATGTTATCTACTCCTTCCTAGGTGTCTACTCTACTGCAGATGTTGGTATCATCCACAAAGAGGCAAACCTTACCCGACAGCCCTTCTGCAATATCACTAACAAAAATGTTATAAAGAATCAGCTCAAGAATAGATCCCTGCAACACATCACTGGTAACATCCTTCTCCTCGGAGATGGGGATGTCTATATTGAAATCAGCCAGAGGGATAGATGTTCCTGGTGTTTTTCTGAACATAATGCCCTGGACGTCCCTGATTTAAGCTGAATGTCCTTTCTAAAATCATCCTCTATATGCCTACATTGCAGCTCCATCAAATCTGCCACCGGGAATGCCTACATGCATGCAGATCACATAAAAGTAGGAGTCATCTTGCTCTGAACCAATTCTTTGCATATCTATGCCAATACAGAATTTATAAAAGCCATTTTCCACATGTATACCAAGTTTTAACCATGGAAATGAGGTAATTTTATAAGTAGGTGCATAGAAAATTCCCCAAGCGTATATACAAGTAAAAGTAGACACGGAGAAAACACAGAATCTACTTTTACGTGTGTGTGTAGGCATTTCCGAGGGTGGAGAATAGGCGGCATGGAGAGGAACTGGCACTTATGTAAAGATTTTATGAAATACACCCATCTGCACTAATTTTATGGTACATACATGGGTAGTCTTACACAGCCTTGGAGCAGGTGTAACTTTGTGCAGGAACTCTCAGGGAGGAAATGTTATAAGGGCACATAGGGACAAATGCTGCCTTTATGTAACAGGTGTGATATATGGCCCCATATGCATTTCTGCCTGTTAGAAAATTACCCCCAACATTAACAAGATCTTTAATACACAATAACCCATTTAATCAATAAGACTTCCATTTTATTTGTTTAGTTTATTTTACAATTAACAACTTTTAGTCCATGTATTTTATTTCACTTTAGGCAAGGGATGAGGCAGTTTTAATGCATTTTGGGACAATTTACTAAAGTGCGTTTTGTTTTGTTTCTTGCACTGATCATACCTTAGGAGCAAAATGTAATCTGTGATAAGTGACAAACCTGTGTGGTAAATGTTAGAGGCATGGTTAACACCTAACTTACATATACCCACAGGATAGACATTTATCACAGGGGCCTGCATTAAGTGTATTAAGTGAGTATAGAGCAGACAGATCTTAAAGATTCCAAATTACCCCTGCCTACCGATAGCCAGATTAATATAAATAAAATATAGTCTCTAAAATTCTTGTATGCAAATGTTAGAAGTCTAAAAAATAAGATGGGAGAGAACCAGTGCGACAATGTAATACCTGGGTACAAACTATATCGTAATGATAGAGCTGATCAAATTGGTGGAGTGGTTGCGCTCTGTTAGAGAGGGCATTGAGTCAGAAAGGATTAAAGTTTTGCAGGAAACAAAATTTGCTGTAGAATCTCTATGGATTGTAATCCCATGTAAAAAGAGGAAGACGATAGTAGTGGGGGTGTACTATCGACCGCCTGTCCAGAATGAACAAATGGATGATGAAATGCTCAAAGAAATCAGGGAAGCTAACAAAAAAGTTACAGCACAGTAATAATAATGGGTGATTTTAATTACCCCGTTATTGATTGGGTCAGTGTCACCGGCAGGACGTGCTAGGGAGATAAAGTTGTAATAAATGACTGCTTCTTGGAGCAGCTGGTACATGATCTGACCAGGGGGGAAGCCATTTTGGACCTAGTCCTTAGTGGAACACCAGATCTGGTACAAGAGAAGGGTGTTGGGGCCACTTGGCAATAGTGATCATAGCATGATGGCATTTGATTTAATTAATAGAAACATAGAAAAATGATGACAGAAAAATACCACATGGCCTATCTAGTCGTCTGTCCTTCCATATCAACAACTACAACAGCCCCCTTTTTTCCTTTAGAGATCCTCTGTGTTTGTCCCATGCTCTTTCGAATTCAGATACTGTCCTCATCTCTACCACCTCCACTGGGAGACTATATTCCATGGATTCACCAGTCTTGCCGTAAAGAAATATTTCCGCATATCACTCCTGAATCTATCCCCTTTCACCCTCATCCCATGTCCCCTCAGCAGAACTTGCTTTCAATCGAAAGAGGCTCTCCCCCTGTGCATTTATGCCACGGAGGTATTTAAATGTTTCAATCATATCACCTCTATCCCACCTTTCCTCTAAGGTATACATATTAAGATCCTTAAGTCTGTCCTCATATGCTTTATAATGAAGACCACTAACCATTTTAGTAGCCACCCTCTGTACTGACTTCATCCTGTTTATATCCTTTTGAAGATGCAGTTTCCAGAATTAAACACTATATTCCAAATGAGGTCACGCCAAAGACTACAGAGGCACTATCATCTCCTTTTTTTTCTGCTAGCCATTCCACTCCGTAATGGAGGAGGGATGGTAAGGAAATCCACAGCACTACTTTTTAACTTTCGAAAGGGAGACTATGATAAAATGAGGAAAATAGTTAAGAAAAAACTAAAAGGAGCAGTTGTAAAGGTTAAAGACTTACATCAAGCTTGGGGAGTGTTTAAAATACTATCTTGGAAGGCCAGACTAGCTGTATTCCACGCTTTAAAAAAAAGTGGAAGGAAGTCCAAAAAACTGCTAGCATGTTTTAAAGGTGAGGTCAGAGAGGCTATTGTTGCCAAAAAAAAAGCATCTTTCAGGAACTGATGAAAACTGAAAACAGCACAAGCACTGGCAAATTAAATGCAAGGCATTGATAAGTCAGGCAAAGAGAGAATTTGAGAAGCTTGCTGTGGAAGCAAAAATGCATAATACTTTTTCAAGTACATTGGTAACAAAAAAAACAGAGAGTCAGTTGGACCATTAGATGATAGAGGGGTAAAAGGGGCACTAAGAAGGGACAAGGCCATAGCGGAAAGACCGAAGCAAAGAATTCATTCAGTCTTTACTAAGGAAGATGTAGGAATATTACCCATGACTGAAATGGTATTTAAAAGAGATGCTGCGTAAAAATTGAAAGCAATATCGATACACTGGGAATTACAACTATATGATAAACTGAAGAGTAGCAAATCACCTGGATCAGATGGTATCCATCCAAGGGTGTTGTAAGAACTGAAATATGAGATTGCAGACCTGCTATTAGTAATCTGTGAACTATCATTAAAATCATCTGTAATATCTGAAGATTGGAGGATGGCCAATGTAATACCAATTTTGAAAAAGGGTTCCAGAGTTGATCCGGGAAACTACAGACTAATGAGCCTGATTTCAGTACCGGGAAAAATGGTAGAAACCATCATAAAGAATAAAATTACTGAACATGTAGATAGTCATGGCTTAATGGGAGACAGCCAACATGGCTTTAAACAAGGAAGATCTTGTCGTACTAATCCATTATGGTTTTGGTTTGTTTTTTTTGAAAGTGTGAATAAACAGGTAGACAAAGGTGAGTCGGTTGATATAGTGTATCTGGACTCTTTGAGACTTGGCAAAACTAAAAAGTTATGGGGTAGGAGTCGGTGTACTATTGCGGATCAGGAATTGGTTAAACAATAGAAAGCAGAGGGTAGGGCTAAATGGCCAATTTTCCCAATGGAGAAAGGTGAATAGTGGAGTACCCCAGGGATCTGTGCTGGGTCCGCTGCTTTTTGACATATTCATAAATGACCTGGAAAAGGGAATAACGAGTGAGGTTTGCAAATTTGCAGATGACACAAAACTATTTAAAGTTGCTAAAACCCATGAGGATTGTGGAAAATTGCAAGAGGATCTTGATAAATTGGAAGACTGGGCAACCAAATGGCAGATGAAATTTAATGTGGACAAGTGCAAAGTTATGTACCTAGGAAAGAACAACACAAACTATGGCTACACGATGCAAGGTTCCATATTAGGAACTACCACTCAGGAAAAAGATTTAGGTGTCATCGTGTATAACATGTTAAAACCCTCTGCCCAGTGTGCTGCGGCGGCCAAGAGAGCAAGTAGAATGCTAGATATCATAAGGAAAGGAATGGAAAAATAAAACAAAGGATATTATAATGCCTCTGTATTGTTCCATGTTGCGACCATACCTTGAATATTGTGTGCAGTTCTGATCGCCGTATCTTAAAAAGGATATAGCGTTATTAGAAAATGTACAGAAAAGAGCCACCAAAATGATAAAGGGGATGGAAGGATAGCCCCTTGAAGAGAGGCTAAAAAGGTTAGAGCTCTTCAACCTGAGGGGAGATATGATAGAGGTCTATAAATTAATGAATGGAGTGGAACAGGTAAACGTAGATCGATTGTTTACTTCATTAGAATATAGAAAGACTAGGGGACATGCAATGAAGCTACAAGGTAACCTATTTAAGACATATAAGAGAAAATATTTTTTCACTCAACGTGTAATCAAACTCTGGAATTTGTTACCGGAGGATGTAGTAAAAACTGTGTTTTGCTGGGTTTAAAAAAGATTTGGACAAGTTTCTGGAGGAAAGGTCCATAAACTATTATTAAAAGGGTGTTTTTTTGTTTCTTTCTTTCTTGTAAAGCAGTTGGGTTCTCATAATGTGGACTCTATCATCATTTTCTTTTACTTTATTCTGTATTTTGCCTTTAATTCTTTTATGGGATTGTCCTTGTACTTTTTGGTTATTGTAATTTGACTAAAATCTATAAATAAAAAATAAAAAAAGGGGACCCAGGATATCACTGCTTGCCCCAATACAAGCATTGTGGAACCTGTGTCTTTTGGTACTTGTGACCTAGATTGGCTACTGTTGGAAACAAGATACTGGGCTTGATGGACCTTGGTCTGACAGTATGGCATATCTTATGTTCTTATGTGTTAAATGCATGGGTACCTGCACTGTCTGCCAATGCACTTACCACGGGACCCTGCACTAAAGCATTTAAAAATTTCCTGATCTCCCAAAAAACTCCTGAGTCCCCCCCCCAATCACAATTCCTACACCCTCCCATAAAATCCCTTGCACCTCCAATCAAAATTACCATGTACCCTCAAAGGAACTCCCTCATTGTAACCCCTCCCTTTACCAGTCCCCCGCGAGGATCTCCCCAATAACACTGACCCTCCCTATATCAGCAATCTAATCCATCCCATCCCCCCAAAAACATCCCCAACCTTTTACCACCCCCATGTTTCCCCCCTTTAGCCCTTACTGGGGTATCCCTGGTGGTTTAGTATTGGGAGTGGAGTGATTCCCCTTCATTCCTGCTCTCTTATCGCCCAAGTTCAAAATGGCAGATCTGACCTCTAGTGGTAGTTTCATGTGCTACTACTAGGGGTCAAGTTGCCAAATAAGGTTTTTCCATATCTGGCAGCTTGACCACTAGGGTAGAACTATAAGACTACCACTAGGAGTCAGATACACCATTTTGAACTCAGGTGGCAACGGGGCAGGAGCAAAGGGGAATCGGTCCTTCCCCAGCACTAAACCACGTGGCATATTATTATTATATTATAATATTATTCTACATGGCATCCCAAAACACGTCCTCCAACCTCTCCAACTGCCCATGAACACAGCTGCCCGGTGACTACTAGGGGCCTCCAGATATGAGCATATCTCACCCATCTTGATGCAGCTACACTGGCTCCCCATATCTAGCCGCTTGACCTATAAAGCTCTTCTCATCACGTTTAAAATTATTCACAATTTTTCTGCACCCTCCCTGTCAACCATTGTTCAACATAACCCAGACAACAGATCGAGAAGATCCAACATGGTAAACACCCTGATCACTCCCTCATCAATAAGGACCTGCACTAAGGCCGTCAGTAACCGTGCCTTCTCATTATACACCCCAACTCTCTGGAGTGCCCTTCCTGCTTCAGTCCGAGTTATTACGGACCATTTTATATTCAGACAGGCATTAAAAATTCACCTCTTCCAGCTGGCCTATGACAACATAACCTAAGAATTGCTCCACTATGACGGCCCCTACACTGGCCCCTTCACACACAAGGACTCTACTTGAAACCCGGCTACACAATTTGTAATTAGTTCTCCTTTTCCTCCATGCCCTCTTCCTCCTCTCCTTCCCTTCCCTCCTTCCTCCCTCCCACCCTTCCCTTACCCTCTCCCCTATTTTTGTCTATTCATTTTGTAACTATTTACCTGCACATTGTTACTAGGCTCGTTGTTTATACTTGTTTGATGTAAAGTTGATGAGTTCAGCGTTTGAAGTTTTATGCCTGTTTAAGCCTGTTTTATGTAAAGTCGCTTGACTGTTTTATGTTTACTGTAAACCGCACTGATACTAGATAGTGCGGTATATAACAGCTAATAAATAAATAAATTAAAAATAAATATTCCTAGTAAGTGCCCAGGGGGGAATGGGGGTTGGGGGATGTTCTTGGTGGGATGAGGCTGGTTTAGGGTGTTAATATGGGGGGCAGTGTTGTTAAGGGATCTTTTCAAAGAGGGTTAGTTAAGGAAGGAGCTATGCTGAGGGTTTTTTTTTCTGGGGAAGATGAGAATTGTGATTGTGAGATCTGGGGATGCTATGGGAGGGCATGGGAACTGCGATCAAGGGGACTTGGGGATTCTTTGGGGGACTGAGGTGAAGTGTGTCAGATGGCTGCCTAGGGTGAGAACTTACACAATCTTGACGATGCATATATTCATATGATTCTTGCAAGGTATTGTGGGTAATGTAGTTCTTTCACTCCAAACACAGCTGAAGACAATAATTGAGTTGTGTAACCAGTGGTAAAGCCAATAAAATACTTCTTTTATTGATGGGGTTTAATTCACCCAGCACAAGTATGCTTGGTAGCAATATAAATGAGGTTACTTGCTTGCAGTGTTTAAATGGATAACATAAAGTCACAAAGCAAATCAGAAAACAACCTTCAACTTGTCAGGCAATTAGCTAATGTTTTCTTAGCAAATAATTACCAAATAAAAAGGCACAAAGAAATGAATGAACTTTGTTTGTTAGGTTAACCTCTGCTTAATTTCCACACAGATCCTGCAGTGATTCTCTCTTGCTCACACACACAATCAGGTGCAGCTTTAATTACTATCAATTGACCAGCTGAAACCCTTTAGCTGGCTGGCTGCTACTGTGTGAACCCAAATCCTGCTTTAAGAGCTGTTTGCAGTGGAAATAAGAACAAAGTTAGGTTTCTTTGTGATGGCTGATGTGTTTGCTCACAGAAAGCTAGCAATAGCACTTGGATAAAGAACAGTCCATGTAATCAATAGTTTCATCTGCTGTATCTCCCCCTTCATCAATCAGCATAGGGTCACTATCATACATTGGCACAGACGAGTCTTTCCATAAGGCACTATCATGAGAATGCTTATTCCCTTGCTGCCATTCACTATTATAGATAGGGTCTGGATCAGTGTTCATACCTGAGCCTCTCCTGCTATCATAATTCCTCTCTGTATAGCCTGGCCAGTATGTAATCCAATTATGATGTCCAGCCTTCCAATCTTGATCCCTGGACACTGGATCTTTCCTCACATACCTTCTGGCATGGGTCTGAAAGTCCTTTCCACTTGCAGTCTTCTCTCTTCCAGGTAGCCACTGGTGATTCCTATCTCTGCCATTCCATTCCTCTGGCTGACTCCAGTCCAATGGACTCTGCTGGCATTTGGAATACCTCCCAGTATAGGTACTGCCTTGGATTCTCCCAGACCTTCCAATGGCCTTTCTTCTCTTCCTTCCAGAGAGTTTCCTTCTCTCTCTATCCGCTTGGCTTGGCTTCTGCTTCTCGAGATGATGTTGGTGCTTGAGCTTGAAGCTGTTGCTGTATCTGTCCCTGAAGCTCTTTCTGTAGCTATTATCTGTAGAATAAGCTCTATTCTTATTCTGTTCTAATGTGTGCTCCTCCCTAACACAGCGCAGCTGTGTTGAATCAGGCCCTGCCCTTTGAGATGAGTGCTTAGGGATTACCTCATAGCTCTCTTGATTGTACACAGGTTTTCTCACTTCAGCCCCCCTCATGGCTGCTGGAAACCTGGTGCATTCTGGGACTGGTAGTCTTTTATGTGAAAACTGTTTTCTTACTTCTACCAAAACTGACAGGTTGCTTGTTCAGAGTCACATCATCTTTTCTATAGCTCCTACCTGAGCTATGATAAGCTTCCTTATCACAAGTGTTCTTTTGGCCACAGACGGACAAACTTGCCAGTAATACAGCTACACTTAATGTCACTTCTTGAGGTGGCGTTAGGTGCGCCCACACTATCGGCAGCCTTGAGAGTTAGTGGGTAGTAACATACCACACACTGTCTGTGCTGTTCATACACATTCTCCTCGTATATGCCACCCCATCCCACCTTAGAACGTGCTAAGCAGTCAGTGTGGGATTTTTACTGCACTGCCTATTTTTTCTTTTTTCTTTTTTCTTTTTTTTTCTTTTTTTAGGAGTTTTACAAATTTCAACCCATACTGCAAATACACACCAAGAAACATAGAAAAAGAAAAGAAGAAAGATGAAAATATTAATGGTGACAATTAGCCCACTTTAAGGCAAGAGAAAAACTTTAAAACAAAAAGTAAAAGAAACCTAAACAGACCGATCCCCAGTCCAATACCCCTCAAAGAATACAAAATTGCACATTATGATCATTAATAAATTCTTCCAGGTGTTGTCGTTCACTTGACATATAATCAAACATTTACAAGGAAACTTCAAGAAAAATGTCCCAACAACAGCTACTACCTTTGGGTGTAGAATGAGAGAATTTATTTTGAGTTTGAATTGCTTGAGCCACATCAGGAAAAATAGAAAATATCTGTCCACAGAAAACCAAATATTCTTTCCAGAAATAACATTTCAAAAAAGCAACTCTATCTTTCTCAACAGCAATAGTCACAAGGAGGGTAGTTCTAGATGTAATCATATCTTGAGAATCTTTAAGAAATTCAGTAAATTCACTGCAGAAAAGGGAAACCAAAGTATCTATTTCACCCTCTTGGCCATTCACCTGCTGAGTTTTCTGGGATATATAATAGAGATTAGAAATGAAATTGTTTCATAATTGGGGATAACCAATATCTCCTTAAGATTTCTTCAGCAGAGTCTCCAGTGACAGAAGATAAGTAATATAATCTTTTTTTTTTTTTTAATTTCCCTTATTCCTTTTAGAGTTTCCAAACATTTCCAATTTATTATGGATAATTAAACTTTCAGTGCAGAAGATCTGAAGGGATAATAGCAGTTGTGGCTCTCTCTTAGCCACCTGCCGTTCCACCCTGCTCAACTAGGCTTCAAGCTCTTGAAAATTCTCCACGATTTGTTTGGTAAAATCACACAGTTGAGACATAGCTGCTGTCCTTGAAACTACTCTCCAGACAAGCAAAGAAATATCTTGAGTTGTTAAAACCCAAGGGCTGGGTCACCAGGAGTCAGAATTGAGACACACAATTCAGGATCTTGATTTAAAGACATTTCTATAGGGGTGGCACTATAGATGCGAAACACTTCTTAACCACTTGTTGTTCAGAACTTAATTTAAAAATAAGGAAGATCTTTCTCTAAAGAAGCTGAAGACAAAGTTAAGAAAAGCCCAAGCTGAGTGTGTGTATCCTCAAGTCAGTGCTGACTGGAGGGAGATCTATCAGGGAAGCTCTACTCTTCCTGGAAGGAGTCTGCCCCAGAACTGGTCCCCAGAGAGCTACCTACAAACATGGGTTTGTCCATCAGACCTTTTAGCTTAGGAGTAGAGACTTTGTGCTGTCCCGTTTTGCCCTTCTCTTTCTCTCTTACCATCATTTGTGAATGATTCAGAGAGTTAAGTCAAAGGCTCCCATGCTCCTTTGGTGCACCACTGGGACTCCAAAGGGGTATTACATGCCCCTTCGAGCACGCACCCACAGGCGCATGCCTGCCGCTATGTGCTGCAGCGTACACATGCTTTTAAACATCCAAATGGTGTCCAATGATGATGTCAGCAGATGCTCCTCTGCCTCACAATGTCCAGCAAGACAGGATCTTTTAGGCTCCAGTCACACTGTACAATCTCTTCCTAACCCAGTAAGTTGTCAATCAGGGCTGTACCGAGGGAAGATCACGCCCTGTGCGACTTGCACATCGGGTGCGTGTCCCCCTCCCCGTTGCGGGAGAGGAGGCGCGCCCGATGTGCAAATCGCCGGCATGCTAAGCAGATCTGCAGGGAGGGACAGATCTGCAGGGAGGGACAGATCTGCTTAGCATGCCGGCGAGAAGGCTTAAGGGGCGCATTTCAGCTGTCTGCCATTGCCTGCCGCCGCTGAGAGAAGAAAAAGTGACGGTGGCAGGCAACGGAAGACAGCTAAAATGCTCCCCTTAAGCCTTTGTGCCCTGTGCGGCCGCACCACTCGCACAGGGCTAGGTACGGGCCTGCTGTCAATAGTGCTTCTCCTTCAATATGCTGTGATGCACATGTGCTTTTAAAGGTCCAAACGGCGCACAATGATGACATCAGCAGGTGCCCCTCTGCCTCACAATGTGTAGGAAAGCAGGCTCTTCTGGGATCCAGTCATTTTGTGCATTCCTCCTCTTAGATCTCCCAGCCCAGTAAGCTGTAAATAGTGCCTCTCCCCCCTGCACTGCCTGCTTTAGCACACAGTAGCCATTAATGCATGTCTATGCTAATGGTTTACATGCACTAAAACCCATGCCAAGTGCTTAGCATGCTTTAGTAAACATCAGGGGCGGTCCAAGGAGGGTGCGGGGCCATGTGCAGAGATTCATTGCGGGGCCTCATTTGTATAATGAGCCTCACTTGCATAAATATTTGCATAACATTAACATGCACTTTTAGTAAACATGCCTCTTAATGAGTGTCTGGAAAATAAAGACTAACAGATTTCTACATTACTATATTGCAGTGACAACCGCCAGGCCCATTAGAAAGCACTATAAACACTGACCATTTAGAACCCATAGCAAACCCACCGTATCATAACAGCACTACCAGGATTTACAAAGCACCAAACCCTACCTATCAAAAGGCAACACTGCAAATTTTAAACCAATACAGCTCACTGGGGGAAAGAGAACAAGTGGGATTGTCAAACAGAAACTATATGAACAGACTACCTCAGCTTGGTTACACATGCAGAACATAGACCATCACCACACAAAGAACAAGGGATCACAATTTAGAAATAGGAAGATAATAATTAAATTGGGAACCCCAAAAGCCAAACATGAAATTTACAACACTGGAGAAATAAAACTATAAATTAATTTCCTCTTGCAATAATCAAAAACGCAAAGATGTTAGCGATACATATTTCCCAGACCTGACATATTCCAGTTAATCAATTCAAAATAAAAAGTATTTTTCTACCTTTTCTTTAGCCATTTTATTTTTCAGCTGCAATTGCTCCAGTCACTTTCTTCTGGTTTCTTCGTGTCTTCTGCGAGCTATCCATTTGTCCTTTCTTCTCTTTTAGATGTTTTCCATTCTCTCTATATATCTGCTTTAACATACTGATCGTTTCCCTTTTGCTCTTTCCCCCATTTCTTTCCTTATTCCTTTATCATTCACTCAAATTTCACCCTTCCATTCTCAATCCCCTCTTACTCTCCCAATACCCGGCCCATCGTAGATTTTTCTTCCCTCCCACACAAAATAACTTTTCCCCTCTCCATTTTCATTCCCCATTCCCATCCACTTCTAGTCCTCCCCCCAAATCAGCTTCCTTCTAGTTCCAGACACACCCAGCATCCGCTCCCTTCTAGTCCCATTCTCCCATTTATTTATTTTTATTTTATTTATTTACTTATTTCTTCTATACCGCCCCTTCCAGTGATCAAGGGCGGTTTACATGGAACAAATTAACAAATTATGTATACTTCTGTATACATTACATTGAAACAGAGAAACCTTCTAACTTTTTAACTTTTTACAAATAATGACAGATGTAAAAAACTGTCCAAACTATTTACATAAGTTATTTACAAGTGGTTCTATATAATGGTTTACAGAATAATCGTGAATCATGTGTAGGTGGTGGAATTTATTTCCATTTTTTTATCAAGAATTTTGTGTGTGTGTGAGGGGACTGTGTGGGGTTATCTAATTGTGGTTTTGGGAGTTCTGAGTTGGTGTGTCTGTGGATGTTGTGGGACAGGACTTGGGGGGTAGGGGATTTGGAAATGTTTGGAGAATAGGTATGTTTTGAGTTCCTTCCGAAATTGGGAGAGGTCTTTTATGGTGCGGAGGTCTAGTGGGAGATCATTCCAGAGCATGGGGGCAGTGAACGTGAAGGCTCTGTCACTTGAGGATTTTTTAGTCTTCGTGAATGATTTTGGCATATCAAGTGAGTGGGCTGCATTTTGTCTGCGAGCTCTTGATTCAGATGGGGTCTGTAGTAGTGTTGATAGATGTGATGGGGCGATGTCATTTAGGAGCTTGAATGTTGTTAGGAGAATTTTGTATCTGATACGGCTGTTTATAGGGAGCCAATGTAGTTCTAGGAGTATAGGGGTCACATGGTCTGTTAGACGAGCTTTAGTAATTACTTTTGCACAGATGTTCTGGGCTCTTTGTAATAGGTATGTGTTTTTCTGTGGTAGGCCAATCAGGAGACTGTTGCAATAATCAAAATGGGGTGTGATGAGTGTATTGACAACCGATCTAAAGTCATGTGTGTCCAAGAGGGGCCTTAGGTGATGTTTGGTTTTGAGTTTAAGAAATATGGTTCTTACTGTCTGCTTTATGTGTGGTAGCATGGTGAGAGTATGATCTATTATTACACCCAGTTATTTTACCTCTTTTTTAACAGGTATAGAAGTATTGTTTGAGATTGTTGTTGGAAAAGTATCCTCAGTCACAGGTGTTCTTGTAACGAACATTGCTTCCGTTTTTTTGAGGTTAATGCTGAGGTAATTGGTTTCCATCCAAGAGGTGGCCTCAGCCATGCATTCAGCTAGGTTGTCGTAAGTGTGGTTTATTGTGGTTATGGGGATAGCGAGCATGATATCATCAGCATATATAAAGTGATTAATCCTATGTTTTCTAAATATGTTTGTGATGTGTTGCTGGTATAAGTTGAATAGGAGGGTAGAAAGGGCTGATCCTTGAGGTATACCTTGTCCTTGGGGGAAGGTTTCTGATGCTTCTTGATCTATTTGAACATGTATTAGTCTATGTGTGATGTAGGACTTGAACCATTTGAGAACAGTTCCACCTATTCCTAAGTTTTCTAGTCTGTTGATCAGGGTAGGGTGGTTGATGTTGTCAAAGGCGGCCGAGATGTCAATAAAGAGTAGTAGGAAACCTTGATTGTTGACATCTGTGCCTTTGATGAGGTAGTCCATCAGTGTAATCAAGAGGGTTTCCACTCCGTGGAAAGGGCGAAAACCAAACTGGTGTGAGTCAAGGGGTTTATGTTCATCATTATGCTCTTGTAATTGTAATTGAATTGTTTTTTCTATTATTTTAGCGATAAATGGAATGCTAGCTATCGGTCTGTATGAATTGGGGTCTTTTGAGTCAAGTTTGTTGTTTTTTATTATTGGGCGAAGTGTTGTGAGCTTTAGAGGATCAGGCATGATGCCCTGAGAAAGGGACAGGTTCACCATGCATTGAATGTTTTCAGCGAGTTCTTCCTTTGTACATTTAATCCAAGACACAGGGCAAGGATCGAGTGGGGAGGTTGTAGTATTGATCATTGTTATTTTAATGAGCTGTTTTCGGTCAACTGTGTGAAAAGTTGTCCAATTGTTATTAATTTCGGTGCTTGTAGTTAGTATTGGTGTTAGAGTATTGGGTTTAGATTTTAGTTTTTCTGCAAAGTGAGTTGCTAATGTTTGAATGCTTATTGCTGGTAGCTTTGGCTCGGAGTTCTTTGTTTTGGTTAGTGTTTTTACGATTGCAAATAGTTCTCTAGGTCGGTTGATGGCTAGATTTATTACTTTAGAGTGGTAATCCCTTTTCGAATTGTTTATTGCGTTCTTGTATTCGTTAAGTGTGTTCATATATTGTGATTTATTTTCATCTGATTTAGTGCCCCCATGCCCCCACATCAGCCCATTTCCAGTCCTAGCCCCCCATCAGCCAATTTCCAATCCTAGCTGCCCATTTTCAGCCCTATTCCAGCTCCTATCAGCCCACTTCCAGTCTTGTTCCAGCCCATCACCCATTTGCAGTCCAAACTCCCCCATCAGCTCATTTACAGTCCTATTCCAGCCCCTCATCAGCCCATTTCCAATCCTAGCCCTCCCATCACAACCTATTTCCAGTCCTAGCCCCCCACCACCACAGCCTGATTCCAGTCCTAGCCCCCCATCACAGCCCATTTCCAGTCCAAGTTTCCCCCATCACAGCCTGATTCCAGCCCCCCATCACAGCCTATTTCCAGTTCTAGCCCCCCCCCCCACCATCAGAGCCTAATTCCAGTCCTAGCCCCCCCCATCATGACTGATTCAGTCCTAGAACACCCTCCGAAGAGCCCCACGGCCGTCTAAGGGGCTGCAGAGGGAGCCGGGGAAGACTGCGCGAGGCCCTGGCTCCCTCTGCACAGCCGCCAGCATGAGTAGTCTTTTCCCTCACGCTGGCGGCTGTATCTGTGAAGCCATGCATGCCAGGAAAGGTTAAAGGGAAATGCCTTTAACCTCTCCCGGCATTGCCGATGTTCCCTGTAAATAGTTATCTCCAAGTTATAATGCCTCCTGTTCAATGTAATTTCAGTTTGTTCAATGTAAACCGCCTTGATATCATGAAAGGTGGTATACAGTCAAACCTCGGTTTTCATGATTGATCCGTTCTAAGAAGTCTGACTAAAACCGAAACGTACGAAAACCGAAGCAATATTTCCCATAGGAAATAATGTAAATTCAATTAATCCGTTCCAGACACCCAGCTCCTGTCACTTCTCTCACCTGCCCGATCGTCCACAGGACAGCAAACACACAGATATTGTACTGTACGGCACTGCAACATCTCCTGCTTACATTGACAGCTACCCTGCTACCTCCGAGCCTGAGGGGGCGCTCCAGAGAACAGGCAGGCAGTGGAGAGATCGGGGCCTTCCTCTCTGTGCAATCCTTGCATCTCTGACTCTGGCTCGAGGATGTTGCTCAGCTGACTTTCGCTTCTCAACATGCGATCGGTGAGTCCGGGGGGTAGTGCTGCCGGGACTGGGCGAGCAGTGTATACAGACCAGCGCCATTCTGTACGAAAACCGAGGCGATATCCGATAACCGAGACAAAATCTCAGTCAGAAAAGACGTCGAAAACCGAAACGTACGAAAACCAGGGCAAACGAAAACCGAGGTTTGACTGTATAAGAAATGTTAAAGACTAATCGGAGAAAATATGATTTCACTCAGCGCATAGTCAAACTCTGGAATTCACTGCTGGAGGATGTAGTAAAAGCTACGAGTGTAGGTGGGTTTAAAAGAGGTTTGGAGAAGTTCCTGGAGGAAAAGTCCATAACCCATTATTAAAGTGGACTGATAAAATCCACTGCTTACTCCTGGGATAAGCGCATGGAATTTGTTATACCTTTTTGGAACCTGACAGGTACTTGCGACCTGGATTGGCCACTATTGGAAACAGGATATTGGACTTGATGGATATTTGGTCTGAACCAGTATGGCATATCTTATGTTCCCCCATCCAGACTTTCCTGCCCAGTGAAATGTAAGATCATTTAAATTGCTGAAGGGAATAATAGTTACACTAGGTGACAATCAAATAATCCAAATGATATATGATTTGTTATTGAAGTACTTTTTTCCAAATAGAAAGATGGCATGATATTTATAGTTAGGAATTATTAGGATAATGTATCAGTTCCATGAGATAATTTTCTCCATGGAAAACTAGTACATACGATATGGGCATCAATGAAATTACATAGTAATGAACGGGAGCCAAGCCATAAATTGATTGCAGTGATGATGGTGTAATGACCAGCCTTTTCTATTTTAGATAATCTTTTTATAACTGATGTTTACTTCTTTCCACTCCCCTTGGTAAAGTTATTGCCAGTCCTGCAGCTACACAAGCTCATTACCAGGCCTGACTAGGGTATGTTGCCAGTCTCCAAGTTGATAGGACACATTTCTGCCACTGGATAAAAATGTTTTATTTATTTATTTATTTCTTCTATACCGCCCCTTCCAGAGATCAAGGGCGGTTTACATGGAACAAGTTAACAATTTTGTATACTTCAGTATACATTTACATTGAACAGAAACTTTCTAACTTTTTACAAATGATAAATGCGATAAACTGTCCAAACTATTTACATTGGTTATTTACAAGTGGTTATATACAATGTGTTACAGAATATTCATAGGTCATGCGTAAGTGGTGGAATTTATTTCCATTTTTTTATCATACGTTTTTTGTGTGTGTGTGTGAGGTCTGTGTGGGGTTAGTTAATTGTGGTTTTTGGGAGTTTTGAGTTTGCGTGTCTGTGGATGCTGTGGGACAGGACTTGGGGGGGTAGGGGATTTCGAAGTGTTCGGAGAATAGGTAAGTTTTGAGTTCTTTCCTAAATTGGGAGAGGTCTTTTATGATACGGAGGCCTATTGGGAGATCAATCCAGAGCATGGGGGCAGTGAACGTGAAGGCTCTGGCACTTGAGGATTTTTTAGTCTTCGTGAATGTTTTTGGCATATCAAGTGAGTGGGCTGCGTTTTGGCTGCGAGCTCTTGATTCGGATGGGGCGTGTAGTAGTGTGGATAGGTGTGAGGGGGCGATGTCGTTTAGGAGCTTGAAAGTTGTTAGGAGAATTTTGTATCTGATTCGGCTGTTTATGGGGAGCCAATGTAGTTCTAGCAGTATAGGGGTCACATGGTCTGTTAGGCGAGCTTTAGTAATTACTTTTGCACAGATGTTCTGGGCTCTTTGTAATAGATATGTGTTTTTTTTTTGTGGTAGGCCAATTAGGAGACTATTGCAATAATCAAAATGGGGGGTGATGAGAGTATTAACAACCGATCTAAAGTCATGTGTGTCAAGGAGGGGCCTTAGGTGTTGTATGGTTTTGAGTTTGTAGAATATGGTTTTTACTGTCTGCTTTATGTGCGGTAGCATGGTGAGAGTATGGTCTATTATTACACCCAGGTATTTTACCTCTTTTTTTAACAGGTATAGATGTATTGTTGATTGAGATTGTTGTTGGATAAGTGTCCTTGGTCACGGGTGTTCTTGTAACGAACATTGCTTCCGTTTTTTTGAGGTTGATGCTGAGGTAGTTGGCTTCCATCCAAGAGGTGGTCTCAGCCATGCATTCGGATAGGGTGTCGTAAGTGGGGGTTTTGGTGGTTATGGGGATAGCGAGCATGATATCATCAGCATAAAAAAAGTGACTAATCCTGTGTTTTCTAAATATGTTTGTGATAGGTTGCAGGTACAAGTTGAAAAGGAGGGCAGAAAGGGCTGATCCCTGGGGTATTCCTTGTCCTTGGGGGAAGGTTTCAGATGCTTCTTGGTCTATTTGAACACGTATTAGTCTGTGATTGATGTAAGACTTGAACCATTTGAGGACAGTCCCACGTATTCCTAAGTTTTCTAGTCTGTTGATCAGAGTAAGGTGGTTGATGTTGTCAAAGGCGGCAGAAATGTCTATAAAGAGGAGTAGGAAGCCTTGACTGTTGTCATCTGTGCCTTTGATGAGGTAGTCCATCAGTGTAATCAAGAGAGTTTCTACTCCGTGGAAGGGGCGGAAACCAAACTGGTGTGAGTCAAGGGGTTGGTGCTCATCAATATGCTCTTGTAATTGTAATTGAATTGTTTTTTCTATTATTTTAGCAATAAATGGAATGCTGGCTATCGGTCTGTATAAATTTGGGTCTTTTGAGTCAAGTTTATTGTTTTTTATTATTGGGCGAAGCGTTGTGAGTTTTAGGGCATCGGGCATGATGCCTTGGGAAAGGGATTGGTTCACCATGTGTTGAATGTTTTCAGCGAGTTCTTCCTTTGTACATTTGATCCATGACACAGGGCATGGATCGAGTGGAGAGGTTGTGGTGTTGATCATTGTTATGATCTTAAGGAGATGTTTTTGGTCTACCGTGTGAAAAGTTGTCCAATTGTTATTAATTTCAGTGCTTGAAGGTAGTATTGCTGTTAGAGTATTGGGTTTGCACTTTAGTTTTTCTGCAATGTGGGTTTTCCTCCCGGTGCTGGAGGCTCGATCCTCCAGAGAGGAGAGCTAATGATGGTGCCGGGGGAGTTCTTGTGATGTGCGCCTGCTGGCGCGGTGAATTTAACTGCTGCACGTGGCTGCCCCGATTGGGCAGGGATCAGATGGCCGCAGCTCCTCCTGGTGCTGGAGGCTCGATCCTCCGGAGAGGAGAGCTAATGATGGTGCCGGGGGAGTTATTGTTTGAGAAAGGAATGATACCACTAGCAGGGAGGATTCAGTATGTAAAATGCAAAAATATGTGTGAGACACTTATGTGTGAGTCTTATTTGTGAGACACTACTCTGAATCTAACAACGGAATCCAAATAACATCGATCCACACCAATTCCCAAACCAACCCAACATAGAAAGGAATAGTCGGTCCAAGCTGGCCCATACGGAATAACACATGGCCTAAACCCAATAAATAAGATGTAATGTATATAATGCTGTAAATAATACTGTAAACATACTGTAAACATGTTATCCCCTGTTGAATCCAAGTTGAAACCTTCCTTGTTCAATGTAATTCTATGTGGCCCGTCTACATAGTAAGATGTTGCTTTATTGTAAACCGCACTGATATGTAATAGCGCGGTATATAAGAGAAGTTAAATAAATAAATAAAATGTGCCTTTGAATCAATATTATCGCCTGGTGACCCAGCATCTCCTGGGCTTTCTTGGCAATGTGACTGGAAGTAGATTGCCAGGCCTTACTTTGGAGGCAATGGAGGGTTAAATGACTTGCCCAAGACCACAAGGAGTGCTAGTGGGAATTGAACCCTGGTCGCTTGGTTACCAAGCCAGTGTTCTAAACATTAGGCGGCTACTCCACTCCACAGGTTGTAAACCAGTGTGAAAAGAGAGGATTCACTGCTTAACCTGAAAACAAATACAAAAAAAAAAAGAATTGGACTACTATTGGTGTAGCATCAGTTGGTCTAATACCAGTCTGCAGTAGAGAGGTGTAGCCTATGGTTACGGCAGTGGGCTGGAAACAGGTTTAAATTTCACTGACATTCCTTGTGCACTTCACCCTCCATTGCCTCAGGTACTAACTTACATTCAGGAGCAGTAAATATTTTCCTGTCCCCAAAGAGCTTGCAATCTAACCCACCTTGAACTTCTAAGAAAGGCATGAAGCAAATCCAGTACCCAGTCTTTCCATAAGACTGTTCACTGCAAAGACCTGCTCATATCGCCATATATTTTCTGGCCCCATTATGCGTGGCCATACATGTTTCTTAAAAGGATGTATAATTTCCATCAGTACACATGCTGATCTAATAATCATTGCATGTTACATTAGAACATAAGAAATGCTTTACTGGCAGGGCCGTACCAAGCCCTAATTGCGCCCTGTGCTACTTGCATATCAGGTGTGCCCCTTTCCCCCAAATCTGACTCATACCTCCATGTTCTCAATGTCCAGTTGGCTGGCTGCCCTTGCCCTGCTGCCACAGCTTTGTTTTCTCAGAGGCGGCGGCAGCAGTGAGGCAGACCTAACTATAAATTTAAAAAACAACCCACGCAGTTCTTCGACTTTGCGCTTGTAGGTAGGTCTGGTCCCTCCCTCCCTTCTCTGATGTAGGTGACATCAGAGGAAGAAGGGACCAGACCAGCCATTCAAATGTGGGTCTTTGCATCTTCACATTTGAATGGCTGGCCTGGTCTCTCCCTTCTTTGACGCGACCTACATCAGAGAAGGGAGGGAGAGATCAGACCTGCCTATAAGCGTGGAGTTGGAAAGACCCGCTGTGTGTTTTTGTTTTTTGTTTTTTTAATTTGAAATCAGGCCTGTCCGTTTCTGCTGCACTTGTCCACATTAAATTTCATCTGTCATTTCGATGTCCAGTCTTCCAGTTTTTCAAGGTCCTCTTGCAATTTTTCATAATCCTCTTGCGTTTTAACAACTTTGAATAATTTTGTCATCTGCAAATTTGATCACCTCACTTGTTGTTCCTCTTTCCAATCATTTATGAACATGTTAAAAAGCAGTGGGCCCAGCACAGATCCCTGGGGTACTCCACCATTCACCTTTCCCCACTGAGACTTCAAAAGACCTGTTTAATTGTTTCATTGTCACTTTCTGGAGACTAATATAAACAGATTTATTCTGCTAATGTTGGTGACCGTTATCAGCCTTGACTTCTTGACCCTTTGCCTGCTATATGAATGAAGAAGCGTAAAAGACTAGAGACACTGGATTTTTAGCATGGAAAGATCATGGCCAGGACCATTGCAAGAAACCTCGGTAAGTCCTTGTGAGAAAGCAAACATGGGAAGAAAAAAAGAATTTTAAATTGCATATGTGATGTAGGACTGTTTTTCAAAGTCATCTGCCTTCGACAGAGAAGATTCCTTGTTAGCAATTTTAAACTCATAACTGCTTTATGGAAGATTGTCAGAAAGTAAAAGCAAATGTTTACATTTGCTACTGAATAGTACAGCAAAAATGATTAAAAAGAATAAAAAAAATATGACCATATAACTCCTTTACTGAACCAGTGAAGCAAAGAATTTTGTTTAAGATCTTGGTACAAATGTCTTTGTTTAACAACTCCTTCCTATTTATGGAATCCGTTAGAGCCCTGGAGCGAAATTTGCATTCGTCTCGGCAGGTTTCCAACAGTGACTAATCCAGGTCACAAGTGCCTGTCAGGTTGGCAAAAGGTAGACAGATTCCATGCTGCTTGTTCAGTGGGTAAGCAATAGATTTTTTCTGGTCCTCTTTAATAGTGGTTTATGGACTTTTCCTCCAGGAACTTGTCCAAACCTCTTTTAAATCCAGCTACACTAATAACTTTTACTACATCCTATGATAACGAATTCCAGAGTTTGATTACGCATTGAGTGAAAAAAATATTTCTCTGATTAGTCTTAAATGCGCTACATTGTAGCTTCATTGTGTGTCCCCTAGTCTTTCTACTTTTTGAAGGAGTAAACAACTGATCTACATTTACCCGTTCTACTCCATTCATTATTTTATAGACCTCTATCATATCTCCACTCATCCATTTCTTTTCCAAGCTGAAGAGCTCTAACCTTTAAAACCTTTCCTCGCAGGGATATCCTTTCATCCCCTTTACCATTTTTGTCGCTCTTCTCTGTACCTTTTCTATTTCTGCTATATCCTTTGATATGATGACAAGAATTGCACACAATATTCAAGGTGTTCTCACACCACGGAGCAATACAGAAGCATTATAATATCCTCTGTTTTATTCTTCATTCCTTTCTTTATGATTATCGGCATTCTATTTGCTTTCTTAGCTGCCACTGCACACTGGGCAGAGGGTGTCAACATATCCACGATGACACCTAAATCCTTTTGCTGGGTGGTAGTTCCTAATGTGGAACCTTGCATAATGTAGCCTTAGTTTGGGTTGTTCTTCCCTATATGCATAGTTTTGCACTTGTACACATTAAATGTCGTCTGCCATTTGGACGCTCAGTCTCCCGATTTGTCAAAGTCCTCTTGCAATTTTTTTACAATCCTCTTGTGTTTAACAGCTTTGAATAATTTGATATCATCTGCAAATTTGATCACTTCATTCATTATTCCCATTTCCAGTTCATTTATAAATGTTAAAAAGCAGTGGGCCTAGCACAGATCCCTGAGGTACTCCACTATTCACCTTTCTCCATTGGGAAAATTGGCCATTTAGCCCTACTCTGTTTTCTATTTTTCAACCATTTCCTACTCCACAATAGTACATTGCCTCCTAGTCCATGGCTTTTTAATTTCTCCAAGACTTTCTGAAAATCAAGATACACTATATCAACCGGCTCACCTTTATCTACCTGTTACCTTCAAAAAATGTAAGAGATTGGTGAGACAAGACTTCCTTGGCTAAATCAATGTTGGCTTTCTGCCATTAAACCATGACTATCTGCATGTTCCGCAATTTTGGTTTTTATAATGGTGTTTGCCATTTTGCCCAGTACTGATATCGGGCTCATTGGTCTATAGTTTCCTGGATCACCTCTGGAGCCCTTTTTAAAAACTGGCGTTACACTGGCCACTCTCCAGTCTTTGGGTACTACAGTTGATTTTAATGATAGATTACAGATTACTAATAGTAGTTCTACAGTCTCATATTTCAGTTCTTTCAGTACCCTGGGATGTATGCCATCCTGTCCAGGTGATTTGCTGCTCTTTAGTTTATCAATTAGCTCTATTGCATCTTCCTGATTTATTGAGAATTGTTTCAATTCCTCTGATACATCACCTTTAACCAGGAAAGCCAGGGTTTCAATTCTTCTGACTTTTTGTGCTCTTGGGGAAGTCACTTAATTCTCTATTTCCTCAACTACAAGCTTAGGTTCAGGGCTGGTGCCACAAATAGGCAAACTAGGCAGTTGCCTAGAGCATCAGTGGTGGGAGGGCAGCTCATTGCTGCTACTGCTACCCCACTCTGGACATGCAGTGGTGGCAATGCTTTTAAAATGGCACCACGGCGTTTACCTTCACCTCCGGTGCTGCGGTGCTGTTCCTGCTTTGCATACAAAAGGAAGTAGAATCGGAGGGGCAGAAGCCCTGAAGCAGGAACAGCACCAGGGGAGATAGTAAACACTGCGGTGCCTTTTAAAAGCTGCTGCACATCCTGGAGAGTGACAGGTGCAGCGAGTACTAAGAATGAGGTTCACCTAGGGCACCTCATATTCTTGCACCTGCCCTGCTTAGATGGTAAACACTCCAAGGAACAGGAAAATACCTGCTATCCTTGACTGTAGCTTGCCTTGAACTACTCCTGAAAAAGACATGAGCTAAGTCTGTTATGTTATCTTAAATTGGAAAAGGGGCACCTCAGAGGGATAGTTTTCACAGTTATACAATAGTAACTGCTAATCACTCCCAGTGACCCTGCTCCTGCAAAAACTCCAAGCAGAGGATCTTTTTTTTTTTTCACAAATACCTTCTTTAGAAAACATGCCATACATTTATCCAAGTTATAAAAATATAAGTAGTCTTCATAGGGGTAATTTTGTAAGAGAATACTTATGTGACAAGTTCAAAAAATGTGCCTGTATTATAAAGGCAATATAAGTGCCTGTGCCTTTATAAAGTAGGTTCCCCGAACCAGCCCTAATAGTCTGTGACTGCTCCCGCATTACACCTGCTGTGGGGAAAGGTGTAAATGTATGCATGTAGCCATGTATTTGATAAAATATGCATGTCCATCGCAACGCTGCCTTTATTTTGCCCAAACTATGCTCCCTAGGAATGCCTGTATGCAGATCATGTAGCAATAGGCATCTACTTTTTATGTGTCTTTGTAGTCCTGCAATTGTACAAAAGCCTTTTTCCATGGGCAAAACAGTTTTACATATGGGAAAAGCTTTATACCGCCATGAGTAAACCAATAAAGTTGAGAATCCGAGAGGAAAGCCCACAAGTCGGAAGCGAAGGGGTTGCTCATGACAAAAGATTTAACCTACTTTTTCAGCAGGTTTCCGAGTATGTGCTGTGGGATCTATTCTGCATTTCAGCTGAGGCTTAACTTTTTTTTTTCTTTTTTTTTTAAAGTAAATAAGTTCTATGTGAAAGCATCGTCATATTTTCAGAGTTCAGAGTTTTTTTGCTTTATTCATAAAAGAATAGTTTTGGGGAATTCTGTAATCCACTCTCTCATTTCCTGGCATATGTATATATATTACGAAAGCAAACAAAATTCTCTCAAATTCAGATCAAAGACCCTATATTCTAAAATCTTAGAGAGGTGGTTGGTTTCAGACTTGAGATGTCCAGGTTAGGACGTGCTTAATTCCCCCTATAGCTTATAAAAAGCTGTGCCAAAAGCTGAGCCTTTTGTAAAACACATAAAAGGACATGCATGAGTGTCCTCACAGATGGATAGAGCGGCCATTTTACAAATATACATGAGACAAACAGAGCAGCGCCTACTGCAGTGAGGCCATTTTACAACGCAGACATAGAAGTGCCACCAATTAACTAGTGAAGCGGCAACATTTTTAAAATGTGGATGCAGAAATAAAAAATGTGGGATTAAAGAGAGTGACTCCCTTAATCCTTCATGTAAAGTCCTAGCCAAAAAAGCACTTTTGTAAAATCTACACATGCCTCTGAACTGGTACAAAACGTGACCATGAAATGTGTTTGAATATGCCTCTCTTCCCTCTGTAAGATGGGGAATAAATGTGTACATGTTGGGTCTGCTCTAATCATGCCCAAAACACGCCCCCTTGAAATCTTTACATCCCAGTGATCTCCCTGTGTAAATAGTGGCTCTCTGAAATTGTCATTTACCTGTGTAGCTAATGTTACCAGATGTTTTGCAGGTAAATCTGGGGCACTTATCAAAAGTGAGGGGGGAAGGAGAAAGGGGCACCTTAGTTCCAGACTTGAGCAACAGGGCGTGGAGGAAGGAAGAGGAGTGGTCATCCTACTCTTTTCCCCCCCCCCCATCCATCCCATGACAACAATAATATTACTTCCAAGCAGACAAACTGACAGAGAAATAGCGCCAATGTAATTTGCTAGAAATGTATAAAGTTTCCGCCAAGTTTAACTCCATGTTAAATCCCTGTTCTTTGCCAAATTTAACTGACCAAGTGTTGTACTGTTTCAATGTAAACCGCACTGATGACAAAGAGCGCGGTATATAAGAAATGTTAAATAAATAAATAAATAAAATAAATAAGTGATGCACTCCCCCCCCCACCCCTGTACTGTGCAAAACATAAAGATAATGGATATAAATTCTAAAAATTGACACATTCAAATCACTAAATTGAACCCTCTAACTCTGGAACACAGCAAGCCTGTACACCCCTGTTAATTTATATTCAGTGAAACTGCCAGCAGTTGGTGAAATTAATGTGTAGAAAGTGGCTAGTAAGGGGACGTCTCCTAGAGAGGCCGAGAGTGTTCTGAAGGTGCATCTGTACTATATATATCAAGAATTATTATTAGAAAGCAACTGAGGAAATTCAGGAATCGGAATATAAAAAGAAGCTGGACCAAGGGAAACAAACCTAAAGACTTCTAGTATCCTCAGATAGAATCTCATTAGACATGTCTCTCTCTCTTCTCCCTCACTTTGTAGCGTTTCCTTTTGTCTTCTGTTGAAGCTCTTCCTGCTCTCCTTCCCCCTTCAGGAAGCTATGTCTCATAACTCTGTTGTCCTCATGCCCAGTTTCCTGTTGTTGCTGCCATTTTACTCTGCTCCACCTCATCTCCCCACCACATGCTAAAACTGCGTGTCAGTCTTTTTGTATTTGACTTTTGTCATCCTCCCCCCACCCTCACCCCTCTTCCCTGCCATTCCTTCCTCACTGAGAGGGGAGGAGAAGCTTCCTGTACCAAAGTTAGGTCTCCACATGTCCAGCCTGCAGCAGTGAGGTCAGCCGGGCCACACTGCAGACCTCCTCTCAGATCCGTGCTGTCAGCAGCGTTTCCAGACCTCAGGGGAGTGACCTGTTTGCTAGTGAGGAATGCTCTGGTCTACACATATCCAAGACTACTCATTGTTTCCTCTCCGTGTAAGCAAAGCCAAGGGCTCTTGGCCCAGCCCTCCACCTTTTTTGTTTCTTTGTGTGTACGAGTGTGTGGCAAGGCTTGGCAAGGTGCCTGGTTTTCGTTTTGCCTGCTCTCCATGTCCCTGAATTGCTGCAATGTTCTTGGCTGGTTGCTCCTAGCGAGAACATCCATTTCCTGCCCTTGAGGTGGAGGATGCCTTGGACATCTGCATGCTTTATTTCCTCATAGAAACTAACAAGCTAAGGATTGCTTCCTCTCCATGACTTTAGGGGCCAAAGTTCAGACCTGAGTGTAACCTGCTGCAAAACAAAACAAAGCGAAAAAAAGAAAAAGTGAGGAGTAAGATGCAGCTTATCCCTTTAAAGGATATTCTGTGTTATTGCTACTATCTCCAACTCGGGTACCACAAAGAAGGGAGAAGAAAGACAGTGTGCATGAGGCAAACATTTTCAGTTTGGTTTCAATTTCTATGGCATTTTTCCCTTTTTCAGATGTTGTTTAGCTGATTTCACATATTTGTTTTAGTGAAAAATTAACACGTTAAAAGGTTTTAACACGTATTAATCACTTTAATATGCATTAGTTCACAGGTTAACTAAGGGGCACTTTAGCTAAATCCTTCTAATCATTTAATGAATGTTTTAGTGGGCAGTAATGGCCTGCAGAGACCGGCAATGCATGGGCGGGACAGCTACAGGCTGCTAAAATGCACTTTGCCCATCACGCAAAGGGGAGAGGAATGGTCAGGGTATGGGCAGAGTATAGGCACAGGGAGCACACGGCAGTTAATGCAGGGATACATATCACGCACTGTCAATGTGGCAATTAGCATGGGTGCACCAATGATACCTTTATGGGTGGCCTTGGATGCACCCACGTTAACTGTGATGCCTGTTAGGGTAGGCGTCCATTTGGTAACTGCTGGGAACATGCTGGTGACATCCCCGAGAGCTACCGCAGAGGCTTTTCATTTAATGCATGTTAGCTTTCACGCTAAGCGCATGTTAAGTACAACACCCTAACAGGCTTTGTAACAGGGCCCCTAAATTTTTAAGGCACACTAATGAACCAAATGCATGCACATCCCTAACAAGCAAACTTAGAAATGAAACAAGAGATTGGTTATGCATGCCCCCTCTCTAGCCTGATGGTTTGCAGAAATCAGGAGAAGGCAGATAGGAGAATTGCCCCAGCCCCACTGTATACTGTCTATATACAATATTTCAAGTGGTTCTCATGCATCTATGTCAGGAAACTAAGAACCCCTTTTACCAATACCTAGCATGTGCTACCTGCCACAGAGCCCACAGAAATAAAATCACCCATGCAGCAGATACGTAGCACATGCTAAGTGTTTAGTAAAAGGGGCCCTAAACCTTTGATGAACTCTGAGTATAACTAAAGCCAGAAACTGAAAAATCATATAATGCCAGGCTTTACAGAATTGAAGATCTTAGTTGGCACCCTTCATGAATTTCTCCTTTCACTCCTTCCTTTCTTCCCCATAGATTTGAAGTAGAACCCCCCGGTAAACCTTTTCTAATCATGGAGAGTTGATGGTTTGACATCCTCTGCCTCTCAAAAATCTTGAAGGTAGCCTTTCTTCTACGTACTATTTATTTTTGGAATTCATTTTTGTCTGCTATTGTATGTTAAAGCGATTTCCGTTCATGAAGGTCACTCAGAGTTCAGCATTAGGGGGGAAGTCCTGATTTGTGTTCTGCTGGTACACACTATTGAGCAGTTCTACTATGTAGCACTTCATCTTTCAGATGACAGAACTGTGTTCTAGAAATACATTTGATTTAATGTAGTTATTATGTTTAGCTATAGTTTAGTTCAACCAAATGTGACAAAAAATAGGACCTAATCGGAAATTATCAGGAAGCATCAAAATAGTAATTAATCCGAATTTCTAAAAGACTCCCCTGAAGTCGCAAATAATATTTTTGTCGGAGCTTGTCAGCCCAGTGCCAGGAAATTTTTCCAAACCACCACCGTGACTACTCCTTTTATTAAGTCTCTGATTGGAGTCGTGGGAATGCTTATGGGGGTCGACGGTCTCGCAGAAACTACCAACAGGATTTTTGGCAAGGGCCGGACACCAGATCCCGGACGAAGGGTCGTCCGTTATAAATCTCTCCGGTGCATCTTTATCCGTAGGGCAACGTCAGGTTCTGGAACTGGGACTCTCTTTCGTACCCACCTCTAGGTATGATGGTTTTGCTACCAGGATGGCTTTACATAAGTTTTTTCGGAAACTGCGGGTGATACAACATCTTTCTAGAACCTCTCGGGTGGACGATTATTCATTGATCAGGAATCCCTCCAGATGGCTACCTCCGGGTGCTCCGGATAATGCGATTTCCACATACCAGACCTTGATTTTTCAGCATCTGTCTCTGCTGGAACAAAAAAGGTCTTATGGCTACTCTAATTTTTCAAAAGACTATTCACTGGCTGTAGAGCAACTCAAGGATTTGGACGTTGTGGTGCGCCGGGCAGATGAGGGTGGAGCCACGGTTTTACTTTCACAGGATCAATACCAACGCCAAGTCGATGTTCACTTGCAGGATCGTACTAATTATATGATCCTCCCGACGGACCCCATGGCAGCCCTTCAGGAACGCATATCTTCAATTGTTTCTGCGGCGTTCCTTCAGAATTTGATCACTAGACAGGAAATGGATTTTTTGGTCAAGAAATTTCCAAAAACACCAGTGTTCTATTTGGTTCCGAAGGTGCACAGATCGTTAACAAATCCACCGGGCCGTCCGATCGTGTCTTGCAGGGATTCCCTGCTCGAGCCTCTCTCTAAATTCTGTGATCTCTTTCTGCAGCCTGCAGCTATGAAGGTCCGCTTGTATCTGAGGGATACTGGAGATTTTTTGGATCAATTGAAAACCTGTCAGGCAGTAGACACACATACGTTTTTGGTGTCTCTTGATGTCCAGGCCCTCTATACCAATATTGACCAAAGAGAGGTGCTAACCTGTTTGATGGATTATCCGCTCACCCTTCCGGATCGGATACCGCGATCCTTCCTGCTAGATTTCTTAGAACTGGTTCTGAGTAAAAACCTTTTTACATCAAGGAATCTTTTATCAGCAGATACACGGAATAGCGATGGGGGCTACAGTTGCCCCATCTCTGGCTACCATATACATGGCAGTTTTTGAACAGTTGTATGTTTATTCAGACCCGGCATTCCATTTGATCCCTTTTTGGAAGCGTTTCTTAGATGACATTGTCTTCCTTTGGATGGGCACCCGTAATGATCTGTACAGTTTTTTATGTCGACTTAACACACATGTGCCTCGGATCCAGTTCACCGCACAGATTGCTTCCAAGACCTTGCAATTTTTAGATGTTCAGGTTTCTTTAACTTCTACTGGATTTATGACAACATTGTATCGCAAGGCGGTACAACGTAATATGTTATTGCGTTACCATAGTTTTCCATCCACGAGCTTTAAAACAAGGTCTACCTTTTGGGCAGTTTCTACGTTTACGATGTAATTGTTCCACCTTACAAGACTTTAAATTGCATGCTGGAGAACTTCAACAACGTTTGCTCCAACGGGGGTACCCTCCAGTGGTGGTCTCTAATGCATATAAGAGAGCGCGGTATTTACATCAAGAGTGGCTTTCTGCCCCACCAGCATAGAGATCCACGGACTCTGCAATTACTGGTGTTCTACCATATACCCGGCATATCACTCATGTCACGGGTTTGTTACATCATTTCTGGCCAATCCTTGGGATACATGCCTGTTTTAGGGATCACGCTTTGCGGATTGCATATTCACGCACTGCCAATTTGCGGGACATATTGATGTCAACTACTTCGCCAGAAGACCGGCCTCTTCGTTTTCATACTGACAATGTCCACTTTACCTGTGGAAATTGTGCTTACTGTTCTCTGGCCCTTGTGGGCCCTGATTGGTTGGATGGCCATACCTCCCGAAAATTTATAACCAGATGGCACACTGACTGCTCTACGGAATATGTAGTATACTTGATCATATGTCCATGTTCCCTTTACTACATAGGTCGTACTAAACAGGCTATAAAAACTCGTCTTGCAGAACATGCTTCCCGCTTGAGAACAAAATCTCTCTCGGCCCCTATGGTAGAACACAGTCTGATGATGGGTCATACTTTTGCCTCGATGCGCTGGCGAGTGTTGGATTTTGTCCCGCCGGATCCCCGAGGGGGTGATCGGGAGCAAAAACTCCAATGGCGTGAACAGCGCTGGATCTATCTTTTAAATTCTGTGGCCCCGAATGGTCTCAATCTTCAAATTGACTGGTACACTATCATTTAAGCTGTATCCTCATCTCTACTTTGGGTTTCCATTTGGGGATTCCCTGTGCAGTGGGCATCTCCTATGGTTCCATTGTGGTTTGTATGTGATTGGCTTACATGCTCTTCATGTCATTCTGACGTCAGACGTTGTCGACTATGTAGTATGTTACACTCCCTGTGGCGTGTAAGCTGAAGTTTTGTCAACTGCTGATTTCCTGGACCTGAAGCAGGGTTTCTTACTAAATTGGATGAAAACCCGAAACGTGAGCCACGTCGTCACTCAGTTTTTTCGGCGGCTGGGCAATGCTTTGGCAACAGCTAAGTTATGCTTTTCACTTCTAAATTAATTTAATAAAAGGAGTAGTGTCAGACGGCTGCCTGGGTGAGAATCTTCACAGTCTTGGCAAGTGCATATATCTATATGATTTGCAAGGGATTGTGGGCAATGCAGTTCATTCACACCAGACACAGCTGCTCACAATAATTAGTTGTGCTTTTGGGTAAAGCCAATAAGATATTTATTTATGGGGTTATTTCTCCCAACACAGATATGCTTGGTAGCACATAAATCAGGTTACTTGCTTTCAGTGTTAAACTTGAAAAAAACAAAATCAGGAAAACAACATTTTAACTTATCAGGCAATCAAAGCAAAAGAAATAAGACCTGGTTGATAACAAACTGGTCTTTTCTGTAGGCTTAGCTAATATTTTCTTAGCATGTATCAAACAACAAACCAAAAGCCACAAAGAAGGAAAAAAACTGTTCTTTTCAGGTAAACTTCTTATATCTTCCCACATAGATTCAGAAGTGATTCTCTTAGAGCTCACAAGCAATTAGGTAAGGCTCAATTGCTAGCAGTTATCCAGCTGAAACCCCTTAGCTGGCTTGCTTTCTACTGCGTGGCTAAAAATCCTACTCATGAGCTTTTCTGAGTAGATTAAAGAACAAGTTTGTATTTCTTTGTGATGGTTGCTGTACTTTATAACAGAAAATCACCAAAGGAGTTTAGACAGAGAGCAGTCCATGTAAACAGATTCTTCATCTGCTATCACCCCCTCTTCTTCAACAAGCATGGGTTCAATATCATGGATTGGCACAGATGAATCTCCCAATGGAGCACTTTCAGGAGAATGCTTGTTTCCCTGCTGTCTTTCAAGGTTATAGCTAGGGCATAGATCAGTGTTCATACCTGAGCTTCCATTGCTGTTAGAGTTCCTCTCTATATAGCCTGGCCAGTATGTAGTCCAGTTCTTATGTCCAGCCTTCCAATCCAGATCCCTGGACACTGGATCTCTCTTCACATATCTTCTGGCACGGGTCTTAGGGTCCCTTCCACGTGTAGCCGTCTCCCTCACAGGTACCGTCTGGAGATTCCTAGCTCTGCAGCACCATTCCTCTGGCTTTCCCCAGTCCAATGGTGTTTGCTGGCCCTTGGAATGCCTCCCAGTATACGTACTGCTCTGGACTCTTCTAGACCTCTCAAAGGTTTTTCTCTTCCTTCTTCCAAAGGGTTTCTTGCCCTCTCTGTCCGTCCGGTTTGGCTTCTGCTTCTGATGATCCTTCAGATGAAACTGAGGATATCCAAGCTGATCATGAAGATGATGATGATCCTGAGGATAATTCTCTGTAGAATAAACTCTACCTTTATTCTGCTTAGATGAGTGTTCCCCCCTAATACAGCGCAGCTGTGCTGAATCAGGCCCTGCCCTTTGAGATGAGTGCTTAGGGATTACCTCATAGCCCTCCTGATTGAACACACGTTTCCCCACTTCAGCTCCTCTAATGGCTGTTGGAAACCTGGTGCATTCTGGGACTGGTAGTCTTTTATGGGAAAATTCTGTTTTCTTATTTCTACCAGAACTGACAGGTTGCTTGTTGAGAGTCACTTCACCTTTCCTATAGCTCCTTCCTGAGCTATGATAAGCTTCCTTATCACAGTAGTCACGGTGGTGGTTTGGAAAAATTTCCTGGCACTGGGCTGACAAGCTCCGACAAAAATATTATTTGCGACTTCAGGGGAGTCTTAGAAATTCTGATAGTTTAGTTCAAGGCAGATTGCAACACTATTAATTAAGAAAGATAAACAATTCCATGTGAACAGTTGACAGCTTACAGGACAATTAAAAAAAAAATTCCAAAAATACAAATATTACAAAATACAATTACTAATAAAATTATAAAAAAGCATACTTTAAATATTTCTGGAATAACCAAGTTTTATTTATTTGTGGCACTTGATATACCGCCAGAAGCAAAGCTATCATGACAATTTACAATCAAAACACGGGGTGACACAGCAACTAAAAACAAGTGGAGGGATGAAAGAAAAAAAGGGGACAAGAAGAGGACTTTACAAAATCATTGGTGGGGGAAAGGGAAGAAGGTGGGGTGGGGGGGAAAGGAGCAGGTAAGGTATCTGGTGGAGAATACTTAAGAAGCAGAGAACTGGGGAAAGGCTTGTTGGAACAGTCAGGTCTTCAAGTTCTTTTTGAAGGTGAGAAAGAAAAGTTTGGTATGGAGTGACAGAGGGAGAGAATTCCAAAGAGAAGGGCCAGCATAAGAGAAGGCCGAATTCCTGGAAGTGACAAGACGGAGGACAGTCGGAGAGGAAATAGAAAGGAGGGCCTCACTGGAGGAACAAAGAGATCAGAGGGGTTGTTAAGAAGAAATAAAGGTAGCCAGATAAGGACAGAAAGCAAATAAAGCATGATGAATCAAAGTGAGAATCTTATAGTGGATATGGAAGGGAATGGGGAGTCAGTGGAGTTACATGATCGAAATGGTGGGCCTCGTAAATCAGACGAGCAGCAGTGGATTGGATAAGTTACAAAGGATGGAGTATTGAGGAAGACCTAGAAAAAAGGAGTTGCAATAGTCAAGATGAGGAATGACAAGTGCGATGACAAGTTGTGGACTGTGCGATGGTAAAAGCTGATAAACTCTTGCAGCACATCCTCCTACTGGCAGCATCACGAATGAAGGACTCCTGTACAGCTCCACGGAAATGTTT
Source organism: Ichthyophis bannanicus (assembly GCA_033557465.1). Classification (NCBI taxonomy): domain Eukaryota; kingdom Metazoa; phylum Chordata; class Amphibia; order Gymnophiona; family Ichthyophiidae; genus Ichthyophis; species Ichthyophis bannanicus. The sequence continues at coordinate 70,923,108 of CM066050.1, read as the reverse complement.
ATCAAACTTTGAAAGGACAGTGGTCAACATTTCTCGTTTCATATTGTCTTCAGACAAATAAGCTTTTATTTGCCACAGGAACCAAAGCAAACCAAATATTTTCCTTGCTACCATCCCCACTTGTGCTTCCACAGTTAAGGTTGCATCTGGAACAATACCCAAAATCTTCAAGTTGTTAACTAACGTAATATGTACACCTGATATAGAAGGACGTACAGAAGGAACTGCTTTATCTGAGTCACCCACTCATAGTAGATTTGTTTTTTCTGGGTTAAGCATTAAGGGGGTAATTTTATAACGAGCCATGTAAAGTTACATGCCATTGATGCGCATAAATCATGTATTTTTCATGACTCATACATGTGGATGGGTCTTTACATGTGTACTTTAGTTGGTTGCTATTCTGTAAGTATGCACGTCAGGCCGATGGTGTGTACTTTCAGAGTGGGCGGAGTGTAGATAAAGCCTAAAATTCATGCATAAGTTATAAAGTACTATAACTTATGTGTGTTTCTTAGAAATCTAGGCGCATTCATTTATACCAAGTCTAGGGCTGGCATAAGTGCTCATGTCTAGGATTTATCCCCCTATTTTATGAAGAAAAGTGGGTGCCTGCTTTTCTTTATAAAATAAGCACAATTAACCTAGGCAACCTTTATAAAATTACTTTCTAAACATTTTTAATTATCCAAATGCTATAACTGAAAAATAGGTGCTCATTAAGTCACGGATCAGAGTCTGCATATCTTGGATATCATCAGTATACAAAACCTTCAAAACACCCAATTCTGTTAAGGTGTTACATTGGGGAGTTTATTTTCTACCAGTTGATAGTTATGAGAACAGAGCAGCTTCTAGTAGCTCAATGCTTTGACTGAGTTTGGTAAGACGGGTATTAAACATATTCAGTGGATCAGCACCACTATTCTCTTCTTGTTGGCATTTTCACAGTTACATAATTTGCTCAGTTTCAAAAAGACCTGATGCTTATTGAGCCCAACCATCTTCTGATTGCCTCATGGCTACTTGTGGTAATTCAGAGGAAGGACAAAACTCTATTTTACATCTGTAAACGATTCAGGCGCAAAATTTAAAAAAACAAAACAAAAAAAAATTCCAATCCATAGGTGAAATCTGGTAACATGGGGAATATATTGGAGTCAATTTCTTCCCTTGAGTGGGTAATGTTGGCATTTAAAGCCTGGAAAAGACTGTGATTAAGGAAGCCATGGAGTAAATCCCTCAGGCATCTTTCTACTACCTCTGCCATAATAGATACACCATAAAGTTACCCCGGCAAGAGTTCCCCAGGATCAGAAATGCCTGTAAGTCAGTGGGTGGCTCTTGAAATCAAATGGAAATCAAGGCAATAAAACACTGGTTTGTCAGTAAGCATTATTCTGTCACTGTCTAAATAGTTGGAGGGCAGTACATATTGCACAATACTTTTGTCTAGGTCTAGAAAACTTATACAGAACTTGATTTGTTGCCATTGTAATGAAGACCAATGAAAAGCAAATTGTACATAGCTGGCATTGTTTTAAAAGTATAATTTGAAATACATGTATGCTAAGGCCCTTTGGAAACAACAAATGCTATTTATTTTGGTTGACCTAGTATTGAATGTGCTTCCCATTGGAAATCTGAATAATAAAAAATGGAACAGAGTGCAACCAGATCTGCTGGTATTTTTAGATTTATCAGCATGCTGAATGATTTTGTCTGTTTTGTGAAATCTTACTCCTGCTTTCATTGCATTTCAGTGGAGTGTCGCTTACTGAGAACTATTTATCTTTTGATTGGAGACCATCAAATATTTCAGATTAACCTATGGAGCATTGCAACAATGTTTTTCAAATGAAGCACAGTCCAGGCCGTATACATGATACTCGTAAAACGTTAGACCAAAATTAAGAGTTTTTGGAGCCCAGGGCCGAATAGATGTTAGGTGACTTTTCTTTAAAGGAGCCAATATAATTGTTTGCAGTTCACAACCCCAAGACATTATGATACTTACTAATCTGCTCTGGAATAAGTAACAAAGTACTTTGTAGTGTAAGTTAAAAATGCATTTTAGCACAGGGAACAACACTTTGTCTACTGAACCAATTAGGTTTAATGCCATTATATGGCACTATATGCTCTCTGGAAAAACTGAGAGTTAGGGGAGGGTAAACATTTGATACCTACTTTCTGTGGGGTTAGGGCTAGAATACAGGAGACTGGACATGGGTCTTGTATGGGTTTAACATTGGGTTTTATTTCCAAGGGTATCAGACATCCCAGGTGAATCTTCAGCCTTAAAACCTCCTCCAAGATTTTGATCATTAAACTCAACAATCATGATCATCCCAACACCACTCCTCCCATACTGAGTGTTGCTTGTATGATTATCTTGCAGTTGGTGCGAAGTCTTATCTCCAGGAACAAGCAGGAATGTAGTCTTCACATATGGGTATCGTCGGTACCGACCGAGCCTGCGCGGGAACGCTCCCCAGCGTCCAATTAGAAAGCTTTTGGGAGCATCCCACAGCGCCTGCGTGCTGCCTTCCCGCCTTTCCCAACTGCCTCTCTCCAGTTCTTCGTTTTCCGTGGAGCCAGCAGGTCGTCGTTCCTGTCACCGCAGAAAATATTTTCTTTATTCCTTCTTTTTGAGGTCGCGTCTGCCTTCCTCGACGCTATACCGGTACCGCTGGTTCTCTTTTCTTTTCTTTTCTTCTTTCAAGCCTCTAAATGGACAACCTATTTCCTCCCATCCTCTTATAGCAAGATTTATGAGAGGCCTTCTTCTTACTAAGCCTCCCATTAGGCCACCACCGGTGGCATGGGACTTAAACCTGGTTCTTGGTCAGCTCATGAAGCCACCTTTCGAACCCTTAGCTACTACCTCATTGAAATTCCTTTCTTGGAAAGTTATCTTTCTCATTGCAATCACATCAGCATTTCGCATCAGTGAGTTGCAGGCACTAGTGGCTGATCCACCTTATACAAGGTTTCATCATGACAAGGTAGTCCTTAGGACTCATCCACACTTTATGCCAAAGGTGGTCTCGCCTTTTCATCTTAACCAAGCGGTCTACCTGCCAGTGTTCTTTCCAAGGCCTCATGCATCAAATGCAGAAAGGAATCTTCATACTTTGGACTGTAAAAGAGCTTTAGCCTTTTACTTGCAAAGAACACAGCAACATAGAAAGTCCTCTCAGCTCTTTGTTGCTTTTGATCCTTCTCATTTGGGACTTCCAGTCTCCAAGAGAACACTGTCCAACTGGATTGCACAGTGTATTTCCTTTGCCTATCAGAGTAAGAACCTTCCTTTAGAGGGCTATGTCACAGCTCACAATGTGAGAGCCATGGCAGCTTCAATGGCTCATCTGCACTCTGTGTCTATCGATGACATCTGTCAAGCAGCCACTTGGGCCTCGGTTCATACCTTCACAGCCCATTACTGCTTGGACAAGGACTCCCGCCGGGATGCCTTGTTTGGTCAGGCTATTCTCCAACACCTGTTCCATACCTAATCAACTCCTACCCGCCATCCCTGGTTGGATGCTAGAGATTCATGGGGGGAAGTGGAGCCCTTTCACAGGGGGACACAACTTCTGGGGTCTCTCCCTGGCATCTAAAGTAGGGAGTCCCCATATGTGAAGACTACATTCCTGCTTGTTCCTGGAGATAGCATAGTTTCTCACCTGTAACAGGTGATCTCCGGGAACAGCAGGAATTTAGTCTTCACAACCCACCCACCTCCCCTAGGAGTTGTATCTCTCTATCTCTTTCTCTTTCCCTCTCTCTCTCTCTTTGTCTCAGCTTTAAACTCAGCTGGAGAGAGGCAGTTGGGAAAGGCGGCAAGGCAGCACGCAAGCGCTGTGGGATGCTCCCAAAAGCTTTCTAATTGGACGCTGGGGAGCGTTCCCGCACAGGCTCCGTCGGTACCAATGATACCCATATGTGAAGACAAAATTCCTGCTGTTCCTGGAGATAGCTTGTTACAGGTGGGTAACTATGCTATGTGTGTACTAGGTGCAATGAGTTCTCTGTGGATAAACAGGAATGTTTTTTGGTTCTCACATATGGGTGACATCATCCGATGGAGCTCACACAAGAATGCTCCCAAGCTACTCTAGGAAGCTTTTGGGAGGTTCCATTGCACGTGTGTGCCTCCTTCCTGCCTGCCACTGTGGCGCCATATTAACCAGTCTTTGTTTTTCCACTGAGCCTAACAGATGTGTTCCGGTCTTCTCCGCTTGGTAATTGATTTTCTTATCCTTGGGGATCCTGTGCTTCCGTTTTTTTCTCAGCGATTGCCTGCCATCATGGTTATTCTCTTTCCTTTTTATTTTTGCCCCTTTTGGCCATTTTAATTTTCTTTCCTTTTCCACGGCACCACTGACGTTTGGTACCAGTGAACCGGCCAGGCCTTCTCCTTTGAAAATCGAGCCATTTGATTTCACTGTGGTTATCTTTCCGGGTGACATGACTCAGAAACCAGCCAGCAGGTTCAAAAAACATTCCCAGTGTGCAAGGACCATAGGCGCCAAAGATACCCATTGTTGGTGCCTTCAATGCCTGGGACATGATCATCAGCTCTCTTCTTGTAATGTGTGTTTACAAATGACAAAAAGAGGACACAAGGATTGAGAGAAGCAGCATGAAGTACTGCAGGAAGAAGCCGGACACCCGACGATCAGCCCCCCCGGAGTCATCTGCTCACCTCCTAGCAGCTGTACGGGGACCGGGGCTGCGGTGAAAATTCCCCCAGCGCTCCTACGCCCGCGACGCGTCTCTCTGAAATGTTCCCAGCGAGCGCTGATAGAGGCCACGTGGAGGAGCAGAGAAGAGGAAGCGGGCTACAAAGAGTGCTCCGGCTGATTCACCCCCTCCACGTGGAGGAGCGAGTGTTGATCGCCGAGACTCTGTCCGGAGACAGGCAGAAGAGATCCAAAAAGCAAGTATATGAGATATTGCACAGAGAGCGGGGGGGGGGGGGGGGCAGGGGAAGAGAGAGCTGATACCGGTGGGGGCCGGGGCAGCCGAGTTGCCCGTACACGGAGCAACGGGGGGGGGAACGAGGCCAGCCAGCCGGCCAGCCAGCTTACCTGCAGGGCAAAAGACAAAAGATGGAAAATAAAAAAATAAAACAGTGTGGAGAGCGGCCGGGACGTGCATTACACGTGGCCATGCCCAGAGAGCAGGAGGTGCGGGGGGTTACTCAGGGGAGGCAGGGGGGGAAGGGGGGGAGGGCCTGGAGGGGGAGGGGGAGGGGGAGGGAGGGGTGGGGGGATAAGGGGCATAGAGGTGTGCAGCCGCACATGCCCCTTTCTTCATAGAAGAGGTAAATAAAAGATTCTATGCAGTGGAAGGGATGCATAACAAGATGGGGACGGAATTGCAAATGTAACTAAGCTATATTGTTTGAAGTGGGGAATCTAGGTAGGTAGCTAAGAAGTAGAGGACCGGAATGTAGCAGGCATCATGAATGACTGTAACTAGGCCTTTTCCCCTTGCCACTACATAGTAATGCTATACGAGTGAAAAGTGCCGAGAAGAGCACGGGATTATAGATAGCATCCTATGCGATAGTAATGTAAAGTTTATTGCCTTTGCATAGCATTCTATCTTAGCGGAAAAATGCCGAGGAAGGGAACACCAAAGGCTTCTCGGCCACGAGGCAACAGCGAGCCACCGAAGGCGGCAGCGGCATCGAAAGCACGAGCAGCGGCCAAGCAAAACACGAGAGGGACTCAGAGGGCTAGCTGCGAAGCAACGGCCCCTGCAGCAGCAGCGAAACCACGTCAAAGTACCAGGAAGAGGACACCACAGCAACCAGGGAACGCGGCCCCGCCTCAGAACCAAGAACTTGACGACCTGCTCCAGATGGTCCGGGAGCAGGTTACACAGCATGGCCTGAACTCAGTTAAGCAACGGTTGGGAGCACCGGGCTCTACGAACTATGAAGTGCCATCGACGAGCGCCAGCGCAACCATGCCCAACCCAGCACATGGTAAGTCGGGTTGCGAAAAGGGGGCGCCAGAGTCAGCAACGTCATCATCGGACAGGTCCAGTTCAGATAGTGACAGGGACATTGAATGGGCAGATGTGATGCGCTACGCACTAAAGAAAGTTAAGAGGAAGAAGAGCGCAAAACATTCCCATCCCCTCAGAGAGGCCTGGTCGGGGCAAAGTCAGAGGGGTGAGGACGACACATGCACGCCGACGGGAGCGGCCCAAAGAACGCGGATGGATTGGCATGACACCAGCCGTGATCCACGCTGCGGGGTGAGCTCCCTGGCCGTGGCGGTCCCCAAAAAGATCAAAAAGAGGATTTGGAGGAGAGAGAGAATATATTGACATATTCTCTCTCCTACTCAGGGATCAAGAAGATGAGTCAACCAGTGGAAAGGATAGGGAGAGAGAAGAAGCGAGAGGGATAGGAAACCTAAAATACCCAAGTCCATCAACAACTGGGTGGCGGCATTCCACCTCTTTATGAGCGTGGTGATGGAAAAAGAACCCGAAGCGGGGCCATACCTGACCAAGTACCTGGACACGATTACTCGCGCACATAAGCAATACGGGGGATGGGCCTGGCTAAACTATGATGTGAAGTTCAGGAGGAACATGGCCGATGATCCCACCCTAGCATGGCACCATAGAGTGCTGGACATGTGGGGAGAAGAAATGGCACATAATAGGCCATTGTGTCAGGACGGGTTGCAGCAGCCACTCCCGAGCACCCCGTGGCAACAGCCCTTTCAGAATAACCAAGGGAGGCAAGCCAATCAGTGGCCCGGGAGACGAGCATGCAGACAGTACAACGCGGGGAGTTGTAACTGGCAGCCGTGCAAATTCAAGCATTCCTGCTCCGGATGCGGGGGAGGACATCCCGCTTTCACATGTAGGGCGGCAAGAGAGGCGAAGCCATACAGAGCAATGCCGCAGCGATCCACCGATGTGGGTGGCGCCAACACCCATCAGCCTTGAGCGTATGCGGCCATGGCTAAGAGCATATCCTAAGCGGGATATAGCTATTTGTATAGAGGAAGGTTTCGCACGAGGTTTCCGCATTCCATCCCTAATCTTAAGGAACAGAAAGCAAGCGTGCTTACTGAAAAACCCACCATCCGTCCAACAACATAACGAGATCGCCCGCAGCAAAATAGCAAAAGAATTAGGTATGGGGAGAATAGCAGGTCCCTTCCAGTCACTCCCATTCAAGGACCCAATAGTCTCCCCATTGGGAGTGATACCCAAAAAGGAGCCAGGACAATTTAGGTTAATTCATAACCTATCATACCCCGAAGGACAGTCCGTCAATGATTACATTGATCCGGCCTTATGCTCAGTTAAATATGCAACCATGGACCAAGCCATTACAATCATCCGAAGTAAGGGGCCCCGAGCGCAACTAGCGAAGGCGGACATTGAGTCCGCGTTCCGCCTATTGCCGGTTCACCCCGAATCTTTTCCATTGTTGGGCTTCTCGTTCAATGGGGAGTTCTTCTATGATAAATGTTTGCCCATGGGATGCGCAGTATCATGTGCATACTTTGAACAATTCAGTTCCTTCATACACTGGGTGGTCGAAGATCTGGCCGGCCCCAATACGGTGGTGCACTACCTGGACGATTTCCTATTCGTGGGAAAAGACCAGGATGACTGCAAGAGGATACTAGATATCTTCGAGCAGACGGCACGGGAGTTTGGAATCCCGTTAGCAAAGGAGAAGACAGAGGGCCCAAAAAGGGTCCTCACTTTCCTGGGCATACAATTAGATGTGCCGGCACACAGGTCGCGCTTGCCAGCTGAAAAAGTGCTGAAGTTGAGTAAAGAGATGCAACTATTGCACAGCCAGCGAAAAGCGACGCTACAACAATTCCAGTCCATGCTGGGCCTCCTTTGCTTTGCATGCAGGGTGATACCCATGGGGAGGGTGTTTTGCCGGCGTCTGGCATGGGCAACAAGAGGTATAGCAAAAAGATACCACCGCATCAGAGTCACCAGGGAGATGCGCGAAGACCTCCAGGTCTGGTTGCAATTCCTTCGCGCTTTCAACGGCCTGGCCTTCTGGCAAGCGCCCCCGATATCCAATGCCGAACTCGAATTCTTCACCGACGCCTCGGGGGGGATTGGTTTCGGCATATACTATAAAGGGGCGTGGTGCTCAGAGACATGGCCCAGGGAGTGGCACAGTGTTGGGATCACCAGGGACATCACGTTCTTGGAGCTGTTCCCTATAATGGTATCCCTTTGTATTTGGGCCCACGAGCTCGCCAATAGGGCTATCACCTTCCGCAGTGACAACCTAGCGGTGGTGTGGGCGATAAACAATATGAGAGCCAAGACGCCAAGGGTAGTGGCGCTCTTAAGGCGAATAGTGTTGCTCTGCCTGGCGCATAATATAACCCTGAGAGCCACCCACATCGAAGGCGAGAATAATAGCATTGCTGATGCTCTTTCTCGTTCTAAGATCAGGCTTTTTCACCAGCTGGCGCCCGAAGCCGACGGAGTCAAGACATCGGTCCCGTATCAAGTCTGGGAGTTTGGTCCACCGAGATCTGGGAGCTCCTGTTGGGAGCGTTAGCCGAGAACACCCGGCGCAGATACATAGCGGCATGGGAGCAATACCAGACTTTTTGCAGTGAGGCCCTCATACAGCTCGAAGACAGACTAAAGGTGGCAACAATAGTGCGATGGCTTATGCACTGCAAAACCAATGGCTGCACAAAGGCCGCGGTACAAGTCCGTTTAGCGGCAGTGTCCTTTTTTGCAAAAGCAATGGGCAGGCAGAGCCCCACGGCTGGGTTTATTGTACAGAAAGTGATGAGAGGCTGGTCCCGGGAACAGCCCCGGAAGACGGACAAACGCCGCCCGATCACGCATCAGATGCTCCAACAACTGATGGTACTGACCAGCCTAGTGTGCTATGATGAGTACGAGACGAGATTGTTTAGATGCGCCTTCTCCTGGGCCTTCTACGGAGCCTTTCGGGTAGGGGAGCTCGTAGCATCCTCAGCATTAGAGTGAACGACCCCCCGCGGAGGACTAGTAAAGCGTGATGTGTGCATACGCACTAGAGCGATAGTGTTGCAGTTACGCAAGTCCAAGACTGACGCGGAAGGAAAAGGGGCGCAGGTAGTGCTGTCGGCCATGCACAATGACCCGTCATGCCCAGTCCAAAATGCGTTAGCATACCAACAAGTAAGGGCGCGCTCTGAACATCATTGGTTCATACACGCTAATGGGGCCCCCTTATCACGTTTTCAATTCAGCAGAGTACTCAAGCTCATAATCGAACGCACTGGACGGGATGCAAGCTTATACGGCTCGCACTCCTTTCGCATTGGGGCTGCTTCTACGGCGGCCAGCATCGGAATGACTCGAGAACAGATAATGAAAATAGGCCGATGGCGCTCGGATAGATACAAATTGTATATACGTCCAGCGCCGTAAGGCCAAGGGGTGCAACTTCAAAAAAAAAACAAAAAACAAACAAACAAAGGAAGCGGTGACAGTGCTCATGTACTGCATCCTACAGAGAATGTAGATGATAATGTGGGAGAACCCCCTCACTGTATCTCCTGTCAGTAGAAGGCTTGACTCCATGTACAGAGTTCAAAAGGTTCCTGGATTCAAGAAGCCTCGGTGTCCTCGCCATTTCTTGGTGGTTGAATCTGCTCTTAAGAGGTCCAAGAGTTCCAAAACTCATTTCTCGATGCTCTTAGGGAGGGCGGCTCAGACATTGGGCTCTTTAGGAAGAAGGTATTTTCAGAGTTTCCATGCTTATAACCCGCATGGCCTCTTATCAGCTCTACATGGGCATGTTCTTGAAGAACATCATGTGTGACCTCCAGAGAAATTAGAACAGTATTATTCCCTAGTGGCTCATGCAGGACTGCTCAAAATTCATGGTCCAGATGACCTATAACATCTTCAAAATGGCATCAAGAGCTTCTGCCTTGGCTATTGGTGCTCAGACTTGCCTGGCTCTGGTCCTCAGACCTAGAACAATCAGTGCAGGACAAGCTTGCTGACACTTTGTGCCATCGAGAAAATCTTTTCAGAGAGCAATTCGAAGAGAAGGCTGGCTTTATCATAACGCAGCATGTCACTCTTCGTAATCTCTCGAGGCACACATCCGAGCTGGCTCCTATCATAGGTACCAAGGAGGGGGCCTGAAAGACCTATTACTCTTCTAGGCATAGGTATTTTCCTTGGTCCCAAACTTCCCAACCCAAACAGGTTCCTCACCCCCAACCACGATGAGAGAAGCCTCAGAAAACCCAGCCTGCTCCTCAGCGAAAGCCAGGAGTGGGGTTTTGACTGGCTGTACTCTGAAGGAACCAATCTATTAATAACCACAGTGGATGACCCTCCAGTTGGGGGAAGGCTCACACTTTTTGCCCTCATAACCTTGGACTCTTGATTTCACTTTTTAGAGGTTCTATCATGCCTGTGCACCTCCTTCCTGCCTGCCATTGCAGGAACACATGCCACCGGAAAACAATGGGTGAGGATTTTATTCCAAGTACTTCCTGATCCCCAAGAAAACAGGGGGATACCGTTCTATTCTAGACCTAAGAGATAAGAACTGAAGATATGCCATACTGGGTCAGACCAAGGTCCATCAAGCCCAGTATCCTGTTTCCAGCAGTGGCCAATCTAGGTTACAAGTAAAGACACACAGGTTCCACAATGCTTGTATTGGGGCAAGCAGTGGATATCCCGGGTCCCCTTTAATAATGGTTTATGGACCTTTCCTTCAGGAACTTGTCCATACCTTTTTTTAAACCTGGCTACACTAACAGCTTTTACTACATCCTCCGGTAATGAATTCCAGAGTTTGTTTAACCATTGAGTGAAAAAATATTTTCTCTTATTAGTCTTAAATAGGTTATCCTGTAGCTTCATTGCATGTCCCCTAGTCTTTCTATATTTTGATGGGGTAAACAATTGATCTACGTTTACCCATTCCACTCCATTCATTGATTTATAGACCTCCTATTATATCTCCCCTCAGCCGTCTCTTTTTCAGGTTGAAGAGTCCTAACCTTTTCAGGCTCTCTTCATAGGGGTATCCTTCCATCCCTGTTACCATTTTGGTGGCTCTTCTCTGTACCATTTCTAATAACGCTATATCCTTTTTAAGATAAGACAACCAGAAATGCACACACTATTCAAGGTGCAGTTGCACCATGGAATGATACAGATCTGAACTCATACTTGGTAAGAGAAAAGTTCAGAATGATTTCTCTCCCTTACCTTGCTCCCTTACCTTCTAAAAGGAGATTGACTATGCTCCATGGATCTAAAGGATGCACACACCCACATACAGATACATCCCACACACAGGAAGTATCTCAGATTCATCCTGGGGGACAATACTTCCAGTACCAGGTGTTACATTTTGGCCTAGCCTCAGCATCCCATGTTTTCACAAAATGCCACAAATGTAGCAGCTTACCTCTGGATGCTGGGAGTGTTAGTCTTCCCCTATTTGGACAATTGACTGATCAAGAGTACCACTCAGGAATGAGTTCAAGAATGAACATGATTGACTATTTGGGTGTTGGAGCTACTAGGGTTTGTTATAAATTACCCCAAATCCCACTTTAACCCACCCAGCAACTGGAATTCAGAGGATTCCTCTTCAACATGACTCAAGCGAGAGCCTTCTTTCCACATGATCGACTTCATAGGTTGACAGCACTAGTGCGGGAAACTCAATTGAGTCAGCAGGTGACAGCTCACATGATGTTGATTGTACTAAGCACATGGCCTCCACTGTGTATGTCACACCCTTGGCATGCCTCCACATGAGGCAAGCTCAGTAGACCTGAGGACTCAGTGAATCCAGGCCACAGGTTGACTCAGATTGTCTGTCTGTCTGTGTATCACCAGTCCTCTCATTCAGTCACTGCAATGGTGGACAGTCCATCATCATTTGCTCAGAGGTCTTCCTTTCCAAACTGTTTCACCTCAAAAGATTTTGATGACAGACGCATGCAAATTGGGATTGGGAAGCTTATTTTCATGGGTTTCAAACTCAAGGCGATTGGTCCCTCCAAGAAAGTCTCCACCAGATCAGCTTCTTGGAGTTAAGATTCGTAGCAAATGCTCTAAGGGCTTTCTGAGATCAGCTGGCCAACCAAGTTCTGGTTCAGACCGACAATCAAGTCACAATGTTTTACATCAACAAGCAGGGAGGAACTGGCTTGTACCTCCTGTATTGGGAAGCAGTCAGGTTGTGGAAGTTTGCCATCGCATATGGAATGGATTTGAGAGCCACATACCTACCAGGCAATCAAAACACACTGGCAGACAAACCAAGTCAAATCCTCCAACCACAAGAATGTACACTGGACAGGGAGGTAGTGGCCCATATATTTTGGAAGTGGGGTACCCCCTCGATAGATCTTTTTGTCACTCTGCAGAACGCCCAAGTGGATCAGTTCTGCTCCAGAGTTAATATCACATAGCAGACTAGCCTCAGATGCTTTCCTTCTGCATTGAGGGGAAGGTCTTCTCTATGAGTCTCGGCCAATCCCTCTCATCACAAAAAACATCCTGAAGCTTGAATTGGACAGAGGCTCAATGATTCTCATTGCTCCCTAGTGGTCCAGACAGCTGTGGTTGTCTCTCCTTCTACAGCTCTCCAGTTAGGGGATACTCCAGCCTGGGGATGGACCCAAAGATGGTGAATTGGATCAGAAATTGGTTGACTGACAGACGACAGAAGGTGATGGTAAACGGAACTCACTCAGATGAAAGGAAGGTGATTAGTGGCATGCTCCAGGGATCGGTCCAGGGACCGGTACTGTTCAATGTATTTGTGAGTGATATTGCTGAAGGATTGAATGGAAAAGTCTGTCTTTTTGCAGAAGACATGAAAATTTGCAACAGAGCGGACTCCCCCTGAGGGAGTGGATAACATGAGGAAAGCTGGAATAATGGTCTAATGCTTGGCAGTTGAGATTTAATGTGAAGAAGTGCAGTGTAATGCACTTGGGATGCAGAAATCCAAGGGAACTGTATGCGATAGGGGGCGAGAGGTTGGTGTGCATGGACTAGAAGGACCTCGGAGTGATTGTTTGAGGATCTCAAGGTGACAAAACAATGTGACAAGGCAGTGGCCAAAGCCAAAAGGATGCTGGGTTGCATGTTAAGTGCCATACAAGGAAAAGGTACTCTGGAGGCTAGAGTAGCAGACTTGGAGGAGCTGAGGCAGACAGAAAATATATAGAGGACACCTTCAGAAACATAGCAGAGAAGTCCCAACTCCAGTCTGGTAGCCGTTACAGTTGGCAATTCAATCATTAGGCATGCAGATAGCTGGGTGGCTGATGGACTTGAGGATCACCTGGCAACTTGCCTGTCTAGTGCAAACATGGTGGACCTCAAGCGCTACCTAGACAAGGTTTTAGATAGTGCTGGTGAGGAGTCTGCTGTCTTGGTGCATGTTGGTACCAATGATATTGGAAAGTGTGAGAGGGAAGTTCTGGAAACCAAACTTAGGCTTTTAGATAGAAAGTTTAAATCCAGAACTTCCACGGTAGCATTCTCAGAAAAGCTGTTCCATGCACAGGCCCCAAGAGGCAGACAGAGCTCTGGTGTCTCTTTGCCTAAATGAGACCGGTGCAGGGAAGAGGTTTTTAGATTTCTTAGGAACTGGGCTACATTCTGGGGGAGGCTTTTCCAAAAGGAAGAGCTCCACCTTAATCACGATGGAATCAGGCTGCTGGCGTTAATCTTTAAAAAGGAGATAGAGCACCCAAGAGTTCATGGTTCAGAATAATGTATCTTTGAAGGATACTAGCAAAACAGGTTAGTTAGGGTATCCTGATAGAGGTTCCAATAAAGGCAAAAGTAACCCAGGCGAAAGCAGACAGAAGTGAAAGATTCCAAATTATCCCTGTCAACTGATAACCAGATTGTTACTATAAACAACAAATAAACTTTGAAATTCCTGTATGAAAATTCTAGAAGTCTATAAAATAAGATGGGAGAGTTAGAATATATAGCACTGAATGAAAGGTTAGCTATAATTGGCATCTCAGAGACCTGGTAGGAGGATAACCAATGGGACACTGATACCTGGGTACAAATTATATTGCAATGATAGGGCAGATCAAATTGGTGGAGAGGTTAAAGAGGGCATTAAGTCAAACAGGCTAAACGTTTTTTGTAGGAAACAAAATACACTGTAGAAACTCTATGAAGAGAAATTCCATGTAAAGAGGAACATAAGAACATGCCATACTGGGCCAGACCAAAAGTCCATTGAGCACCATATCCTCTTTCCAATATTGGCCAATCCTGATTACAAGTACCTGTCAGGTTCCCAAAAGATAGACAGGGAATGGCGTAACATAACATAAAATACTACAATTTACGCATGTTCTTTAGAAATCTAGGTGCGAGTATTTACAGCAACATTAGGGCTGGTGTATGTTATTGTGCCTTAACACATGTTTTCAATCACTTAGGTGGCTACCTTTCTTTATAAAACAGTGTCTAAGTAGGCATCTCCTTATAAAGTTACCTTCGCACTGTACAACAACACACCTAATTTTACCAACACACAGGGTGAGCAATTTTCAAAACATGGCCTTTTAAATGGGTGGAGGCCAGTTTTGAACTGGGGCCGTCCGGACGTCAAAAATCTGGACAGCCTAGATCTTGCCCCGATTTTGCACCTGCGGGAGCTAGCCGTTCCTATAGGAGCAGAATTGGGGCACTTAGACGGCCCCAGACGTGCCCTGATTCAGGCTCACTACACATCCAGAAAACCCCCCATCTATGCCGTCACTGGGTCAAACTGCTTTTCCCTACCGCCCGACCCTCGGAGCAGCCTGCCAAGCCTGGGATAGAGCAGCGGGGAACCCCTGCTGTTCCTCACCTCGGTTCATGGGTGTAGATCCCTTTCCTCAGGGGGACTTATTCCACCTCTGAGATGGAATAAGTCCCTTGTCAGTCTCTGCCTCCCCAGACATACAGGGCTACGACCAGAATAGGTTCTGTACGACCGGGGCCATGGTCCTGCATCTGCTCCACCCAGACTCCTCCTCTGTCGTCCCCCCCACCCCCCCTAGAGCTCCCTGCACATCTCCTTGGTATTTACGGGGAGCTTGGGGCACTGAATCAGCCCCAAGCATTTAGCAGGGGTTGTACGTCCACATAGGACGTAGATCCCCACTAAACACTGTCTGGAATGACCCCCATACTGTATAGATCTTTTGAAAATTGCCTCCTTTAAGATTTGATTTTGCAGATTTCAGGTTTGAGCTCTCTAGAGGTTAAGATAATTTTCAAAGGGATCTAGAAGGTAACTATTGAGTTGGCCAACTGGATCCTCTGCGGTGAAACTAGCACTCTCCTTGCTGGCTAAAAATAAGATTTAACATTTATTAGCCTTGATAAACTGCCTTTCATCAAAGACAGCAAAGCTGTGTACAGATAAACAATAGACCATTAGGGATGACATCACAACACAGGCAGGAAAGCTTGCAATTGACATTTCCAATTAATCACATTAATTTATCATAAACAAGAGGAGCATATTCTCACGATATATAGAGTTCTAGCTGCATTAAAAACAGATGTTCCTGGGTCAGTTTAGGTTGTAGTAATAAACTATGGGCTCGATATTCAGAGCGATTGATGCAGTTAGCAGACCTACCAACCTGCCACGTTAATCACTGCGACTATCCCAGGGTGCTATCACTCTATGTCCTGATACTAGCTGGCCAGCATCGGGGTGTTCTGGGGGCAGAGCAGAGATAATCAGGCAGTGGCGATATTCAGTTATCCCTAAGTGACAAAAGCTAAGCACCCTAAAGGCTGGCCTAACCTTTACCAGGTAATGACTCACCTTCGCTGCTGTCTGGCTGACTCTGATATTCAGTGCTGGTGGCCAGATATGGCCCTGGCATTGAATATCCAGGTTTGAAGTTCAGAGGTGATGGCTAGCTGCCGAATATGCCCCCTATGTACCAATAATCAGAATATTGTTGCCTGCAATTCTGCAACCATGACAAGGGTCACAAAGTCTTCCTGGAGAATTGGCCTATCCCCAGGGAATCATGAGCGACTGGGGCCCAGGTCAGAGGGGACAATTGCTGGTCAAGCGCATTCTGGAGTGAAGTCTGCAGTTTGCTTCAGTGACTTAAAACCATGTGGAACAAGGCATGACTTCCTGGCTCGAGGCAGCAGAGGACGAGGAGGAGGATGTGGCCAGGCACCACTCTTTTTCTCTTGACAGCCGGGATTAACTTGGGATTTGGGTGGATGACTAAAAAGGTGATGAGGGTAACAACCAACTTTGCCCCATGTTGGTGGCACGCTTCCCTCCTAAAAGTGCAGGGAATGGCTCAACAATTACAGCAAAAGAGTTGCACCTAACATGCCTTCACTTATGCAGTTAATGAGCATTAGGTGCAAAACCTTAGCACACTTTAATAAAATAGACCCTTCTATTTATATTTAGTCACTAGGACGACATTTCTCCTCAGTGGAGCGACTGAAGACTGGCTATAAGCAAAGAGAGAGAGAGAGTCCATAAAAAGCACAGGGCCTTGGAGTTGACTAAATCTTCCCCTCTAGCCCTAGAAACAGATCATACAGTCTGTCCAGTTTGCCCTTCCATACCAAGTATAATAGTCCCTTTCTTTCCTTTAGAGATCTTCTGTGTTTGCCCCATGGAGACTGTCATGCATCTACCACTGTTTCTGTGAAGAAATCTTTCCATATATTATGCTTGAATTTATCCCCTTTTACCTTCATCCTGTGACCCCTCGTTGCAGAGTTTTCTTTCAATTGAAAGAGCCTCTTATCCTGTGCATTTATGCCACAGAGGTATTTAAACATTTATATCATATTTCCTCTCCTTTGCCTTTCCTCCAAAGTATACATATTAAGATCTTTAAGTCTGTCCCCATATGCCTTATGACAAGGCTGGTAGCCATCTTCTGCACCGACTCCTGTTTATATCCTTTCAAAGGTGTGGTTTCCAGAATTGCACATAATATCTCAAATGAGGTTTCAACAAAGACTTATACCCACATGAACTTGAAGAGAAGAAGAGTCTTCCCCTTCACATAACAGGCCTCTGGACATAGGTTTAGAACAACGGCATCAGAGAAGTCATTACAAGTGTAGGTGCGTGGGAGGGGCCTAAAATATACATATATACAAGTATATATGTTAGGGAGCAGTTTCATGGAAACATGGACTTAGTAGTACAAACCAAGACAGCCCCTGCATGCTTTCCAACCTTAGCAATCTTCAGCCTCTGAAGGAAACCTCCTTCAGCTCTGGGAGAGCCTGCTGTGCCAGATTAGTCCTGAGTCCTGCACCCTCCTATAATCATCCCTAATTGTAGACTGTGGGCTAATAATTGTTTAATAGTGAGTTGATGAGAGAGCAGTCAGAAACATGCATGTTTTCACTATGTTATTTTGTAGAAGGTCAATATTTATTGAAGTGAAATACTGTATTCTAGGCTCTGAAGTTAAATTTGGAAAATAAATGTATTGGCTTTTTTTATTTTTTCAAGAAACTAGCAGCTTCCCACGCCTCCTTAATTTCATACTTAAACTGGTACTTTCTTCATATGACTGCACCTTCACCTGGATTTTAAGGGGGTGAGAGACATACTGCCACAGGCCACCTGAGCTTAGCTTCGTTTAGCTTGTCACCCTTTAAGAGCTACTGCCTTCTATTATCTTAGACCAGACATAGCAAACTAAATCCCATGCTTATAATAGTTATATTTTAAATACAAATATGCTTGGGGCCTCGTTTTCCTTATCAGAATAATCAGAATTAGATGGAAAACTATCAATGAGAATCTTAGGATATGGCCACTGGGTATCTTCTGAAGGGGTTCCTTGGCTGCAAGACAACTTCAGATGTGAACTCCACTGTCGTGCTGCAAAAATATATGAATTCCTGACAGGAACTGCAATTTGTACTCCCTGCTGCAAGTAATAGCGATAGCTCCCAGAGAGCCCTCATATGCCATGTTTCCATAGAGTCCAAGTTTGCGCTGATTTACGGTTTTCCTTATGTAACAAATCAAGAGGCAAACATTTTACGAAATGCAATGAAAGCAACTGAGAGATGGCAGTGGAATGAATAATCGCTCCATGATAATTCAACGGTCAGTACTGTATTTTGTTCTCAGGAATGAGAATAAATATTGTACAGAATTATACAGTAGTATGAAGAGTGGAACATGTGGGCATCACAATCGCCGGTCCAGTGGCAGAAATTCAAATGGGCCCCCAAACACCAATTTTGAAAGGGCTCTCAGAGTGGCGGAAGTCCACTTCAAAAAATCCAGGAGCAGCTGCCAATGGGCCCCCTTCTTCCTTTGGACCCTTATGCACCGCAGGGGTTGCTTGGGCAGAATTTATATCACTGCACTGTTCAGATGCTCAGGCAAGCTTAAAGATACGGTGGAGCTATTCAGCAGCGACGGCTAGCGCTTCTACATTAGCTACTCATCACCGCTGTACTTTAAACCTGGATAGTCCATGCCGGGGCTATATCCGGGTCAGCCAGGTAGCGTGGAAACCAACTAGGCAGCAGTGATATTCAGCCATTTCCCAGTTAGCTTCAGCAGCAGAAGTTAGGCAAGCCTTTCAGGTGGATAACCTTTGCTACTGAGGAATAACCGGCTAGCAGCCTAATATTGCCCCTAGCTGTTTATCCCCAAATGCCATCTCCAATCCACCCCAATGCTGGCGTTTGGCACATTCAGTGGCAGCACCCAGGGGTAGTCAGTGGCACAATATCCCACTCATCACAATTAATTTGGTTAGCAGGTCTGTTAACCACGTTAATCGCTTTAAAAAGCCTCCCCGTGGTCTTTAATGAAACGTAGCAAATGCCAGACCCAAGTGGGTTTCACAATTCTGCTTCCATAGGAAGGGGAGAAGAGGGCAAGAGAGGGATGATCGTTGCACCTTCTGTGTGTTGGTGATCACAATTAACATGTAGTTTTGTGGCACAAATCTCTCAGGAACTCTAGAAAAGGGCTGCTGATCTGATGAGCAATGGCAGAAATGTCATGGGCTACAATCTTGGGCGAAGGTGATATATTTTGTTTCATTTATATTTTATTGCTATGGATACTATGTCTTAATCTCCTTGTTTGTTTTATTGTGTTAGACGTTTTTCTAATAAATAAATAAATAATACAGCTCATGATGCCCCAAGCTATAGTTGCCAGCTCATCACCCCCAGTGTTGGCATTTCAGCTCCGTGGGAATCCATTTGCTACATTTTATTGAAGATTACATCTGTAAGTCTGTTCCAAGATGTTGATATGTTTGGTTCTCTTCATTACTGTATGATTCTCATTCTTGTTTCTAAAGGTGAAAATAAATAGCACAAAATAGTGAATTGTCTCGGAGTAATGACCCATTCCACTGATGTCTTATTTGGCTTCACTGCATTAAATAAAAGTAAGTTTAATTCTGCCCTGGAGAGTAACCTACTTTTGCATAATGAAGTGCCATTGGTCTGGCACTAAGCTCCTTCTGCCTGTGATTGTTTCATACTGAGCAATTACATTACCAGGCAGCACTAGCCCACGAGATATCCAATAAAGTATAAAATCTGCACATAATTCCTGCTGCAAAAAAATTAATAAAACCAAAACTATACAAGAGAGGTACTGCTTTATCCCTTTATGCTTTGCTGTACTGACTGTACTTTATATAGCAAGCATCTCCCAAAAGGAGCCAAATGACAAAACTGTAAACAACATCAGCACTGGCAAGTTAGATGGAAGGCATTGATAAGGCAGGCAAAGAGTGAATTTGAAAAGAAGTTTGCTGTGGAAGCAAAAACACATAATGACCTTTTCAAGTACATTCATAGCAAAAAAAACCCTGTGAGAGTCAGTTGGACCATTAGATAATAGAGAGGTAAAAGGGGCACAAAGAGGGGACAAGGCCATAGCGGAGGGACTGAATGAATTCTTTGTTTCAATCTTTACTAAGAAAGATGTAGGAATGTTACCCATGACTGAAATGGCATTTAAAGGAGATGCTGTGGAAGAATTGAAAGAAATATCGATACACCGGGAAGATGTATTACAACTATTTGATAAACTGAAGAGTATCAAATCACCTGGACCAGATGGTATGCATCCAAGGGTGTTGAAAGAACTGAAATATGAGATTGCAGACCTACTATTAGAAATCTGTGAACTATCATTAAAATCATCTGTAATATCTGAAGATTGGAGGATGGCCAATTTTTAAAAAGCGGTCCAGGGGTGATCTGGGAAACCACAAACTGGTGAGCTTGAGGTCAGTACCAAGAAAAATGGTGGAAACCATCATAAAGAATAAAATTACTGAACATGTAGATAGTCATGGCTTAATGGGAGACAGCCAACATGGCTTTAGACAAGGAAGATATTGTCTTACTAATCTGTTATGTGTTTTTGAAGGCGTGAATAAACAGGTAGACAAAGGTGAATTGGTTGATATAGTGTATCTGGACTTTCAGAAAGCCTTTGACAAGGTCCCTCATCAGAGAACTTTGGCAAAATTAAAAAGTCATGGGATAGGAGGTAGTGTACTATTATGGATGAGGAACTGGTTAAAAGATAGAAAGCAGAGGGTAGGGCTAAATGGCCAATTTTTCCAATGGAAAAGGTGAATAGTGGAGTACACCAGGGATCTGTGCTGGATCCGCTGCTTTTTAACATATTCATAAATGATCTGGAAATGGAACAACGAGTGAGGTTATCAAATTTGCAGATGACCCAAAACTATTCAAAATTGTTAAAACCCAAGAGGATTGTGGAAAATTGAAAGAGAATCTTGAGAAATTGGAAGACTGGGCATCCAAATGGCAGATGAAATTTAATGTGGACAAGTGCAAAGTTATGCACCTAGGAAAAAACCCCCAAACTATGGTTACACAATGCAAGGTTCCACATTAGGAATCACCACCCAGGAAAAAGATTTAGGCGTCATCGTGGATAACATGTTGAAACTTTTCACCCAGTGCACAGCGGCGGCCAAGAGAGCAAATAGAATGCTAGGTATCATAAGGAAAGGAATGGAAAATAAAACAAAGAATATTATAATGCCTCTGTATCATTCCATGGTGTGACCGCACCTTGAATATTGTGTGCAATTCTGGTTGCCGTATCTTAAAAAGGATATAGCGTTATTAGAAAAGGTACCGAGAAGAGCCACCAAAATGATAAAGGGGATGGAAAGATAACCCTATGAAGAGAAGCTAAAAAGGTTAGGGCTTTTTAACCTGGAAAAGAGACGGCTGAGGGGAGATATGATAAAGGTCTATAAATTAATGAATGGAGTGGAACGGGTAAGTGTAGATCGGTTGTTTACGCCATCAAAATATAGAAAGACTAGGGGGCATGCAGTGAAGCTACCAGTTAACCTATTTAACACTAATAAGAGAAAATATTGTTTTCACTCAACGTGTAATCAAACTCTGAAATTTGCTATCGGAGGATGTAGTAAAAGCTGTTAGTATAGCTGGGTTTAAAAAAGGTTTGGACAAGTTCCTGGAGGAAAGGTCTATAAACCATTATTAAAGTGGACCCAGAATATCCACTGCTTGCCTCAATACAAGCATTGTGGAATCTGTGTCTTTTGGGGAAACTGCAAGATCCCTGTGACCTAGATTGGCCACTGTTGCAAACAGGATATTGGGCTTGATGGACCTTGGTCTGACCCAGTATGGCATAGCTTATGCTCTTATGTAAATTAAAGCCCTGTTTTGACCTGCATCCCTTTTCTCTTATTCCTTGCTAACCTGACCTGGCAATTTCCTCCTCCTTCTCCTTCATATTTCCAGCTTGGTTGTAGCTAGTGCTGGGATCTTGCGCTGAGCCTGGGGAGGTTTTCCCCTATTTCATATCTCCTTTTTAACATACCTAGCCTAGTCATTGCAGTAACAGTGCTCAGGCAGGGACCACGCACAGGCAGTCTTGTAAACCTGAGGGCCTAAATCAAACTGTCACCTTTTAAGCAATGATCAGGAGTCAACCTCCTCTGTGGGGTCCTCTGCAGCATCCTCAGTTCCAGCTGACTGCGGAGCAGGAGGCTCAAGTTGGAGATCGAATCAGGGACCTTCCACAAGTTGGTTCATAGCATGTGCCATCTGAACCATGGGTTGGTTGTCACAAACTTCATTATGTATCTTGCCACAGGGATTTAGACAGCACAGCTAAATAATAACTGGTAATGATTCTGGGCACAAATCCTTCTTTATTAACTTATTGTTAATGCCCCATTATGACAAATCGTCTTTCGAGAACTAGTAACCAGACATAATAAGACATTATAAGGTCTGAAGTCATAAGCCAGAGATGCATTTTTGGAGTGACCAGATTCAGTCAGTCTTTGACAGGGTTTTTTTTGAGGTGGTACATGCAGGTACTAAGTACCTGCACCTTTTCCACTCCAAACTGCCCTGTTGGTCCCCAGCAGGACCGTACCAAGCTAGAAATGCACCCTGTGCGACTAACGAATCTGCTGCCCCCTCCACCCAGTCGCATTCAATAACTCACTCTTTTTGAGCTTCCTGGAAGCGCAGTGATGATTTCGGTGCCCCCTTCTGTGCTTGTGCCCTGTGTGGCCACACCACTCGCATAGCCCTTGGGTATGGCCCTGGTCCCCAGGCATCTAGTATGGCCACCTACTGGATCTGATCCATTCATGCATAACCAGACAGTTACTGCAGAGGCATGCAGCTCCAGGGTTTTCTCCTCTGTTCACACGTTCTGCCTTCCACCCACCCACCCAAGGACGACCCAGTCTATGGCCCTGCTCGCCTTCCAGCTTAATTTAAACTTGCAAAGAGCTGTGATAGCAGGAAGGGGTATGGAGTATGTGAACAGATATATTGGCACCTGTCCTGGCAAGAATGCCGAGAGGGGATAATCTAGCCAGGGATTATTGGGGGGGAGGGGAGAGAGGAGGGGAGGTGTTGGACAGCAGTATCAAAGGCTGCCAAAAGATCCAATAATACCTCCTCCTTTCAGCATGTATCTAGATACTACTAACCACCCCTGGGAGAGAGTTGTTTCTGTACAAAAACGTTTTTAAAACCCCAAGTGACAGGGACACTGATAAACCACGCTCTCAAGTACCTTATATAAAAAAAAGGTAGATATGATACACGATGGCTGTTTCTCACTACACCCAGGTTCAAACTCTGTTCTTTAAATGTAGAATAAACCACTCTCTTTTTTTAATCCTATGGGAACTAAAGTCTGGTACGAGCAGATATTGATAATATCTATGAAATATCTTCCTAGGCCTAACTCAAGATTTTTTTAAGAAGAGGATCAAGAATGTAAGTAGTGGGCTACTGCTGCTCAGTGCTTTGTGTACCTCTACTATAGTCACTATCCCGAATTCCTTCAAACCTCCTGGAGTTCCTAAAGATGAGCCCTTGATCACCTGACCCTTTCTGCACTCTTTATTTTTCCCACTGCGAAAGAGACTTCAAAAATAGAATGTATAAGTTTAACTTTACTTTCAAAATCCTCAGCAAAATTCTTACTGAAAGATGAAATGAAATTAATGGTAGAGTCTGGATCCATATAATTGTGATGGGTTTTTCTCTGGATACTTGATTCAATTTTGTTTGCTAAAAGATAATGCAATCATTCTTGGAGTCTCAAAGTGATGGTAGCTGCAGGAATCGGCTCAAAGATCTAGGGGGGGTGGGGGGGGTAGGGCTGATAAGTCTCTGGCCTTGTAAGAAAACAGAAAGCTATAGGCACACTTTGGTTCTGGTGGTCCAAATTATCTCTCTGCAGTTTTTTTATTTGGAATGAAATAAAACAAAACGGCAGAGAGATCATTTAGACCACCAGAACTGAAGTATGCCTGTTGCTTCCTGTTTGATTACAAGGCCAGAGACTTATCAGCCCCCCGCCCTCGTATGTCGGCTAGCATCGGGGCATGCAGCAGCAGCACCCGCAGATATTCAGCGGCACCGCGTTAATA
The DNA here is from genome assembly GCA_033557465.1 of Ichthyophis bannanicus. NCBI lineage: Eukaryota > Metazoa > Chordata > Amphibia > Gymnophiona > Ichthyophiidae > Ichthyophis > Ichthyophis bannanicus. Next base: position 70,899,100 of record CM066050.1, on the reverse strand, counting down.
CTATTGAATATCCCAGCTAGGGGGATTAACATGTTTAGCAGTGTTAATCCCTTTGAATATCAGGCTCTAATTTAATTCATGTGTTGGGATCTGGATTACCTAAGAGAGACTTAAATCTTTCAAAAACTCAAACTCCAGTGGTAATCCATTCTCGGTGTTCCTCAATGTGGACACCAAAATTACCCACTATTACTAAATTCTCGCTCACAAAAGCTCATCTGCAATCAACAAGATTAGCTTGTCCCAGCATTCAGTAGCAGATGATGGTGGAAGATACAGGACAAGAACTCTGTTCCATTGAGCTCTACAGGCTAAAAAGTAGGAAGTCGGATCAAGTTGTTAAACATCCCCTACCCAAACTTGTAAAGAGTCCTCGAATACCACTGTTACCACCTCCCTTTTTTCCTATTTGTGATTTGCAGAAATGAGAAGAAACCTTTGGATCATGAGGCCCTTTTACTAAATCTCTTTATTTCTATGGGTGCAATGGCACTTGGCACGCGTTAACTTTATTAACATGCATTAATCTTTAGTAAACGGGCCCCTGTGTTCCACAAGAGGAACTAGATCTCCTTGCTCCCTACATGACTCAGTGATACAGAGCAAATGAAAATTATAAATCACAAATCATATCATGAAGGAAAAGGAGCTTATTTCTCACAGACCTAGCGTTAATTAACCTCACATGGATTCTACACCACATGATGACAATAGCAGATGCTCAAACACCAGACAGCTAGGCCTTCGTAGTTTAAAATTAGAGCCAGGCATCCATCCATCCATCCCCGTATCACATCTATAGCTTAATCACAGGATAATAAGCACATAATGACACAACCCCAGGGGTTAAAATATGTGCTACGTCTGTTTATGTTCTGCTGGACTCACTCATGGCTTCAACTCTAAGCAGAGAGACAGGTCAGACACCTTATATCAAGGGTCCCCAAAATTTTCAAGAGAAGATTCACTTAAGGCATTTTAAATCACTGAGAGGGCCTGTGGGGAGTTTCCAGTTGGTGAGTGAATGTATGTGGGGGGAGGTGGGGGAATCTCCCTTTAAGTTTGCTGAGTTGTTGCTATACTGTACTTCCATTATCTTCTTTGGCTGGTGGTGCCTGGGAACCCTGCCAGCTTTGCTGCCTTTGATGCAGTTGCAGAGGCTGGCTTCAAACACAGGCAGGAAAAGTATGGTGGGCTGAAAAAATAAGTTCCGCAGGCCACATCCAGCCCTTGGCCATAATTTTGTGACTCCTGTCCTTGTGTCTGTTTATTTCTTGCTGGCCTCGCTGATGACTTCAGCACATGGGTGTGGATTTAAATCTAGCTGGTGCTGCAATCAGAAGACTGAAGAAGCAGCCTCAGCAGCCTCAGCCTCAAGTTTAAAACTGTGAATAGTCACAGTTTTAAACTTCAAGACTAAACATTGTGCTCCACCTAGCTGTCCTGCAGCAAGTAATTAATTCTGGGACCAAAGTAGTTAAGAAAACTATAGCTATTCCCCCACTGTGACCCAGAGGTCTGGGCTTATGGAAGAATGATAGCCACTCAAAACGGAGATAATCTAATCGCGTCTTTCTGCTCTACCTGGGCTGTGATACAAATGGTCAATAGTAATAATATGTAGTATTTTCAAATTATAGTCCTGGATTAAATCATGGATCAAGAGAGACCCGTTTATATATACCACCATTAATTAAGCCAATCCTCTAGCAAAAAGAGGGGCTATTCAACATGATTAATGTGATTAGCAGACCTTAATATCGCCGCTGCCTGGCTAGCTCTGCTGCTATCTGGCTGACTTACATATTCAATGCTGGTGGTTGGATATGGCCGTGGCATTGAATATCTGGATCTTCAGTTTAGCTGCTTTACAGCAACTAGTTGCTAATACTGAATATCAGACACACAGAATATGAGAGTAGATAAGGACCATAAATTCCACCTTGTCTGCCCAATCTCATCCCAGTGCAATGTCATAGACCCAAGTTCAATTGTAGCTTTCCTTCACATCTTAATAAATGGTAAGAATTAATAAAAGGAGAGAACTTAACTCTCACACTGAATTAGACTGTGATTTAATAGGTGAGGAATGAATAAACTGACTTAAATTGTGATCACCTATCAGCTCAATTAAGTTGGGTCAGGGGTTGCGTCCCTAGCTCAATAGAGTTTCTAACATCACAGATTCAGCTCTTGTTTTACTTAAATTGGTGCATTTTCAGGAGAGAATTAAAAACCTGGCTTTTTTAGAGATCATTTGGTGAAAGGGGTTGATTAAGCTGTATTTTATGTATTTATATTTGCTTTTTGAGTTTTGGATAGTTTGATTTCTATTTTGCCATAATAGTGTATTTTATAATGTTTGTTTTGTATGCTGAATTGTTGTACACTACCTAGAGTGCTCTTGGAATGACCGCTGCTATCAGCCTCTTTATGTATATTCTGCATCACTATCCATATAAATGGTAGCACTGAACATATGTATACAGAGGCAATGATTACTACTAGTATATGGCTAGCAGCTGAATAGCACTAGCTCTCCATAGAGTTAGGCAGAACGCCCGCACTCTGCTCTTGTTCTGTCTCGCATTATCCGGATAGTGCTGGAGTGGGCTGTAAGAATTTTCAGCAGCACTATCCATATATATTTTTTAAAGTGCCGTCAAGTTAATGCTGAATCCTAGTGACACAGCAGCCCCCTGGGTTTTCTTAGCAAGATATCACCAGAAGTAGATTGCCAGGCCTTTTCTTCCAAGGCAGTGGAGGGAGAAGTGAAGTGACTTGCTCAAGGCCACAAGGAATGCCAGTGGAAATTGAACCCAGATCTCGGGGATTGTAGGCTGTTGCTTTGGATGCCCAAAAACGGGCTTAGATGCATCCAAAGCACAGAGAAATCTCCAGAACCTGGATGTCCAGTCTCTCGAACATTAGACCTGCTCCAGGCATGAATAAGCACATGAAAAGTGCTGTTTTTAACTGAAAAACATCCAGAGGGTGTAGAGAAGAAAGCACTCCAGCATACCCAGTACTCAGCACAATGTCAACAGCAGCAACAGTGGGATTTTAACCCTGGCTGCCCTGTTCCTAAAGCATTAGGCTGAGCTAGATGTCCAGGTTCTGAATACAGTTCTGGAGATGTCTACGTAGATGCCCCTGCAGACTTCCATATCAGGCATGTCCATGTTTGTGAAATCACACCTGCACCTGGGCGGGCTTGCTTTTTTTCAGCTGTTTAGGCTTGGACAGCCCCTCAAAGAGGCTAGTTCTGAACCGGGGCCATCCGGAAATCCAAAATCTGGACAGCCTGGATCTGGTCCCAATTCTGCACCTGCAGGAGCAGAATCATGGCACTTGGATGGTCTGAACGTGCCCCAATTTGGGCCCGCTACACGTTCAGAAAAGCCCCTGTCTAGACCGCCCTATGCTCCTGTATGGACTCTGTGCCATGGCGTCCCATCGCCATGGCACTGGGATGCTGTGCAGGAGCCCTGATGCACCGCGACTGGGTCAAACTGCTTTTCCCTGCCACCTAACCCCCAGAATGGCCTCCCAAGGCCAGGATCGGCAGGCAGGGAACCTCTGCTTCTCCTCACCTGGGTTTAGCGGGTCCAGATTCCCTTCCTCAGGGGAACGTATTCCACCTCTGAGGTGGAATAAGTCCCCCATCCATCTCTGCCTCCCCGGACGTACAGGGCTGTGATCGGAATCTGTCCTGTATGTCCAAGGCCATGGCCCCGCCTCTGCTCTGCCCAGACTCCTCCTCCTCCTCCTCCCAGCTCGATCCAGAGCTCCCGCACATCTTCTCGGTACATGCGGAGAGCTTTGAGCACTGAATTGGCCCCAGGTGTTTAGCGGATGTTGTACGTCCAAACAGGACGTACATCCCCACTAAACGCTGTCTGGAATGACCCCCAAAATGTTTAGCGGCTTCCACTAAATGTAGAAACCCTGTTGAATATTGGGCCACTTGTGAATTAACATGCAGAGCCACATCAGTGCATATCAAAAAGTGGGTATAGTGTATATGTTTCATTTGTCATTTCCAGAGTTGTGGGGGTGTGGAGACACAGGCACATGGAGGAGTTTACGTGCCAGAGGCAGATAGATAGCATGTCGATGCGTGCTATGTATGTGTATTTTGCCAGCAGAGATGTGTTTCTGGCCTGTGTATATATGTTCGTTGGTGACAGGTATGTGCATGAGCTGTGTGGAGAGCAGAAGTCTGTGTGGCTTACTTCAGGAGCGAGTGATTGTATTACAGTGTAAGGTGGGAGGACAAGTACTATTACTACTAAGCATCTATAAAGCACTACCAGGTGCACACAGCGCTGTACAATGAAAACATACAAGAGACAGTCCCTGCTCAAAAGAGCTTACAATCTAAAAAAGACAAAGCAAGAAAAGGAGAAGAATAAGAACAGCAAAATCAAGAGCCAAAGGCACAGGCAAAAAGATGAGCTTTTAACTTAAGTTTGAAGAGGGACAAAGAAGATGCCTGGCGTAAAGACAAAGGAAGTTTATTCCAAGCGTAAGGTGCAGCAAGGTGAAAAGAGCGGAATCTGGAGTTGGCAATAGAGGAGAAGGACATAGCGAGAAGCAACTGGGTAGAAGAACGGAGTTCACGAGGGGGGAAGTAGGGAGAAATGAGAGAAGAAAGGTACTGAGGAGCCACAGAGTGAATGCACTTATAGGTCAGAAGGAGAAGCTTAAAGTGAATACGGAAACGGATAGGGAGCCAATGAAGAGATCTGAGGAGAGGAGTGATGTGGGCAAAACGAGACTGACGGAAAATCATCAAACGGGCAGCAGAGTGCTGAATAGACTGAAGGGGGAAGAGATGAGACTGAGGGAGACCAGCAAGAAGCAGGTTGCAATAATCAAGACGGGAGGTGATTAGGGAATGGATGAGGGTTTTAGTAGTGAGCTCAGAGAGAAAAGGGTGGATTTTGCCAATGTTGAAGAGAAAGAAGCGACAGGTCTTAGCAATGATTTGGATATGAGAGGAGAAAAAGAGAGCGAAGAGTCAAAAATAACACCCAGATTGCGAGCAGATGAAACAGGTTGGAGAACAGAGCCATCAACAGACTGAAAAAGAAGGAGAAAGGGAAATTTTAGGAGAAAAAACGAGACGTTCAGTCTTGGCTATGTTCAATTTCAGGCGACGATGGAACATCCAAGCAGCAATGGCAGAGAGACAGCAAGAGATCCGTGACTGCAAAGCAGGAGAAAGATCAGGAGTAGAGAGAGAGATCTGGGATTCATCAGCATAGAGATGTATATTTATGTTTCGAGTGTGGACATGTTTGTGCTGAATCTCTAGAATTTGGTGTATATCCCCTCCATATCTTGGATTTCTGAATCTGCAGGTACCCTACATCATTGCCATGGGAGGCTGTTTTGAGCATTAGGTTTGATGTCCTGCAACAGCAGAAATCTTAGGTCAGCAGCATCCAAACATTATTTGTTCCAGTAAATTCTGGATTCTCCCTCCACCTTCCTCTTCCAGCTCTCAGCCTCTTACTCCTGTCATCCAGCACATTGTTCAGTCTTCATCAGAACATAACAAACATTTGTCATCTCCAGTGTAAACAAAAATAACTTTCACATTTTTTTTAAGAAAGTAAACCAAGTACAACTATGCAAAATGTCAGACTGGCCCTTCCTCCATGCATCGGCCATCACTGGTTTCTAGCACCACACTTGAAATGAGCTAAAGCCTTTCTCCCCCTCAAATAAAATGAAAGTTGTTACTGGTTCTTTGCCGCCCATCACCAAAGGGGACCCTCTGCTGTTATCAGCCGGTGACAGATTCTGCCATTAGATTCCTCCTGTCCGTCAGGAGAGCTAAATAAGGAACGTGGCTCTGATGGCTGCAGGAAGAGGGGGAAATGCAGGACATCCGGCCCAGCTGCCAATTTTTCCTTTCCCATGGACCACTGCTGACCTCCACCAGCGAGAACCTGGCCAGGGTGCCTGGCATGAGGACCACTCACGCCTTTATTAACCTCTTTGGGGGATCCTGTTTGAATGGGGGAGGAAAAGAGAATTCACGCCAGAACTGATTTCCAGTCTGACTGTCTGGATGTCCATCCAGGAGGCTGGGGACGGGCCTGCACTGCTCCATTACAATCCTGTGAGGAATGGAGAGAATCTGCTTTACCAAGGAGCTCCCTTTGCTTACAGAAACATTTGGAAAATGGAAGGGAAATCAGTTAGTTAAATCGTGGATATCAAATGACTTCAGATTATATGCAGGTAAATCTGGGCCACTCATACTTAGTGTGGAGGGGAAGGGGCACCTTAGTTCCAGGTCTGAGTAACAAAGCGTGAAGGAGAGAAGTCTTACCTTGCCCCCCCCCCCACGTCCATCCTATGATGGTAACAATATCACTTCCGAGCAGACAAATCAATGGAGAAATATAAACAGTGATGCATTTCCCCCGTACTGTGCAAACTATAAAGGCAATGGATGTCAATTCTAAAAACAGATATATTCAAATCACTAAATTGAAAATTACATTGTTTTCTAACCCCCTCTGTCCTTATTGCTGGAATTGGAGACAGGAGGCTGCCAAACAGGTGGGAATTGGGGACATACTCTAAAATCGGGGACATCTGGTAACTTTAGAACCTGACTTTCTGCGATGTGAACTCTTTTAACCCGTTCGAGCCTGTACTCTGCTGATTTCTAATGAGACAACTTACAAACTCGGAGAAAGTTTGTTTCCTTATTTGCGTTATATTAACCTTGTAACGGAGCTCTGGCTGTTGATGGATTTGTAGAGGACCATGACCAGTTTACCAAAACAGCCTAGTCTGGGCTCCCTGCTGCCTGAGGTTGGTAGCCTCCTGCCTTGATCCCTCGGCTGACAAAGCATCTATGTCCATTTTCATGTCTTTTCTCATCTGGCTCAGTCTCCTGCTTTGGGGGGGGGGGGGGTGGTTCTCATCACATTCTTGCCTCACTTTTAAAAAAGTCTTTTCTAGCATGTGGAGCAGAATCAGGACACTGAAACATACCAGGGGCTGGAAATGACAAACAAAAAATATGTACTATATGCACTTTTTAATATGCATTGATGTGGCTCTGCATGGTCAATTCACAAGCAGTCCAATATTCAAAAGAGTTAATATATTTAGCAGCAGTTGCCAAACATATAAGACCACCATTGGTGAATTTTAAGCAGCAATATATGGATAGATCTGCTTAAAATTCTTGCAGCCCACCTCGGCACTATCCAGATAATGTGAGGGAGAGCAAGAGCTGAGAATGGGCATTCTGCCTAGCTCTGCAGAGAGCTAGAGAGATTCAGCCGCTAGCCCTATATTGGCAATCATTGCCTCTGTAGACATACAGTCAGTGCTGCCAGTTGTATGATAGTGATGCAGAATATTCATAAAGGGACTGATAGCGGCCGTGGCCTGGCCTTTTAAAGTGCTTGGCCACTGCCACTTTAATGAAATCGGATATTCAGCATTGGAGCCTATCTGGTGTCCAGCGCTGAATATCCTGTTTCGCCAGACAGCACTTAGGCTATATGATTAGTGGCGATATTCAGCCACTAACTGAATAGCACAAACTGGATGAGGCTGGGACAGCTATGGGCTGCCAGGACGGCCCCCGATCCACCTGCATCTGCTCCGGTTTTAACTTTTTTGCAGTCTGTGGGGATATTCAGTGGCACTATCCGGACAGCGTAGTTTAGCCAGCCCTACTAACTAGCTAAACCCTTTTGAATATGGCCCCCCTCCTACAAATATTTAAACACTTGTGTCAGACACTTTAAAAAAAATACTGATCCTGGTGTTTAAATATTGGCCTGAATGATTTCATCCTTTTATCTTCCCTATATGCAAGGATTGGCTTGATGGCAAAGAATCTGAATTTGACACAAATCTGATTTCTGAGCCGTAGAGAGACCTTACCCTCTACCTCTTACCACAGTAGAAGGCAGCAGTTTTGTGCTTCTAATTTACCTTTCTATTGATATTTTCTGGTTCCAAAAGCAACCACAAATGCATCAAAAAGAATACCAAAATTATACACCGCACTACAAACAATCAATGGGACCCTAAATAAAGATAAACGGATATGCTCAAAAGCTTAAGAATGTTACAATTTTAGTCTCCACCAAATTCTCCTTAACACAGTCATCCTAATGACTCTAAAACAAACAATGAATTATCAATTAACAGAACCCCAGAACTCAAACCGTGGTCTTCACAGGCTTGGCATAATTTCCTTACCACACCACCTGGTCACACTCGTCATCGTCCACGGGTGAAGTGTACCCTACTCACATATACGTTTATAGAGAAATTCATAAACATTAATACAAACTTTCACAATCATTTATATATAATGTCACAGTTAAACCATCAAGTGTTCCACTTTAAACAGACCAATCATGTGGTAATATGCATTTATACAATATTCCCTAAGCATTGATCATTTCACAAACATTTATATAAGTTAAACCATCAGACTCTCAGGGAGCAGTACTAAGCCCCACTCCATGAACAATAGGTAATCAATGAAACCTCTCTAAAGGTATCAAACAGTTAGAAAGTTACACACCCACTGTCGGGGAACAGTACTGAGCATACTCCATAAACAAGAAGTAATCAAAGAAACCTGACCATGGCCATATGTTTTGCTGCTCTAAACATGGCTTTTTCAAAGGTTACCTTTCACCAGCCATAGGCAAAATAAAAGAGGAGGAGGAGTACTCATCACTAGAACGGATCTCCAGTTCAAAATGGATGACTTCAACAGTAACAATAACCTAGAAACTGTATCAATCTCCAACAAAATATGCTCCATAAACCTGATTTATAGAGCTCCATCAGCGGATCCAGATGACCTTTCATCCATAATAAACCTAGCATCCAATATCCAGGGTCCAAATAAACCTAATTGGATCTTAGGGGATATCAACCTGCCATCATTACAAGATAATCAAGCAACTGCATTCATAGAAGCCCTAGAGATCCTCGGATACACGCAACTGGTGCAAGAACCTACTCACGAGAAAGGTAACACTCTAGACCTCATATTTGCCCCACAGGTAATTCTTGATAAACCACAAAACATTATGCTATCAGTAACGGCAGTCCCCTGGTCTGATCATAAACTCATCACTTTTCAGATGCCTACCCTCAACATGTCACCAAGGCCCAAAATAGATACAATTTAATTTAATTTAATTTTAATTAACAGATTTTTTTATATACCGCTCCTTCCATTGATCAGATGCGGTTTACATGGAACAACAGTAAACAGGGAGAGCTGTTTTTACATATAACAAATTGGAACTTGCATTTAACAATTAACAAATAGTGAACTATGTACAAAGGAACAGAATTAAACTATATACAGAGTTATTTGTTATTCAATTGTCTTCAATACATTGTTTTAGGGCTTCTGTACTTTATTCCTTTTCTGGAAGAATATATTAGCTGGAATAGGGTTATCCTTTATCTAGCTGAGAGGTGAATTTGTCAAGGATCCATAGTGCATTGTAAATAGGTGTGTTTTTAGTTTTTTCCTAAACTCCATGATTTCAGGTAAGGATCTTAATTCTAATGGGATTGTGTTCCACAAGATGGGGGCTGCATGGGAGAAGGCTTTCTTGTTTGTGGATTTTTTGGCCCTTATAAATTCTTTTGGTGGTGTTAATTTGTTTAACTGGTCTCTCCATTGAAGATTATGAGTGGGCTCTATTTTGATGAGGTTATTTATGGTCGGGGGTGCTGTTTTATTTATGGCTTTGTAGGTAAAGAGTTTTGTAATCTATTCGGCTTTGAATCGGGAGCCAGTGTAAATATTCTAAAATAGGGGTTATATGTTGGAAAGGTGGGGCCTTCGTAATGGTTCTTGCTGCCGCGTTTTGTGCTAATTGAAGTTTTTTCAAGGTCTGTTTTGTTACACCTAGTAGGATTTGACTTGCAAAGTCGAAATGGGGGGTTATTACTGCTTGTATAACTCGTTGAAAATCTTGTAGGTGCATTAGTGGGCGGAGTTGCTTTAATATTTTAAGTTTAAAGTAAACTTTTTTTGTTATATTTCTTACGTGTGTGTCCATGCTGAAGTGTTTGTCTATTATAACGCCGAAGTAACGTACTTCAGTTTTTAGTTTGATATCGTTATTCTGCAATGTAATATGTGAAGGGGGAATGAACGTTGTGTTTTTAGTTACTATTATTGCTTCTGTTTTTGAGTGATTGATGTATAGGTTGTTTTAATTTAGCCAGGTGTTTATTTCATTGAGGCATTCGTTCATGAGTTGTATAGGGATATTTGGTATTTTGAAAGGGACATACATCATAATGTCGTCCACATATAGGTGATAGTGTACATTGAATTTTTTAAAGATTTTACAGATGTGTTTTAAGTATATGTTAAATAGTAACGCTGACAGTGCTGAACCTTGGGGGAGGCCTAGTTCTTGATTGTATGTTTTTGAAGTAAGGTTACCGATTTGTACCGTTTGAGTTCGGTCAGTTAGATAAGAGGTAAACCAATCTAGAACAGTAGATTTTATACCTATTTGCCTAAGTTTATTAATCATTGTTGAATGGTGAACACTGTCAAAGGCTGCGGAGACATCAATGAATATGATACAAGCAAGATACAAGCAAGACCACTAACCCAGCTGCCAGAAGTTTCCACTCGTTTAATAGAGAACGCATCCTCGCTGAAACATGCACACTCATTAATGAGACTTCCTTAAACCTAGATGAGTTGATCACCGGTTGGAACAGTAGACTCAGCTCAATCGCAATCCGTTCTCCAACAAACAAGGCCCCGAAGAAAAAATCATCAGCCCCATGGTTTACAGCCGACTTAAGGGCTTCACTAAACATTCTACGGAGACTGGGAAAGCGCTGGAGGAAGTCACGCACCAGTAGTGACAAGTCAGCATACATTCAACACCTGACTTCACATCGCAAAAAAATCTCAGACAGGATGAGGCAATACCATACAGACACCCTGAGACGGTCATTGAATAAGCCACATGATCTGTTTAACTTGGTCAAAACTCTTGCTAAAGAACCAACCCCTGAGCACCATGGTGATATTCACCCGCAAGACTATGCAGTCTACATGTAATCCAAAATGTGCAAGACCAACAAAATAATAATACCTGACCCCCTTGACGTGCAAGAGCACTCAGCATCACTAACATCCTTCTCTATACCTTCAAAGAAAATTATCGAAGATACCATCTTAGCCCTAAACACCACCACTGCACACACAGATCCTTGTCCGGCATTCTGGATAAAGGATCTGCGATGTGACCTCTCTCCTATTATAGCCAACATCATAAACCAATCTTTTAACACTGGGTCTTTCCCCCCTACTCTCAAGCAGACCTCTGTCAGACCTCTTTTAAAAAACACCAAGTTAGACCCCCAAAAGGTAGAGTCTTACAGGCCCATATCTAGTATACCTATGCTCGCAAAAATCATTGAAAAAGTAGTACATAGACAATTACAGGATCATATTGACACTACTGCCCCACTAGATTCATCCCAACATGGATTTAGAGAGTCACATGGAGTGGAAACACTACTTACAGCCCTGTTCAACAATATAATTTCAGGCGTTGACAACATACGACATGGTTTCGCACTCATCTTTTTAGATATAGCAGCAGCCTTCGACTCTGTATGCCATGAGATTCTCCTCTACCGCCTAAGAGAAAAAGGTATCAGCGGATCAGCGCTCGAATGGTGCAGATCCTACCTTTCTGGAAGATGGCAGCATGTTCGAGCAAACGGGACTACTTCGGAACCATTTCAACAAAGTCAAGGAGTGCCTCAAGGATCATCCCTATCATCCTTGATGTTTAATATTTACATCCAACCCATCTGCAAAATCATTAGATCCTTCAATGTTAGCTGCATGTTATATGCTGACGATGTGCTTTTATACATGCCAATATCATTAGATAAACCAGACCTCGCCCCTCTGACTAATTGCTTCAACACTATATCTGAGTGGCTCCTATCACAAAACCTGCGAATCCAACACAAAAAGACGGAGGTTCTTTTCATCTCAAGGAACCCAAATTTCATACCACCCAGCTGCGTTAAGGTAAATGATGCCGAACTACAAGTTAAACCTGCTATACATTACCTCGGAGTGACGCTAGACCAAAATCTCGACATGAAGAAACATGTAGCCAATACCGTAAGGGCGATCTACTTTAAAATCAGATCCCTCAGACACCTACGCCTGTTACTCGAACCAGATGATTTCCGCACCATTTACCAAGCCCTGATTATTCCCCATTTCGATTATTCAAACTCCATACTACAAGGGCTCCCCCGGTCCACCCTGCATCCCCTTCAACTTGCTATGAACAGTGCAGCGAGAGTACTCTTTGGCGCATCCAGGAGAGACCATGTGACACCACTCCTGAAGCAGTTACACTGGCTCCCCATTCAAGCCAGGATTTGTTTTAAGACCTTGCTCATGACTTTCAAAGCTGGCAATGAGCTCTCCTCCTCCTCTCTATCTGACCTCATCCAACCACTTGCACCTAACAGACCAAGAAGATCTGCAGAGTCCAACATGCTAGTAATTCCAAAAGAAGCAACTAAATGCACCAAAACAACAGCTAACAGAGCCTTCCAACTCTGTGCCCCAAGTCTATGGAATACCTTACCAGCACATATCAGAGCAATCCCCAACTTGAGCCAATTTAGAAAGGCCCTTAAACATTTCCTTTTCACCAAATATCTCACTGACATCTCCGATCCTCAGTCCCACTCGAATAACGAGCACCTCAACAATAATAGTAGTCAACTAGGCAAGCCCTTACAATGTAAACACCAAACATTATCCTTTCTCAGTACACCTCATATGTATATAGTGTACCCTTTTTCCAAGTTGCATTTCCTGTTTAATGTAATGACCAGACATATTTAAGTTGTCGGATGTTTCTGTTCCATGTGAACCGCGCTGATTGCAAATAGTGCGGTATATAAGAAATATAAATAAATAAACAGTTAGAAAGATACAGACCCACTGTCGGGGAACAGTACTGAGCATACTCCATAAACAAGAAGTAATCAAAGAAACCTGACCATGGCCATATGTTTTGCTGCTCTAAACATGGCTTTTTCAAAGGTTACCTTTCAGCCACATCTCAGTACATAAAAACCCTTTATACCAAATGATTCAGACTTGCTCCCTCCTCCTTCACAGCGCTGATGTTGCTTTGCAGCTTGTCGTGCTATGAGGGGTTGTGTGCGTCAGTGATGTTGAGAGCTAAGCTATCAGTAGCTTAGCTACTGGCAGGGTCTTCCAAGATTGGCACCTCAGCTGTCTAACTAAGACAAACCACCCATCTGGGCAGCAGTAGAATGGGATGGTGGCATAAGCGGAGGACCACATTTCTGTGACAAATGCAACAACACTGGAATTAACTGTGCGGAAGAAAGGCCTGGCAAATCTATTTCTGCATCTTGCCAAGAAAACCCAATGGATAGTCACAAAACATATTGCATCCGCCCTGTATACAGGTTAAATAACGCACACAATAAGACAGATTTTAGATTGAAATGGAGGCCAGGAAGTGAAGAGTTCCCACAGTATTTTGCAAGCGCGACTTCTGAATGTAGAGACTTTTGTAAAATAGATGTAGGACTGCATGTCTCTCTCTTCACATCCAGTGGGAGCAACCATTTTAAAAGCTGAATATGGGGGAAAAATGTGCATGTATCCCTCATGTGCATGGGAGCAGCTTTCTAAAAACACTGTTCTCAATCTGCACAGACACCCATTGCAGCTCTACCAGTTCATCCACCCTCCAATCACTCCCACCAGTCACCCTTATGACCTCAATTTCCCCTCGATTACTTTTAACATATCCGATCCCTTCTCCGACCCCCATCCAACAAATCCAATCCCCCCAACTGAACTACCCTGGCATGAAGACTGCCCCATTCACCTTGGCAACAAGCCAAGCCAAAGCCTCCCCTGGAATACCCTTAACCCTACCCCCACCCTCCGATCCCCAGCCAAGGCCATACTGCGGTCCCCGGTGTCTAGTGGGAGCAGGAACAATGCCCACTCGCTTCCACACTTATGATGCTGGGCTCCAAAATGGTATAATGACCCCTAGTGGCAATCTAGAGAGGTAATTTTGTGGCACTATTGCAGTACCACATGATTACTGCTAAGGGTCATTTGCACCATTTTGGAACAAGGTGCCATAAGAGCAGGAGTGATGGGCATCACTTCTGCTCCCACTAAACACTGTTACCCATGACAGACGTGGTATTTAAAGGTGATACTGCAGGAGAATTGAAAGAAATATCGATACACCGGGAAGATGTATTACAACTATTTGATAAACTGAAGAGTAGCAAATCACCTGGACCGGATGGTATACATCCAAGGGTGTTGAAAGAACTGAAATATGAGATTGCAGACCTGTTGTTAGTAATTTGTGAACTATCATAAAAATCTGTAATATCTGAAGATTGGAGGATCGCCAGTGTAACGCCAATTTTTAAAAAGGGTTCCGGGGGTGATCCAGGAAAATACAGACCAGTGAGCCTGACGTTAGTACTGGGAAAAATGGTAGAAAACATCATAAAGAACAAAATTACTGAACATGTAGATAGTCATGGCTTAATGGGAGACAGCCAATATGGCTTTAGACAAGGAAGATCTTATCTTACTAATCTGTTATGTTTTTTTGAAGGTGCGAATAAACAGGTAGACAAAGGTGAGTTGGTAGGTAGATAGATATACTCAAGCACTACCTATTCTCAAGTTACTTTCCAGTATAAATTTTCCTAAGAGACATAGTCACACCATGCACAGATCCAGAGAATTTCTACTGTGAATAACTGTAAATAGTTTGCCCTGTTTCCTCCAAGTTCTTAAACCCCTGTTACTTGTAAAATGCATTACAGTTACCATGTATGTATATGCTCTGTTCCATGTATTTTATTTATTTATCTGAACTTTCTCCAGGACCAAGCAGGAAGTCAGTCCTCACATATGGGTGACGTCGGCGCCGACAGAGCCCTCGTGCGGAGCATTTCCCCAGCTGTCAAAGCCTTTGGGAATTGCAGCGCGCATGCGCGGTCCCCTTCCCGCCCAAGGATGCCATCTTGCTCAGTCTTCTTTTTTCCGCGGAGCCCGACGGACGTAGTTCGTTTTTCACCGAGGAAAAAGTTGATTTCCATGTTTTTTGTTCTTCTCCTTCGGTTCGACGCCGGATCCTTTTCCCGCCTGGGCCCGATATGCCAGTATCGAGCCCACTCTCCATTTTTCGTTTTTTGTCCTTCGTGACTAGCGTTTGCGCCATTTTTCTTTTTTCACTGGCAGCCCTGTCTTTTGACCTCGCAGGGGCCCTTTTTCCCCCGATGGCTGCCAGCGGGTTTAAAAAGTGTGATCGGTGTAAGAAACTTATGTCTCTTACCGACACACATGACTGCTGCCTCCGCTGCCTCGGACCCGATCATGACCCGATGATATGTGGTCCGTGTGGCAAAATGTCCTCGAAGGCGTTAAGGAGTGGGCAGCACCAGAAGGATAGGATCTTCTCTGACTCCGCGTCCGGACGGGCCCGGACCTCGTCAGAGGCCTCGATGTCTCGGGACTCCGGCCCCGAGCAGCGCTGGGGCTCCTCTTAGCGGGGGTCTCCTTCGCGGGAACACCGCAGGAAGAAGAAACCCGCGAGGGCGGCGTTGGTGGATGCTCCTGGTTCCTCGAAAGCCAGGTCTCATAGCCCCGATAGCCGTCCCGGGTCTTCGGAGTCGGAGAGGCCTGCCAAGCAACCTTGTCTCGAGATAGTCTCCTGGACACGTGAGTGCTGTTGTCCTCGTGGACTCTCCTCCAAGGGAACCGACGTCGGGGCCCAAGTCGGGGGCTGCTGGGTCTCCTGAGCTCGGACTCAGGTTGACGGCCTTGGAGAGCAGCCTTGCTGCCTTCATGGAACAGCAGCGGGTATTGATCGCCGGTCTCACCGGTGCATCTGCCCCGACCACCGGGACCTCGACGTCCAAGTCGACCCCGGAGGCCGAGCCGATCCTCGAGTCCATGCGGGCTCGAGTCGATCCTCGGCCGCGGTCTCCCTCAGCCTCCCTTCGGGACCGAGGTCGTCGATGCCGGTACCCTCGGCGTCGGGGCGGAGGGCATCGGTGCCCACCCGACCGGAGCCACTCGACACCTCCTCCAAGGAGTCGGGCTGGGAGACGGAGGACGAAGAGTCACCAGACACCTATCGGACTCGGTGTGTCCCCTCGGACTTGCCGGAGTCCGAATCTCGGAGACGATCCCCACCGGAGGATACCCGGTTCTCGGACTTCGTGTGGGATATGGCCAAGGCCTTGGCCTTCCCTGCGGATCCTGAGGAGGAGCCTCGAGCCGAGGAGCTCGAGGCCCTCCAGTATGACTCTTCCCCGAAGGAGGCCTTTACTGTACCGGTTCCTCCGATGCTGGAGCGGCTGCTCTTCAGCATGTGGGAGACCCCGGCCTCGACGCCGGTGTTAAGCAAGTGGGTCGATTCCATCTATTGAGTCCGCAAGAGCCCCGGGTTCCAAAAGGCACAATTACCGCACCACTCCATGGTTGTGGAATCGGCCATGCGTCGACTGAAAAGTCAGAAGATGCACTCCTCGGTGCCTCCCGGCCGGGAGGCCCGGAACCTGGATGCCCTTGGTAAGAAGTGCTTCCAGGGCTCTATGCTTGCTTGCCGTGTCCAGACATACCAGCTCTACATGGGCATGTATCTCTGAGACCTGGCAAAGGAGATTGCCGGGTTCTCTGCTGGTCTCTCCGAGCAACCTTTGCAGAGGTTCCAGGCCTTGTCCACCGGTATTTGAGAGTGCTCGAAGTTTATCTCTCGAGCAGCCTACGATGGCTTCGAGGCTTATGCCCAAGTAGCCGGGGCCGGCATCGGTGCCCGCCGACAGGCTTGGCTACAGTCATCCGACCTCAAGCCATGGGTGCAGGACAAGTTGGTCGATGTCCCCTGCCGAGGTGAAAACCTCTTTGGCAAGCCCATGGCTGAAAAGGCTGCAGAACCTGAGACCGAGACTCTGACAAGGACTAGGCTGTCCAGAAAAACCTCTGCCCTTTCTCAGAAAAAGAAGGGCTCGGGAAAAAAGACCTTTTACCCAAGGAAGTCCTCTGCCTATAAACAATACCCTCATTATCAGGCCTCTACAGCTCCCCAACAGGGTCAGCAGGCCAAGGGGCAGGGTCATGGGCCCCGTAGGCAGAAGGCCCCCAAGCCACCAACACCGGCTCCTGCTCAGCAGGGTGGGGTTTTTTGACTCAGAAAGCATAGCCTCTTCTCCTCAGCTGGCTTCTCTCAGCACAGGAGGCCAGCTGGCCCACTGTGCCCACAGGTGGTCAGCCGTCACATCAGATGCCTGGGTGCTTCATATAGTCCAAAAGGGCTATCTTCTCCATTTTCACCAGGTACCTCCCTCCTATTTTCCAGGGGAGCCTCCAAGACTCCCTCTGCACAGGGCGTACTCCTTCAGGAGTTAGCAAGTCTGCTAAAGGAACAGGCTGTGGAACCGGTGTCCCACCACCTGAGAGGGCAAGGCTTTTATTCCAGGTACTTTCTGGTACCAAAAAGAACAGGAGGCCTCAGACCCATCCTAGACTTGTGCAACCTCAACAAGTTCCTGGAGAGGGAAAAGTTCAAGATGCTTACCCTTGGAATCCTGCTGCCCTACCTCCAGCAGGGTGATTGGCTATGCTCCTTAGATCACAAGGATGCTTATACTCACATCCTTATTCATCCAGACCACAGACAATATCTCAGATTTGTTGGGGGAGGCAACCACTATCAGTACAGAGTACTACCCTTTGGCCTGACCTCCGCTCCCAGGGTGTTCACCAAATGCCTGGCAGTGGTGGCGGCCTACCTAAGGCTTCAAGGTCTTTTTGGGTTTCCATACCTGGACGACTGGCTCATAAGGGGCCAGTCTTCCCAGGAGGCCAGTCAAGCCACCCTTCGCACTGTGGCTCTGCTTCAGCACTTGGGATTTGTCATAAACTTCGCAAAGTCCACTTTGCTCCCATCCCAAAACTTAGAATTCATAGGAGCAAGGCTGGACACTCTTCAGGCGAAGGCTTTTCTGCCACTGGACAGAGCCCACAGGCTGGTGGATCTAGCCAGGCAGTTTCACAGCAATTCCCTGGTCTCTGCCAGGCAATTCCTGAGACTTCTAGGCCATAAGGCTTCCACGGTTCATGTAACCCCCAATGCCCGCCTGCACATGCGATCTGCTCAGTGGAGCCTTCTAACTCAGTGGCATCAAGCCACAGGGAGCCTGTGGACTCCGTAAGAATATCCGACCTACTCGTCTCCTCTCTGCAATGGTGGCTTCATCTTCCGAATCTGGTACTCGGAGTGGTTTTTCAATCCCCTCCGCATTCTCAAGTGCTGATGACAGATGCTTCTCTTCTAGGTTGGGGAGCGCATTGCCAAGGGACATGTACTCAGGGTCTCTGGACCCCTTGGGAGGCTGCTCAACAGATAAACTTCCTGGAGCTACGGGCGATACGCCTAGCTCTGAGAGCCTTCTCCCACCTCACATCTCACCAGTCTGTACTGGTCCAGACGGACAATCAAGTTGCCATGTTCTACGTGAACAAACAAGGAGGCACTGGCTCCTTCCTTCTCTGTCAGGAGGCACAACGGCTGTGCTCTTGGGCCGTCAATCACGGGATCCTCCTCAAGGCTGTCTACCTCCCAGGTCAGGAAAATTACCTGGCGGACAGATTGAGCAGGATCCTGCAACCACACGAATGGAGATTGAATCCGTTGGTTGTTCAGCAGATCTTTCTCATGTGGGGCCTCCCCACCATGGATCTTTTCGCCGGTCCTCTGAACCGGCAACTCCCCAGATTCTGCTCCAGACAGCCGCATCCTCTCAGAGTAGCAGTGGATGCGTTTCTGATCTTGTGGTCCACAGGCCTACTGTATGCATTTCCTCCCACGCCACTATTTATTTATTTATTTACTTTCTCTTATATACCGCGCTATTCTGCATCAGCACGGTTTACATTGAACAAACTGAAATTACATTGAACAGGGCATTATAACTTGGAGATAACTATTTTACAGGGAACATGGGCTATGGGCTAGTGTCCAGAACACTGTTCAAAGTCCTCAAGGACGGGGCCTCATTGATCCTGATAGCCCCCAGGTGGCCACGCAACAGTGGTTCCCGCTTCTGCTGCAACTGGCGGTGGACAATCCTCTTCCTCGGGTTTCAGCACGATCTCCTGTCTCAGGACCAGGGGACTCTCTTGCACCCCAATCTCCAGTCCCTTCATCTGATGGCCTTGCTGCTGAAAGGGTAGTCCTGGCTCCCCTACTAGCCTCGAGAGGTGGAAGACGTAGTCTTAGCCTCTAGGCGGCAATCCACCAGGAAATCCTACGCTCTTAAGTGGCGTAGATTCTCCGCATGGTGTGCTCAGCACAGCGAGAATCCCTTCTCGTGCTTGGTAGCGGTAGTATTGCAATATTTGCTTTACCTCTCCAATCTAGGCCTTAAGTCCAACTCTGTCAGGGTTCACCTCAGTGCTCTCTCAGCACACCACTCGCCGGTGGACGGGCGGCCACTTTCCAACCACCCTTTGGTGACTCGTTTTCTCTGAGGCCTCCTCCTGCTTAAGCCTCCTTTACGTCCACCGGCCCCTGAGTGGGATCCGAATGTGGTATTACAGCGGATTACTTGTCCGCCATTTGAACCTATGGCTACCTGCCCTCTCTGTTTTCTCTTCTGGAAAACCTTGTTTCTGGTAGCTCTTACCTCTGCTAGGCGAGTAAGTGAACTTCAGGCACTAGTGTCTGATCCTCCTTACACTAGGTTCTACAGGAATAGGGTTTTTATTTATTTATTTATTTATTTAACATCTTTTATATACCGCACTCTTCGTCATCAGCGCGGTTTACATTTTAACAAATTGTACTTAAGCATGAACATATGTTAAGTTTACAGGTAACAGGGAATGAACTTGGATAACTGGGGATTAAATAGACAACAAGAATTCAAACTATTTACAGCAAGAAATCACATGTTTATAATTCAAAGGCTTGGGGCTCTAAGGGGATTTGAAATGGGGTGAGAAATGAATATGGGGGTGTACTTGACTAACCATGATCATTGGTTCGTGTCGGGAGGGAATGACTTAGGAAGTTCATACTCTGAGGGAAGTGTTGTAGGAAGAGGTGTGTTTTTAGATCTTTTCTAAATTGTGAGAGGTCCTTTTGTGATCTGATGTTGGGTGGTAGCATGTTCCAACATCTAGGGGCAAAGGATGAGAATGCTCTTGTGATAGTTGTCTGGTTGAGTTTTGATTGGTATTTTGGGATCACTAGAGTGTTTTCTGTTGTGGAGCGTCGGGATCTGGAACTTTGAGTAATGCAGGAGGTCAGATAATGATGATGATGATGATGAGATTTGGTGAATTGCCTTGAATGTGATGAGAAGGGCTTTGTATAAAATCCTATATGATATCGGGAGCCAGTGAAGTTCGAATAGGATAGGAGTGATATGATGACTCCTTGGTGCTCTGTGTAGAACTCTGGCAGCCGTATTCATGGCCAATTGTAGAGGATTAAGCGTACTCTTGGGTAGGCCCTGTAACACAATATTAGCGTAGTCGAAGTGTGGGGTGACCAACGCTTGGAAGGTTGTTCGGAAGTCTTGTGGTTCAAGCATTGGTCTGAGGTGTCGTAGAATTCTGATCTTGTGATAGATGGCTTTAACTGTATTTTTTATATGATCTTTGAACTCAAGTCGCTGGTCGAGTAGAACGCCTAGGTAACGTATAGTTGATTTGAGTGGTAACTCGGCATCTCTTGTTCTTAGAGTTGGTGGGGGTGAGAAGTCTTTGTTCCTTGTTACAATCAAAAATTCCGTTTTTTTAAAGTTAATTCGGAGGTTTTGTGAGAGCAGCCAGTCAGAGATTGCATTGAAGCAGGTAGTTAGTGTGGTATAGTCGGGTTTCAATACGTTGACTGGTGTGAATAGTAGCACATCATCTGCATAGATGAGGCAAGATGTTCCAAATGACCGGGCGATGTTGCAGATGGGCTGCATATAGATATTAAATAGCAGGGCTGAGAGGGAGGAATCCTATGGTACACCTTGCTTCTGTTGGAAAGGCATAGATGTATTGTCACCCGACCGGACCTGCTGCCAGCGGTCTTCCAGGTAAGATTTGCACCACTTCCAGGCCATTCCTTGAATCCCTTTTTCATGTAGTCGGTTAAGCAGCTTAATATGGTCAACAGAGTCGAAGGCTGCTGCAATGTCTAGGAAGATTAATGCAACTCCATTTCTGATGTTGTCTGTTGTAGTAATAAGTGTGTTCATTAGAGAAGTTAAAAGGGTTTCAACTCTGTGGGATTCTCTGAAGCCATGCTGATTTGGGTCGAGTGGAGCTTCGGAGTCAATGTGTTGTTGGATTTGCCTTAGAGTAACTTTTTCTAGTATCTTGGCTAGAAAAGGGATACTTGAGATTGGGCGGTAGGAGTCTTCTTTTTTTGGGTCGAGTTTATTGTTTTTGAGTAGTGGACGAATGGAGGTCTGTTTGAGGGCTGTTGGGAATATCCCTGTGCTAAGTGACTGGTCAGCTAAGGCTGCTATGTAAGGGCTGAGTTCTGTTCTTAGTGATTTGATCCAGTGGGCTGGACATGGATCGTTGGGGGCAGTGGTGGCATTGATGGAGGTTATGAGTTCTTCGATTGCCTTAGGGGTTGGGGATGAGAATTTATTAAGTATGATCTGAACGTTGGAGGTTTGTATGGGTTCGCTTGTGATTGTAGTTGAGATCTTGATCATCTTGGATTGGATATAGTCAGCATATAGTTGTGGTTGTATGTGTTCATGTTGTGGTGGATAAGGCTCACTGGTTAGAGATGTTACTAGTTGGAAGAGGTCTCTAGGTTTTTTAAGGGAGCGACTGAGGAGCCTTGCATGGTATTCTCTCCTCTTATCCCAGGTTAGTTGACGATGAGAATTCAAGTGAGTTAAGTAGGTGGATTGGTCACATAGGTTAAGAGAGTGTCTCCATTTCTTCTCAAGTTTCCTTAATTGCCGTAAAGAGGTTCGCAGTTCAGAGGAGAACCATGGCGCGTTCCGTTTCTTGGTGAAAGAGGAGGTAGAGATGGTTTGGTTGACTGTGGCGGTGGGCTGGGCTGATAGTCCAAGGGCACTGTTCCAGTTTGCTACTGTTTCATCAATGTTGTTAGGTATTGTACAGAGTTTTGGAATGGTTTGAGAAGTAATAGTGTCAATGTTGAATGGTTTAAAACGTGCTGGTTTAGAGAGTGGATAAACATCCGGTGTTTTGCTTGGAAACTCCTCAGCTGGTATGGAGAACGTTATAAGATTATGGTCGGACCAGGGGACGGGGTTTGATGAGGGTTCAAGTTGATTTGGCGGTTCACAGTCTGATGATGGGGCGAAGATGAGATCAAGAAGATTTCCTTGTTTATGAGTTGGATCTTTTACAATTTGTTTGTAGTGTAAGTCGGTCATGGCATCAAGGAAGGAGTTTGATACTGATGGCGGGGTGGATGCAAGGTTGAGATCTCCTAGGAGCCAGTTAGATTTGTTGAGTTCAATGGGGTTGGTAACAAGATCAATTATGATTGACAGATCATCAGCTGGAGCATTTGGGGCTCTGTAGATGAGGTTTAAGGTGTTAGTACTATTGGAGATTGATAGTGTATTTATATGGTCCGTGGTCTTGGTAGAGACGATGCGGTACTTTAGATCTGATCTTGCAATTATGCAAACTCCTCCTCCTTTTCTGTTTTCCCTGTTGCAGGTGTAAATGGAGTAGTTGGGTGGAGTAAGTTGGTTCATTATGACATTGTCAGTGTTTGACAGCCATGTTTCTGTTATCAGGAGGATGTCTAAGTTAAGGTTTGATAATAAGTCAGTGATAGCAGGCCACTTGTTTCGGGCTGAACGTGCGTTAATGAGAGCACACTTGAGATCCTGTGAGGTGGCTCTTAGATTAGGTCTTCTGGTGTTTGTTGTATCAAGAGGTACGTAGAGAAGGTAGGTTTGTCTATTGTGATATGTATATTGTGGGTATTGCTGTTGGTTTTGGTGGGGTTTCCTATTCTTGTATTGGTGTATAGGAATAGGATTAGGAGTTGGATGTTAGGGCAAAAGATGTGTGTAGGATACTAGAGAGGGCAGAGAGGAGGAGGAGGGTGAGTGGGATGAGGGCCATGATTTGTAGTGTAAGGATTCACAATTATTGTGAATAGGAGGTTATGATAAATTTGTGGTTATGAGTGGGAGAGTATAGAGGGTGAAGCTACAAATAATTGTCTAATTAAGGTATGTTGTAATATATTCAATTTACAGAATGGTTGTTAACAATCTTATAAACCGTTCAATAAATTACAGAAAAATTACAGAGAAATAGCTAACAGAAATCCTGTTTATAGAAACTCCAATTAAAGGATGGTTGCTGACAATAATCCTGTTCTCAGAGACTTCAATTACAGGATGGTTGCTGACAGTAAACAACGTTACATATGATGTTTAACAATGTGTAGGAAAATACATTTAGGGACAAAAATTTGGCAGGTTAACAGATAATGAAATAGATGCTGTGGTGGTGTTGAAGCAAAGCAGTTTATGTGTGTGGTGGACTTCTAGTAATTGATATAGTCCAGGCTGACTTACAGTTGTAGTAGTCTGCTCAGAGTTATCTTTGATGTGAATCTGGTACAGGGTGTGAATAATGCGTGCTGTTTCGGTGTTGGGTCTGGTCTCCTTTGCGTTTTCTTTGGGCATAGTCCGGTTTAGAAGGTTTAGAAGGTACACGCCTAAGGGCCATGCCAAAGGGCCCTTAGGCGCGGGCCCGCCAGGCGCGGGTGCGCCCGATCGGCGCCGGTTTTAAATGAATCCGAGGGCCCCGATTGGGCACAGCAGCAGGAGGGCGGCGTTGAGGTGGAGAGATGGCTCCGGCCCGCTCAATCCCCTCGGGGAGAGCTCTTCAGGAGGGCCGGAGTGAAGAGAGAGGCCGCGCGCCCGATCGGCGCCGGTTTTAAATGAATCCGAGGGCCCCGATTGGGCACAGCAGCAGGAGGGCGGCGTTGAGGTGGAGAGATGGCTCCGGCCCGCTCAATCCCCTCTGGGAGAGCTCTTCAGGAGGGCCGGAGTGAAGAGAGAGGTAGTCTTATGGACTCACCCTAAGTTTCTTCCTAAGGTTGTCTCCCCTTTTCACCTCAATCAGGAGGTGGTTCTTCCGACCTTCTTTCCCAGGCCTCATGCCAACCGGGCTGAGATGGTCCTGCATACCCTGGACTGTAGGAGGGCGTTATCCTTCTACCTCGACCGTACGTGGGAGCATCGGAGGGCTGTTCAGTTCTTCGTTTCTTTTGACCCCAATAAGTTGGGGCTACCTGTCTCCAAGCGTACTTTGTCCCTATGGGTCACTGACTGTATCGCCTGGGCTTATGGGGCAGCCGGCCTCTCGTTGGAGGGTCGAGTCACGGCTCATCGTGTCAGGGCGAAGGCTGCGTCAGTGGCTCATCTCCGCTCTGTTCCGTTGGCAGACATCTGCCGGGCCACTACTTGGTCTTCAAGCCAGACTTTTGCGGCCCATTACTGCCTTGAGAGGGAGTCCCGCAGGGACAGTGCTTTCGGACAGGCAGTACTCCATAATCTCTTTGGGGTTTAGGCAATTCCTACCCTCCGGCCCTGGTGTTGGGCTACCGGTCAGGGGCGTTCTCAGAGAAGATTCCTTCCTTACGTACTGACGAGCTCGAGGGAGCTCATTTTTTCGGCTTGAGGTCTCCGGTAGCCTTAAGCTGGGGAGTCCCATATATGAGGACTGACTTCCTGCTTGGTCCTGGAGAAAGAGTAGTTACTCACCTGTAACAGGTGTTCTCCAAGAGCAGCAGGAATCAGTCCTCACAAACCTCCCTCCTCCCCTTGGAGTTGCAGTCATATGATTTATTTTGCTAATTTTTTTGCTGTCTTTTAGCTATGTCATCAGACTGAGCAAGATGGCACCCTTGGGCGGGAAGGGGACCACGCATGCGTGCTGCAATTCCCAAAGGCTTTCTTTGAAAGCTGGGGAAATGCTCCGCACGAGGGCTCCGTCGGCGCCGACGTCACCCATATGTGAGGACTGATTCCTGCTGCTCCTGGAGAAAACCTGTTACAGGTGAGTAACTACTCTTTCAGAAAGCCTTTGACAAGGTCCCTCAGAGACTTTTGACAAAACTAAAAAGTCATGGGATAGGAGGCAGTGTACTATTGTGGATCAGGAACTGGTTAAAAGATATAAAGCAGAGGGTAGGGCTAAATGGCCAATTTTCCAAATGGAAAAAGGTGAATAGTGGTGTACCCCAGGGATCTGTGCTGGGTCCGCTGCTTTTTGACATATTCATAAATGACCTTGTAAAGGGAATAACGAGTGAGGTTATCAAATTTGCAGATGACACAAAACTATTTAAAGTTGTTAAAACTCATGAGGATTGTGGAAAATTGCAAGAGGATCTTGATAAATTGGAAGACTGGGCCTCCAAATGGCAGATGAAATTTAATGTGGAGACGTGCAAAGTTATGCACCTAGAAAAGAACAACCCAAACTATGGTTACACAATGCAAGGTTTCTCATTAGGAACCACCACCCAGGAAAAAGATTTAGGTGTCATCATGGATAACATGTTAAAAACCCCCACCCAGTGTGCAGTGGCAGCCAAGAAAGCAAATAGAATGCTAGGTATCATAAGGAAAGGAATAGGAGATAAAACAAAGGATATTATAATGCCTCTGTATCGTTCCGTGGTTCGACCACACCTTGAATATTGTGTACAATTCTGGTCACCGTATCTTAAAAAGGATATAGAGTTATTAGAAAAGGTTCAGAGAAGAGCCACCAAAATGGTAAAGGGGATGGAAGGATACTCCTAGAAGAAAGGCTAAAAAGGTTAGGGCTCTTCAACCTGGAAAAGAGACGGCTGAGGGGAGATATGATAGAAGTCTATAAATTAATGAACGGAGTGGAACGGGTAAACGTAGATCGATTGTTTACATCATCAGAATATAGAAAGACTAGGGGACATGCAATGAAGCTACAGGGTAAACTATTTAAGACTAATAAAAGAAAATATTTTTTCACTCAACGTGTAATCAAACTCTGGAATTTGTTAGCGGAGGATGTAGTAAAAGCTGTTAGAGTAGCTGGGTTTAAAAAAGGTTTGGACAAGTTTCTAGAGGAAAGTTCCATAAACCATTATTAAAAGGGACCCGGGATATCACTGCTTGACCCAATACAAACACTGAGGAACCTGTGTCTTTTGGGGAAATGCTAGGTACTTATGACCTAGATTGGCCACAGTTGGAAACAGGATACTGGTTTGATGGACCTTGGTCTGACCCAGTATGGCATATCATATGTTCTTATTTAAGGCTGAAAATGAGAACCAAGGGCTAAGATGTTTGAGCAGGGTCTGCCAAGGGAGGCCTAGGTTGGTTCCTTGTTGTCATGGGAGGGTCAAGTACAGGGTGAGTTTGGATAGGAGAGTACAGAGGAATTGAGGGGTGGAGGTGATATGGGGGCAAATCTAGGTCAGGGTGATTGGAGTGGGGCGACGACCTTGACATTGACGGCTGCCCTTTCCAACAGGCACTTCCACAGCTCTCAGGGCAGCTGTAAATGCTGGTGTCTATTTTTTTTTTCATAGCAATGGATTCTCCTTATGAAATGAGGAAGCCATGTCTATATTGTAGGTCCACTTAAACCAGTCCCTTATTCCCTCTCCTCACCATGCCTGAAGGACATTTAAGCATGGTAATCATTGCCACGTTAAAGTCCTTGTTTTAAAATATCATTTACATTTGTATGCCAGTCTACACATGTACATGCCGCTATTTGGATTTGAGGATGCTTTTAAATTAAGCCCAAAGGTGTGTACTTTTCCCTAAATTAGCTGAAGGCAATCCCAGGGTGAGGATAGGCTGGGGGAAGCCAACAATGCACATAGTTTTGCATTTTCAAAGTTTGTCCATCGTCTTTGCCCATAAAGGTATCTGCAGGAAAAGGAGACACACCTCTCCATGTATGATTTTAATTTCAACCGTTTTCAAAGGAAAGATAAGCGTGGATTTTTCTTTTGTGAAATGACACAAAGTATATGTGGAAAAGTACCTATGGGTTTCAGGGCCAGCCCAACCACTAGGTAAACTAAGTGGTCGCCTAGGGTGGCAACTTCTGGAAGGCAGCAAGTGTCTGGTAGTCAAAGCTAAACAGTAGATTTTGACAGCCAGAGTGGTTATAAAGCTTGTGGTTTTCCTAGGGTGCCAATACCTTGGACCAACTTGAGGACCGGCCCTAATGTGCTTTACATCAGTGTGGCCAGTTGTGAAAATTGCAGTCTACAGGTCAAACCTAGTGGAAAGAATCTGGAAACATGAAGGCTCTACTATTCACTGCATAACTGAAGCAAGTAATTTGAAATAGTAGTAGCACATACTTGCTTAATATTTGGTCACATTTTAGAGTAACACAGATTGATCTTCCAACTTGACAATTTGCTTTATTTTTCTATTCCCACAAGATCATAGAAGAAGACATTCACAAATAATTTTAGAGGACTCAATTTCAGCATACTTTTCACTGTTTCAGTTCCTAGAATAATGTTCGTTTTGCTCCATGAAATGTGAGTTCTTATTGATTGGATGAGTAGAGTGATCTATCATTATAAACACACAGGACAACAACCGAGAGATACCCGGAAGCACCAGATTTAGTGGGATTGATCAGGAAAAGAAAACTATCCTAAAATCAGAAACGGCAAAAAAAAAAAAAGATCCTGACTGAATAAATTAAATAAAAATGTCTACGCTTGAGAGAAAAGAATATTTTAAACACTGTTTGTTATGTCTCTCAAAGCTGCTGCAGATTTAGAAGAAAGCTGTCTGCTGGGGTGGATTTAAGATTTTGGCATGCACAAGCATAAACAGCATGAAAGAGCAAGGAAGTGGGTGGGAGGTTTCTCCCCTAAGGATGGGAAAACTAGGGATGGGTAGCAGTGCCAGGGTACCACAATAGCACCCCTTTGA
The DNA here is from genome assembly GCA_033557465.1 of Ichthyophis bannanicus. Classification (NCBI taxonomy): domain Eukaryota; kingdom Metazoa; phylum Chordata; class Amphibia; order Gymnophiona; family Ichthyophiidae; genus Ichthyophis; species Ichthyophis bannanicus. The sequence continues at coordinate 70,871,002 of CM066050.1, read as the reverse complement.
AGCAGTGTTAGTGCATGGTCCTAAAGCAAGTAGGGTCTGTCTTTAATAGCATACTATTGAGCTCATGTCTATTACATGAAAGTGCACCATATTCGCTCATTCATGCTTATGCATGAACAATGCACACTGTCGTTCAATAGCATGCACTACTGCTCAGTAGCGTCCACTCTTCAGCAATAGTTCATGCTATTAATGGCATTTCCCCTAAAATGAAATTTTAAAAAACCAAAACATAATTTGCATCTTCAAATTTGGCATCTTTGGCAGTAGCCTATGTTGCCTGTACCTAAATCTTACAACAGCAGAGAAAGAAACCCCCACAAAGACAGTAATCATGAAAAATGAAGATAGAGGTAGGCAACAGCCCCAAAGAAAGTCCAGGAGGATAACTATTAATGGACCCGACTCAGCTGAGTTTCAGCGAACTTGCCCGCAGCAGGGGTCTCTGCCTCGCAGGAAAAATTTTATATTGTGGTTTTTTTTCATTGTGCATGTTATATGGCAGCATCAGTTAGAATGTGGGACTTTGGTAAACAGTGCAGGTGTCTTATCTTCCTTGTTCTTCTAACTGCTTTTTCAGCTGCTGGAGAACCTGTTCAGAGCAGCTTATGACAGCCTTCTTCTTCCTGACCAGTTCAATCCAATGGTTGACATAGGTTTATTGTTCATCTTCCTCTTCTAAGAGTGGTGGATCCTGTAGTAGTTGAGGTATTCTGTCTGTCTAAACACATTGTCCCAATGTGTAAAGGCCATAGTCATCCTTCAAAAGTGGAAATCAGCCATCAGAGGAGAAGGAAACCCCCACAAACAGACAGCTGCTCTGAAACAGGTTTTCCAGTACCTGCAAAAGGGATTAGAAGAAGGAAGATAAGAAGATACCAGCTCTGAGCTCCAACCTTTAACTTTGGTAAAGAGTGGAGGGGAGATCAAAGTCCCACATTCCAGCCAGGATTCAAACGCATGCCTTCTGGTGCTACCATATAACATAGACAATGAAAGAAAACAAGAATATAAAATTTTCCCTCAGAGGTAGAGACTCTTGTTGCAGACAAGCTCGCCGAAACTCAGCGGAGTCGGATCCATTAATAAAATTGTCCTTTTGGACTTTCTTTGTGGCTGTTGTCTATCTCCATCTTCATTTCAAGGCAATTTACTTTCCATTCAGAAGAAAGTACTTGCCTGAATGACTGATAAATTTTACACAGAGGCAGTCTGTGAGCTTGCTTTCCTTGATGAAGGTTATTAGCAGTGGGAGCAGCCATGTTGGGCCATCAGTGGTCAAGAAGTCATATCAGAAAGCCTGTCTCCTTATGGAAATAGCTCTATTATCACTTATTGCTCTCCTGCCATTGGCCCCTAGCTGTTCTCAACAGTGATAAAATGCAGGAGTGTGCAGGCCAAAAAGTTTCATTTTGTTTGTGTCCCATGTTGTCTGCAGGATTTTTCACTATGTTTTGTTATTTTTAATTTCATTTTAGGAGAAATGCCATTAATAGCATGCACTATTGCTGAACAGTGCACACTATGGATCAGTAGTGCATGCTATGGGTGAATGGCATGCATTATTGAGCAATAGTGCATGCTATTAAGCGACAGTGTGCACTGTTCGTGCATATACATGAATGAGTGAGTACGGTGTGCTTTCACTCAATAGTACACATGATTCCTCAATAGTGTGCTTTTAAAGACAGTTGTGAAGTGATGACATTTCTGAGGATTTTCTTCTATCTTCATTTAAAAACACCACAAAACAATAAGAAATGTCATTGATGTTTCCTATGTCGTTTTGAACGAGTTCACGTTTTATTTATTTTTTTAACAAGCTTTTATATACTGCCCCTTCTAGAGATCAAGGGCGGTTTACACGGAACATCACAGCAAACTTTACATTAAACTTTGAAACTATGTACAATTAACCTTTAAAACTATATACAGTTAACATGTTTGTTTATTTAATCAGTTTTATATACCACCTTATCCTTCAATCAAAGTGGTCAACAAGACAACAGAGGGACTACATCGGGGGGGAGGGGGAGACAACAAGATAGTAAACTACAGTACATTACATTAAATTATACATTACTACAGCAAAATTACATTTCATAATTCATTACAATTACATTAAACTAATAACTGCAATGTTATGACTATGTACAATATGTTGTATAAGACATGGACTAGGTATCTTTATATGATCCCTAATAAAATGTCCTCTTCAGCATAAGCTAACGTACAAATCATGTGAATTTACATTTTGCCCTCAGCTGGAGGAGAGGAATAATTTCATTTGACAAGACAATAATTCTCTATGAATGATGAACATGGAATTTCCTTTCAACCTTTTCGTTCTTAAACTGCATGGCCAACTCTTTGTTTGGGACCCTGCAACCACAAGATATATCCTAACAACAAATAAGTGTCGCATTAATGTGGATATTTATTGTAAACTTCTTGGGACTTTGTAGTTGAGTGGTATATAAGTATTTTAAATAAATAAATATGGTAGCAGTGCCTTCATCTTGAAATCAAGGATGATAGATTCTACCTTCTAGAACACAGCAATCCCTCCCAAATAACACACTGGAGCTGACAGCTACCTGCAGGTTCTGCCCCTTTCTCTGTCAGGAGAAATTTTAAACAGCACAAAATGGCTAATGTAGAAGTGCCAGGGAAATACCCAAAAAGTAATGCTAACAATATATAGAAATAAATACTGCTGAAGTTTACAGTTACTGCAGTTCACAGTATGTAGCATAGACTTCCTGGTAGATAGGGTAGCCAACTGGCTATGGATTTTTCAGGACTGGTTAGTCCAATACTGGTTTTATGCCCTGACCTGCATGGCCTTGCAGTTCTGGTGTTCCCATTGATTTCCTAAAGAAAAGCAAGACTATAATTCCATGTAAACAGTTGGGTAAAATCGGGACCAGATTAGCCTCTCCTGAGAATCTGGTGCCGGTTGACAATTCTACTGGTACACCACAATTACTATTTCATTCATCTTTGTGCTTCAATAAACTATTTAGCTGACCATAGCTAGGACTAAAGGAGCATAATGGTAGTGTGGCTCAACACAGAAAGAAACAGAGCCAAAGACTCACTGGGAACTTCAGAACCACCATCCCTAGAGCGGTCACAAAAAAAAAGAATTCCCACAGACCCTCGGTTACTTAATGCCTAAGATACTCAGCCAGGTGCCCCTCTCCAGTACCTGCCTGAGCACTTCTAGGTAATGGCCTCCCAGTTGATGCCTCTTTGTTTTGTGCAAAGAATGAAATGCGATGAGACAGTGTGCAACCCAATGCATTCTTTCACCTCTTGCATTTCCCAAGTAGCCTTAGAGGACTATACCCAGTACAAAAGTCTACTGTCAATGAATTGAAAAGATAAACCTTCTGTACAATAGGAAGCACTAGTCTGCGCACTGAAGACCTTCATAAACACTAGAATTCAGTCCAGGCAACATATAATATGGAAATAGACACAGAGCATTTAAAACCCCAGATCTGGTACCAAAATCACTAACTTGCGAACCCCTTTCAAATGCTGTGCTGCTCCAAGTCACTTTTCTGATGATGGCAGTAGTGAACTCATCTTTACAAGCCTCAAAACAAGTTAATTAAAAACATGAAGCAAAGTGAGAGTGAAATTTTTGAGATCTTATGTAACTGATCTTTGACAGCAGTGCAGGGTGAAGCAGGCTGTGTGGGCTTTAATTTATAGTGCATTGTATAGTACAGCAAACACATGACATGTAGAGAAAGGGTTGAGCTACCGAAACACATTTGTCACTGTTCCCCATCGGCAGGAGAGAGTGCATGGAGGAATGGGGGACCTCCTTCCCTCTGCAACAGTCACACACTGGAATATTCATGCTCCGATTGCTGCATTGACTTCAGAATACTTCACCCTCAGTCATAATAAAAGTACCCTGCTACCCCCTACAACCTTATTTGTGGTTAATTGGTATGTATATTGTTAATTGTACTTTAGTTTAACTATGTTCTCTGTAACTGCTTGTTTGCTGTAAATCACCCCTGATAGATGGAAGGGGCAGTGTAGAAAAACTGTTCAAATAAATAAGTACTACTTTTCTGTATGTAACTCCTTTTCTTCAAACAAAATTCCAGGACAATTCACTGAACTGTAAACTGAGCTCCATTTTTCTACAGGAACTGTCCAAGAGTCCTCAAAAAAACAGTGCAGGTCTGGAATAGAGCATTGCACTGAGAACTGAGACACTCATTCAGTTTCCATACCATTTTAGTCCCGGTCCTTGGTGAAGCTGCTAAGAAAGTGAAAAATGAATGCTAGCTATGTTGGTCTCAAGTTAGGACACATACTGGTAGTTCATGCTTCTCTATAACACCTGAACTCCTGAGAAAGATGTTCTAAATGTAGAGGACTACTTCAGAAAATGCTTCTTTTCTTCTTTTGTCTTATGAAAAAAAGTGCATGACTTAGTTATAACATAGCTATGACTTTCAACACCAAACCGTATTCAGGTATACAGCCCCCCCCCCCTCTCCCCGCATGAAGGAACTAATATAGGTGCATCTAGCTTTGTTGCTGTGTTAATCTTAATGGAGTTTACATAACTGAATGGTTCATGCTATGAAAAATAGGCTGGGAGCAGCAATGATTGTCAGGTCAAGTTGAATATAGAAGACCTTCACTAATGTGCTGTATATTTGAAATGCTGTAGCTCTATGAACATTGGCCCTTAAAATAGATTTGTGCTCCCATTCAGATTCCAAACTTCAAAAATAAATGGGACAATGGCTGTGAACTCATTTGTTGGAATGATGTTATTGAAGTGAAATTGGAATCTTCAAGAGTAAGAGCCAAAATTTAACTTGTGTGTGTTTACTACTCAACAAAACTGAATGGGAGTGGAGGGGTAGCCTAGTACCCAAGAGAACAGGGTTCGATTCCCACTGGCACTCCTATGACCTTGGGCAGTCGCTTTACCCTCCATTGCCTTGGAAGAAAAGCCCTGGCAATCTACTTTCCATCATACCTTGCCAAGAAAACCCAGGGACTGCTGGGTTGCCAGGAGTCATCATTGACTTGATGGCACTTAATAAACAAACACACCCCAAATGACTAAGAAGGTAAAAGGTTAAAATAGGAAACAGAAATGATACACAAATTTAATGCATTATTCAGACCTGAAATCCTGCATGGTATGACGGAAAGTAGATTGCCAGGGCTTTTCTTCCAAGGCAATGGAGGGCAAATAATCCCATTGACTATAAGAGCAAATTCTATAAAAGAGTAAATGTCATGTTATATCCATGCTAATCATAAGTGAAGAGAGAGAGAGATCATTAGAGAAAGACATCATGCTTGGCAAGGTTGAAGGTCAATGCAAAAGAGGAAGGCTAGTAATGCGATGATCTATACAATAACAGCAGCTATGATGTTACTCTATCAACAATTAGCCACTTGACTGAAGACCAAGCATAGTTTAGGATAACTATCCAGAGGTTCTCCATGAGTAGGCACTGACTCAACACATTTAACAACATATTTTAGTCACTAGTCCTAATCGTTCTTGTGCTCTCTATATTTTCACTGCATCTTTAATTCTTACATTCCTATAAGCTAGGAAACCCAGGATTTCTCTTTGACTTCCTAATTCACCCATACAGAGTTCTGTGCGAACTCTTTCAAGACCCACTTGGTAGAACACCAGCACAGAAGTGTTATAAGAAGAATTTTTTTTCCCAAACCACTCTGACTATTCTGCAGTATGTGTTTATGCTTTTATTATTTTTTATGAAGGAAACCCGTTAAACATATGCTTTATCTTTTCGGATATATTATGCCTTGCCAAGTTTACTAGTATGAGGAAACTGCAGTAATTTATGGGACCGAACTTCAATATAATTTATTTCTTATCTTTTATTAAAATGTGTTATTCTGAATGGAGTATGGGGGCAAGCAATGAATCACATTCCCAGCTAAGACGCTTCTTGTTTTCTGTGTGTAAATATATTTCATGGTACCTATAGTAAGTCAGGCTGGCCAAGGAGTCATTTTACCTTACCAATATGCCCAATGTTTAACTCTTTAGTCTTATGCTTATTAGATTAATTTCTTCTCCATCATCCTTACTCTCTCCATAACACAGGGGATCATTTTAGAAAAAAGACTTTGTGTGTAAATAGGGAAAAGGGGTTTTATAGATCGGTTCACTTCTTCAAAAAGTAGAAAGACTAGAGGACAAGCAATGAAGCTAGACTGTAGCATATTTAAGACTAATCATAGAAAATATTTTTTCACTCAAGACATAAACAAATGCTGGAATTTGTTGCCAGACAGTGTAGTAAAAACTGTTGGTATAGCTGGGTTTAACAGATGTTTGGACAAGTTCCTGGAGGAAAAGTCCATAAGCCATTATTCAAGTGGACTCGGGAAATCCACTGCTTGCTCCTGAGCTTATCAGCATGCAATCTGTGTACCTTTTGGGATCCTGCCAGGTACTTGTAACATGGATTGGCCATTGTTGGAAAGAGGGTAGGTATGGCATATCTGATGTTGTTAAAGACTGTGCAGCTGTATGTGAAGACTGAGAAGAATGTGCATACATATATGTGCACTGTATTCCAGGGGCATATGGAGCAATGGCGGAGTTGCAATGTAGATGCATATTTTATAAAAATTGTGTGTTCAAGCATAGACTACTCGCACACATCATAGCTGCCCTGAAGCAGCATGTGTAACTTTGTGCTGAGAGATTAAAAGCTATTGGGTCTGGTTCTGGAGGCTTTTCATAAGGGCACATTGATTAGCCTTTATAAAGTAAGCATAACATAGGCACCATTTGTACAATTTCTGAGGCAGCTTGCTATAAAATGCTCCCCATAATGTAATATAATATATTTCTGATTCACAAACGTGCCTTGCTCTATGACTATCTGATCAGTCAACAGCATTAAATGTGTCTACCATCTTTCATAGAAACATGACAGAAAAATAAAGGCCATACGGCCTATCCAGTCTGCTCTTCATAACCAACTACTAGAGTCCTTTTTTTTTTCTTTAGAGATCTTCTGTGTTAATCCCATGCTTTCTTGAATTCAGATGCTGTCCTCATCTCTACTAGCTCCACCGAGAGACTATTCTATGCGTCTACCACTCTTTCAGTAAAGAAATATTTCCCCATATCACTCTTGAAACTATCCCCTTTCAACTTCATCGTATGCCCCCTCTTTGCAGAGTTTTCTTTCAAATGAAAGAGGTTCTCCTGTACGTTTATGCTATGGAGATATCTAAATATCTCTATCATATCTCCTCTTTCCTTGAAAGTATACACATTGAGATCTTTGTCTGTCCTCATGCCTTCTGATGAAGCCCACTGACCATTTTGGTAGCTGCCCTCTGCACAGATTCTATCCTGTTTATATCCTTTTGAAGGTGTGGTCTACAGACTTTCATGCGATACTCCAAATGAGGTCTCATCAACGACTTATACAGAGGCACTATCACCACCTCCTTCCTGCTGGTCATTCCGCTCCCTATGCACCCAAGCATCCTTCTGGCTTTCACTATCCCCTGTTTAGCCACCTTAAGATCATAAGAAACAATCACACCCAGAGTCCTGCTCTTCTTTTGTGGTCAGATGTACTTTGCCCCCATACCACTCCCTTGGATTTTTGCAGCCCAAATGCATGACTCTGCATTTTTTAGCATTAAATCTCAGCTGCCAAATTCTCAACCATTCTTCCAGCTTTGCTGGATCCCTCCTCGTGGTATTTACTCCCCCCTGTGTGTATACTCTATTGCAGATTTTGGTATCATTCACAAAGAGGCAAACCACCTACAATATCATCTATTCTCAGCTATATTCATTCTTCTGTCCGTGAATGGTTAGCTCTGAGATGAGAACTAGGGAATTATTGACAATGAATTATACCATCTGTAATAAGAACATAAGAATTGCCATACTGGGTCTGACCAAAGGCTCTTCAAACTCAACATCCTGTTTCCAGCAGTGGCTAATCCAGGTCAAACGTAGCCAGATTACATGTTACTTATCCCCCGGGATGGTCTACCTTAATAGCAGTCCAGGGATTTCTAATCTCTTCACAAATTCTTCAAAATGTTGCCCTTTTTTCCACTTTTATTTATATTTTTCATACAGAGGTAAATAACCATTAAAAACTAAACTTTACAATAACAATATAGCAATAAATTTCATCCCCCTCCCCCAAAAAAAGAAAACAAATGGCAGAGTACCACAAATTTGACAATTCACAGGTTGGAGAAGTATACATCCAGAGATCTCCATATTATTTCTACCTTGCCAATACCATTTGAAGAAATAAAAGCTGCACCTTCAAGCTTTTGGGTCAGACAAATATTGTGCCACCAGAAGGTTACATTTAGGACAAAAGAGTCTTTCCAGCAACACATGACATGCTGAATTGCAAGTGAAATTAAAATGTCTAGGAGTATTCGATTAGATTTGGAAAGCTCCACTCTCAACCACAAAGAATGGAAAAAGCAGCCTGGATTGATACTGAGGAATCAAGTTGAAGAATGTCACAAATGTATCTCCAAACACCTTCCCAGAAAGGCTTAACCAAGGGGCAATCAAATAATATATGGTTAAGGTCCCAATATGAGTAGTAAACCTCCAACAAGAGTTAGATTGTGTGAGGCCTGCTCTAAACATATGACGTGGGGTCCATATTGCACGGTGTGCTAAAATAATGCTTGAGCAAGGCTGCTGGATATTGTAGGCCTAATAGTACAACTCTAAAAAAATGTTCCAATTGATTAAGGCTGGTGATAAATAGACTTCAGTCCCCCAAACACATCTGAGGCCTAACAAGGAAGTTTAACAGTTTATAGAAGAAAGAAGTCAACTTACTCTCCCCTTCCAGTGCTTTAAGACAAAGTTCAACAAGATCTGATGTTGGACAGCACAGATTAGACCAGATGGGGGGGATTGCATCAAGCTTTTGGCTAAAGGATGGCGCTTGGATGCTTGCAAAGCGGATAAATTGTAAAGTTCCATTAATCAAAACTCAGTAATCAAAATGTTCTCAATGCAATGAAAGCCTGACATGTTAAGCCTACATTAGCAACATCAGAAACAGCAAAGATAGTTTACAGATTTTCAAAAGAATTTATAGCTTGGCCAGCCCCAGGGCTATGCACTACAGCATGGAAGATCCGAGTTTGGGCTTTCTATCCATCAGAGTCAGATACTGTAGGCTTGAGCATACTGCTCAGACCTGGGTAGGGAGGAAAGGTAACTGCTACTTGTATGATAGTTGCTTTCAATTAATGGTGTACATTGGAGGCCCAAAATCTACAAAAATCAATTTATAGTTTGAGAGAGTGTGAATATATAGAAACCCTGGATGCATCCAAAGCCCATGGGCACCACATTCATGCACCAAGCACGCTGGCACAGCCATGCAAGATCTCACCAGGACAACAAACCAAGCATTTCTGTGCCTCAGGTATCCTTTCTTTTACTTCCAGTTAGCAGGGCAGTCATTCCAACCAGATAACACATCAGACTGCACTCAGGATGTCTGGTTTTCAAAATGCCTGTTAGGTCACAGAAGTCAATGCTTGGAAATGGGCTACCCGCTGTGTGATTTCCAGCTCTACCAACTGTGAGGAAACATCTGAGTTAGCGCTGGAACCAGCAACAGCTCCACAAATCAGCTCTTTCTGCTGGTTAAGCTATAATCAATATTCAAAAACCTTCTGAGCTGCTAGGTAACCCGGTATATTTACCTGATTATCTTTGACTGAATATGCAGTTGCACTTATCTGCTCAATTGTGAAGCTGAATATCTGGCTAAGTCTACCTGCCCAAAATTTAAGCAAGTATATTTAGGCCTATTATTTCTACCACCAGGATTAGCTGGCTAAATTTAGACAGGTGCTGATTTTATATGGGCAGTGCAGAAAGTTACATGTGAGTTAGGCACGCAAGTCCCTATTTTCAAGGACTTATGGGCACTTACACGTGTGCTTTGGCTGGGCACACACATAAGTGCTCATCGCACATAAGTTCCTGTGAGGTGTGCATAAAGCATAGCTTGGACAGAGCATAGGCAGGGTCTCTTTATTGATGTACGTAGGTTATGGAATCGCATGATTTATACATGTCAATGCACCGATCTAGGTGCGGCAAGTTAGAGCAGGCATATGTGGCTGCAGCTAAGTCAAGAGTGTGCCCCTATTTTATAATAACACACGCACACTTCCCTTTATAAATAGGGTCTACATGTGCACAATGTGGCAGTAAAAACCTGCACGAGTGCTTATAAAATTACTCTCCATATACTCACTATCATGCTAAGTGGTTATATTTAACAGCTCGTTTCAGGAACACCTATGATGCAGCCCTTTTTCTTACCTGGCTATGCAGAGACATGGGTTGCGGGGCTGCACGTCCTGGTGGACCATGCAGGCCCACAAGCTGTCTGGGCCCGATTCCCCCTCCAACTCTCTCCGCACGTCCAGAGCAGCAGGATGGGGAGAGCCGGTGGGAGGCAGAGTGGGAGTGGGCTGAGCTAGCAGGACGTACAGGGCCAATTCAGGTCACGGCCCTGTACATCCTGCTGGGTCAAAGGGAATGTGCTGCTTATTCCACCTCGAAGGTGGAATAATCAGCACCAACCCGGGGTTCCCTTCCTGCCGGGGCTGGGTGCAGGGAGGACCCCATCATCTGATCCAGGCCCTGACTGGCGAGCTGTGGTTCGGGCAGAGGGGGAGGGGGGCCGAGCTGTGGCAACCAAGGGGGCCTGCAGGGAAGACAGAGCACGCAGGGTCACGCAGAGCCGTCCTCGGGCCTGATTCCGTGTACCTCCGGAATGTTTTATTCCAGCGGTCCAGAATCAGGTCCTAACAGGCCCATCCTGCATGGGAAAACAACCAGTCCAAGACTCTGTCTTTCCATTTCATCACGCCTTGGACTGGTTGTTTTCTGTTCTGCGTGATTTGTTGCTTCTGTAGTGTTGCCATCCTGCATGGGGACATCGGGACGGCCCAGACGTGCCCCTTTTGGAATCGGGTTCCAAGTGGTTATATTTAACAACTCATTTCAGGAACACCTTTAATGCAGTCCTTTTTCTTACCTGGCTAAGTTTGTTCTGCTTCCAATTTTAACTGCAAAACTTTAGCTAGTTAAAGGGGTCACATTTTTAAATGGATAAATTAACCAGGCTAAAACTCAGATTTAGGTAAATCTTATGAATATTAAACCCCTCTTTTATTTTTCCTCTGTAGTTTTCATCTCTAATTACAACAGAGATTTCCTCACAAAAGCCAATTACTGTCTATAAAAATGGAATATAAAGCTCAGGGTGTGGTTTCTTTTTCTGTACCTGATGTTATCAAACATTCAATAACGATATAGTCAATTGTTGATGATATCAGCTACAAGTGTGCATTTGGTTCATTAGGGCACCTTTTAAAATTTAGTGCATGCTTAATTCATTTAATGTTCACTAAAGGGCCTTTATGCTAAAGTGCACTAAGCTGCCAACATGCATTTTGGCTTATGGCAACTGTTAGCCTGGGTCCACGCTAACAGCCACTGCATTGCAAAAACAGTCAGCGTGGTAAAAATCCCATGCTCTTCAGTGCACGATGGGGTGGGGACTGGGCGGATTATAGTGGGCGTGGTCTGCACATTGTGGTTAGTGCACAGTAATTACCATGGGCTGTCAAGTTTGCAGTTAACATGGGTGCATTTAATGCCACCTTAAGAGAAGGAATTAAGTGCATCCCCGCTAACTGTGAATTAACTTAACACATGTTAACCAACGTTTAGGTGCGATACCTGTAAGGGACATGCTGGCCATGCTTCTGACAGTTATCATACGGTTTTTGCACTTGCCGTGCCTTGGTTGTTGCTCCTAATATGTGGTAAATGTAAAAGTTTACTGTACTTCAGTAAAAGGGCCTCTTATTGACCTGCTATGCCTTAATTCATTGATTGGTGTACATGTGAAGGCACAGTTTAGATAGGAGATCAACAATGAGGTGCCAAAGTCACCAAGTTTACAATTGTGCCAGTACTTTAGAAATAGCTCTGTTAAAGGAGGAGCCGCTTCTAAATTACGAATAAGATGCAGGGATGCATGGGAAAATATATCCACATACAGAAGGAGACGCCATTTCCCAAAAGTGCGCATGGGAAAAATCAACGGTGGAAACTTGGCAACCTACACATGTAAATATTCCTCTCAATCCTGCCTGCAAAGGGATGGCCATAAGGAACACTTTTTAAATACATGTCAAGAAGCAAGTGTACATCCAGACGTGGATGATTTGGAGCTTACATGTGCATTCTCTATATGAAATGGGGAATTCATGTATAGATTTTGTCCCGCCCAGGCCATGTCCCCAACATGCTCCCATGGCCTTTTGACATGCTACAGTCATCCACGTGTAAACTGGACTCTTTCTAGAAGGGCCATTTACACATGGATATGTCTGACATGTAAATTGAGAATAAGGATTTTAAAATAACCCCTTCAATCGATGTATTGAGCACTAAAAACTTCCTATTAAAATGTCTGAAACAAAAACAAAAAAACCCACCCAAAAATTGGTAAAACTTCATGTAAGTAACTAAAAGAAACCACATCTTTCTTGCTTGTACAGATCCCTAATATCAGTTATTGAAAGAACATATGAATATACTGTACTTTATCTTCTGTTTTCAGTGTAGAATGACGTAGTTAAGCCAAACCTGAAGTCACAGAGCAGTTACACAAAAGACTGAACTTCTTTTCACACAATAATTTTTAACTTTAAATTTAGGGACATTGAATATGGAAAAGGAGTTAGAAATTGCTACTGCTCATGTGTAAATCTTTCACCATTTATGAGCTGAGGGAAAATCTGCTTCACAGTAGATAAGCTCTTCAATTTGTATGCAACAAGATTGCCACAAGGGAAACATACCAATGCTGCCGCCCCCCCCCTCCACTTCCCCCCCCCCTGCACCGCTCAAAGGTGTCCCAGCCCTGAAGTAGCAAACCAGACAAGAATTGCACATAGAGGCTTGGGAATGGTATTACCATCTATCCAATGTCTGTACCCCAGACTCAAAATGTGTGCATCTCACCAACCTTACAAACAAACCCACTTTCAAATGTTTCAGGCCATTCTGAAAGTGAGGAAACTTCTTGTGAATGATATACACTAGTCTCTCTCTCTCATAAATCCCTTTAAAGTCATAGAATTCTAACAAATTAAAGTACTGCGCTCCAAAGCTATTCCAGTACAGTATTTTCTGCACTTGTATTGGTTAAATTCATCTAGAAAAAATGTTATTATTGCAATCAAATCTGTTGACTTCTAGTTCATGTGATAATAAAGGAACTTCTATGTCTAATTTCATTATTCAGCAGATTACAGGAACAATAAAGTAAGGAAACAGAAGGTTCTGACAGGATGGATGAATACTCAGGACCAGAATGTGGGAGTTCCCCTGTCAGAGGACATGCCTGAGAACAGATGTGCACGCCTTCAGTCATTGAAGGATGCAGGATGACTTCAAGCACAGGACGCCCTTTTTTGGCTAGCCAAAGGTAAAACAGCAAATGTTCAGTGACTGTGATAACCAGTTTTCAATTATAGGCATTCATGCATCTCTCAAAACTTGTGATCACATTATAATCTTTATATGGCAGTCTGATCTCGCTCGGTGCATCCCAGGATGCACCACACAGGGGCAGGCACCGCCATTTTTCAAGATGGCAGACCCAGAGCGGGATCGCATAGTCAACGCTCCTGCTTACTTTAAGGTACCAGTTGGGAGGGGTGGGTTTAGGGGCCACTAGACCATCATGTTTGTTTTAATTTGGGGTGGGGGATTCAAGGGCCACTAGACCACCAGGTGATCACTTTCTGTCGGGGCACCGGCTCCCGATACTATTTTCCCAATGCCGTGATTGTCCCCGATGCCATCAAAATATCAGGGCTGATAGGCAAATTAGCCACATGATGCCCATTTCTCTGGGAGAGCCTGCCAAACTAGCGCTGACTTCTTGTGCACATGTGTTTGGCTTGCTCTCCCAGTTTAATGCTGCCATTTTGCGCCCAGTTTAATCGGTGGCACATTTGCATGTGCACAGTTATTGCATCCTTCATTTGCATACCCTTTCTTTGCTGCATCACTGGTTAAAAGTTGTGCATTGTCAGGGCATTACTAGAGTTGTAAAAAGTTGATTCAGCGCGTGTGTAGCGCTGGTTTTCTGCATCAGCCTGTTAGACTGCGAGTCCTCTGGAGACAAGGAAACACCTGCCATACCTGAATGTAACTTGCCTTGAACTACTTCGGGAAAGGTGTGAGCCAACTCCCATAAAAAAAGAACAGTGTGGTCTCCAAAGTTCATGGGCTGTGATCATTTTTGTTTATTTATTTATTTATTTGGGTTTATACTGCACTATTCATGATCAGCATGGTTTACAATAGAACAACATATTTCTATGTTTCTATAAAAAGGGGACTGTTGTAGTTGTTGATATGGAAGGATTGTTGATATGGAAGGACAGACTAGATAGGCCATGTGGTCGTTTTCTGTCGTCATATTTCTATGTTTCTGTTGTACATAGAACAGTTTATATAAAATATATAGAACATGTAACAGAATTACATAGAACAGATGAACAAGGAAACAAATAACTATTTACAATAAGTAAACATTAGGAGATCATACACAGTAGGATAACTATTTACAGTCTGAGGGACTCTTGAGCATGAGATTGATGTGGAAGGGTTTAGGTTACTTGGTCAAAAGCAAGATGGAATAGGTGTGTGAATTTCTTTGCTAAAGGTGGCTAAATCTGAAATGAGACGAATATGGGGAGGTAGGGAGTTCCATAGTTGTGGGCCAAAGAGGGAGAAAGCTCTGTTGCTGGCAAATTTGGAGCTTTTTCTAGATACGGAGGGGGTGGTGAGAGTATTTGTCATATTTGTTCTCCTTGTTAGGGGTCCAATGTAGGCGATCTTCTAATGAGGGTGCAGATAGCTGATGGAGGATTTTAAAAGTAATCAGGAGAGATTTGTATTTTAATTGACTGCTTATTGGTAGCCACTGAAGATGAATTAGCAGAGGTGTTACGTGTTCGTATCTTGAAGCTCCGTAAATGGTTCTTGCAGCCGTATTCAGAGCTAACTAAAGGATGGAGCGAATATCCAGGAAGTCCGTGCCAGGATGATGTTTGCATAGTCAAAGAGAGGAGTGATAATTGCTTGGAAAACAGTGCGGAAGTCAGTAGGTTCGAGTAGGGGATGGAGGTGCCGGAAGGAACGTATTTTATGGTATACACTACAGCCTTTGTGATGTTGTTTATATGGGACTCCAAGTTTAAGGACTGGTCAAGAGTGACGCTGAGATATCTGACCTCCCAATTAGATTTTAGTTCAGCATTTTTAACCTTTAGGGAGGATGGAGGTATGAACGTTTGGATTTGTGTAACAGAGGACTTCAGACTTTTTGTGCTTTACTTTGAGGTTGTGCATCTCTAGCCAATCAGAGACAGCATTAAAACAGTTGAAAAATGCTAAAGCATTTGATTAAAAATGATCGCAAAAACAAACCCCAGCAGGGCCAGGTTTTGGCATTGCACCTACATCAAGGCAAAAATCAACATAAAATCAATACAAACATAAAGATTCTTTAGAAATCTATCAAGGGTTTCAAACTCCTTAGGAGCCCTTTTACTAAAGTGTGTTTATGCAGTTAATGGGTGTTTTAGCCCATGTTAATTGCTTCTGTGAGCCCACGACAATTGTTAACTGAGCATCACATGATGGGCTGGTGTTCGGGTGGCAAGTGGGTGTTGACTGGATATTGTGGTAAGTGTGGGCATCAGTACTGCTCACTAATCACCAGCATTACAGGTAGCACAGGTGCATCTACCTCCACCTTAATAGCTGGTATTAGGTACACCCTTGGTAATTGCCAAGAGCCGGAACACGCACTAAGGGGTTTGCTTGTGCTGTAATTGTCGGGCACGTGCTGGTCACACTCCCAAAAATTGCCACAGTGCAGTAGAACCTAACGTGCACTAGGAGCAAAAAATACTACACGTTAGTAAAAGGGCCACTTAGAATTGGATTGATCTTTTTTGCTTTAGCATTTTTAATACATATTATTGTGATATTCACATAAATCTTTAAGTGTTTTATTTTACTATTTCTATATTTGTGGTATGGATTTTTGCTTCTTTTTTGTTTCCTTTGCAGTACTTTGACTCTCCCTTGGGTCTATTCTGCTATTTTTTGTTTGTTTTTTTGATCAACTATGATTCCAATTCTCTCCAGAACCAATGCAGATTCTAGACTTGCACATGTGACCTTACCTAAAGGATATTCAACTAAAGAGCTTGGCAGGGACAGCGGAACACCTTTTTGGTTGGAGGAGCCCAAACAAACCAGTCTCCAGCCCTACCCCCCCCAAGTTCCCTAATACTGATGCTGTGTTGGGCAAAATACTGGTGGGGCCATGGCCCTGTGACCCACCGCTTTCTGCTGCCTATGGAGCTTGGTCTGACTCAATGTCTTTTCTTAGGTCTCCTTGAATAGATGATAGCTAAGTGGCCCATATGAAAAATGTTAGGTAGCAGCTAAAACAGAAAGGTAGAGATGATTTGAAGAGGAAAGGGAAGGGGGGGGGGGAGCTACCATAGCACAGAAGGAGGGGGGGAGGAAACAGAGAGAACACGCTTGTCACTTGCTCATGCATCAGACAGACGTAGCTGTGAGCACTCTTCTTTTCCAGCTGTACACTAATCTTAAAAGAGCCACATAGCCAAGTGGAACTGTCACTACCTATAGTACTACTTATTACACCAAAGAAAAATGTAATGTAAGGGAATACTTAAACAAAAACCCTCCATTTATACCAGCCACTGTTGGTTCATGTGCAACAGCTGCCGCTGCCCCTGTCATTTCCTTTAGGTGGCAAGCTGGCATGAGTACCACCAGCTCTTGAAGTGCAGACAAAAATACTCCATTTCTTAACTTACTCCCCCCTCCCCATCCCTTTGCAAGATTCTCACTGTTAATTTAGGATTTCCATTCTAATCAAAGCAGAAGGCAGTAGCAGAGCCCTTGAAATCTAGATGCAACCTTCTTACCTGACTCAGAAGCAATCCCGATCCATAGCCAGAGCAACAAGGTGAAAACTCTCTTCATTTCCAGGGTTCCACTCCTTGGGATCTGGAGTTTCAAAAGGGCTAAAATTGAAACCAGTTAGCTCCTTTTAAATCCTTTCCCTGAGGAATCCAAGGGGAATCTCGCAGCCTGCGAAGTATCTCCAGCACACAGACACACACAGAAAGAGGAGAATTCAGGTGCAAACTGATTCCCAAAGAAAGTTGAGATGCGCCAGCTTCTCTTCCAGCCCTTGAAGCGAGGATGTGTTAAAGTGGGAAATGAAAACGCTTTTCCCCTTCAGAGGAAACTTAAAAAAACCCACACAGATCAGGATGGATTTGGTCTGGTTTCCTTTTCCTTTTGTCGCTTTTGCCAGGAGCTCCATGCATTTCCACCAGGCTGAAAAAAAAAGTTTACATAGAAGCACTTTTCCAGGGGGAGGGAGGAAGGATTTTCTGATTGAATTTATTTATTATTATTTCGGAGTGCGATAGCGTACACGTTGACCTCTTCTGAGTGCCGGGAAATGGGCTCCTGCTGAGCTCCCGCAACTCTTTTCTGGAGGCTGAAATTTGGAACTGATGGAAATTGATTTTTTCCACTTGAGCTGCAGTACTCAATGCGCTTCCCCTCCCTTCTGATTCCTCGTCCTTAGGTAGTTTTTAATGTCTCACTTTGTACAGACACTCAATAACCATCAGCAAAGAACAAACATCAGGCAACCAGTCCATGCTTTGGGGGTTTTGGGGGCATGTGTTTATAATGGTACCCCTGAAAAATCCAAGTAGATTCTTCATGTCATGTCATCAGATCACCTCAAGACTAGCCGATTTCTGTGTGTATGATTTAAGATACCAATGGCAATAATACCAAGCCTAATTATATCACTGGCATTACCGTTTCTTGGACGTGAATAAACAATAAGGACATTTTTTTCATCCACATACTGAAAACTTTGACTGAAGCTGCTGTATTCCTAAATGACAAATGCCGTGAATTCCTAAGTCATCTACATGCAGCTAAAGACACAGGGGAAAGAGTTCATAGAACTTCACTTTGGCAACAACTGATATGCAGTGGCAGTAACAGAAGGGTTAATGAAGTGAAGAACGTTTTTAATGCCATTTTTAAAGAAGAACGTAGCACTAGTAACATGCAAGTATTTAGCACTCATGCACTCCCCCAGCTCGGGAAAGTCTTCTTCCCTCCTTGGAATTTTACTTTTGATAGTTTTAGAAAAGATCTGAGCGGTAATCTCCCAAATACATTACAAAGGTGAGATCACCAGCTTTTCAGTATGCTGTGTAGTCTAACATGTGGGATGTTTGAATATTTTAGACAAAGGCAGTTCAAGGTTAAAAGGCTGCTAAAAGCTCTGAATATATTTTTTCAATATTACCAAAGACAGAGCTGCCATCTGGCAATCACAGGACAAAATTAGAAGAGCAATTTATCGATCATTTTCCCACAAACGCTTGTCAACTATTAACCAAAATAAAGCGAAATAGTGTTTTCCGAAGGATTTAACTCCTGCCTTTTTCAGCAGCAGCTCAAGGAGAGGACATTCAGCTAGAGTAGATATTTTCCTATCCCTGGAAAGCTTACAGTCTAGGTAGGTGGGGCCATGTGCGAAGACTAATTGCAGAGCCTCATTTGCATAAATATTTGCATATCCACTGGGCCTAGTTTAATTTTAAAATATATATGCTGCCCATCTAAAATTTTAAGCAGCTTTCAAAGGAGTCCTTCACAAACCTCTTTTTTGTCCTAACAATGACTTGGGGCATGTTTACTAAACATTAACGTATGTTAAGTGCCACTGTACCCACAGACATAAATGGGTATTGCTGCCCTTAGCACACATTCAAATTTGTGAAAGCATATTAACCTCTAGTAAACATGCCTCTTAACGAGTATCTGAAAACCATTTCCATGTACAGTAAAGATAAAGAAAGGCTACCATATTTCTACATTACTGTCCTCTAGTTCCAACTGCCAGGTCCATTACTACAAAACCCTGCTCATTTAGAGCCCATAGCAAGTCTGCCATATCATAACAGCACTACCAGGACTCAAAGAGCACCTAACCCTATTTATCAAAAGGTAGCACTACAAATATTAAACCAATGCATCTTACTGGGAAAAGATAATAAGTAGGTCTACTACACAGAAACTAGAGGAACAGAATAGCACAGTTCTGTCATACACGCAAAACAGACAGGCCGTCAAAAAATACAGAACAAGGGATCACAGTTTAAAAATATGAAGACAATAATTTAACTGGGAACCCCAAAAGTCAAACTTTGAATGTACCACAACACTGGAAAAATTAAACTGTGAAATTAATTTCCTCTTATACTGAACAAAGCACAAAGACGTCAGAACACATTTCCCAGAGCGGACATATTCCATTTAATAAATTCAAAATAAAATACTTTTTTTCCTACTTTTTGTTGTTTGGGCATTTTATTTTTTAGTTGCAATTGTCCCAGTCTCTCTCTTCTGCGTTCTTCATGTCTTCTGCTAACTCTCCATTGGCTGCTGCCTGTTCCCTTCTCTTCTCTTCTCTTAATTTTTTCCCCCATTTTCTGTCTACATCGACTTCTTGACATAATGATCTTTCACTTTTTGTTCTTTTCTCCATTTCTTTCTTTACTCATTCATTCACTCAATTTCAACCCTCCATCCTCCATCCCCTTTTGACTTTTCAACTAGCGACTTTCCATCTACTCTTCTAAACTCCAGCCCAGCTCCCTTATTTCTCATCTCATTCACTCGCTAGCCTCTTATTCCCCTCTGTGCCTCCTACATCCCTTTCACCAGCCAGTTACTTCCTCCTTAGAGATTCATTAATTCTGCCTTTCCTGATCGTGTAGCCAGTCTAGTCCCGGACCTCAGGGTTGTCCATCTCATACAGCAGCTTGGAGACTGAGAAACTCCTCCTTTTCTGATGTCACTGGTATATCCATCCGGAAGCCTCCTCCTGCCATCAGTTCCTCAGTCTCCAAGCAGCTGGATGGATGGGTGAGCCTGGAAGTCCGGGCTCACTGGAGAAACAATTAGGAGTTTGGGGATAAAGTTGTTAGGCAGAGTGTAACATTAAAGTTTTCAGCAGAGCCCTTCTGCTTTTGGCGAGGACTGTGCCTTTAAGCTTACAGAGCCGTCCTTTCCATCTTTCCCCTCCGTCCTCTGCCCCTAACTAGGTCGGGTCCTCTGTTAGCGGGTCAGGGTGACTTGCGAGAGGCAGCTCCGGTTCTCTGATTCAGATCAGTAGAGACCGGGGCTGCGCGGGACTTTGCCGGCGTTTTCAGAGGTATTGCCTGTAATACGCTGAGCATTTTCCCTGCGGGCCCCCCGTGGCGGCGATCCTCAGCCAGCCCGAATCATCCCGGTCTGGGCTCCTTGCCTCCTGATATTCAGCCGGAGAGAGGGGTTTTCAAAGGGCCTGTCAAGCGGATGTTGCCTTTCTTCTCGGTTTGCCAGCAAAGGTAAGGGGACCGGTGTCAGGCGGTGCTTGGATCCCGGAGGTTTTGGCGCGCCCAGGCTGTTACGGCCTCGGCCTCGGCCTCGGCCTCGTGCCGGTGGCGCGTTTTTTCTGGCGGGGTTTATTTTCGCCGCACACATTTCTTGCCGCAACCCCCGGGGTGCCGAGGTTTTTCGCGTTCCAACTTTTCCTTTCTTTCTTTATTTTTATAGTTTGTTATTTTCTAGTTTATTTTCTAGTTTATTTTAAAGCCCGCCCCTTTTTTGTTTCAGCCTGGCTGTTTCTTTTGGCGGTTTCTTTTGGCGCCTGTTCTAGGGGTGAGTGTTTTGCCATGCCTTCCTCAATCCACCTTAAACCCATTACAGCTGGCAATGAACGCCGCAGCAAGGGTCCTTCAGGGAGCCGCCAGGACTGACCACGTTACACCTCTGCTAATTCAATTACATTGGCTACCCATCCAGGCCAGAATTATCTTCAAAACTCTACTTCTCACGTTCAAAGCTCTCAATATGCTCTCAGCTGCATCCTTATCTGCCCTTATTCACTCTACTACACCAAACAGAGCAAGAAGATCCATGACCATCAACTCCCTAAAGCTCCCAAAGGCCCTTACTAGCTGCTCTTCATCTACAGCCAACAGAGCCTTTATTCTCTGTGCCCCTAGGTGTTGGAATGCACTTCCCCCTGGCATCTGGGCTATCAACAGCTTAATACAATTTAGGAAAGCCCTCAAATTCTATCTCTTTAACAAGTACCTTATAGAGTCAGTGTTACCCATTGACCGCAGTGTTTCCACTCAGTTATTCAATTCCTCGGTGTCTCAATAACACGCCAAGGCTGACTCTCTATAATTATGGAATATATTCTTATCAACTGTTCCTAGTAACATGTTCCCATGCAGTAGTATTACCCCTGTAAATAGACTGTAAATAGTTTCCCCTGTTATCCAAGTTCCTTCCCTTGTTATCTGTAAACTCATGCATGTTGAATGTACTGAGATTTTTTGTTCTATGTGAACCGCGCTGATGCTGAATAGTGCGGTATATAAGAGAATTTAAATAAATAAATAATAATAAATGCCTTCCAAGCAGCACTGCATGGTTTGTGGGGCTAAGAAGTGCACGGACTCTGGCTTGTGCCATTCCTGTGTTAGGAATGCCTCGGGGCTACAAACGCAGGAAGACCAGTCTGAGTGTCAGAGTCCTGAGACTGGGGCTTTGGCAGAGTCAGTGCAAGAGGTGTCCGTGGAGGAGCCGGTGGCAGGGCCCTCCTCGCGGCCGGACTCTATCCCCTCTCAGGGTCCCGGGTCTTTGGGGCTAAATTCCATTTTTTCCAAGGAATTTGTCAGTTTGCTCCAGCAAGTTTTTCTTCGGGACAGTCAGCATGCTACTATCACCACTAGTCCAGTGTCAGGAAAGCGGCGGGCTGCGCCTTTGCAGGAAGATCAGACTCCTCCAGAGCTGAAGAGGGCCCGGGAAGAGGTGGATCCCGGGGACCGGTCTGTGGTTTCGGAGGGGCCACGCTTGGAGGAGGAGGACTTGTCGTTGGAGGAAGAATTGGAAGAGGGGGAGCTGTCTGAAAAGGAAGATCAGGCCAGAGTGGTCCGGGTGTTCCGGAGGGAGGAGCTGCCGGCGCTCTTGGTGGAGACGCTAAAGGTGCTGAATATGCCGGTGCCTGATTCAGCGGCAGACGCTTCCCTCGAGGATCCCTTACTACAGGTATTTAGGAAGGAGTAGAGAGCTTTCCCGGTACACCGGGTGTTTCATGAGATGATTCAGGAGGAGTGGAGCCTTCCCGAAGCTCCGCTGAAGGGAGCTAGAGTGATGTCTCAGCTGTATCCCTTAACTGACCAGGACAGGGAGATGTTCAAGTCGCCTAAGGTGGACACTGCGGTCTCGGCGGTTACGAAAAAGACCACCATTCCCGTAGAGGGGAGTGCAGCCCTCAAGGACGGTCAAGATAGGAAATTGGATGGTTTATTGAGGCAGGTTTTTGATGTGAATGCTCTTTCACTGCAGGCGGCCATCTGCGGGGCTTGGGTGGCTAGAGCATGTCTGCGATGGTCTCAGCGGCTGCCCGGTAACGGGGTCAAGCGGTCGGAGGACGCGACCCGGTTGGAATCGGGTGCGGCCTATTTGGCGGACATCCACTACGATCTTATGCGTGGGCTCTCAAAGAGCATGGCGTCGGCAGTCGCAGCGCGCCGTTACCTTTGGTTGCGAAATTGGGCGGCCGACTCCTCTTCAAAGGCGAGACTTAGTAAGCTTCCTT
Source organism: Ichthyophis bannanicus (assembly GCA_033557465.1). Taxonomy (NCBI): domain Eukaryota; kingdom Metazoa; phylum Chordata; class Amphibia; order Gymnophiona; family Ichthyophiidae; genus Ichthyophis; species Ichthyophis bannanicus. Next base: position 70,848,095 of record CM066050.1, on the reverse strand, counting down.
TCAAGGGTCACCTCTTGTTTGGGGAGGATCTTGAGAAGTTAGTTAAGGATTTGGGAGAGTCCAAAGGGGGTAGGTTACCCGAGGACAAACCTAAACCAACTCGAACGCCCGCTACGGGTAGGGGGCAACAACGAGATTTTCGACGTTATCGGTTTCAGAGATTTACCACAGGACAGAGGGGACGTTTTCCCTCTAGGAATCAAGGGTTTCGAGGGTTTCGAGGAGCAGGAAGGGGGATTGGTCCTTCCTCGGCCTCGAGCCTTAGCAATCGAAAGCCACAATGAGATCAGGGGGACCCAGGCACCCCTATCCGTCGTAGGGGGGCGTTTGCAGGATTTTTATTCTGCCTGGGTCCAAATTACTTCAGATCAGTGGGTGCTAGAGGTCATTCGAGAGGGCTATGCACTGGAGATGCTTTGTCCAGTACGCGACGCTTTTGTAATTTCTCCCGGCAGGTCCGAGACAAAATGCCGGGCTCTGCGGGAGACAGTGCAAAGGCTGTTAGATCTAAAGGCCATAGTGCCGGTGCCCCCAAACCAGTGCGGTTCCGGTCGATACTCCATATACTTCGTAGTGCCGAAAAAGGATGGAGGGGTTCGGCCTATCCTGGATCTCAAAAGAGTGAATCGGTGTCTGAGAGTGTCGTCGTTCCGCATGGAGACTCTGCGATCGGTGATAGTAGCGGTGCAAAAGGGAGAGTTCCTTACGTCCCTCGACCTGTCCGAGGCTTACTTGCACATTCCCATAAGGGAGGATCATCACAGGTTTCTCAGGTTTGCGGTTCCTTTCGGACATTTTCAGTTTTGAGCGCTGCCCTGCTCCGCGCGTTTTCACAAAGGTGATGGTAGTAGTTGCGGCAGCTTTGCGGAAGGAAGGTATACTCGTCCATCCTTATCTGGACGACTGGCTGATTCGGGCAAAGTCAAGGGCGGAGAGCGAGATAGCGACAGCCAGGGTGGTGTCCTTTCTGGAAAGTCTCGGTTGGATAATCAACCCGGCGAAGAGTCGGATGGTACCCTCTCAATGTTTGGAGTACCTCGGAGCGCGCTTCGATACCGTCAGGGGGAAGGTCTTCCTGACAGAGCAACGGGCTCGGGGACTGCGTCTCCTGTTGCGGAGATTTTTGCGCTACGAGAGGCCGTCGGCCTGGCACTACCTTCAACTTTTGGGCACCATGGTGGCGGCGATAGAGACGGTGCCTTGGGCAAGGGCGCATATGAGGCCCTTGCAAAGGGCGTTGCTCCGCCGTTGGTCTCATCAGAACGATCCATTGTCTCGGAGGCTGCCGTGTTCCGAGGAAACGCGTCGAGCGCTGAGATGGTGGTTGATTCCGCGTTCCTTGCAGAACGGAAAAGGGCTGGAGACGCCGGAGTGGATCCCCTTGATGACAGACGCCAGCCTACTGGGCTGGGGAGCCCATTGTCAGGGGATCTTTGCACAGGGGGCGTGGTCGGATCAAGAGCGAGCGTGGCCGATCAATCGGTTGGAGTTGCGGGCGATCGCCTTGGCGCTAAAGGAGTTTCACAGCCTTCTGGAAGGAAAGGCGGTCCGAGTGTTTTCCGACAATGCGACGGCAGTGGCCTATGTCAACAAACAAGGAGGAACCACGAGCGCCGCGCTCGAATGCGAGGCTGAGATGCTCTGCGAGTGGGCCGAAGCGACTCTGCTGGACCTCTCGGCAGCGCACGTGGCAGGAGTGGACAACGTGGAAGTCGATTTCCTCAGCAGGGTAAAGGTGGACCCGGGTGAATGGGTCTTGCACCCGCAGGTGTTCGAGATGCTGGTGCGCCGCTGGGGCAGTCCGGTCATGGACCTCATGGCAACGTTCAACTCGGCGAAGGTAAGTCAGTTCGTCAGCAGACGCAGAGAACGAATGTCCGAGGGCTTGGACGCCCTCATTCAACCCTGGCCAGTGGGTCAGCTGCTGTACGTCTTCCCGCCATGGGCGTTGATCGGCCGGGTGATTCAAAGGGTAGAGCGCTACAGGGGACAGGTGATTCTGATAGTGCCGGACTGGCCTCGGCGTCCTTGGTACGGCGATCTCCTGCGTCTACTGGTGGCAAAGCCCTGGCATCTTCCGATACGGGCGGATCTGTTGTCGCAGGGTCCGCTACTGATGCCCCACGTGGCTCGGTTCTCGCTTACGGCTTGGCTCTTGAAAGGGCTCGATTGAAGGCCCGGGGATATTCCGGGCCGGTGATTTCCACTTTATTGAAGGCGCGCAGGAGGTCTACGTCCCTGGCCTATGTTCGCATCTGGAGGATATTTGAAGTCTGGTGTGGAGAGCGACATTGTGAGCCGTTAAGATCTACCATCCCTCAAATCCTGCAGTTCTTGCAGGATGGGTTTGACAAGGGATTGGCGGCCGGGTCGTTACGCGTACAGGTCGCTGCTCTAGCGTGTTATAGGGGTAAGGTTGGCGGTCAGACACTCGGGGGTCAGGCGGATGTCAAACGTTTCTTGCGCGCTGTGTTGCTGCTGCGGCCCCCTTTTTGTCGGATCGTGCCTAGCTGGAATCTTCCGTTTGTTTTGGTCGCGGCGCGGGAACCTTTTGAACCCCTATTGCGAGCATCACTTAAGGATCTCACCCTGAAGGTTGTTTTTCTGGTCGCGATCTGCTCGGCCCGCAGAGTTTCGGAGTTGCAGGCACTATGTTGTCGGGAGCCCTATCTCCAGTTTCGTTCGTTCGAAGGTGGTTTTGAGGCCGGTACCGGCATTTCTTCCAAAGGTCCTTTCGGTGTTTCATTTGAATCAGGAGATTTCTTTGCCAATCTTCGGAGGGACCGCCGGTGGCCCAGCGGAGAGGAACTTGCATCTTCTCGATGTGCGTCGGGCGTTAAAAAGGTACCTCCTGCGGACGGCCGATTTCCGCAAGTCGGATAGACTTTTTGTGCTTTTTGCAGGGCCGCGAAAGGGGGAAGCGGCGTCGAAGGCCTCTATTTCTCGGTGGCTAAAGGAAGCTATTGCGTCAGCGTACATTTCCGGAGGTAAGTCGGTGCCGGAGGGGCTTAGGGCTCACTCCACTAGAGCGCAGGCGGCTTCTTGGGCGGAGTTACGGCTCGTGCCTCCCGTAGATATCTGCAAGGCGGCGACGTGGTCGTCTTTGAATTCCTTTGTCAAGCACTATCGGTTGGATGTTCAGGCCTCGGAGGACACCTCCTTTGGGTAAGCGGTTGTGCAAGCTGGCCTGCTGGGTCCCTCCCGTGGTTAAGTTCCTTCACTGCTCTGGTACTAACCCTGAGGTCCGGGACTAGACTGGCTACATGATCAGGAAGAGGAAATTAGACTTACCTGCTAATTGTAGTTCCTGGAGTGGAGACAGTCTAGTCCCGTATCCCTCCCTAGTGGGGTTTCTGCTGCGACTGGAAGGTCAGCGTTCCAGGTAATTACAGGTAAGAGATGGTTTTATTGGAGGGGATGGTAACCCTTATGGCTGGGGTGCCCCAATACGAAGAAACAAAAGAAAAATCCGGTCTTCCCTTCTATCCTTACGGACTTAGCAGGGGGGAAGGCTCTGTATGTGGAAAGTCTAAGTCAGTGTTTGTTTAATGTTCATTTTAGCGTTATATTCTTACTTGTTGCTCCGGTGAGTCTGCTTTGTCAATAGGGAACTGATGGCAGGAGAAGGCTCCCGGATGGATATACCAGTGACATCAGAAAAGGAGGAGTTTCTCAGTCTCCAAGCTGCTGTATGAGATGGACAACCCTGAGGTCCGGGACTAGACTGTCTCCACTCCAGGAACTACAATTAGCAGGTAAGTCTAATTTCCTCTTCCTCCTTCTTACCCCAGCAATCACTCTTATGCTCCTCTTTCAACTCTTCCCTCCCACACAAAATATCCATTCCTCTCTCAATCCTCATTCCCCCAGATTCTTTTTTCTTACCCAGCCCTAGCCCCAGCCCTACCCCCTTCCAGTCCCACTCCTTCCTAGCATCAGTTGCCTTCCAGTCCCCTCATCCTTCAGTAACAGCACTTTGCCAGTCCTAGCTTCCCCCCCCCCCCCATATCAGTCGTCCTCCAGTTCCAATCCCTCTCATCAACATCTCCCTTGCAATCCCAGGCTCCCCATTCCCCAGTATCAGCCCATTTTCAATCCTACCCCCCCCCCCTTATCAGTATTCCTCCAGTTCCAGTCTCTCCATCCCCCAACATTAGCACATTTCCAGTTCTAACCCCAGTAGCTGTCCCAATGCCATCAGCTCCCACTCCCCCCCCCCTCCCTTCCCTCTCATTCACACACTCAGACAAACATACATATCTCCCCACACCTCAGGGAGCCCCGCACTGGCCTGGCTGGCTTGAGGGGGAGCCAGTGATGACCAAAACCCAGCTCCCCGACTCGCTTCTGCACAGCCATGGGAGTAAAGACCTGCCGGAGTGGTTTCTTTTTTTCTTCTGTGGCTGTGTTAAGTTATTAGCTGCCGTCAGTGGTTTTTAACAGAGTCCTCTGGTACTCCTGCTCTCGTTGGGTTTTCAGGGTGTCCCCAATGAATATGCATGAGAGAAATCTGCATACCATGGAAGCAGTGCATGCAGATCTATCTCATGCAAATTCATTGTGGATGTCCTGAAACCTTGATTGACCTGGGGGTTTCAGAGGACTGGATTGAGAACCACTGCCCTACATAGTGACCCACGTCGGCAGCAAACATAGCGAGAGAAGAATAAACCGCTTTGGCAGGTCTTTACTCCCTCAGTTGTGCAGAAGCGAGTTGGAGAGCTGCGCTTTGGTCCTCGCCGCCAGGCCAGCGCAGGTCCACCCGAGGTGCAGGGCCATATGCGGGCAACATCTCCACACATGCCTCAGGCCGGCCGTTAATCTAGCTTCGTAGCTGAAACAATGGAGGGTTGTGTGGCTTGCACACTATCTGGGATTTAAACCTGGCCATTGGAGTTAATTTACACCTTTCTCGTAATTCAATTATGGTACAGTAGGTATTTTTCTGCGCACAGTGGGCCTACAACCTGACAGCTCAATGCAGCAAGCTGTGCTACCCCTTAGTGCATCAGTTAAAGCTTGATTTTCCCATGCTAACCTTATTCCCAATGCAGGGAGAAAGATTAGGGGAGGAATATCAGTGTAAAATCACTGCGCTAAAGGATAGCATAGTGGGCATGAAAATCTCTGCATACTAAATTGCTCCCACTGCAAAAAGCTGCACTAAGATGTAGCACAGTTTTTTATTCTTTTGGTAGCAATAAATCAATACACCAGCATCAGGCTGGTGGAAAGATGCAGCCAGGAGCAAAATGGCCATCTGAGATGAAGTGTCACATTTCACCTCAGATGACCCATAGTTCCTGGTGTCCTAAGTGGGCACAAAGAAGCCGATCCCTCTCCTGCCAAAAAATCCCCAGTCATCGGCAGCCGTGGAGGGCCCCAAGCTCCCACCCCACCATCTTTGCAAATAGCGGCGCCTGACCACATGCAGTGTATCTTAGGATGCACCGGGCAGGGTCAGTCTGCACCACAGTGGGACAGATTTGCAAAGATGGTGACATGGGTGTAGGAGCATGTGAACTCTGCGCCTGACTGAGGAGGGTGGGGGGATGGCCCAGCACCAGCGGCCCAGTGGTTTAGGAGGGAAGTCAGGGCCCACTAGGGCCACCAATAATTTTATCTGCTTGGCAGGGGGTGGGGTGTTGGGGCCAGTTAGGGCAGCCAATGTTTTTTTTTTTTTTCAGGGGGTGATCAGGCAAGACATGGAGGCTGGTGTGTTTCATTTATTTATAAATCTCCCTTCCTGTCAGCGCATGAGCCAGTGATGCCTAGCTTTGTGCGGATAGAGCTGATGCCATATTATTTGGATTCTAATTACATCCCAGCCTAAGCAGTCTGGAAACCAGGCCTCCCACCGGTGCACTATTCTCATTATTATACCTCCAGTCGCCTTCATCTTGCAATGGACTCTGTTTTTGCAGACAATCTAAAAAGGGGGGATCTGAGAATAAGAGCCATAGCATGCAAGTCTCCCAGTTCCTGGAACAGCCTTTCCAGCTTGCCCAAGGCAGCAACAGGAATCACCTGCACAGCGGGATTTTATACCTCATTTTCACCTTCCTGGAAGGCATTTCATGCACTTTATTTCACTTCTCTTTCAAGTACAGGACACCAAACACTGATAACATAGGTTTTGTATTCCTGGTTTACATCTAAGGGAAGGACTGACCATGGAAGAATGACACTAGAATCGGTGGCACTGCCTGAGCTAACAAGAACCCCCCTCCCCCCCCCCCCCCGGGCAAACACGGTTCCTCCCTGCCCATGTTTCCTCCTGAGCTGCTAGTGGGATCCTTCTCTTTCCCACACCTGTCAGCTAGTTTTACAGCTCTGGAGACTGGTTCCAGGAATCAGGTTGAATCTTGACTTTGGGATGGTAGAGAAAGGAAGGACGGAGAAGAGTAGGATAGTGCCTTCTCCTCATTGGAGTGTGATGTTTCTGACACAGTCCCTTCTATTTAACTGAGCGGATGCTAAAAGAAGCCTGTTTGTGGCCCTGGAGGACCAAACCTGTGTACATCTGGTCTGGGCCCTGAGATCACATAGCCTAATGCAGCCAGTGGGTAGTTCTTCCTCATGCTCTCTTGCTCAGTGCTCACGAGACAAACTACTGTACAAACCTTAGATGGATGCAAAAATCATGCGCCCCGTACCATGCCAAATATTTCCCATCCTAGCTTTGTAATACAAGAAAACAGATGCAGTGGAAGAGCATATCTCATTATTTCAAGTTTTCAGCCATTTACACAACATAGGAATTTTGCCGAATTAAGCCTATATTATGCATATGGAACACGACAATTTTGTATAACAAGGATTAAATGGAGAGCAAAACATTCTAGAATGGCTGCTAAAAAGAGTGCATCTGTACGCTAAGCTGCCTTAAACGTGGCGCTTGACAGGTGCACAAACTAGTTATGCATGATCTGACAAAGCAGATAACTCTGATTAAAAGACATACACTGGGATTAGCAATGGAGTCAGAAATAAACTAATGAAGACACAGGATTAATCGGCGATAGGGCTGGGAGCAGCGAGTGATAACCACAATAAAATATGAATATTGCTTAAACAAGGAAAAGGTTGTAGCGATAACTAGATATGCAAGAGGTTTTATTTTTTAATCACTGAAGTGCGTTGCACCTCTTTCCAGATAAGGCCTGACAAGTGAATGTGGGCTTTGGAGCAAACTGAAAACTTGACTTTCCCCATTTTTTGGCATGCCAAGTGCTTCAAGTGAATGAAGAACTGTGTCCCCCTTAGAATAAATAAGTGGCCCTGGAAATTCATTCCATCCAGAAGGAAAGAATTCAAAACTCAGGCTTCAAAGAGGAGACTGAGGCATATATATAGAGAGAGGGGGCCTGCGTTTGCTAGGTTCTTTCTGTTATAAGTACAAAAATGTAACCCAGAAAGAAAAGACTGAAAAGAGAGAAGCGCAGGCAAGCAACAAGGCAACGGGAGAAAAGGCAGAGGAAATAATAGAAGGAAGTGTGTGTCAGGAGATAGGTAAAGCAAACAGTGCTGACAAGTATACAAGGGGGGGGGGCACAGAGACAAACTAATGAAAGATCGGAGGGACTGAAAGATAAACTTGTAAGAGAATTAAATCAAAAGGTCAAATCAGGGAAACGCCATTAAATACACACACATACATCTATTGCAAAAAGTACGAGAGTGTGTATTATATGCTCTACATTTTTTGTACAGAGAAAAATGATAGAAAAGGGAAAATGCAAGCCACAACTGTGACAGAGGGACGATAATTTTTGGCCAGCATACATTTAGGCTCAAGATGTTGAACCTCAGAAATTCTGAATTTGCAGCCCTGCGGCTTTGAAGGGCACACTGAAGAGTACAAAACAGTCTGGTCGTGGTGGGGTAAGAGATTTATTTTTATTGAGAAAGATGTGAAAAGATTGCTTGATGTGTACAACCTCCGAAATTTAAAATGTGCAGCTGGCTATGGTAAATAAACTTCATCTTCCCAAGGTGCCAAGCAGACGAGCTGCCTTTCCCCAGGGCGACACCTAACGGTAAGAACAGAAAAGCTTGCGGCCGGCAAAGCAGTCAAGGGAAACGTTCCAATACTGGCCCAGTATGATTTATGTCACCACTGAGTCCAGCAGGCAAGGAGATTTGGGAGAAGAAAATGCTTCATAGTATGAACATGTTCCCCAGTGCTCCCTAAACGCATTTTTCTCACACGCTTTCTGATCTTGGGGCTCCTTCCTTTCCTGTTTGCCATTCTTACATTCTACTTTGAAATAGTATATCTTTTTTAACGTTAGGTATATTTTACATTTTTATAAAGCATATTCCACATTGACTGTAAATAGATTGCCAGGCCATGCGTAGGCTAATCTTGCTTTACATAAGACCCTTGCCAGCTGGTGCTCTTTTGTTCAGCAGCAGGAAAAAGGTCTGAGTTTTGGCCATCGGCTCCTAAGTGTTGGCAATAGGGGAAGTTCTGCCAAAAAGGGTCCAGGTGAAGTGCAACACTTCACCTCAGATGAGTCTTTGGGGCATGTTTACTAAAGAACGCTATTTGCGCCGCATCCCGTTATTGCGCGGTAAGGTACATTACCGTGCGAAATCGCGCAGTAATGTACCTTACTGCGCGATAACGGGACGCGGCGCAAATAGCGTTCTTTAGTAAACATGCCTCTTTGTTCCTTCACTGCATCTTTACTCCAACCTAAAATGCAGTAAGATTCTGTGTTACAAAGGAAGTAAAAACCTCGCCAAAATGTGATGTTTTTTTTCTTTTTACATTAGGTGCATTATCCTTTAACACAGTAGTTTTTCTTCTGATCTTTCCATGCCAATTTTTAATTTAATTTAATCATTTTTAGCCAGCCAGTACCAAATAATATTTCAGAGTGGATAAAAATCATTAAACATTATACACTATCGAACTGAGACAACTACATTATACAGCAGATACATACAAAGACTACTAAACAAATCATTTTAAATATTTCTGAAACAGTCAATTTTTAAGTCTTCTGCAAGTTATACAGTTATTCACGTTCCTTTACAGAGCATCATTCGAATGGAATAATTTACCTGATACTATAACTTAAAATGTTATCAAAAGTGCTTTTGAGACTAAACTGTTTGGATGCTGGGAGCTTCAACTTGATAGTCGTATTAGCTCTGTGTTGTTGAAGAGATATACATCTTTGGCATCATAGATAAATAAGCTAATGCCATACCATGAATAATTTTAAAAACAAGACATAATAACTTGAACAACATACTGGCCTCTGTTGGTAGTCAATATAAGTGCCTTAAAAATGGCGTCACCCAGTTCTAACTGCAGTAATCTAACTATGAAAGGACTACTGCCAGCATAAGCAGTATTAACTGGAAAATATGATTTTATTTGCCTAATACAGTGAAACCTGCAGTAGACCTTCCTTATTACATAACCTACTTGAGCTTCTATTGAAAGAGCCAAATCCTGAACAACTCCCAAAACTCACAAAGATTTAACCAATGGAATGCTGTTACCCAAAATTTTGGAATTTTTCCGAGGACAATCTTTATCCAAAGCATTTATCCATAATAAATTGGTTTTAGTGGGGTAAATTTTAAAATGAATGGCAATCATCTACCTCTGAATATTACAAAACATGTCTCTAATAACGTGTCTGTTTGCTCCAAAGTGCCCTGAAAAGGAATTAACAAAATATTGTCAGCGTACAAAAAATAAAATGTGAAACCCCCCAATCCTGATCCAAAAGAAATAATAAAACAAAGTTTTAAACTTTAAAACAATGTGGGATAATGACAATCTTGAGGGACCCCACAATTGGCCGCCTATAACAAAGGATCTCACTTCCCCATTTCATCCTATTTGTTCAGTTGATCAAAAAACACTAGTGAATATTTCAGTACTAATCCAGCAATGTCCAAGCTGCTTCACTTAAAATGCATGATCAGTTGTAAAATGCAGCCAGTAAGTCTAGTTTCATGGCAATTGCTTGTCACAATTCATAAAACTAATGAGCCAATAATGTCTCTGTACTATGAAGGGTTCTGAAACTTGACTGTAATACTTGTGCAACCCCTGCCATTCTGGGGATCCTTTCAGTGGCTAAGCACAATGGACAACAGACTAAGGGCACAACTTCCAAGAGCAAGTTCTGTCTCTTCAGTCTCAACTTTTGGGAATGATTAAGGTTCCTGAAACAGGACTAGCATACACTAGGAGGCCTTTGGCCGTATTTTTCCACTCACTCCAATTTCCTTTCTCTGAATAACAGAGTCTAGGCCAGCATTTATGTTCTGACCCAAAGAACATAAGAAATGCCATCCTGGGTCAGACCTAGGTCAATCAAGCTCAGTATCCTGTTTCTAGCAGTGGCTGATCCAGGTCACAAGTAACTGACAGGTTCCCAAAAAGGTACATAGGTTTGGTTTCACAATGCTTGTCTTGGGGTAAGCAGTGGATTTCCCAGGTCCTCGTTAATTATAATAGTTTATGGACCTTTCCTCCATAACTTGTCCAAACCTTTTTTTAAACCCAGCTACACTAACAGCTTTTACTACATTCTCTAGTAACGAATTCCTGAGTTTGATTATGTGTTGACTGAAAAAATATTTTATCTTGTTACTCTTAAATAGGTTACATTGTAGCTTCATTAAAAGGTTTACTTAAACTTAAGGGACGCTGACAGTAAAATAAAATTAAAAAAAAATATATTGCAATAGACAAAAACTACATTGCAAATAGTTATATTCATTTCTCTTAGATCTTCTTGCTCTATTATTATCCCTGATGGGGGAACCCTCCTCCTGCACTATCAATCGGGTTTCCACAGCACAGACATCCTTAGTAGCCATGCTCAATAGAATCAGACTAAACCTAGACCAAGGATGAGACACTATTATGGTCTTCTTGGACTTAAGTTCTGCTTTTATTATTATTATTATTTATTTAACAAACTTTTATATACCGCGACCTTCCAGTGATCAGGTGCGGTTTACATATAACAGTTAGGGGAACAGAAAGACATTTCTGTTTTTACATTGAACATTGCGTGAACTATATACATTAACAATTAAAACTTTAAACTTTTAACTTTTAACTTTGGAGGCTTTTGACCTATTTGTTCATCAGCTCCTGTTTACCCATTTGGAAAATATGGGACTATCTGGGACTGTCCTTAACTGGTTCAAATCATTCTTACCAGATTGTTTTTATACCGATTTGTGAAATTCTGTTTGTTCCAGTTCTAGATCATTCCAATAAGGATTAATGACAAATCACATAAAAAGTGTAGTTACTCACCTGTAGCAGGTGTTCTCTGTGGACAGCAGGAATAAGTCCTCACGTATGGGTGATGTCACCAACAGAGCCCATGCGGAACACTCTACAGCTTCCATTGGAAACTTTTTGGAGCTGCATGCACATCTGCCTTCCTGCTTGCCACAGTACCATCTTCTCTAGTCAAATTTCAAAGCAGTAGCCAAGAAGAAACAACTCTTCAGGGAGGTGAGAGGGTTGTGAGGACTTATTCCTGTTGTCCATGGCGAACACCTGTTACAGGTGAGTAACTACGCTTTCTTTGTGGACAAGCAGGAAGTAAGTCCTCATGTATGGGACTCCTAAGCTATAGGCTACCTGAAAACTGAGAAGGCCCAAGTCCAACAGGGGCAATGAAACTGGAGAACAAAGAACAGTAAGGTAGTCCTTCTAGGGAATCCACCGATTTAGCATCCTCAGCATACAGCAGCACTGATGTTGGTGAACTTTTACAGGTACCTTGGATGGATAGAAGGGCCGCAGTTGCGGTCCCATTGAGAATCCCCATCCACACAATAGTGGGCTGTGAATGTGTAGACCAAAGGCCATGTGGCAGACTTGCAGAGTTCCTTCATGGAGGCTGCGTGCAGGCTAGCGACAAAGCGGCCATGGCTCAAATGTTATGAGCATGACATGACCATCAAGGTTCAGGCCAGCCTGGGAATAAGCCAAGGTGACGCAATCCACCAACCACAAGGACAGTGTGCACTTAAAGACAGCAGCCCCCAGCTTACTAGGGTGAAAGGAGATGAACAGCTGGGTGGACCGCCAGTGGGCCTTGGTATACTGAATGTATAAGGCCAAGGCATGCTTACAGTCCAGCATATGCAATATTTCATCCCCCCGATTGGCATGCGGCCTCGGGAAGAAAGTCGGCATGACAATCAACTGGTTGAGGTGGAACTCGGAGACCACCTTTTGGCAGAAATCACAGGTGCGTTCTCAAGACCACCTGGGTCTGGTGGAATCTGGTGTAAGGCAGATGGGCTACCAGAACCGGGAGCTCATTGACCCGGCAGGCTGACGTGACTGCCACCAAGAATAGGACCTTCCAGGTTAAGTACTTCAATGGGCAAGAGTCAAGCTGCTCAAAGTGAGACCTCATGAGCTGTGTAAAGACCACATTGAGATTCCAGGACACCATAGGAGGCTTAATGGGAGGCTTTGAGAGAAACAAGCCCCTCATGAAGTGAGTCACCAACAGGTGAACAGAGACAGGCTCGCCACCTGAGCCACGATGGTAGGCGCCGATCACGCTGAGATGGATTTGGATGGAGCTGGATTTCAGGCCCGAGTCAGAGGTGCAGGAGATACTCCAGAAATTGATCCACTGTACAAGAGAAGGGTTCCAGCACCCTACTCGCACAAAAAGCGGTACACCTTCCGCCACATGAAAGCGTAAGCTTGACACATCCTTGCGTAATTCTAGAAGGACGTTCGTGATGCTGTCAGATAAATTGAGTTCCGAAAGGACTACCCATTCAGCATCAAGGCTGTGAGGGCCAAGGAGTGGACGTTTGGGTGCAGCAGGGTCCCCTGTCTTCAGAGATGAGATCTGGAGCAGAGCCCAGATGGAGAGGCTCCCTCTAAGATAGCTGAAGCAGCAGGGGGGAACCACAGCTGCTGGGGCCAGTATGAGGTGAGTTTTCACCATGAGGGGGATCGTGGGAAAGGTGTAAAGCAGACCCATCCCCCCTCCCCCCAGTGGAGGAAAAAGGCATCTGAGACCAGCCGGTCGCTGGATGGCCCTCCTGGAGCAGAACCAGCCCACCTGGGCGTTCTGCAATATGACAAAGATGTCAATTGTGGAGGTGCTCCATTCCCGGAAGATCCACTTCACCACCCCTGTGGCGGGTCCACTTGTGTGGCTGGAGGACTCTACTTAGCTGATCTGCCAGGATCTTGAGTTCACTGGGCAGGTAGGTCACCTGGAGCTCCATCTCGTGGTCCAGTGCAAACTTCCACAGCTGGACTGCTTCCCAGCAGAGAAAGTATGAGCGCATACCTTCCTGTTTGGATCAGGACAACCTGATTCACCAGGTGTACCCAGAAGGCCCAGAGGATGTTTGCTATGGCTTCCAACTCAAGAAGGTTTATCTGGTGAATGCTGTCCTGTTCGGATCATAGGCCCTGCATCCACAGATCATCCAGATGAGCTCCCCACCCAAGCTTGGATGTGTCGGTCATCAGCAATTGGTGGGGGGGGAGCCTTTCAGTTGTAATGGGAGGCTCTGAAGCAGGTTTGGTGGTTCCAGCCACCAGCTGAGGGACTGCACCAGTGGAGCAGTGACTGCTATGCTGTCCTGGAGGCAGTCCGTGGCCTGCTTCCATTGTATTCAGAGGGCCCATTGCACCTGCTGTATAAAGAGGCGAGCCAAGGAGGTGACATGCACTTTGGAAGCTATGTGGCCAAGCACCTTCAGCATCCTCCTGGCCACGGTGTGATGTTGATGCCGCACACTGCTAACCACATCTGTCAGATGCTGCCTGAATCTGGTAGGAGAAACATCCTGGTTTGAGTGGTATCGAGGAGGGTCCCGTTGAACTCCAATCGCTGTGTGGGCTGGAGGTGGGATTTGGGATGATTGATGATGAACTCCAGCCACTCGAGGATCTGTATAGTGTGATGAGCAGACTGCCAGACAATGTCTGGAGTTGGACCTTTGATGAACCAATCATTTAAGTAGGGGAAGACAAAGACTCCCATAGTGCAAAGGTAGGCAGCCATGACCACAATACATTTGGTGAACACCCAAGGTGCCGATGAGAGTCTAAAGGGGAGCACCCGGTATTGGTAGTGTTGGTTCTCCAACATAAATCGGTGGTATTTTCTGTGACCTGGGTGGATTGGGATGCATGTGTATGCATCCTTGAGATCCAAGGAGCATAGCCAGTCATCCTTTAGCAGGTAGGGGAGTAGCGCCCTTCTTAAGCTCATGCACGAGAAATCAGTTTAGGTTGTGGAGGTACAGAATGGGTTGAAACAGTCCTGTCTTTTTGGGAACCAGGAAGTACTTGGAATAAAACCTCTTCCCGATCTGAGTTGGCGGAACTGTCTCAATACCAACAAGCAAACAAAGATCGCTCATGTATCAATGTGGGTAATTTCAAGACTTTATAATTTTTGAAACAGACACAACTTGTGTTTACCAAACCGAGGTCTCAGACTCTTTGGCTCTGCCACCAGGACTTTCGTCCGTTGCAAGGCAGGATGCCTATTTGCATCAATGACCTTAAGGAACTTAGCAGGTGATTATATTCAGACACATATTGAAGTTCAACGTTTTACTAAATTTTCAATGTTCAGTCTTGCACTTATCTGAATCATCCAAATACACCCGCTGGATTAGGACATTTTAAGGATCCCGACGCCCTCCACAGGTACCGCTCTCGCGTTTCATAACCATGCTTTCATCAGGGGTTCGCTCAAAAGCAACGTCCACAGTTCTTCTAATTGTCTATAAAACACATAAAACAAACATACTAATATCCCCATACTAGCCATCCATACACATATAACCCATTCATCATATAATACCCCAACTACCCAAAGACTCCAAAATTAAATACCTAAAACAAACTCTGCTGCCCGCATTTCACCAGTCTTTACCACTTCCTTTCCTGGCTCAAAAGAAACGCCGCGCATGCGAACTAAACCCTCCCTTCCATCTTTAAAGGGGCACACCAAATTCAATGCTCCAATCGCTATACCTAATTCTCCCATCAAGGGCCTACCCATATAAAGTGTCAAAAATCTAGAGTTGCAGCTACAATTGCACCCATCGAGCTTTTTAATCATCGAGCTTTGCTGTTGGAACCTCATCCGATTAATTCGAGGGAGCTGGATTCCACTCATGTAAATTTCATTACTAGATATTCCCCATTGAGTTTAGCAGTGCAATGTATTATTCAGAAGCATTCTAATATCCTTACGGCAGTCCCGGGTCTCCAAAAGAAATCTATTAGATGTGTTTGGACTAGAGATCGAAATCTTAAAGAACTTTTCAGTCCCGCAGTATTACGGCCGCTGGAAGACACCTCCAGGCAGCCTATGCCGAAAGGGCATCGCTGTTGTGGCAGCTGTGATATTTGTTCGCTCACACTAGAAGTTTCCTGTTTTGAATATAATGGCCTTTGAAGAGAATTAAGATCATCAACCACTTGTGGTTCCACCAGTGTTTTACGCTATATTTTGCCCATGTGGATTGGTCTACATAGGGAAAACCACACGAATGTTTAGGGTTCGTATTAGAGAGCATAAGAGTCGCATTAAATGTGGTGTCCATGAGGCCCCTATAGTAGAACATTGCATGCAGAAACATCATCAGTATGATCAACTTAGGGTTTGTTGTTTTGACCAAATAACTAAGACTGAAAGTGGTATGGCTGTAGATCGGCTATTGATTAAACGTGAGCAATGGTGGATATATACATTTAATACAGTGACTTTGAATGGCTTAAACGCTTCTATAGATTGGGCGAGCTGTTTATGATATCTTTTCAGGTGGCAACTTAGGGTTTGTTGGCAACTTAGGGTTTGTTGTCTTGACCAAATAACTAAAACTGTAAATGGTATGGCTGCAGATCGGTAACTAATTAGAAGTGAGCAATGGTGGAGATACACATTTAACATAGTGACTCTGAATGGTCTAAACGCTGCTACGGACTGAACGGGTTGTTTATGACATTGTTTCAGTTGGCATAGTTTTAACGTATTCAGCGATAGTTTCAACATATTCAGCGATTGTAGCTGCAACTCTAGATTTTTGACACTTTATATGGGTAGGCCCTTGATGGGGGAATTAGGTATAGCGATTGGAGCATTGAATTTGGTGTGCCCCTTTAAAGAAAGATGGAAGGGAGGGTTTAGTTCGCATGTGCGGCGTTTCTTTTGAGCCAGGAAAGGAAGTGGTAAAGACTGGTGAAATGCGGGCAGCAGAGTTTGTTTTAGGTATTTAATATTGGAGTCTTTGGGTAGTTGGGGTATTATATGATGAATGGGTTATATGCATATGGATGGCTAGTATGGGGATATTAGTATGTTTGTTTTATGTGTTTTATAGACAATTAGAAGAACTGTGGACGTTGCTTTTGAGCGATCCCCTGATGAAAGCATGGTTATGAAACGCGAGAGCGGTACCTGTGGAGGGCGTCGGGATCCTTAAAATGTCCTAATCCAGCGAGTGTATTTGGATGATTCAGATAAGTGCAAGATTGAACATTGAAATTTTAGTAAAACGTTGAACTTCAATATGTGTCTGAATATAATCACCTGCTAAGTTCTTTGAGGTCATTGATGCAAATAGGCATCCTGCCTTGCAACGGACGAAAGTCCTGGTGGCAGAGCCAAAGAGTCTGAGACCTCGGTTTGGTAAACAAGTTGTGTCTGTTTCAAAAATTATAAAGTCTTGAAATTACCCACATTGATACATGAGCGATCTTTGTTTGCTTGTTGGTATTGCCAATCGTTCAGTAATTGACCTAATTTTTGGTGGAACTGTCTCAATGGCAAGGTCAGTCAGCAAAATGGCGATCTCCTCCTCAAAAGGCTTTGATGCAGTGGGTCCATAGGGTACTTCCCTTGGATGAAAGGAGGTGAAAGCTGGAAGAAATGCAGCACCCAGGTGTCTGAGATAAGAGGCCACCTGTGAGTGAAATGGATGAGCCGTCCCTCTACTTGAAGGGGAACTTTGGCAGGTACAGGATGGTTGGCTGTGCTCCTGAAGAACCAGTCAAAAGTCCACCCTCAGCTTGGGCTGCGGGGCTGGCTGGGCTTTTTGATGCTTCTCCTGTTGCTGGCAGGGGGCCTGCACCTTTTGGTTGGGTGCTCTGATAGTACCAGCGCATATGTGGATAGAAGGCCTCCTTCTCCTTGTACTACTTCTGCGACGGATCCGCAGTCTTCCTCAAGAGCCTGGAGAACGTCACATGTTCCTTCTCAAGCTTGTCCACCTTCTCCACCAGCTTCCCGAAAAGATTCTCCCCAGTGCAGGAAACATTGGACAACTTGTTCTGGACCCACTGCTCCAAGTCGGAGGACTGGAGCCAGGCCAGCTGCTGGGCACTGATGTCCACCACTGCCATTCTGCAGGCAGATTTGAAGGCATTGTTTGTTGTTTGCATGGCATATTTGGAGCAATTCTTGCCATGACCCATCAGGGCATGGAAAGAATTGAGGCGGTCTGGAGGGACATGGGCAGCAAACTCCGCCAGGTCCAGCATGATGTTCTTCAGGAACATGCCCATATAGAGCCGTAAGGACAGCCATTGAAGAGCCTTCCTGCTGCAAGGCCAACACCACCAGCATGTGAGCCTCCAGGGCCTTAGGGGCACCAGGACTGAGGCCGGGATTGTGACTTCGGCCACTGGTGTCAGTACCTCCGGCAGGGATTACACGATGACAGGCTCGTCGGGAGACATCCGGCTGCCCTCCGAGGCTGTGTGAGCCGATTCCTCCCACTGAGGAAACTTGGCAGGCTGCTCCTAGCCCTCAGTGTTCACATCATACCAAGAAGGGCTGCGGTGCTGATGCATCTTGGATTTGTCCCAGTGCTCGTGAGCCCCTTTCGACACTGATGGGACTGGTGTCAGGTCCCTCCTCAATCCCAGTCGGACTTCGGCAGAGTGTCTCCACTCAATGCCCTGGCCCCTTTCTTCCAAATGTGCTTGGGCATCCTGCCCAGAAGAAGCCTCGGCTGGGCTCCGTGAGAGGGTTGACACTGGAGCTGAGGATGCAGAATCTGACATTCCAAAGAGGGTCGTCTCCTGCTTTCCCAGCCCCTCCTTGTCATCTACAAACAAAGGTTGCAGGATATGGGCTGGTGGTCGGGCCCAAGGCACTGCAGACACCAATTGTGCCTGACCAAAATAATTTTGCCACATTTTGTGCATTTCTTAAAGCCACTCACTAGCTTAGAGAGGTCTTAGGAAGACTGCCTCAGCAAGGTTGAAGGCCTTGATTGCGACAGCAAGAAAAAGGCATGGAGAGAGGAAAAGCACAAAAAAAGCAAAAACAAAAGAAAAGAAAAATATTGGCTGGAAGCCGACTAACTGAAAACAGGTGGTGAAAATTACTCAAGTAAAAAATAGATTCACAGGGGGCACAGAGAAAAGCTTTTCCCGCTAGTGCAAAACACATTCTGAGGGCTCCGCAGAAAAAAGGAGACTGGGAGAAGATGGTGCCATGGCAGGCAGGAAGGTAAGCATGCATATGCAGTGCACCTCCCAAAAGCTTCCAATGGAAGCTGGGGAGCATTCTATGTGGGCTCCATCAGTGATGTCACCAATATGTGAGGACTTACTTCCTGCTTGTCCATAGAGAAACAGTATAACACATAGACAATGTTACAATTAAATTGTGTAAAAACCAGGATCACAAAAAGTCGCAACTCATCAAGTCCAATTTACAGTATAGCTTCAAATATACAGTCAACTTAGTAAATAAAAGTCCAGTTAAACAATTACTTCAAGCCATTGATATAGCATTAATTTAATTTATTCTCTACTTAGTACCATACTGCTTTACATCACTCAATCATCAATTCACAAAATAAATTTCTTAAAAAGCCTTGTTTTTAGAATCTTTTAAAACGGTTTGTAAGATTATTCCATTCTTATAGCTAATGGCAGCAAGTTCCAGACATGGACCTTTACCGTTAATAGTTCCCTCCCTCATTACATTTCATTTCAATTTTTTTTTAATTTATTTATGAATTTCCATTATTACAGTCAAGATAATACAGCTTGTACAGAAAAAGGATACATACCAATTTAGAAGAAAGAGGAAAAAAAGAAAATAAAGAGGAAAATTACACACATGACATTATCCTATTAGCCCACAAGAGAGGGGGGCAGGTAGGCTTAAGTAATAAGTTAAAAACAAAAACAAAAAAAAAACAAAGAAAAAAGATCTCAAGGAATTTTCAGATCATAGTGCTGAACAACTGGCTATACAAAAAAAAAAAAAAGCAGATTTATGGTGCCACTACTGGGAGTACAGAGGAGCCTGACACTATCCTAGAACTAATAAAAGAGGCCAAAAACTGATTTATAGGTAATTCAACATTGAAATTTCCTTGTAAAATGAAACAAGGCCCCTATCCTTAAGGCCCTAGGTTTCATTAAAAAATGCTTGTCTTTTCTGGGTTTCTCTAAGTCTGGAAAAACAGAGATAGAACAACCACAAAAAGTAGATTTAAGGATATTCTGCATATGAGTTTTGAAAGAGCCATGTCTTTAAGGCTTTCTTAAACTTTTTATAAGAGTTCTCTGAACGAATATCCTGTGCCAAGGAATTCCGTAATGTAGGAGCTTGAAATATGAAAGAATTTTGACTAGTGAATTCTAATCAAATTGATCTGAGAGGTAGAATTGTGAGTAAGTTGGTCTGTGAGAAATGTAATTGCGCATTTGGCTGGTAAGAGATCAAACATGGAAAAAGATAATGCGGATAACCAGAATAATAAGTACGGTGAGTTTATTACTGGAAGCCAATGCTGTTTGATTAAAAAGGGGAGTAATATGATCTGATCTTTTAGCATTAGACTAATTGGGGCCAACTAATATAGTATATTGGACACCAGAAAGTAAAGAATTACAGTAATCCAATCAGGTCAGAATAAAAGAATGAATTAGTGTTTTCAAAGATTTATCATTTAAATACAGCCTTATAGACCTAATCAATCTAAGAAAGAATAAACATTTTCTTATTAGATTAGAAATATGCAGAGTAAATGTTAATTCTTATCGAGAATCCCTAAGGATTGGATAGTGTCTCTTATTGGAATTAATGCCTCCATCAAATAATGCTTGAACATTTCTATTGGAGAGACAAATCAAAGATTTAGGGAAATGTAACACCTTTAAAATGGGCCTGCATCTTAAAGTAAAGCAGACAAAGATCCTGACAACTGGCAAAATCAATAGGTTCATTGTTGATGGAGAAGAAACCAAAATAGTGGACAATTTTAACCTACTTGGATCAACTATCAGTAAAGAAACAACAAGCAGTCAAGAAATCCAACGACATATTGCTCTTGGCAGAATGGCTATGAAGGAACTAGGCAAGATTCTCAAGAGCAGAGATGTCTCTCTCCATACAAAGATTCAACTCGTTCAAGCCATGGTATTTTCAATAACATCATATGGATGCGAAAGCTGGACAGTGAAAAAAGATAGACAGGAATTAAATCGATGCCTTTGAATTATGGTGCTGGCGACAAATACTTTGTATACCATGGACTTCCCGAAGAACAAAACAGTTAGTACTAGAGGAGATCAAACCTAAGCTTTCCTTAGAAGCTCAGATGACAAGACTTCAACTTTCATACTGTGGACATGCGAAGAAAGAGATCACTAGAGAAAGACATGCTTGGCAAGGTAGGTCAATGCAAAAGAGGAAGGCCAGCAATGAGATGGATCGATACAATAACAGCAGCAATGGGTGCCACTTTGTCAACAATGAGCCGCCTGACTGAAGACCGAACACAGTTTAGGACAACTATCCAGAGGGTCGCTATGAGTTGACACTGACTCGATGGCACTTAACAACAGCACCACCCTACAGGCGACTTATAAACAAACTGAGCACCCTAGGGATGGACCCTAAAGTTACTGCTTGGGTTAGATATTGGTTGAGTGGGAGGCAACAAAGAGTACAGGTTAATGGAGCTCACTCTGAGGAGAAGGAAGTTACCAGTGGTGTGCCCCAGGGATCTGTCCTTGTTACAATTCTTTTTAACATCTTTGTTAGTGATATAGCAGAACGGCTGTCAGGTAAGGTTTGCCTCTTTGCGGATGATACCAAAATCTGCAATAGAGTAGACACCCAGGAAGGTGTAGATAACATGAGGAGGGATCTAGCTAAGCTTGAAGAATGGTCTAGAATTTGGCAGCTAGGATTTAATGTTAAAAAATGTAAGGTCATGCATTTGGGCTGCAGCAATCCAAGGGAGCAATATAGTATAGGGGGTGAAGTACTTTTGTTCACTAAAGAAGAGCGGGACCTAGACGTGGTTGTTTCTGATGATATTAAAGTAGCTAAACAGGTAGAAAATGTGACAGCAAAAGCTAGAAGGATGCTTGGGTACATATGGAGAGGAATGGCTAGCAGAAAAAAGGAGGTGACAGTGCCTCTGTATAAGTCTTTGGTGCAACCTCATTTGGAATATAGTGTGCAATTCTGGAGACCGCACCTTCAAAAGGATAGAAACAGGATGAAGTCAGTACAGAGGGTGGCTACTAAAATGGTTAGTGGTCTTCATTATAAAGCATATGAGGACAGACTTAAGGATCTTAATATGTACACCTTAGAGGAAAGGCAGGACAGAGGTGATATGATTGAGATGTTTAAATACCTCCGTGGCATAAATGCACAGGGGGAGAGCTTCTTTCGATTGAAAGCAAGTTCTGCTATGAGGGGACATGGGATGAGGGTGAAAGGGGATAGATTCAGGAGTGATATGTGGAAATATTTCTTTACAGAAAGAGTGGTGGATCCGTGGAATAGTCTCCCGGTGGAGCTGGTAGAGATGAGGACAGTATCTGAATTCAAAAAAGCATGGGACAAACACAGAAGTTCTCTAAAGGAAAAAAGGGACTGTTGTAGTTGTTGATGTGGAAGTACAGACTAGATAGGCCATGTGGTCTTTTTCTTTCATCATTTTTCTATGTTTCTATTGTTTCTAAGATTTGAAGCCCTTGAAGCATTCTCCATGGCTTCCAACTTGGGTCTCATAGAGGGATTGTCATTAATTAAGGCAGAGTTAGAATCCAGTATGGAGTGTCAAGTTTCCTTCATGGTCTTGAGACATATCCTTTAGCAACCCAATAGCCTCTTGATTTTCCTTAACAGCATTAGAATTCTGCATTTTAGCAGAGTCTCACAAGAATGCATCGAAAGAGCCTCCATCAAATGTGTACTGACATACCAAATAGTCTCCAACATAAAGTATTAAGGCTTAGATAGAGCAAAACTTATCAGACAATAAATTTACAGACAAACTTGGTGCCTGCACCAGGTCCTGAAGAATGACACCATTGCTCCTCTGCTTCTGTACTAGGGCTCCACTCAACACCTTAGCCTGCGAACCAATGCCTCTGATAGAATCTAAAGAGAAGACAGCCACACCATCACCTTCAGGAAGCCCTTGTTGAATGGGAACACCACTCATTCTGACTTCCAATAATGTGTTCATTCACATGGGGTGGGGGGGGGGGGCTAGTGGAATCCACTCCTCCGGGGAAAGGGAGATATCAAGGTGAAGAATGATGCTGGACCCTCTAGTCTCAGTAATGACATAGCTGGACTCATCTTACAGCCCTTTGCCAGAGTAACTCTGTGTACTACAAACCAATCCATCGGACTAGTAAGCTGAAGCTGCCGGGCAGTCAAGGTCTTTTTTCCTGGACTTGCTTTTCCTCTTATACATTAGAGCAGGAAACTGCAGAGAACAACAACACTACCAAATGATGTATGTACACCACTTCCAAAGGTACCAAAATGAAAAATGTCAAGCCAAAAAACAATTGGGACCACAACATTTTAAAGATAAAATTATTATTGCACAAATATTTATTTTCAACTGTTGAAAAATCACTTAAGAACATCTATAGTCATCTCCTCTTGGAAATGTAACATTCATTTTTCTTCAAAGCTCTTCTCTTAAAATACAGTGTTCCCGTATCTTCACAGCTTGTCCATAATGAATATAGCTCTTCTGTCTATCTTTCGTCTATTTGTGAACTCTTTAGTAAAGTCAAATAGATGGAAGATAGGCAGAAGAGCTATATTCATGATGGACAAGCTGTGAAGATATTGGAACACTGTATTTTTAGAGAAGAGCTTTGAAGAAAAGTGAATGTTACATTTCCAAGAGGAGATGAGTATAGATGTTCCTAAGTGATTTTTCAACAGTTGAAGATAAATAAAAGATTTTTGCAATAATAATTTTATATTTACATTGTTGTGGGTCTCAATTGTGTTTTGGTTTGGAGAGCAACAGCATTACACCGCTATCTTGGCCTTTCCCCCTAATTTACATTCTTGCTTAAAAGGCAATTTTACTTTGTCATTTAAACCCTGACAAACCCAACAATCAACCAAAATGCACAAATCTATGTACATGGGGGGCAGGATAACATTAGCCAACAAAATCAATTGCTTACATTTTACAATTTGTCCCTTCCCTTCCACCTTCTGCCCAAGATTCAAAGCCACCTCCCAGCACGTGAGGACACTTACACACTGCTGGGGATAGCTACTCATTACCCATTGAACTAGATTATCCATATATCATCCCCCCTCCCTCCTCTCTACCCCCCCCCCTTTCCCAACCTCCCCCATCCCATACCCAACAACCCCCCCAACTCACCCTCCTAAAAGGCAATTTTAAATGAAGCTCTTTTCCTGATCTTAGATTTCTAAGGGATTGCTAATATGTATATAGACCATCAAATAATCAGGCATCTGTCCATATAAAACCTTGCTAATAATCCAAATTATTTTACAATATATTCTGGTTTATATAGGAAGTCATAGACTGCAATTAAATATGGAGTAGCTCTGACCCATTTTATCATCTATATATGTATTATCAAATAGAATAAATAAAATTAAATACATGATTACTACGATCTTACCATAGACACTTTCCAAACTAAAATTGAGAATTGCTTTGTTTTGTTTTCTTTTCTTTTAGGGAGGGGAGGGACTTGTACCGATCACCTGGGCCTCCAGATTTTTATTTTACTAGGCTATACTTCCAGCCCTGAATATTACTCGGGGTAAGAAACAGCCAGACCTAACCTCTGGGAATATCTGCTCTGCACAGTAGAATTATATTGCCACTTAGGATGATTCTTTCAGGAACTGATATAATTCTATAATTCCTTTTTATTGTCTACTGTCTGTTTTTTTATAGAAACATCCTGAGCTTTGCCTTCCACAATGTTGGCTTTTCTTCATTGGAAAACTTATAAACAATCACACCCTTGACCTGAAGCCTTTAAACCTAACAGGGCATTAGTACATGCTCTGTCCCAAGGGGAACATAACTATTTTAAGCTAAACATTTTTAGTTCATTTTAAAGGAGAACTGACAGACACAAAGATTACATTGGAGAAAGAGGGCATCTGTGCTTCTGTTTCTCCATGGACAAGCAGGATTGCGTCAGCCACACCTGGTGACGTCCTCCGGGCGGCGCCATAGTACAGAAGTGCTCTCTAGAGCTCAGAAAGATGAGACTTTCTGAGCCCACCCAGGTAGCCCACCTCCCCTCTCCGCCCCCTAGCCACCAGTATTCTTCCTTCCGCCTTGCCAGCAAGATGGACCCTGCTCTCTCTCCATTAACTATTTTATTATTTTGTTTATTTTATCATGACCAAGCCGGGGTTTAAAAAAATGTCTCCTCTGCAAGAGGAAGATGAGCATCACGGAAACACATGGCAACTGCCTGCGTTGCCTGGGGCCTGACCACAAAACCGAGGACTGTGAGCATTGCGGGAGAATGTCCCCCAGAGCCCTGAAGATCCGGGGACATAACTTAAAGGAATTCCTCTCAGAAACCGCAAGTACCTCTTCTTCCTCCCTCCCAGTACCTGCATCTGCTCCGGCTGTCTTCCTGCATGCCCCGGCTCTGGATGCGCCCGGTGCGGCCTCCTTCCATGACCGTGGTGCTGAATATCTCCAGCCTGGCCTCCCACCGCCATCCCTGTCATCCGCGGTGGTCTCGCTGGGGGAAGTGAGGCCTGCCTGCTCCCTTCCAGGAAAACGAACTAAGGAGAGCCATGCGGTGGCAGAAGATGGCGTCCGGTCCAGGTCCTCCAACACTGGAAGGCAGTCCTCCAACCCTGCCCCTTCCTGCGGCAAGTCTGCTGACTCCAGGAACCAATCGGCTGAAACCCGAGATGCGGCCATAGAGGTCTGCCGGCGCCAGTCCTCCAGCCCCGCCCACTAGCCTCTCTATCGCTCGGCGTCATCGGGGAGCCATGGCAACGCCTCCCTCCTCGGCGTCGGATCCCCTGCGCGCCGAAGGCATGAACGCAACAACATCAGCAGCAGCAGCTCCGAACAGACACGCCGCGGAGGGAGGAAGCAAGGGAGGCGCGAACGATCCAGCAGCGCGAGCAGCAGCCGCTCATCGCGTCGGAAACGGGGCTCGAAGCACAAAAAAAGCAGAGGCAGACGCCACCGCGGCTCCAGCAGCAGCAGTTCATCCAGCCGGCATCGGAGCCCAGGCACAGAGGCAGCCGCTCGTCGAGACGCCACACCAAGCATCGGCGCCAGAAACGCAAAAGAAGCCATGTGAGCCTTTCTGCCTCCCCCAGCCCCTGTCGCAGCCTGCGGAGCAGATCGGCTTCCAGCTCAGTGGTACGCCTGCTGTCTCAGCTCCTCAAGCAGTCTGCCGTGGCAGCCCCTTCGCACATGCCTCAGCAAGCTCCACTCCCAACAGACGCCCAGCCAGATATCCCGGAGACAGATCCACTGATTGGGGACAGCCGGGCACCCTCGCCAGGCAGCAGACCCTCGAGCGACCCGCCCCCTGACGCTGACAGAGGTGAGCTCGGAGGGGCAGTTGTGGGGTCCACGGCCCACCAAAGTGAAGGCGCGACCCCGGATAGAGGACGCTCCCCAGATCCAGAGGAACCTCCACCCCCTGAGGATCTCACCTATCCCAAGTTTTTGCTTAAGCTTGCATCTACCCTGTCCTTACAAGGCCGGGACGACAAGAAGGAGACGGTGCCGGAGGTCTTAAAATACCTAGCCACCCCGAAAACCGTGTTCGTGCTGCCTATCCACCAGACACTCCGAGACAACCATCTGAGGCTCTGGCAGACCCCAGCATCTGGCCGCCCCTTTCCCAGGAGGCTGGAAACAAAATACCAGGTGCAGCCTGTGCCAGGATTTACATCTTTGCAACTACCGCATCAATCCATCGTGGTGTCCTCAGCCCTCAAGCGCGTTAAGTCCTCGCGCATGCATGCCAACAGCCCGCCGGGTCGGGACCACAAGCTCCTCGATGATATCGGGAGGAAAGTGTACCAAGGAGCCATGCTAAACGCGAAGATAGCGGCTCATCAATTTCAGCAAGTCCTCTACCAGGATGCGTGCATGGCGAACCTAAAAGCTGCTATGACCTCCCTCCCAAAGGAATCTCAGATCTTGGCATCTGCGGCACTCGCCGACATGTCCGAATGCAGCAAGCACCTAGCCAGTGCTACCTTTGACTCCTTCGACACAGCGCTGAGAACCGCTGGGACAGCTATCTCAGCGAGGCGATGGTCATGACTGAGGGCGTCTGGTCTGCGTGACGACACACATGACAGGATTGCGGATGCACCCTGCTCTGGCGAGTCACTCTTCGGCGACAAGGTAAAAGATACTGCCAATGATATGAAGGAGCACTGTACCACGCTACAGACCCTGGCGGAGGATGGTTTTGAGCGCAACAGCGGCACCCAGAGAAATAAATTCCAGAGGAAACCTTACTACTCCTCCAACAAGAGGTACCCTTCAAGCCACAAATGGCAAAACAACAGATATAGAAGCAATCCCTACCAAGGACCCACCTCATCAGCGAAACTCGCAGAGGGACCGCAAACAAAAGAAGACCAGCACGCCCTCCAACAAAGGTGGACCCTCTTTTTGACGCCAGACCAAAGGCGAGCCACCGGATCGGGGGACGCCTGACCTATTTCTTGCCAGAGTGGCAGCGAATATCCTCCGACTCCTGGGTCTTGCGGGTCATTCGAGAAGGCTACCGCATGCGCTTTGTGGCACACCCTCATCAGAACTCTCTTCCAGTCAGTGACACGCCTCAACAGCTGCGCCTCGCCATGGCAGCAGAACTGCTACATCTGTTGCACTCTCGGGCCATAGAGGAGGTTCCCCCGCCCGAGAGGAACTCGGGGTTCTACTCCAGATACTTTCTCATCGCCAAGCGGACTGGCGGCTTCCGTCCCATCCTGGACCTCCGCCGGCTCAACATGTTCATCAGCAAAGAGAAATTCAGGATGTACTCCCTGAACGCCATCCTCCCCCTCATTCAAACCAGCGACTGGATGGTGTCCCTGGATCTGCAGGACGCGTACACTCACATCCGCATCCACAAGTCGCACAGGAAGTACCTCCGTTTCCAAGTGCTAGGCCAGCACTACCAATACAGAGTCCTACCCTTCGGACTGTCCCCAGCTCCGCGGGTTTTCACGAAGTGTGTAGCCGTGGCGGCAGCCCACCTCCGCAAGCAGAACATAGCGGTCTTCCCGTACCTGGACGACTGGCTCCTCACGGCCCCCTCAGCCTCAGAACTACAGGAGGCACTACGGACAACCATGACACTGCTGTCCTCCCTGGGGTTTGTCATCAACTTCAGCAAGTCACATCTCTCACCAGCCCAGAGCCTGGAGTTCATAGGGGCCGTGATCGACACCAAGGCTTCGAAGGCCTACCTCCCAGAACGCAGACTATCCGCCATCACAGCGCTGGCAGTCAGGGCGACCAAGGCAGCGAATTCCTCAGCGAGATCCATCCTGCGCCTCCTGGGACACATGTCGGCCACCACTTCAGTCCTTCCCATGGCAAGGCTGCAGAAGCGCCCGCTTCAGTGGCACTTACGCACTCACTGGAACCAGCATTGTCAACCTCTTTCCACCGTGATCATGATGACTCCACAGATCCATATCCAGCTTCGCTGGTGGACGATGCCAACCAACCTGCCGGGCAAAGACATCCACCCCCGCGATCACCAGATTGTTCTCACCACGGATGCATCAAACACTGGCTGGGGCGCTCATATCCGATCCCTAAGTACTCAGGGGGAGTGGTCCCAGCACGAGAGGCTTCTACACATCAACCTCCTCGAACTAAGGGCCATGCGATATGCTCTGAAAGCGTTTCTCCCACAATTGTGCGGGAAATCAATCCTCATCCAGACGGACAACCAGGTGGCCATGTTCTACATCAACAAACAAGGGGGCACCGATTCACGTCCCCTCTGCAAGGAGGCTACACTGATATGGACCCTGGCCTTGAAGAATGGTTGGTACCTTCGGGCGTCCTATCTCCCAGGGGACCAGAATATCCTGGGAGACAGACTGAGCAGACAACTCCAGCCCCACGAATGGTCCCTGCACCCGGAGGTCTCAGGCAATCTCTTTCGGCACTGGGGGTCTCCGAACATCGACCTTTTCGCCACGGAACGGAATGCCAAATGCCCCTTGTTCTGCTCCAGGCACCCGTCAGCCAGGAGGCTGGCGGCGGATGCATTCGACGTGTTCTCGGGGGAGTGGTCTCTGGTGTATGCTTTTCCGCCATTGCCCCTCATCCCAGCGACACTGCAACGGATTGTGCAGGACAGAGCCAACACCATCCTGGTAGTACCCCACTGGCCGCGCCAGATGTGGTTTGCCCTACTGCTGCGTCTAGCGCATGGAGCCCCGAAGCGACTACCTCTCAGGCTGGACCTGCTGACACAGGACGAGGGCAGCATACGGCACCCCAACCTCGGAGCCCTGTCTCTCACTGCCTGGAGGTTGAGCGGCTAAGCCTTTCCAAACTCCAGCTACCCTCCGAAGTGCAGGACGTGGTGCTGGCGGCCAGGAGACCCTCCACCAGGAAGTCCTATGGTCTGAAATGGAGGAGATTCAGCACCTGGTGCACAAACCACGGTCTCGAGCCCACCACGTGCCCTCTTCCCAATGTCCTGCAGTACCTCAAGTCCCTGTCTAATCTTGGCCTGCAAACGCAGTCCATCCGAGTACACCTCTCGGCGATAGCGGCCTTCCATGCACTGCCAACAGGGGCCGCTTCTATCGGGACACTGCCCCTTACATCACGCTTCATGAAGGGCCTGTCGAATCTGAAGCCTCCGATCAGACGACCTGTACCACCTTGGGATCTCAACACGGTCCTGCAACGCCTGACACAAGAACCCTTTGAACCCCTTCAGTCAACCGACATGAAGTTCGCCTCCTGGAAGACGCTGTTTCTTGTGGTCCTCACATCCGCAAGGAGGATTAGCGAACTGCATGCACTAGTATCACATCCCCCCTACACACAGCTGCACCAGAACCATGCTTTCCTGCGGACCAATCCTAGGTTCGTGCCGAAAGTGTCTTCGGCCTTCCATGTTAACCAGTCTATAGAGCTTCCATCTTTCTTCCCGGAACCTCACTCTTCGGACGAGGAACGGCGCCTGCATACTCTCAACTGCCTCAGGGCCCTCCGGATCTACCTACAAAGAATGCAAGCTATCCGACAGGGCGAGCAACTCTTCATTTCCTTCGACCCGAACAGACCCGGAAGACCCGTCAAGAGGACACTGTCCCATTGGGTCTCCGCTTGTGTCGCTTATTGCCTTGATTCCTCAGACGCCATTGAGCACCCAAGAGTGGGCCCCCACCATCTTAGGGCTCTGGCCACTTCAATTGCCAATTTCCGTGCAGTGCCACTGGCCGATGTCTGCAGAGCGGCCACCTGGTCCTCCCCACACACGTTCCAGAGACACTATTGCCTTGACCTCCGCTCCCAGGAGGATTGCGCTCTCGGCGCTGCCATCCTCTCCACGGCAACGAGGCGCGATTAAGCTCTGCTCCTACCCCGTGCAGTAGCGGCTTCAGAAGCTAACTCCAACCACTTAGTCGTGTTACCGGTATGCATTGCTGGCATTCGGTTACACTGGACAATTGACATTACTGTTGCACTGTTACACTGCTTGCTGTTTGCACTGTTGCTGTTGTTGCACTGTTGACACTGTTATGCTGCTAGCACCTCGGTGCACTAATCTGTTATAGCACGATTGCACTTTCTAATCCTGAATAAACATACAGTTGTTGATCTTGGACTAGGTGTCTAATTCACATATCCAGGTCCATACAGCACGATGGGCCTCCTCCCCCCAGCATATCCAGCTAGGGAGACACCAGGTGTGGCTGACGCAATCCTGCTTGTCCATGGAGAAAATGGGGTTACTTACCTGTAACTGGAGTTCTCCGTGGACAGCAGGATAAGTCAGCCACACAATCCCACCCGCCTCCCCTGGAGGAGGCCATCCTAAGGGCCGCTCCCTAGCCGGCGGACTAGCTTGGAACTTACTGGTGGCTAGGGGGCGGAGCGGGGAGGTGGGCTACCTGGGTGGGCTCAGAAAGTCTCATCTTTCTGAGCTCTAGAGAGCACTTCCTTACTATGGCGCCGCCCGGAGGACGTCACCAGGTGTGGCTGACTTATCCTGCTGTCCACAGAGAACTCCAGTTACAGGTAAGTAACCCCGTTTTCTAGCAGATTAATGTGTAGGGTTCCAGGGTTACTTTGCTTGGAATCTAAACGAACATTCGGCTTAGAACAGAATTACAGTTGATCCCAGTTACTTTCTAGCCTCCAGCGCCTTTGGTGCTATTTAGGAATGTGAATTCTATTTCAATTTCACTCCCATTTCTCTGCATGTACACATCTTTTCTGATAATATGCATGTAAGTAGGTCTTTACATGCATAAAAATGCATTTACACGTAAAATAATAAAACAAACAGTGCTGGCCCAACCATTAGGCAAACTAGGACATTGCCTAGGGTGGCAGCTTCTGGGGCGCAGCAAAAAAAAAAAAAAAGGGCATTCAAAGCTAAACAATAAATTCTGAAAGCCAGGGAGAGCATAAGGCTTAAGGTTTATGGGAACTAAGAGACCAGGGTTCAATTCCCACCAGCACTCCTTGTGTCCTTGGGCAAGTCACTTAACCCTCCATTGCCTCAAAAAAAAAATCCAAGTTATCAATGTCCCTGTTTAATGTACATTACCAAGTTTAAGTTGCAGTGTAAACCGCTTTGACTGAAAAGATAAAGCAGTATTAAAAAGAAAGAAAAAAACGTTAAAAGGTTTGCCTAGGGTGCCAACCTCTTGAAACAACTTTGGGGCTAGCCCTGGAAACAAAATTCAACAAAGCACCAAATGAAACTAAAGTTTTTCCTCTGCACATCTTTACAGTGCTGTTTTTCTTGTATACCGTTTCACGGTGACTAGATAGATTTATGAAAACAGCAGTGGATTTATACATTTTCTGTTTTATATTCCCTGATTTTAGTAGACATGGGAGGTCGTTTTAGAAGGCTCAAATAGCTTTTCCAAATATAAATGAACTATACACTTAACTGCTGAATCTGCAGTGCTGCTATTTACATGTGCGAAAGCCTTAGGATGCACACATTTGAAGGGGTTGTTCAGGACAAAGTTTGGGCAGTCCAATATATATGTTTGATTTCCCATTTTAAAATAAAAATGTGTGTATATTTAAAAAAAACATTTTCCCACTGGCATTTACACCACTCTAGGAGGCCCTTTTACTAAAGTTGGTTAGGTTTTTGCAACACACACATGGTAATTGAAAATGCTGTGGCATGTTTAGCATTCGCAATTAATGCAGGTGCACTTAACTCCGCCTACTGCGATGGCATTAGGTGAACCCATGCTAGCTGCAACATTGACGGTGTTGTGCTCACCATGTCCACACTCCACACCTGAATGCGCGATTGCCAGTTAATGCACAAATCGGGGATGTATTAAATGCCATGGTCACGTGGTAACTGTTACCATAGGCCCAAGTGCACAGTTAATGTATGCCAAATCATGCATTAACTGCATAGTGCACTTTAGTACAAGGGTCCCTAAGACCGGAATGTCAGCTACCTCATTTGGACTTTGGGTCTCCACCAGAAATTGAGGGATTAATTGTGCTTACCTTTGTGGTGTCTAACACCACCTCAAAACTTTGTAAAAAAAAAGGTTATTTCAGTTAGCTCCTTAGTTGGCTCTTCTTCTACATGTTGAAAGACATGTGCATGTTGAGAGATTGGCACTTAAATGAATATTTTCTACATTTACGTATATAAAGCCCCCATGTGACGCTACTCTTTGCTTCATATTTCTCTCTAAAATGACTGTTACCACTGCAGGTGCTGGCAAATACACATGTATTTGCCAGAGTCCTTATGCGCATTTTAGAAATAGCGCCATGCTCAGCAGAGCCTTTTGTAAAATATGTGGGGAAGCGTGAATGTGGCAGACTTAGATATCCCATTTCCTACCTAGAGGCCCTGTGCAAAATAGGGCTTATTGGGTATCACTTTTGCTATAATGAATGAAGCAAAAATCATCCAGATTTTATTCTTATTAACAGCAAAAGCTGTATAAAGAGATAGTAAGAATACATGGATTCAACCATTCAGTGATGATTTTCTGTAAGGTCATTCCAGGCCACTGACCTGGAACCTTTTTGAACCCACATATTTTTCCACATTATAACTGTAGTTGAAAGTCAAAGTCCTGGCTGGCTCCAATCTAGAGCAATGCAACCATTCTGCTTGTATAACCACCAATTTTACCTACACAGTTCGAAGCTAAGCCTTTGAAAATTGACCTGGTTATGTATTTTATCAGCATGATGGCTTTATTAAAAATATTAGTGTAAGAGCTCATCAAAAATGATGTCTCCGAAAGGCACATATGAACATGAACTCTTCCAACCACCATGTACCTTTTTCAATCAGTAAAGTATGAAGCTGGACTGTGTTCAAAAGCTCTTTCGACACTTGTATAAATGCCATCTTCCATAGGAAATGTGCAGGATGTTACTAGACTTGTGTCTCAACATATCATTTTGCTTTCTTTTCAATTAAAGTTATTGGAGCACGATTTTGAATGAGATGTCAAGAGGACTCCCAAAGAAAATAAAATCTATCACGAATACTCCCGAAAATATGGTAGTGTGAAACGCACTGTGACTAACACAAAGACATAGCTAATTCTAAATAGAGAGAGAGTTATGTAATCACTGTTTCTGTTAGATATTTTTTATGGAAGTATATTTCATTAGACGTTAATGCGCACTTTGTAACAAAGGGAGAACTGCAGTCTAATCATTGAAAAGTATATGACTTAAGAACATAAGAACATGGGAGTGAGACTATCAATTTGTTCCAGCTGTTCTGATCCTGTGCGCTCCACAGCATTGCGGCTGACGCTACCAGGGGCTATTAAAGACCAGCCCTGACTGTGGAATGCCGAGAGTGAGAAGATCAATTTGTTCCAGCTGTCCTGATCCTGTGGCTATTAAAGACCGGCCCTGACTGCGGGACACGGTAGTAGGTGTGTTCCTGCGGGTGCATGTCCGAAGGAGCGTGTCCAAAGGGGCAGAACATGCCTCTTTGGCACCCCTTCGGCGCACCAAGAAGAAAGGGGAGTCTAATTGCTGAGGATTGGGAAAAGAAAGAAGATCATCTTATTGCCATCTTCCTTGACAACGAAATCATCAAAATTAGAAGGTCCCCTCTAAGTATGTGGAACGGAGAGGTATGGAGGAAGTCTGTTTATCCCCTTCAGCAACTGTAACTTTAGACTCTTCTCCTTTATTGCAACCCACTTAGGGTTTAACCCAACCCCTCCCATCTGATTTTTTTGTCTTTGGAGGTTGGGGAGGTTTCTCCTGTTCAGGAATTTTCTTCCCCTTCTCTCCCGGAGCCTGTCTCCCCTTCTTCTGCTGCTCGGCCCGAGACTTCTCTTGAGTCATGTATGCCGAAGGTTCTGCTGCTTCCCGGTGCCGACAGTTGTTGACAACCAGGAGGGGCAGGTTGGAGGCGATGTCTCTCTGAGAGATGTCTGGGCCGTGGTGTCTCGTTTGGAGACAATTTTGACTGTCACGCAATGTTCCCTCTAATTTTCTGTAGGCTGTGTGCGCATAAAATATCAGCTGTGTGCAGCTTTTGAAGGAAGGTTAAATTTTTGTGCGCCACATAACGACACTCAGAGTTATATACTTTAAAATTTGACTACATGTCAGAATACAGTATGTACACCACATTGATTTTAATTAACTTAAATGAAAATAGACTATTACTAAATGAAGTGGGAAATTTCTAGTAATTACAATCATAACTTTTAAATTTTAAGACATCTGTGTTTTTTATCAGAATCAGAGCCGTAATTTTTGTGCGCTCTGTTGTAAAGTATGTGCGCTCGCTCGGCGAGGTGTGTGCACGCACACAGCTTAGAGGGAACAGTGCTGTCACGTTATCTCAACTGCAGGAATTTACCAAGGACGCTGTTGCAAAATTTTCTGGACAAGATTTAAAATTGGAACAAACTGAGGCAAGGCTTGTGAAGCTTGAGAGTCAGCTGAACACTGTTCTACCTCAACAACTTCTATTAAAGACAGTTTGTATTGTCACCATCAGTTGGAACAGTTAGAGAATGTTTCTCGTGCATGTAATATTAGATGTCTTAACTTTCCGGTGACTCACTATCTTTCTCCAACTATACGTTTTCATAAGTATTTAAAAGAAGTGTTACTAATTCGGAATCCTGATGAGGTGCAGATTAGCAATATTTATTATTTACCTCGAGGTAAGAGGAATGGTGTTGCAGCTGAGGGAGAGTGAGAATTAGTTTGGATCTGTCAAATTTCTTAGAATCTTCTTCTGATGATATTTCAGTGCGGGCTACATTACTGGTTACTTTAGTTTCAGAATTAGATAAATGTAGGATAATGAAATCTTTCTTTTTGAAAAGAGATGTGGTGGTTTGTGGTCAGAGAATCAGTATTTTCCCTGACGTGTCCAAGCAAACACAGTTGAGGCTCAAAGCCTTTTTAGAGTTGAGACCTCGTGCTTTAGCTTTGGGAGCTACTTATTTCCTTACGTTTCTGTGTAAATGCTTGGTCATGTTTCAATGGAAAAGGTACTGCTTCTTTGATCCTTTACAATTAGAGGAGTTTCTAAAAGCTCATGATTCTTGATATTTATCAAATGGGATCGGGAAAATGAGTTCAAAGTAATTGCTAGGTGCAGTTGTTAATTAATATTGTATTTAGATGAAGGGTTTTTTTCCTTTTTCTTACTCCTCAAAATTGTGGACGTGATGAGTTATTTATTTCTGTTGTAATTCGTTATGGTTTTTTCCCCAACTTTTTTCTCTATTCATTCTATCAATTTGGTGTTGTAACCATTTCAAATATTTAAATTTAAAAAAAAAAAGGAACATAAGATTTTTGACTCTTTTCTCGTCTCGTCGTCAGCCTTTTTCTCCTTTAGGTGCGCTTCACTCAAGTGATAGTGCTTCTTGGGGAGGGTGGGTCCATCCATCCATCTGTACGCAGGCAATTGCTTGTTTGCACTTGTGCAAACTGTGCATTCCCATATAGACAGGAAGAACCACTGTAGGGAGAGCTGCTGCAGGGGGAAAATCTTCAGTGTCTACTGGTGGGGACCCAACCCCAAACTGGCACAAGAAGCCAGACAGATCCGCTGCATCTCCTTGGAGCAACCCAAGCCGCCCTTGCATAATAAGACTTGGATGGACACTACAGTAGTGAAGAGCTGCAGTGTCTGCTGGTTGGGATGGAGCCATGGGGAAGTTTCAATGTGTCTGCACCCAGGACAGAAGCCAGGGTAATAATGAAGGCGATCATTGAGGAAAAAAAGGTTAGAAATAGGTAGGGAGGGGAGAAAAAAAAAAGGAAGAGGGAGGGGACAGAATTGAAAGGGAGGGGAAGGAGAGTGAAAGGTGGATGGAGAAGAAAGGAGAAGGATAGAAGGGAGGGGCACTCCCACACACTCCTCACCTCTCACATACACAACATCCTTCACCCCCATCCCTCATACCCACACATACCTCATGCTATCACCACCCTTCATACACAAACACATCCTTACACCTCATAGCTACACAACTCAGACACACGCCTCAACCCCATCCTTCGCACACCCCTTATCCTCACCCCTCACACCCCCACCTTTTATCCCTACCCCACACCCCCTATCATCTCCACCCATCTCACATTCACACTCACCTACCACCCTACTTAAATAGACACACAATACAACTCATACACACCTCTCATACAGTCCCCCATGCATGCAGCCTGACAGCTGTGCCACTCTTATGAGACACGAGTTAACATGTCTCTTCCCACCAATTCCTCTGTCCAGAAATGCGTACATTTGCAAATGGATAAAGGGAAAACATGTCAAAGGGTTACATTATAAGAATGTACTTTTCAACTTCCCCATGCAAAATGAAGTTGGTATCAGGCATCGGAGGGGGCAGAAGTGTAAACAGCCCAGCAGCACACTGCAGGACTGTTTGAAGATATTGCCACCACCTGGATCACTCAAAGGGAAGCCAGATTGTTGATAGTAGAGATTAATGTGCAGGCACCAAATTCTAGTAATGCTGTGGATCAGTTTTCAAATCATTCATAAAGGCTCCTACTTAAAATTGCTTTGTGTGGACTAACACTGTGATCATGTAGTTGTGGCTGCTAAGTGCCGTCGAGTCGGTGTCAACTCATGGCGACCCTCTGGATAGTTGTCCTAAACTGTGTTCGGTCTTCAGTCAGGTGGCTCATTGTTGATAGAGTGACACCCATAGCTGCTGTTATTGTATCAGTCCATCTCATTGCTGGCCTTCCTTTTTTGCATTGACCTTCAATCTTGCCAAGCATGATGTCTTTCTCTAATGATCTCTGTCATTGCATGATGTGTCCAAAGTATGAAAGTCAGTCTTGTCATCTGAGCATCTAAAGAAAGCTTAGGTTTGTTCTTTGTCAATCCATGGAATACACAGTATTCTTCGCCAGCACCATAATTCAAAGGCATCCATTTTTCTTCCTGTCTGTTTTTTTTCACTGTCCAACTTTCACATTCATATGACGTTATTGAAAATATCATGACTTGGAAAAGTTGAATATTTGTATAGAGCAGTGGTTCTCAACCTTTTTTGTACCGTGACCCCTTTTACCGTTGGTCAACTTGTGATGACCCCCAATGATAAAATCAAATGCGTCTCTCTTCCTTTACTGTTAACGCATTGTCGCTGTAATCATTTGTTGAATTATTAATATATTATAGGCCTTTGCAATATGTTTTTATTTATAAAACACTTATTTAAACCACAATAATTAATCACAAGTAACAATATTTGATTTCAAAATTATGATGATTTTGTAGTCAAATCACTAATATGAAATAAAATTATTTTTTCTACCTTTGTTGTCTGACCAATTTATTCTCTGATCATGCTGGTCCCGATCTGAGGCTTCTGCTTTCCTGTCTTCTCTTAGCTCTCTTTCTGTGGTCTATGGTCCATCTGCCATTTCTTATCTCTTCTTTCGTTTTCTTCACTTCTTTCCATCAGCCTATTTCCAGTCCCAGTAACCCTCCCCAGTATCAGCCCCTTTCCAGTCCTCACTCCCAGTACCTTCCAATGTCAACTTGCATTCCCATGACTGCCACTGGTGTCCATTCCCTTCCAGTCCCCCTCCTTCCCCACTGACCAGTCCCTTCTAGTACAAATACCATGGCAGCCCCTCTCAGATCCACTCCCTTCCAGTTCCATTCTCCCATCCCCTTGTATCAGCCCACTTGTAGCCTTAGCCCCCAGTTTTCTTCCAGGGCCAGCAGCTCTATCCTCCCCTCCCCACAATCAGCCCATTCCCAGTCAAAGCCCCCCAATCAGCTCACTTCTAGTGCTAATCCCCCCTCAACCCCATTACCAGTGCTAGCCTCCCCTAATCAGCCCAATACCAATCCTACCCCCCCATCAGCTCATTACCAGTCCTAGCCTCCCCTAATCAGCTCATTTCCAGTGCTGGTCCCCCCCTCAACCCCATTACCAGTGCCAGGCTCCCATAATCAGCCCATTTCCAGTCCTAACCTCACCGATCAGTTCATTTCCAATGCTAGACCCCCATCAGTCCATTACCAGTCCTACCCCCCCCCCTTGATAAGTCCATTCCCAGTCCTAGCCTTCCCTAATCAACCCATTACCAGTCCTAGCCCCCCCCCCCCATCTGCCCATTACCAGTGCTAGCTCCCTCATCAGCCCATTATAATCCTAACCTGCACTGTCTCTCGCCTCTGTCCAGCATTTATCCCGTCTGTCCAGTATGTCCCCCTGTCTCTCCCCTTTGTCCATTCCAGCCCCCTCCCTCCATGTCAGCCCCATCCTTCCATCTGTCCATGTCAGCCCCCCTCCCTCCATCCATGTCAGCCCCCATCCTTCCATCTGTCCATGTCAGCCCCTCCTCCCTCCATCCATCCATCCATATCAGCCCCCTTCCTCCCTCCCTCCCTCCATCCATATCAGCCCCTTCCTCCCTCCCTCCCTCCATCCATGTCAGCCCCCATCCTTCCATCTGTCCATGTCAGCCCTCCTCCCTCCATCCCTCCATGGCAGCCCCCATCATTCCATGACCCTGGCAGCCCCCCCATCCCTCCATGTCAGCCCCCCTCTGCCGATGTCAGCCGTTTTGCAGGTTCCCTGCCCCCTCATCCCCTCTCCTCATGTCTGCCTCTCTTTTAATGCAGCCGCGGCTCCCTGCCTCTTAGGGAACCGCGGCTGTACCTGTAAAATCGTTGCGGAGCCCTTCCTGTCTCGACGGGCTCCGTGCAGCATTGTCCCGCCTCCAAAGGAAGTTGTTTGCCACTTCCTTTGGAGGCGGGACAATGCTGCACGGAGCCCGTCGAGACAGGAAGGGCTCCGCAACGATTTTACAGGTACAGCCGCGGTTCCCTATGAGGCAGGGAGCCGCGGCTGCAGAAGAAGGCAGTGAGTTTAAAGGAGTTTGCCGCTGCCGAGAAGCGGACTCGGCAGCGGCAGCGGCAGCAACTTGTGCGCGTTTTTTTAAAACTTGGTGGAGGCTAAGCGACCCCCGCCAAATCCTGTGGCGACCCCCGTGGGGGTCGCGACCCACAGGTTGAGAACCGCTGGTATAGAGAGACATCTCTGCTCTTGAGAATCTTGACTAGGTCCTTCATAACCAATCTGTCAAGAGCAATGCCTTGTCGGATTTCTTGATTGCTTTTTGTTTCTTTATTGATTATTGATCCAAGCAGGTTACACTTGTAACTATTTCAATTTCTTCTCCATCAGTGCTGAACTTATTGATTTTGCCAGTTGTCAAGATCTTTGTCTCCTTTATGTTAAAGTGCAGGCCCATTTTAAGGCTTTCATCCTCTATTTTGAGAAGCAAATGTTTCGGATCATCTTCACTTTCATCCAGTATTGTGATGTGATATCAGCATAGTGAAAGTTGTTGATGAGTCTTCCACCTCAGTTGTCTTCATACAGGCCTGCTTCTCTGATGATTTGTTTTGCATATAAATTAACCAACAATAGTCATTGAAATTCTAACCAGACGCCACCCTGGTAACTATCCTCAATTTCTTCTTTGTTCCTTCCTTTTTGTCGGGAACAACCAACCTGAGAGGTGGGGAAAGAACAACCACCTCCCTATGTTGGAAGAACCCTTTTATTCCAGAGAGCCTCAGCCCTCATAATCAAGTAGTGTAAACCCACACTTAGAACCGGGTGAAGGTAGATGACAATACCAGAACACCCCCCACTTAACTAAAAGGCAATAATACTCCAAACCGTGCTGGAACCGGAGGTAGATAATGAATTGAACTGTCCCTCCGTGTTTTTTCATCCACAAGCACCAGCAAACGTCACGACATGCATGTTTCGGACCAACTCCGGGCCCTGTATGAAGTGATTAAACGGTTTTTGATGATTTGATTGCATATAAATTAAACAGATAAGGGGAAAGTATGCAGCCTTGTTGTACACCTTTGCTGATTTTAAACCATTCTGTTTCTTCTTGTTCCGTTCGAATTGTTGCTTCTTGATCAATGTAAAAGTTGCGCAAGAGAATTATCATGTGTTCTGGTATATCCATGCTTTCTAATGTGACCCAGAATTTTTCATGGTTTATACAGTCAAAAGCCTTGCTATGTGTTTTATTGATTACCTGGCTATGTCATTTGCAGAAATTTCCACATTTTTAAGTTCTTCAACCTTATTTTTAGGCTGAAATACTTGTGGTGATCATTCATTTATGCCTTTAATGATTCCTACTGGGCACCTAAATTAGGTTCATAAATTTGTGTCCTAAGGGAGTAATTTTAAAAGCTCTATTCATGATTTGGATGTCTGAAAATGGGCATTCAGATGTGCAAAAAAACAGAGATGCTCCAGGACCCATTTTAGAAAGCCAGCTACATAGATGTCCCCTGCACGAAGGAGGTGTGGCCTGGGTGGAGCAATGGAAAAACATGTTGTGGTGTGATTTCAGAATGGCACAAATATGTCTTGCACTGGTTGTTGAGGCGTCCATGCCTCTACCTCTTCCTGACCATGAATAAGGTGCCAAAAAGTGCTCTTTTCATGGCTGCGATGCTTCCAGGGGGGGAAGAATAAAATACACTTTTATTGCAACAGCTAATATTTCCTGGCCTAAAAAACCTGCATGTAAATACATATTAGTTGCCCACCACTGCACAGTTGATTATCTGAAATGCCTGGCCGGGACCCGTAAGTCTCATAATATAGTTACCTTTCTTTTGAAATACCCCTGTCAGCATGTCCAAGTACCCAGTTCTGCAGCTGTGCAATTCAGGGATGTCCACACTTGTGAAATGGCCCACACCTGTGCACATACCCGGTGCCTTGCCATCTGCATGGGGCCCGTCTCCAGAACCAGTTCCTGGGATGTTCTTCTTTTTGGCAAAGACGGAGGGATTTCAGAAGGCAATTATAAGTGCCTCCCTTCACTGCTGCCACTCTCCTGGATTTTTGGACATTTTGCTATGGACATACCATCTAAAATGTGTGCTTATAAATTTAGACTTGCCATTCATTGGCCTAAATTTATGAGCCTAATGCTCAAAATCTAGGCTAAGCCCCTCTGTTTTTTCCCTCCACCCTAAATCCACCTCCTGCTCCTAAATGTAGGAGTTTTGTGAAATTTTGAGTAAAAATTTAGGAACTCAGCCCTAGTAAATTTTCAGAGAGGCCAATTTTGGAGCAGAAGTCTCAAAGCTAGGAGCACAAATCCTTCGTATATCAGCCTCTGTTTTTTTGTTTATGGTTACCACGTATGTATAGCATTATAAGCCTCTTTGATTTGCTGGAGAAAAGCAACATATAAATATTTTTAGCAAAATAATAAATCAAAAAATAAATCCATTTAAATAAATTAAAGCAAACTTACGTCCTGGCACTTATGATTCAGCTACAACCTTCAAGACGTTTGCTAGGTTGTCTGTGCAGCAGAACTAGTATACCTTGTTTATGTTTATCTCAGCTTGCAGTGAAAACCAGTATCATTATAATATTTATTTTATTCACGGGAGATGTTATTATTTGAGGTTTTTGAAAGCTCATTCTGCTTAGCCACCCTCAGTCAATCTAGATTAGGCCGCTGGCGCCTGTGTTTAGCGGAAGCCCATCCCACCTCTGCACTTGTTGTTCACTGCTGGCCAGTGTCAACCACTAGTGTTTATTTCCCTGCAGCTGCACAGACAGAGGTCACTGATGTCCAAGCAGTGTCCTTTTTTGTGTACCGTGTGCGTGACTGTCTATATATGCATGCCTAGATGGGATGGGATGGGATGGTGTCCCGACATCCTCTTTCTAAAATGGTGCTGACAGGTCAGGGAGAGTGAGCCTCCTGGGATCTTAGCAATTTCCTAGGCAGAAGTGAAAAGAGGAGGAGGCGGAAGAGGAAAAGAAAATGTGGCTTCTTTCTTTCTCTGTCTCTGTGGCTCATTGATAATGATGACCCTCTTCCTGCTTTCATGTCACAGCTGCCTTGTCACAAAAGAGAGAATATCCTGTACCAACCAAAGTCTCAGCCCTCCTAAGGGAGGCAAAGCACTGACAAAAGCAGTTGAGGGAGGTCGTATATATGTAATGAGGGGGCTGCAGGGGGGGTGGGGGAGACAGAATAATTCCTTGCTCAGCTTAACAGAGAACTGTAAACTCTCAATTTATAACCCACTCACTATCACTAAGTGATTTACAATTGAAACATCCTTATATTCTAATTAGAAGTGCAGTAAGAATTAATGTGCATTTTAATGCACGGTAACCATTAGCAAGGGCCCGTGGTAATAGTTAGCACACTTTAACAGCAGCCAATGTGGTAAAAATCTCACATTCGCCACTTAGCCTGCAATGGGGCATAGACTGCACATTGCATTTAGTGCATTGTAATTACCACATTTTGTCACTTTTGCAGTTAACGCAGATGCACTTAACATCATCTCAAGAGAAAGCATTATGTGTATCTGCACTAATTGTGAACAAACTTAATGTGCAAACCCCCTACAGTTACTGTGTAGATTTTGAGCTTACCGTATGTTGCGTTTTGTTCTTAATGTGTGGTAAGTGCCAAAACTTATTGCAGTTTAGTAAAAGGGCCCTAAGACTTATTCACCTCGTAAAATAGGCCCAGACAAGAGAACAATTAAAGGTACATCCCTGCTTCAGTATTTTGGGCAATGATGGAGCTACTGTAACAGAAAAAACAGCCAGCATCTCAGTAACAGCAGTTACTCAGATGATGCTTCTCGCATCTGCAATGTTCCAGTCCCCTCACATGCTGAAGCTTCTTTCTGATATTCTTCAGTGAGCTGGTGGTTATAGAATCCCCCATCCCCAATCCCCACCCCTTTATACACATCTGTGATTAGTATTAAACTTCTTTTTACTTGCTTTGTGGTATTTTCCTGAAAATGGCAGCTTGCTCTCAGCGATGGAAAGGAGCAGCAATTGGCAGTTAAAGCTCTATAACAGATGCCATGTGAAGGACCTGGATTTGATTCCTGGGTCAGATCTTCCTTATTCTGAGCTAACCCAAGATGCTGCCAACTCATCAGTCTGGAGAGAGAGTCCCAGTCATTGCACACTAGCGACACTTAATGGTCAGGTTTAGGGCCTGTGGTAAATGTGGCATGCGGTGAGAAGGGGTTTTCTTTAAAACACAGGCCAGACAGCATTTTAGGGAAAACCAAAAGCAGCTTTTATTCTGTCCCAGCTTGTTAAACTTCCACAAAACAAAACCCAGAATAGACAGCAGTTCAGGGATGACAAAATCAGCTTAATTCTGTCCCAGTTTGTTAAACTTCCACAAGCTGGTCCTCCCAGTCCTTCCTCCAGTCCTAGTTAAAGTTCCTACCTCAGAACTCCTTTGCACTACTTGCCTTGGAAGGACTCCTGGGTCCATGGGCCCTCTCTCCTTCCTGCTGGGTTCTTAACCTCTCCCCTCTGAGTCACACCCTCCAGCCCTGAACTCTGGGCTGCAGACTCTCTTAAATGGAACTGTTAATAATCCCTTTGGCCTAAATCCTAAAAAAAAAGCCCCGGTCTATATACGAAAACCACTAATCAAAACTTAACAAATTTTTGTTGGAGAAGCCATCACAGTAGAGAGGACATGACCTCATACCGCTGCGGCCCGTCCATTTTAATAATTTATAGAAGAAAAAAACCTTATGACAGTTCATAGCAACGTGCAGTTTACTTAGCTCAGCTGGAAAAGGTTGATGAAAAATTTCCACAAACGACTATCAATACGACGTGTCACGTTTCGGGGACCATCCAGTTTTCCCCTGCTTCAGGTCCAGCCGTCAGAGAACAAATGATTCAATCATTTTTCAGTTGCAATTGCTCCAGACACTTTCTTCTGGTTTCTTCATGTTTTCTGCTAACTCTCCATCGTCTGCTGTCCATTTGTCCTTTCTTCTCTCTTCTAGTTTTTTTTCCATTCTCTCACTCTACATCTGCTTTAACATACTAATCTTTCTCCTTTTGCTCTTTCCTCATTCCTATTTCATCCACACAAATTTTACCCCTCCATCCTCAATCCCCACTTACTCTCCCAATACCCGGCCAATTGTAGATTTTTCATCCCTCCCACACAAAATATTTTTCCCCTCTCCATTTTACTCTCCCAGCCCCATCCCATTCTAATCCTCCCCCAACATCAGCTCCCTTGTAGTTCCAGTCTCACCCAGCATCCATTCCCTTCTAGTCCCTGCATCAGCCCATTTCCAATCCTAGCTCCCCCATCCAGTCCGAGTCCCTTCATCAGCTCATTTCCAATCCTAGCCCCCCCATCAGCCCATTTATAGTCATTTCCTAGCCCCACCATCAGCCCATGTCAAATCCTAGCTCCCTTCCACTCAGCCCAATTCCAGTCCAAGCCCCCCCCATGAGCCTACTTCCAGTTCTAGCCCCTCCATGAGTCCATTTCAATTCAAGCCCCCACCACAGCCCATTTCCAATCTTAGCTCCCCCCAACAGCCCATTTCCAGTCCTATCCTAGCTGCTCCATCAGCCCATTTTCAGTCCTAGCTCCCTTCCCTCACAGCCCATTTCCATTCCAAGCCCCCTCCCCATCAGCTATTTTCAGTTCAAGCCTCCCCTTCCACTCAGCCCATTTCCAGTCCTAGCAACCCCCAACCCATTACCAGTCCTAACCCCCCATCAGCCCACTTCCAGTCCTAACCCCATCAGCCCATTTCTAGTCAGCCCCCCATAGCCCATTGCCAGTCCTAACCCC
This sequence comes from Ichthyophis bannanicus, assembly GCA_033557465.1. Classification (NCBI taxonomy): domain Eukaryota; kingdom Metazoa; phylum Chordata; class Amphibia; order Gymnophiona; family Ichthyophiidae; genus Ichthyophis; species Ichthyophis bannanicus. Next base: position 70,803,392 of record CM066050.1, on the reverse strand, counting down.
CCCCATCAGCCCACAGCCCATTACCAGTCCTAACCACATCAGCCCAACTCAAGTCCTAACCCCTCCCCATCAGCCCATTTCCTGTCCTAGCCCCTCCATTGCCCATTATCAGTCCTAACCCCCCCATAGCCCATTACCAGTCCTAACCCCCCATCACCCCATTTCCAGAGAGCACCCATCAGCCCACAGCCCATTACCAGTCTTAAACCCCCCCATAGCCCATTACCAGTCTTAACCCCCTCCATAGCCCATTACCAGTCCTAACACCCTCCTCCATCGGCTCATGGAAAATTTAAAAAAAAGAAAAAACCTGGCTGCTGCCAACGCAGCAGCAGCAGAATGGAGTGTCCCGCGGGGCCCCCTCTGCCCGGCTGAGCTCTCCCGGCCCGGCTGAGCCCCTCTGCGCCGGCTTTCAGATACGCAAAGGGAGAGTGTCTCCCTCGCGTCTCTGTTAAGCCCGCAGGGGCAGATGGGAAATTTCCCATCAGCCCCTGCTTCCCATCAGCCCCTGCGGGCTTAACAGAGACGCGAGGGAGACACTCTCCCTTCGCGTATCTGAAAGCCGGCGCAGAGGGGCTCAGCCGGGCAGAGGGGGCCCCGCGGGACACTCCATTCTGATGCTGCCGCAGCGACAGCAGCCAGCTTTTTTTTTTTTTTTTTTTTAATTTTTAAAAAAGCAGAATGTTCTTTGCACGGGGCCCCCTGAAACGCAGGGCCCTGTGCAAAAAACATTCTTGCTCACTGGACGGGCCGGCCCTGCTGAAATCATCTCCATGTACCATCATAGCTGTCACTGGAGTCCACTTTTTCAATAGGATAATATAGTAAATTTTGACTTTCTTCCATTTATCTGACTGGGCAATCTTTAGTTAACTGACCCTTCTTTCTCTTTGACCTTACAGGGCCCCTGCCATTTACAGAGTAACTTGCTCTCGGATGAGGGCAGCAAGATTAAAACTCTGTCTCTGGGTTGGAAAGTGCAGTGCACGGCTACCCGATTATAGCCCTTGACCTTCTCAGCTTGGGCTTCTTCTAGACTGAGTTGGGACACCTCTCTGGCTTTCCTCAGCTGGTCTTGCATTTGTATAATGTACTCCACCAAATTATGCCAGGCACAGGTTTCTTCTTCCCAGGTTTCCCTTACCACATCTAATATGCCTCTTGTCTGTCTTTCGAAGAGCAACTCAAAAGGTTAAAATCCCGTGGAACTCTGAGGTACCTCGCAAATGACAAACATAAAATAGGGTAGGAGAATGTTCCAATTCTCCCTGTCCTACTGCACAAACATTTTTAACATCTGTTTCAGAATTTTATTGAATTGCTCAACAAGGCCATCAGTCTATGGGTGATATACTGATGTTCACAGCATCTGGACCTTCACCAAGACACACACTTGCTTCATTACCTTGGATACAAAGGATGTTCCTTGATTTGTGAGGATCTCATTGGATATTCCCCAATTCCTCATTGGGAGAGAGGAGTGGCCTAGTGGTTGGGGCAAGTTACCTAGGGTCGGAGGGCCAGGGGCTCAAATCCCGCTAGAGGACAGTAATCCTGGGCTGGAAAGACTTGGGTTTCTAGTCCCACAGGTGCTCCTTGTGGCCTTGGGCAAGCCACTTAACCCTCCATTGCCTCAGGTACAAAAAACAGATTGTGAGCCCCTCGGGGCAAGGGAAAAATATATATACAGTACCTGAATGTACACTGCTTTGACTGGTAGAAAAGTGGCATATAAGCATAGTTAAATAAATTCCCCACCCATGGAAATACATCCCAGAGGGCATTTGCAATCATGTTGTTGTCAACTCCTGGCGACCTTCTGGATAGTTGATCTAAACTTTGTTTGGTCTTCAGCCAAGCGGCTTATTGTTGATAGAGTGGTATCCCTAGCTGCTGTTATTGTAGCGACCCATCTCATTGCCGGCCTTCTACCTTACCAAGCATTATATCTTTCTCCCATGATATGTCCAAAGTATGAAAGTCGAACTCTTGTCATCTGAGCTTCCAAGGAAACCTTAGGTTTGCTCTCCTCTAGTACTGACTGGTTTGTTCTTCGGGCAGTCCACGGTATACACAGTATTTGTCATCAGCACTATAATTCAAAGGCATCAATTTCCTTCCTGTCTATCTTTTTCACTGTCCAATTTTCGCATCTATATGACGTTACTGAAAATACCATGGCCTGGATAATCTTTGCATGGAGAGAGAGATCTCTGCTCTTGAGGATCTTATCTAGGTCCTTCATGGCCATTCTACCAAGAGAAATGCGTTGTCTGACTTCTTGACTGCTAGTCCTTACTTAGATGAACAATCAAAAAAGAAAGTTAAAGCTGTCAACTATTTCAATTTCTTCTCCATCAATGATGAACTTATTGAATTTTCCAGTTGTCAAGATCTTTGTTTTCTTAACATTAAGGTGCAGACCCCTTTTAAGACTATATTCCTTGAATTTGAGAAGCAAATGTTTCAAATCAACTTCATTTTCAACCAGTAATGTGGTGGTATCAGCATGGCAAAAGTTGTTGATGACTCTTCCACAATCATCATACCTCAGTTGTCTTCATACAGTCCTGCTTCTCTGATTTGTTTTGCAAATAAATTAGAGGTAGGGGGAAAGTATGCAGCCTTGTCATACACCTTTGTTGATTTTAAACCATTCTGTTTCTCCTAGTTCCATTCGAACTGTTGCTTCTTGAGCAATGTATAGGTTGTGCAAGAGAACGATCAGGTGTTCTGGTATACCCATGCTTCTTAATGTGGCCTAGAGTTTCTCATGGTTTACACAGTCAAAAGCTTTGCTGTAGTCAATAAAATACATATGGATATCCTTGTGGTATTATTTTCAAAGATTCATCTCACATCCACAATAATGTCTCTTGTTCCTCGCCCTTTCATGAACCCTGCTTGCACTTCAGGCAGTTCTCATTCCAGGTATGGTTGTAGTCTCTGCTGAATGATCTTGAGTAGAATCTTGCTGGCATGTAGGATCAGAGCAATTGTGCGATAATTTCCACAGTCAGTCGGATCACCTTTCTTTAGTATTGGTATAAACACAGATCTTTTCCAGTCAGTTGGCTATGAATCTGTCTTCCAAATTTCCTGGCAGAACCTTGTAATCATAGTAGTCTTCATATTCCTTAGAGCAATGGCCTCCAGGTAGCAGGAAGCATAATCTAGTATGACTGACTAAAATATACTTGTTGCCTCAGATGGTTTGCTTCAAGAGACCTACCAGGTCCATGTCCACGCTTTCATTGGGTTTCAATGATGGGCATAGGCACTAGAGGGACAGGTCAGACTCTGGCAGGGTTATGACTTTGGCAGGTGGGGCATGACTGGCAATATAACTGCACCTATATATAGACCCTGGGCCAGCAAAATTGGGCTAAAACACACTCTAGTGTTTTCTCCACCCCCAGGTTTCCTCCTAATAAATGGCTATGATAATACCTGCTAATAATAGAGCTGGGGAACTATTAGTTGTTCTACATCTTCCCCCTCTAGGGCCCCCTTGCCAGCTCTGTATAATAAATCTCCCTTTAGCACAAAATAGGGAATGGTTCTTGCAGGGGACTCTCCGTTACCTACTGGAACCCCATCCATCTCCAAAACTTGCTCTCGGGCATATTTAAAGGACTCATCCTCTTGCCTGGACCCTCCTAAAGCTCCCTGTGTCTTCCCCCAGTTCCCCACTCTGAGAAGGGGACAGTTATATTTGGGTCACTACAGCTGAGCCCTGAGTAGAGTTGCTAACTTTTTGAAAGAGAAAAACCCACCACCTGTGGCTAGTCATGCTCTGCCCATGCCCACCTCACCCCTGCCCCGCCCTCCACCCCACCCTTGCTCCACCCCCCTGTCCCCAAATAAATTGCAGAGAGGGCAATGTGCAAACTGAATGAGCAAGATTTCTACACATTCTTAAACAGAAATTCTATACTGATAGAATACGCAGCATTGGTTGTACACACACACACACACACACACAGTACAGACAGGCCTTCATCAATAAATGAGCACAAAAAAGAGAAATATATAGACAAAAATTAAACTGAAACTCCAAGACAGACTGACTCTGTATGCAGTGCAATATTTATTTATTTATTTATTTTATTTATCAGGTTTTATATACCACTCTATCCTTTAATCAGAGTGGTTTACAAGATAAGTAGTCATATCTACACAACAGCATAACTAACTCTTAATTTCAGTGTACATTGGATTGCAGGGAGATATAAAGGGTGCTAGGGAAGGGATGCTTAGGGGTGGGAGGAAGGGAGCTATTACAGAAAAAGGATTTTGTAGGATGGGGAGCGTAGGGAGGGGTGCTTATTTACAAATAAGAGAGGTATGTACAGCAAGGGGATGCATAGGCAATGCATATATACAGCAAAGGGGAATGTATGTACAAAAGAGAGAGTTATATACAGCAGGGGGAATGCTGGGGTAAGGGCTTTATTGAGGGAAGAGTGGACTATGTATTGGTCCCATAGTAGTTAGCGAATAGGAAGGTCTTCAGTCTTGTCTTGAAGTCTTTTGCGTCTGTAGTAGTCCTGATGTCCTGGGGGAGTGAGTTCCATAGGGAGGGAGCAGCAAGAGACCGTGCCCTCTTGGAAGTCGAGCTCATTGATCTGCGGTATGAGGCCGGTGTCTGGAGGGTGGCCATCATTTGTCTGCATCTGGGCCTAGTGTCGGCTTTTGTCTTAATCAAGTCATTGAGGGTGTTTGGTGCCAGATTGCGTTGGATTTTGAAAACGATGAGGGCTGATTTGAATTTGATTCTGAGCGTGATAGGTAGCCAGTGTAATTGGCTCAGGATAGGAGTGATGTGCAGGTGTCTTGCAGAGCCTGTGAGGATACAAGCAGCCGTATTCTGCACCATCTGTAGGGGGCGAGTAGTTGATGCAGGCAATATCAGATAAATAAGAGATATAGTTCCCCATACTGTGTAAAATATAAAGATAGTACAAATCCAATCATTAAATTGAAAATAAAAGTATTTTTTCTACCTTTGTCTGACCATTTTATTCTCTGATTATGCTGGTTCCAATCTGAGGCTTCCGTTTTCCTGTCTTCTCTTAGCTTGTTTTCTATGGTCTATAGTCCATCTGCCATTTGTCTCTTCTTTTCTTTTCTTTTCTTCACTTCCTTCCATCAGCCTATTTCCAGTCCCAGTAACCCTCCATCAGCTCCCTTTCCAGTCCTCCCCTCCCATTACATTCCAATGCCAATCCCTTTGTGTTCCCAGGACTACCAGTGGCGTCCATTCCCTTCTAGTCCCCCTCCTTCCTCACTGTCCAGCCCCTTGTAGTCCAAACACCATCCCAGGTATCAGCTCACTTCCACTCCCAGTGCCTTCCCCGTGTCATTTCCTTTCCAGTCACCCTACCCTCTGTCCATCCCCCTTCCAGTGCAATCCCCACGGTTGTGCTCCCTTCCAGTCCCAGTGCCCCCTCCCTTCCAGCCTCCTCCCCATTACCCAGTCACTTACCAGTACCATTCCCAGGTGTCAGCTCCCTTTGAGCTCCCTTCTTACCCCGTCAGCTTCCTTTCAGCCACCACCTCCCCACCTTTCAGCTCTCTTCCAGCCCTCACCTTCCACCTGTCAGTCCCTTCTGCCACCTCTTTCCCCTTGTAGCTGCTGCTCCTGCTTCTTATAGGGCAGCGGCTGCAAGAAAGTTAAAAATAAATTTAAACCTGTGTGGAGCCTTCCCCCCTCCAGTTCAGCTTCATATTCCCTCCCCAGTACAGCTTCACCTTCCCCCTCCCCCCTCAGTGCAGCTTAACCCCCCTCCTCAGTGCAGCTTAACCCTCCCACCAGTGCAGCTTCACCCCTTGCAGCCGCTGCTTCTTACAGAGCAGCGGCTGCAATAAAGTTAATTTAAAAGACAACCTGTGAGGAGCCCTCCGATCCTAGGAAACTCCTTCTGCAGTGCCCGGGCTAAAAAGGAAGTGATGTCAGAGGGGGCGGGCACTGCAGAAGTTGTTTCATAGGATCAGAGGGCTCATCAACAGAATTTGGGGGAGGGATCTGGGGAAGGGGAGCCTAGGAAAGGGAACCCTGGGGATGGCTCAGGGCTAGGCTTGCCAACCAGCTGGTTTTCAGCCGGTCTGGCTGGTTTTTCTGTGGCCAGGCCGGCTGCCGGCAGAGATACAAAACCGGCCCTTGCAAAGCCGTTTTTTGCTCTGGCCACGAGATCGGGAGCGGCCAGAGCAGAAAACCGGCTTTGCGATCACAATCGCAGTCCCCTCTTGCAGCCGCTGCTCCTGTTTCTTACAGAGCAGCGACTGTAATAAAATTAATTTAATTAATTTCATAGGATCGGAGGGCTCCTCACAGGTTCTCTTTCCTTTTAAATTAATTTTATTGCACTTCTCGCCCCTTCAAAAGAAGATTGGAGGAACATGCCTCTAGAATTCACACTAAAACCCTTTCGGCTCCTCTAGTACAGCATGCTCTGGAATTTGACCACTCTTTCACTCAATTTTCCTGGAGAATACTTGATCATATCCCCCTTACCACCATTGGGGGCAACAGACTGTATCGTCTACAATATGCTGAACAACGATGGATCTTTACCCTCGATACGATCGCACCGAAGGGGTTAAATCTGGAACTTGAATGGCACAGTTTGCTTTGATTTTTTCTTCCACTAAGGTGGCATTTGCATTCCCTTGCTCTCTGCCCCGATTGGTTGAGCAGTAAACATGTGTTTGCTTGACGTCAGACGCCGGTTTTAAGTAGCTTCCTGGATCTCAGCTCATATACTTGGTCTTTTGGATCTGATGGTAGCAAGTAATTACCTGAACCAGGGTTTCTAAACTAATAAACCCGAAACACAGGACCGTGTCGTGTTGCCTATTATGACTTGATTTGTTTCGCCATACATCTGAATTTAAGTTAAGTAATTTGAAATGTTTGATTGCTATATAAGGTAAAATACATTTTGTTACCCGCATTCATTTTTACTGCAAAACTAATGAATAAAATGGACTTGGATTCCCAGCCCTTGACTTTAAATTTTTGTCCTGGGTTGGGGTTCAGTGCCCAACAAAAGTGATTTACTCAGGGATTTTAGGAAGTTTTTCTTTATTTTTGAACCCACTGTTTATGCAAAGAAATAGAAGCAGAAACTATTAAAGGAAGAACAAGATCAGCTTTCCTAAAGCTACAAGAGTTAAAGAAAAAATTCCAGCCTCGAATTAGAATGTTACAAGATGCTCAAGGATCCATGGTGAGTGAGTGTTGAGAAGATCAAGAAAAGGTGGAAAGAATATACAGAGTTCCTTATTGTTCCTCCAGTTTAGTCCGTACTTCTGGGTTGTGTACCTCCTCCTGCAGCTTGGAGACTAGGCATGTCAAAACCGTGACATCGCTGGATGTAGTCTGCTGGCATCTCCCATCAGCCGCAGTGTGTCCAGTCTCCATGCAGCAGGAGGACATAGTGAGTTTTAGTATTGGACTCACTAGAGGAACACATAAGGAGCTTAGGGTAGCTTAGGAGCTGTGTTAAATTTTTGATTTGGATTTTGCTGTTCTGATTCTTTTCTAGGGGTCTGTAGCTTTAAAAAAAAAACCAAAAAAAAAAAAAAAAAACCCATACACGCAAACGGATGCTGGCTTTTGCTTGTGCCGGATCCTGCTTTGCCTGTCTGTATACCTTGTTTTCTGTCTTTCTGCAGATATTGGCTAGTTCAGTTCTCTCTCTCTAGAAAGCACGGGAGAGAGCCCTGGGACTAAGGAGCAGCGGAACTGAGTCGGCACTTCAGGGCAGCCGCGATCACTTCCAGATTCAGCCGCAGTTGAGGGGGAGCTCCACCGTGACTGACAGCTCGCTTAGCAACTGGGGCAGTCACGCGTTTGGGGCCCCGCAGCAGCGAGGATCGCTCCGACGGACACTGCAGGTACGGTGTGGGGGTATTCTGGCCAGAACTCTCGGGGATTATAGGCCGCAGAGCCGCAAATCTCGTCACGCTGATTTTGGCACCCTTTTTTCTTCTGTTACTAATTGCCGGCGGCCATTTTAGCGGTGTGCGACTGCGTGGCCCGAGAGTGCACGAGTTAGCAGTGTGGGCCTGATTGAGTGTCATTACTCATCCCCTGGTGCCTGTCCGGTTGGGCTCTGGGCAGTAGGGGCTCAGAGTTTCTTTAAGGGATTTATTTCTTTATTTTCTATTGGGGGATTTGGCCTGTGTGTCTCTGTCTGGCTTACCTTTAAGGGGATAAACACCTGGACTTTTTTGTTTTGCTTTGTTCTTTTGTAACCCTCTGGCATAGGGGAGGGTTTCCTAATTCTAGACTATATTAAAAAACATAAAGTCAAACCAAGAGAGAGAATAACCGGGTTTATTGCAGGGTAAATCAAGGTAAGACCTATGGCTGCTCGGCCGCTCTGCGTTGTCTGCGGGACTCGCAGGGGCGCTATAGCAGACTCCAGTATCTGTCAGGGCTGTTCCTTAGCGTCGGCTAGCATTGAGCAGCAACTGGACCTCAAGGCCGGGCAGGGCCTTCCCGATGAGTCTGCGGAATCAGAGGGAGACGTTCTGCTGGTTAATCCACTGGGAGCCGGGGCAGAGTCTCAACCGGGGCCTTCCGGACTCTCTCCAGTTTCCGAATCGGGTGCTCAGTTTACCAATTTCTGTCCAGACTTCGTGTTAATGATGCATCAAGCCTTTTGTTTGCGTCGGCAGGGAAAGCTGCCGGAGCCTTTACCTTTTGTCTCCAACGCCACAGCAGCCCACTCGGGCGATGGCAGAACGGTCAAACGTGCCAGGCTTCAGGATAGTTCATCCGCAGAGATGGATTGGCAGAAGGCCGACGAAACGGAGGTGGATCTAGGCGCTGGGCTGGAAGAGTTGGAGGAAGGAGAAATCCCAGAGCCGGAGGATCAAGCAAAAATTATTCGGATCTTCCGAAGGGACGAACTGATGCCTCTTATTACGGAGTCCCTTCAAACGTTAAAGTTAGCCACGGAGCAGCCAGTGGAGGAGAATAATGGGGAAGATCCAATTATTCAAGTGGTGAGGCGGACCCAAACAGTGTTTCCCATTCACAAGGTTGTCGATCGGATGATTCAGGACAAATGGGATCAACCTGAAGCAGGCCTCAGAGGGGCTCGCATTATCAATCGATTGTATCCTTTGGCGGATAAGGACAGGTTTTGGTCTCCGCGAGTTGATGCAGCGGTGTTGGTGGTGACCAAGAAAAACACTATTCCTGTAGAAGGTAGTTCTGCATTGAAGGATGCGCAGGATAGGAAAATGGACAGTCTGTTGAAGCAAGCTATTGAGGCCAGTGGCTTGTCCTTGCAAGCTTCCATTTGTGGGGCTTGGGTGGCAAGAGCGTGTCTTCGCTGGTCACAAGGGTTGCATCAAGCGGTTCAGCTGGAGCAGGAAGGACTGTGAGAGTTAGACCGCCTGGAGTCCGGTTCAGCATACTTAGCGGATGTTCATTATGATTTGATTAGGGCTCTTGCCAATTGCATAGCGTCCTTAGTTGCTGCCTGGAGGTCTTTGTGGTTGAGAAATTGGGCGGCAGACGGTTCTTCTAAGGCCCGGCTCAGTAAACTCCCTTTCAAAGGTCGGCGGCTGTTCGGGGAGGATCGCGATAAACTGGTTAAGGATTTGGGGGAGTCTAAAGGGGGTAGACTCCCGGAGGATAAGCCTAAGCAGGGTAAGGCCTCCTCGGCCTTCAGAGGGCCCTTTCGAGATTTTCGATGGTTTCGGTCTTCTCACTTGGGCGGTTTTCAGAGAGGGCACTCGCACCTCGAGGCCAGGGGCTTCGAGGGTTTCGCGGAACAGGTAGAGGCTTTGCCGTGGCATCCTCCACTACTCTATGAAGACCGCAATGAAGCGAGGGGGGCTCCGGTGGGAAGCGTTCCAATAGGAGGGCGACTTCGGGGCTTTCTTCCTGCCTGGACCCAAATAACCTCCAACCAGTGGGTTTTGGAAATCATCCGAGAAGGTTATGCTCTGGAATTTGCAAAGCCCATTCACTATTCGTTTGTGATGTCTCCCTGCAGAGGCCAGCAGAAGGCTCTGGCGGTTTGAACTACCTTGGATCGGCTCTTGAAAATAGGAGCTGCCGTTCCTGTTCCCAAAGCAGATTATAGCAGGGGTCGATACTCAATTTATTTCGTAGTGCCAAAGAAGGACGGATCCCTGCGCCCAATTTTGGATTTGAAAGGCGTAAGCCGCCGTCTCCGAGTACCGCATTTCAGAATGGAGACCTTGCGGTCCATCATTGTGGTGGTTCGCCAAGGGGAATTTTTGACGTCCCTCGACCTTACAGAGGTGTATTTACATATCCTGATCAGAGTGGGGCATCAAAGATTTCTGCTGTTCGCACTCCCGTGTGGTTACTATCAGTTTCAAGCGTTGCCCTTCGGACTCGCAACAGCGCCACGTACCTTCACCAAGATCATGGTGGTGGCTGCTGCACTGCGGAAAAAGGAAATTCTAGAACATCCCTATCTCGACGATTTGTTGATTCGGGCGAAGTCCAGGAGCGAGAGCATTGCAGTCACAGCGAAGGTGGTGAAATTCTTGGAGGAGCTCGGTTGGGTAGTCAATACGGTGAAATGTCACCAGAGTCCATCCCAGAATCTGGAGTATCTAGGAGTGCGCTTCGACACTCAACAGGGGGCAGTGTTCCTCCCGGACCATCGCGTGCAAGTTCTTCAACAGGTGGTGCGGCACCTTCAGCATGGGCTTACCTCAGGGTGCTGGGAACGATGGCAGCGACCTTGGAAGCGGTGCCTTGGGCCAGATTTCACATGCGACCACTGCAATGGGCGTTGCTTCGCCAGTGGTCTCATCAGAACGATCCCCTGACCCGGCGCTTGCCCTGTCCCCTAGGGGTCAGGCAAGCGCTAAAATGGTGGTTGCGTCCGGAGTCTCTGGCAGCCAGGATGCCTCTGGAACAACTGAAGTGGCTGTCGGTGCTGATAGATGCGAGCCTTGCTGGATGGGGAGCTCATTGCAGAGAGCTTTTTGCGCAAGGTCTATGGGCCGTTCCGGAGACGGCTTGGTCGATCAACAGGTTAGAGCTTCGAGCAGTGAGGTTGGCGCTGCACGCCTTTGAGAAGGCCTTGAAGGGCCTTCAGTCCGGGTGCTGTCAGACAACTCCGCTGCAGTGGCTTACATCAATCGGCAAGGCGGTACAGGAAGTATGGCCATGGAAGAGGAGGCGGACGAGCTGTTCTCTTGGGTAGAGCAGAGGCTGCCGGCGATTTCGGCAATGCACATTGCGGGCAAGGACAATGTGATGGAGGATTTCCTCAGCAGGGTGCAAGTGGATGCCGGAGAATGGGAATTGCATCCGGAAGTGTTTGCACAGATAGTTCGTCGCTGGGGTCCGCCAATCATGGATCTCATGGCGACCTTCCAGTCCACGAAGGTGAGTCGGTTTTTCAGCAGGCGAAGGGAATGCATGTCGGAAGGAATCGATGCGCTGATGCAACGGCGGCCGCTGACCAGTCTTCTTTATGTCTTTCCTCCGTGGGCGATGATAGGCCGAGTGGTGCAGTGTATAAAGGCGCATCCTGGGAGAGTGTTGCTCGTGGCTCCAGAATGGCCGAGGCGGCCGTGGTACGCCGACCTCATGCGGCTTCTCAACGGGGAGCTGTGGAGGCTTCTGGTGTCGGAGAGGTTGTTAGTTCAAGGTCCCTTGAATATGCCTCAGGTGGATCGGTTCTCGCTTACGGTCTGGCCATTGAAAGGGCAAGGCTAAGGCAAAAAGGTTATTCGGGAGCAGTTATCGCTACTCTGCTTAAAGCAAGGAAGACGTCTACGTCTACTACGTCATTGGCGTATGTTCGTATTTGGCGTATTTTTGAGGATTAGTGCTCTAGAAGACAGGTACAGGCGGCAAAGGTGTCCGTTCCAATAGTCTTAAGTTTCCTTCAAGAAGGGTTGGATAAGGGACTGGTGGCCAGTTCCTTGAGAGTTCAGGTGGCAGCACTAGCTTGCTATAGAGGCAAGATTCAGGGAGTGGCACTCGGTGTGCATGCAGATGTTTTGCGTTTTCTGAAGGCAGCCACCAGGTTACGTCCAGCTCGTAGGGTGCTGGTGCCTCAGTGGGATCTCAATTTGGTTTTGGGAGCGCTGGTTAAGGCGCCTTTCGAGCCCTTGCGGCAGGTGACTTTAAAGGATGTAACCTTGAAGACGGTGTTTTGGTAGCTATTTGCTTAGCGAGGCGTGTTTCGGAATTGCAGGCTTTCTCTTGCAGGGAGCCATTTTTGTCTTTTTCTCCAGATAAGGTGGTGCTTCGGCCTGTGCCTTCCTTTTTGCCGAAGGTAGTTTCTCCATTTCATTTGAATCAATCGGTTTCTCTTCCTGTGCTAGGTTCCTTGAAGGGAGATGCTGCGGATCGGGGGCTTCGCCGTTTGGATGTTAAGCGGGTGCTTAAGCATTATTTACAGGTATCGGAAGCCTTTTGCAAATTGTACCGGTGGTTCGTTTTGTTTGGAGGCGCTCATAAGGGCGAAGCGGCAACGAAAGCCTCTATTTCTAGATGGATTAGGGAAGCAATTGCTTCGGCTTATCTCTTGTCTGGTCGTCAAGTACCGCCTGGGTTGCGAGCTCATTCCACCAGAGCGCAGGCGACTTCTTGGGCGGAGCATAGTTTGGTGCTGCCTTTGGAGATTCGTAGGGCAGCTACTTGGTCATCCTTGCATACTTTCAGTAAGCATTACCGCCTAGATGTCTTGTCTGCAAGAGATGCGGTGTTTGGTTCGGCGGTGTTGAAAGCAGGCTGGAGAGGTCCCTCCCAATAAGTACTGCTGTTACATCCCAGAAGTACGGACTAAACTGGAGGAACGATAAGGAAATGGAAATTACACTTACCTGGTAATTGATGTTCCTGGAATGACTCCAGTTTAGTCCTCAATTCCCGCCCGGGATAGTAGGAGAAGGATAACTGTCCTGTCGGACGTGGCTTCCGTAACTGATAAGTAGTTTTCGTCTTTTCATTCCCTGTATATTCTTGTACTTTATTCTGTCGCTCTGTTGAGGCGAACAGGGCTGGCACAAAGAACAGTACTGGTCTGTCGATTGGACATTTTCTTGTAAATAGTTATAGTACAGTTGATTGTTTATAATTGGCTACTTATATGTTGCTTCTTTAAGTGTGCTTTGTCAGTAGTTCACTGGGGCTGATGGGAGGTGCCAGCATCCAGTGATGTCACGGTTTTGACATGCCCAGTCTCCAAGCTTCAGGAGGAGGTGCACAACCCAGAGGTACGGACTAAACTGGAGTCACTCCAGGAACATCAATTACCAGGTAAGTGTAATTTCCATTTATATGATAAAAATAAAGTAGACCAACAGCCGTTTCAACCTGTACCTTATGATCCGGAACCATTGGTGATGAAAGAAGCAGTCTAATCAGCATTGAACGCCTTATCGAAGAACAAAGCACCGGGCTTTGATGGCATGCCTATTGAAGTATTACAGCAATCTGATGCAGCTGTTATCATACTTACAAGGCTCTGCCAGGAAATTTGGAAGACAAGAGGGAGGAGTAGCCTAGTGGTTGGGGCAAGGTACTTCAGGCCGGAAGGTCGGGGGTTCAAATCCCACTAGAGGACAGCAACCTTGGGCCGGAAGGACTGGGGTTTCTAGTCACACAGGTGCTCCTTGTGGTCTTGGGCAAGCCACTTAACCCTCCATAGCCCATGTTCCCTGTAAGTATTAGTGTATGTGTCTCATATCCCTGCGTGTTAAATGTATCCCCCAATTGTGTTGTGACCGCTTTGATTGAAGGATAAGGTGGTATACAAAAACTGTCTAAATAAATAAAAAAAAATCATGGTCAACTGACTGGAAATGATCTGTGTTTATACCAGTACTAAAGAATAGTGATCCAACTAACTGTGGAAATTATCGCACAAGTACTCTGATCTCACTTGCCAGCAAGATTCTATCCTACTCTACTCTACTACTACTGAGCATTTGTATAGCACTACATAACGTACGTAGCACTGCACAGACATGTAAGAGACAGTCCCTACTCATCAGAGCTTACAGTCTATTCAAGACAGACAACACAAGGGAAACACAAGGAGATCAGGTGAGTCAAGATCTGAAAGCTCAAGATTATTCAGCAGACACTACAACCTGAAATGAGAACAGCCTGAAGTACAAGCAGGGTTCAGGAAAGGGCGAGCAATGAGAGGCAACATCACGGATGTGAGATGAATCCTTGAAAAGACTAAAGAATACCAAAAGGATATCTATATTTATTGACTGCAGCAAGGCTTTTGACTGTGTAAACCATGAGAAACTCTGGGCCACATTAGGAAGCATGGGTATACCAGAACATTTGGTCGTTCTCTTGCACAACCTTTACATTGATCAAGAAGCAACAGTTTGAACGGAACAAGGAGAAACAGAATGGTTTAAAATCGGCAAAGGTGCATGACAAGGCTGCATATTTTCCCCCTACCTGTTTAATTTATATGCAGAACAAATCATCAGAGAAGCAGGACTGTATGGAAATAACAGAGGTATGAAGATTGGTGGGAGACTCATCAACAACCTTCGCTATGCTGATGATACCACATTACTGGCTGAAAGTAAAGACTATTTGAAACATTTGCTTCTCAAGATCAAGGAACATAGTCTTAAAATGGGCCTGCACCTTAATGTAAAGAAGACTAAGATCCTGACCAGTGAGAAAATAAGTTCATCGTTGGAGAAGAAATTGAAATAGCGGACAATTTTAACCTACTTGGATTGCTAAAGAAACAACAGGCAGTCAAGAAATCAGACAACGTATTGCTCTTGGCAGAATGGTTATGAAGGACCTAGAAAAGATTTTCAAGAGCAAGAGATGTCTGTCTCCATGTTGTTGTTAAGTGCCGTCGAGTCGGAGTCGACTCATGGCGACCCTCTGGATAGCTATCCTAAATTGTGTTCGGTCTTCAGTCAGGCGGCTCATTGTTGACAGACTGGTACCCGTAACTGCTGTTATTGTATCGATCCATCTCATTGCTGGCCTTCCTCTTTTGCGTTGACCTTCTATCTTGCCAAGCATGATGTCTTTCTCTAATGATCTCTCTCTTCGCATGATGTGTCCAAAGTATGAAAGTCAAAGTCTTGTCATCTGAGCTTCTAAAGAAAGCTTAGGTTTGATCTCCTCTAGTACCGACTGGTTTGTTCTTCGAGCAGTCCATGGTATACACAATATTCGCCGCCAGCACCATAATTCAAAGGCATCAATTTTTTTCCTGTCTGTCTTTTTCACTGTCCAGCTTTCACATCCATATGATGTGATTGAAAATACCATGGCTTGAACAAGTCAAATCTTTGTATGGAGAGAGACATCTCTGCTCTTGAGAATCTTATCTAGGTCTTTCATAGGTATTCTGCCAAGAGCAATGTGTCGTTTGATTTCTTGACTGCTTGCTGCTTCTTTATTGATAGTTGATCCAAGTAGGTTAAAGTTGTTCACAATTTCAATTTCTTCTCCTTCAACAATGAACCTGTTGATTATGCCAGTTGTCATGATCTTTGTCTTCTTTACATTAAGGTGCAGGCCCATTTTGAGACTGTTCTTTGTTTGTGAGAAGCAAATGTTTCAGATCATCTTCACTTTCAGCCAGTAATGTAGTATCAGCATAGCGAAGGTTGTTGATGAGTCTTCCACCAATCTTCACACCTCTGTTGTCTTCATACAATCCTGCTTCTCTGATGATTTGTTCTGCATATAAATTAAACAGGTAGGGGGAAAGTATGCAGCCTTGTCTTACACCTTTGCTTATTTTAAACCATTCTGTTTCTCCTTGTTCCGTTCGAACTGTTGCTTCTTGATCAATGTACAGATTGTGCAAGAGAACGATCAGGTGTTCTGGTATACCCATGCTTCTTAATGTGGCCCAGAGTTTCTCATGGTTTACACAGTCAAAAGCCTTGCTATAGTCAATAAAGCACAAATAGATATCCTTTTGGTATTCTTTAGTCTTTTCAAGGATCCATCTCACATCCGCAATTATGTCTCTCGTTCCTCGCCCTTTCCTGAACCCTGCTTGCACTTCAGGTAGTTCTTGTTCCAGGTATGGCTGTAGTCTCTTTTGAATAATCTTCAGTAGAATCTTGCTGGCATGTGGGATCAGAGCAATTGTTTGATAATTTCCACAGTCAGTTGGATCACCTTTCTTTAGTATTGGTATAAACACAGATCTTTTCCTGTCAGTTGGCCATGATGTTGTCTTCCATATTTCTTGGCAGAGCCTTGTAAGTATGGTAACAGCTGCATCAGATTGCTGCAATACTTCTATAGGGATGCTATCAATGCCTGGTGCTTTGTTCTTTGATAAGGCTTTCAATGCTGCTTCAACGTCTTCTTTCATCACCAATGGTTCCCGATCATAAGGTACAGGTTGAAACGGTTGTTGGTCCACTTGATCTTTATCATATAAAAACTCTGTATATTCCTTCCACCTTTTCTTGATCTTCTCAGCATCGTTCAACATAGAACCTTGAGCATCTTGTAACATTCCAATTCGAGGCTGGAACTTTTTCTTTAACTCTCGTAGCTTTAGGAAAGCTTATCTTGTTCTTCCTCTAATAGTTTCTGCTTCTATTTCCTTGCAAGTGTCATTGTAGTACTTTTCCTTGTCCTGTCTTGCTGCACGTTGGAAATCTCTGTTGAGTTCTGCGATTGTCTTTCTTTCTCCTCTGGCTTTAGCTTCTCTGCATTTCTGGGCAATTTTCAGAGTTTCTTCCGTCATCCATTTTGGCCGTTTTTGCTTTTTCACATTTTGTAGAGACTTCTCACTTTCTTCCAACACAACCTTCTTGATGTCATTCCATAACTCTTCCGGAGCTCTGTCATTTGTATCTAAAGCAGCAAATTGATTTTGCAGGCAGTCTTTAAATTCCAGTGGTATATTCTCAAGGTCATATTTTGCTGCATTCATGAGTGGTTTGCTCTTTTTCAACTTTAGCTTGAGTTTGCATACTAGTAGTTGATGATCTGTACCACAGTCAGCTCCAGGTTTTGTCTTTGTTGATGTTATAGAGCTTTTCCATCGTTGACTTCCACAGATGTAGTCAATTTGATTTTTATACAATCCATTGGGTGAAGTCCATGTGTACAGTCGCCGCTTGTGTTGCTGGAAGAAGGTGTTTGAGATGACTAGCTCATTGGTCTTGCAGAATTCTGTCAGACTTTCTCCAGCCTCATTTCTGTTGCCAAGTCCATATTTTCCAATTACTTTGCCTTCTTCTTTGTTGCCAACTTTTGCGTTCCAGTCACCCATGACTATCAGGATATCCTGTTTGCATGTTCTGTCAATTTCAGCTTGTACTTGTTCATAGAACTCTTCAATTTCATTCTCTTCTGCAGCTGTTGTTGGGGCATATACTTGAATTATAGTTGTGTTGATAGGCAATCCTCGTAGACGAATAGAGATTAAGTGTTCGCTGACTGCATTGTATTTCATTAGAGTTCTTGCAAGTTTCTTCTTTATTATAAATGCAACACCATTTCTTCTTTGTCTTTCATTTCCAGCATAGTAGACCATGTGCTCATCTGATGCAAAGTGCCCGATGCCAGTCCATTTCAGTTCGCTGACACCCAACAGATTAAGTTGTACACGTTCCATTTCACTCTTAACTACCTCCAACTTCCCTTGGTTCATGCTTCGCACGTTCCATGTTCCAATGTGTAAGACATCTTTACAGCTTCTGACTCTCATTTCATGTGCAGCTACATCAGCAGTCAGACTTCCCGAGGGCTTTGATCCAACCACATCATAAATGCTGGCTTTACTCTGAAAAGTCTTCAGCTCTTTGAATTATGGTACTGGCAATGAATGCTATGTATCCCATGGAATGCCTGAAGAACAAACCAGTCAGTACTAGAGGAGATCAAATCTAAGCTTTCTTTAGAAGCTCAGATGACAAAGATGCAAAAAGAGAGATCATTAGAGAAAGACAACATGCTTGGTAAGGTAGAAGGTCAACGCAAAAGAGGAAGGCCAGCAATGAGTTAGATGGATCAATACCATGTTTCCCCGAAATAAGACCGGGTCTTATATTTATTTTTGCTCCAAAAGATGCACTAGGGCTTATTTTCAGGGGATGCCTTTTTTTTTTTCATATACAATAATCCTCATTTATTCATGAACGATCCTCATTACCGAGTTTCTAGAACGTGACGATGTTCCATTTCGGTGTCTATCTGCTGTCTGCTACTCTACAGACCTCGGCGAATGGCCCGTTGAGATTGTCGACGACATGCGCGAGTACTGGGCAACAGCAGGTAGTGCGCAATGTGCCCACTGGGACTCTGATTTCACTCCAACCAGAACTGTCTATGCAGCCGATGGAAAACCAAGAAAATGCTCTCGTGACCTGTTCAAAACAACTCATCTGCTGTCGAAGGAACCTATCGGTCGTGACTGGCTTTGCTGTTCACCATCTAAGCTTCGTCTATTTTGCTTTCCATGCAAGCTAATGTCACCCGAAGTTGTAGCCTTCGGCACAAAAGGTTTTTGCAACTGGAAGCATAAGAAGCAACAAATCATGGAGCACGAGGTCATTTCTTCTCATTGAGCATCCGTGATTAAACTGCTAACGCAACGTGACACAGCAAAATGTGTTGATCAGGCACTAGTAAAGCAAGGTGACAAACAATGCAAGTATTGGCGTGCTGTTCTCGAGTGGTTGTTTGAAACTTTTTATCTCAACGTGGCCTGGCCTTTAGAGGTGACAACCAGATCGTTGGCTCTTCCCATAATGGCAATTATTTGGGAATCCTTGAACTTATATCAAAATTTGATCCCTTCATGGCGCAACACCTGCAGATGCATGCTGACAAAGGAAAAGGACACACTTCATACCTGTCTGCCAACATCTGCAATCAACTAATTCAGCTGATTGGCCAGTCAGTTGTGGATCGGATTAAGGCCGAAGTTCAGTCTGCCAAGTACTTCTCAATCTCAGTTGATTCGACACCTGATATAACACACCAGGATCAGCTGACAGTGATTATTTGTTACATGTTGCCATCTGGCCCTGTTGAGCAGTTCCTTACATTTCTACCTCAGCAAGGTCACAAAGGTGAACAGCTTGCAGATAGCTTGCTTCAGTTTCTGCACAGCTGGGGGATCGACATTGACGATTTTCGAGGACAGTCGTATGATAACGCCAGCAACATGAGCGGCAAATACAGAGGTATGCAGGCTCTTATATGGCAGGTAAATCCTCATGCTGCCTACATACCCTGTGCAGGCCATTCCTTGAACCTCGTTGGTCAGTGCGCAGCAGCCTGTTGTGCCAATGCCGTATCGTTCTTTGACTTTGTCCAGCAGCTGTACATGTTTTTTGCTGGTTCGACAGCACACTGGGCCATCCTCAAGGACAAGCTGGAACAGACTGCAGGCCGGCTAACACTAAAGAGACGATCTGACACACGGTGGTCAGCACAATTCGATGCGGCAAATGCTCTGGTGAGGGAATATAATGAGATTGTCGAAGCTCTGGAGGACATTATAGATGACAAAGTGGGCGAACACAAGGCAGAGACGTGTCAAGAAGCCAGAGGATTGCACGATTGAATGCAGTGCCTTGAGATGGGCATAATGGCTGCTTTCTGGCAGAAGGTTCTCGCAAGATTCCAAGCAAACAGCGTGTCATTGCAGTCAGCTGATCAAAACTTGAATTCTGTTGCTGCGATTTATGACTCACTGCAGATGTACGTCCAAAGCCTTCGTGAACAGTTTGACCACTTTGAAGCACACGGCAAAGACCTGTCATGCTATGAAAACTATCGGGTTGATCTCAGCAAGCGAGTATGCAGACAAAATCGCAGATACGACGAATCCGGCGTGGGCACTGAGATTCAGTTGCAGCCACGTGATAAATTCCATACTAACACATTCACTGTCAAAGTGCAAGGAAGCATATGCTGAAGTGGCTGACCGATTTGCTTTCTTGCGTAAAATTTCATCACTTTCTGATGCAGAAATTCGAGAAGGTGCAAGCAAATTAGTTAATCGCTATGCCTCCGATCTGCAGCATGAACTGGCAGAAGAGTTAGTACAATTTAAGGCAGCTCTGCAAACAAAGTTGGGCAAGGAAGCATTGCAGGTGTCGGAGTTGGACGACCTGGAGGAAGATGAGAATGACGATCCAGCTAATGCTACAATCTGCAGCAAGATCGAAATTCAGTTGCATCGCTTCATCGTTGATAATGGCCTCCATAGCACGTTTGCAAACACAGAGATCGTGCTGCGCATTTTCCTCTGCCTCATGGTGACGAACTGCTCAGGTGAGCGGTCATTCAGCAAGCTGAAGCTGATTAAGAATCATCTCAGATCAACGATGTCACACAAGCATCTGAACATGCTTAGCTTGTTGAGTATCAAGCAGGACCTTCTGAGAGAAGTTGACTCTGAGTGCATTATCCGTGACTTTGCATTAACACATGTTCAAACTTCGACATGTTGATACTTAGCTAACTGTCAGCAGTCAGCACGTGGAATGTGCATTAATGCAATGCATTGCATTGCAATTCGACTGTTAAGTGTTGGACAGGCTGACAGCTGTTTGTGAATTGTGATGTGGACATATGATTGTTGGCTTTGTCGGTCAGTTTGTCAGTAATTGATTAAAGTTGATTTCAATGATTTGTAACAAAATGATGTCATGAGTGACTTTAGTGAGGAGTCCATGACATGGGCAGCTGGGCTCATGTGGGATCCGGCCCATCCAGGCCCCTGCAGGCTGCCAGGTGCCTCACACTGGCAAAAGACGTGCCAGGCTATGGGTGCCACTCTATGAACAATGAGTCACCTGACTGAAGACCAAACACAGTTTAGGACAACTATCCAGAGAGTTGCCATTAGTCGACACCAACTCGACAGCACTTAACAACAGCAATCCACAATAGTACACTGCCTCCTATCCCATGACTTCTTAATTTCTTCAAGATCCCTCATGAAGGACCTTGTCAAAGGTTTTCTGAACATTCAGATACACCATATGAAACAGCTCACCTTTATCTACCTATTTATTCATTATTTCAGCATTTAGCACTCAAAATAATGTTTGACAAATTTTGCGTGTTCACAAATAATTAAAGTTTGGGGATCTTTTACTAAAAGGTACTAGCTGGCAGAGCATGTCTGACGTATGCTAAAAGTGTGTCTTGGACACGCATTGCCGGCTAGTGCAGTGCCATGAGAGCATAGGCTGATTTCCACGCTAACTGGGCATGCCACGGTAGGGGTAGGGAGTGGGTGTGATGATCTGTGCAGTTAGTGTAGGGTACACACCATGTACTAACCAATCGATGGAGCTAAGTGCACCTGCACTAATGTGGCATGCGTTAGGGGACAAGGCTCCATGTTGTTTGCTGGGAAAATGCTTTCCACACCTCTGATGGTTAACACAGTGGTGCTGCACCTAAAATGCTGGTTTTGGAGCCATTGACGCATTAAGTGCAGCATCTTAGCGTCCTTTCGTTAAAGATCTCCCCTTTGTGTGTAATCTGTTAGAGGTGAAATTTTAAATTCAGATTTAATGAGCAGCTCTTTGAAGTTATATTTTTTTAGATCTTTTCACTACAGGGCTCATTGGCAGTGAGTGAGAGAACAGACACAAGAAGAAAATTTCATTCAAAATCGCCATAACTGTCAAAAAACATGTCTTTGTACATAAGAACATAAGACATGCCATACTGGGTCAGACCGAGGTCCATCAAGCCCAGTATCCTGTTTCCAACAGTGGCCAATCTAGGTCCTACGCACCTAGCAATATCCCCAAAAGACCACAGGTTCCACAATGCTTGTACTGGGTCAAGCATTGATATCCTGGGTCCCTTTTTAATAGTGGTTTATGGACCTTTCCTCCAGGAACTTGTCCAAACCTTTTTTAAACCCAGCTATACTAACAGCCCTTACTACATCCTCCGGTAACAGATTCCAGAGTTTGATTACACGTTGAGTGAAAAAATATTTTCTCTTATTTGTCTTAAATAGTTTACCCTGTAGCTTCATTACATGTCCCCTAGTCTTTCTATATTCTGATAGCGTAAACAATTGATCCACGTTTATCCGTTCCACTCCATTCATTAATTTATAGACCTCTATCATATCTCCCCTCAGCCGTCTCTTTTCCAGGTTAAAGAGCCCTAACCTTTTTAGCCTCTCTTCATAGGAGTAGCCTTCCATCCCCTTCACCAATTTGGTGGCTCTTCTCTGTACTTTTTCTAATAACGCTATGTCCTTTTTAAGATACGGTGACCAGAATTGCACACAATATTCAAGGTGCGGTCGTACCATGGAGCGATACAGAGGCATTATAATATCCTTTGTTTTATTCTCCATCCCTTTCTTTATGATACCTAGCATTCTATTTGCTTTCTTGGCCGCCGCTGCACACTGGGCGGAGGGTTTTAACATGTTATCCACGATGACTCCTAAGTCCTTTTCCTGGGTGGTGGTTTCTAATGTGGAGCCTTGCATCGTGTAACTATAGTGTGGGTTGTTCTTTCCTAGGTGCATAACTTTGCATTTGTCCACATTAAATTTCATCTGCCATTTGGATGCCCAGTCTTCCAAGTTATCCAGATCCTCCTGCAGTTTTCCACAATCCTCTTGGGTTTTAACAACTTTAAACAGTTTTGTGTCATCTGCAAATTTGATAACCTGACTAGTTATTCCCTTTTCCAGGTCATTTATGAATATGTCAAAAAGTAGCGGACCCAGTACAGATCCCTGGGGTACTCCACTATTCACTTTTTTCCATTGGGAATATTGGCCATTTAGCCCTACCCTCTGCTTTCTATCTTTTAACCAGTTCCCGATCCACAATAGTACACTGCCTCCTATCCCATGACTTTTTAGCTTTGCCAAAAGTCTCTGATGGGGGACCTTGTCAAAAGCTTTCTGGAAGTCCAGATACATTATATCAACCGACTCACCTTTGTCTACCTGTTTATGCACACCTTCAAAGAAACATATCAGATTAGTAAGACAAGATCTTCCTTGTCTAAAGCCATGTTGGCTGTCTCCCATTAGGCCATGACTATCTACATGTTGTGTAATTTTGTTCTTTATGATGGTTTCTACCATTTTCCCTGGTACTGATGTCAGGCTCACCGGTCTGTAATTTCCCGGGTCACCCCTGGAACCTTTTTTAAAAATTGGTGTGTTACGTTGGCGACCCTCCAATCTTCAGGTATTGCAGATGATTTTAATGAAAGTTCACAGATTACCAATAGCAGGTCTGCAATCTCATATTTCAGTTCTTTCAACACTCTGGGATGTATACCATCCGGTCCAGGTGATTTGCTACTATTCAGTTTATCAAATAGTTGTAATATATCTTCCTGGTGTAGTGATATTTCTCTCAATTCCTCTGCAGTATCACCTTTAAATACCACTTCAGTCATGGGTAACATCCCTACATCTTCCTCAGTAAAGACCGAAGCAAAGAATTCATTCAGTCTCTCTGCTATAGCCTTGTCTCCTCTTACTGCCCCTTTTACCCCTCTATCATCTAACGGTCCAATTGACTCTCTCACAGGCCTTTTGCTACGAATGTACTTGAAAAAGTCTTTATTTCGTGTTTTTGCTTCCGTAGCAAGTTTCTTCTCAAATTCCCGCTTTGCCTGCCTTATCAATGCTTTGCATTTAACTTGCCAGTGCTTGTGTTGTTTCCAGTTTTCATCATTTGTCTCTTTTTTCCATTTCCTGAAGGTTGCTTTTTTGGCAGCAACAGCCTCTCTGACCTCACCTTTAAACCATGCTGGCAGTTTTTTGGACTTTCTTCCACTCTTCTTAATGCGTGGAATACAGCTGGTCTGGGCTTCGAGGATAGTATTTTTAAATAACACCCAAGCTTGCTGTAAGTCTTTCACTTTTGGAACCGCTCCTTTTAGTTTTTTCCTAACTATATTCCTCATTCTATCATAGTCTCCCTTTTGAAAGTTAAAAGGTAATACTGTGGATTCCTTTACTATCTGTCCTCCACTAATTAAATCAAACATGATCATACTATGATCACTATTGCCAAGTGGTCCCAACACCCTTATTTCTTGCACCAGATCTGGCGTTCCACTAAGGATTAGGTCCAGTATGGCTTCCCCTCTGGTCGGTTCATGAACCAGCTGCTCCAAGAAGCAGTCATTTATTCCATCTAGAAACTTTATCTCTTTAGCTTGTCCTGCCGTGACACTGACCCAGTCGATACCGGGGTAATTGAAATCACCCATTATTACTACTCTGTTGTGACTTTTGTTAGCTTCCTTGATTTCTTTGAGCATTTCATCATCCATTTGTTCATTCTGGCCAGGCGGTCGATAGTATACTCCCACTGCCATCGCCTTCCCCTTCATAAATGATTTGACTCAATGCCCTCTCTAACATAGAGCGCAACCCCTCCACCAATTTGATCAGCTCTATCATTACGATATAGTTTGTATCCAGGTATCACAGTGTCCCACTGGTTATCCTCCTTCCACCATGTCATCCTCAATTATGTCAACTTCCAATGCTGTCATAGTAGTTCCCCTCTTTTGCACTCTTCCAATGCTGTGAAGGCTCTTCAACACCCCCCCCCAAATCCACCCCCTATGAGTAGCAATAGCTGGAGTCGAAACTGGGTCTTTCTAGCCACAGCACTCTTGGGTTGATTGGCCATCTGAATGCACACTGCCATTTTTACTAAGAAAAATAAAGACAAATTGAACTTCATTGGGCTACCTTCTCAAGCCAGATTCATGTTATATTCAAATATAAACTCTGTTCATGAAAGATACCATAATTAGAAGCAGAATATTGTTTTCACATATATTTTATCAGCACTGATAAACTGAAAACTAAGTACTTTACTGTGTCTACTACAAAATGTTTCACACTCCGAGTAAATAAAACCCCATTATTGTTGCTTAAAAAGAAGTTAAGTTGCAGTAAAGGTTTAAGATGTATACAACTTTCTCCGTGGTGCAAAGTGGAATTTTGGATATTGAATGGAGCATACAGATAAGTATAAATTGTGACCTAATGCAGAACTTATTTACATGTGATAAAGTTCAAAACGCAGCACTGGGTCGGCGATATCATTAGTAAAAACAATTTATGTTGAACCTGTTCTAACAAGACGTGTACATGGTGTAGAATGGAATACTGCATTCAACTCTGTCAACCATGAGCTGCTCCTGACATGTCTCCAAGAGAAGGGAATCCACAGTTCAGCCGTGAGTTGGTGCAAATCATACCTGACAGACAGATGGCAGCAGGTAAGAACAGGCTCCAGGACCTCCAAGCCTTTTCAACAAATGCAAGGTGTCCCCCAAGGTTCATCACTCTTGGCCCTCCACTTCAATATATACATCCAGCCCATTTGCTCAATCATCTGCTCCTTCAATATTTCCTGCCTGGTGTATGCAGACGATGTACCACTCTTCACACCATTCTCAATCAACCAGCCTGATTTCTCGACATTAACAAAATGCTTTGATGCTGTCACAGACTGGCTCCACACGCAGAGCCTCAGGATTAATTTTAACAAAACAGATGTCCTCTTCATCACCAGAAATCACTCTTTCACCCCTCCCACATCAATAAGAGTAAGAAATACCGAGCTCCTGAGCAAGCCCACCATCCGCTACTTGGGTATCACACTAGACCAGCAGCTCAACATGAAAGCACACATAAGCAACACCATCAGAGCAATCTATCACAAGATACGAACAATTCGCCACCTATGACCCCTACTGGAACCAGATGATTTCCGGATGATTTTTCAAGCATTGGTAACCCCCCCACTTCGACTACGCCAATGCTATTCTGCATGGACTCCCCAAGAACACTCTGAACCCCCTGCAACTAGCAATTTTTTATTTATTTATTTATTTAGTATACATTTTGTATACCGCTACTTCCAGCGATCAGCAGTGGTTTGATTACAGATTGGAAATTGTCAAATCATGACAGGAGATTTTTGAGGTATAAACACATTGATTAGACAGGAAAGCACAGCACACAGAGAACTATTTTACAGGGAACATGGGCTATGGAGGGTTAAGTGGCTTGCCCAAGACCACAGGAGCACCTGTGGGACTAGAAACCCCAGTCCTTCCGGCCCAAGGTTGCTGTCCTCTAGTGGGATTTGAACCCCCGACCTTCCGGCCTGAAGTACCTTGCCCCAACCACTAGGCCACTCCTCCACTCCATTATGAATGCTGCTGCCTGCATCCAGCATGGAGCCTCCAGAAGAGACCACATAACCCCAGTCTTGAAACACCTCCACTGGCTTCCGATCCACTGCAGGCTCACCTTCAAAGTATTACTACTGTTCTTCAAGGCCATCAACAAACAATCCTCCACCTCCCTCACGGACCTCATCCTCCCCACCCCTCCAAACAGGTCCAGAAGGGCATTTGATGCAAACACTCGTAATCCCCAGTGCAATAACAAAAGGCTCCCTGGCAGCAAAGAGCAGAGCCTTTGTATTTTACGCACCTACACTCTGGAATGCCCGCTCAACCACCATCCAAGCTATTACCGACCTCGCCCAATTCAGGAAGGCACTAAAGCACCACCTTTTTCTCCTACATTACTCCCAGTCCAGTGAAACATCACAACCCAACATACTCTCCACCCACCACAATGACACCACCAGAACACACTTGTCATACTGACGCAACCACATCCAGAAATACTACTGCACAAACCTGTAGATAGTTATCTAAAATGTATATAGTTTCAGAGCGTATCATGACTCCACAATCATACCTGTGGCACAACAGCTCCGTTGTATATAGTTACCCCCATTGAAACCCAAGTTGTAATACCTGTTCTCTGTAATGTACATTGCATGTTCCGCTGCATTGTACAAATTGATGTTACCTGTAAACTGCGCTGATTTTAAAGAGCGTGGTATAGAAATAATTTAAATAAATACTGTCAAAGATCAAAAGGACCATCAAATAACTGGTTAGTTTTAACAACAAGTCCAGGACCTGGATTGTTCTGACAAAACAAATCCTTTTTTTGTTAAGCAAAAATAACAAAGGTTATATTTACTCGGAGTGTTTGTGAGTAACCCTTATTGGACATTAGTTAACAATATGTTTACAGATGCACTACTTTTGGGGTTTATTTTAGAGGTATCCCCATGTGTAAATAGCAGCACAAATGCCATTTTAGAAAGGGGCTGCTTACTCGTGGTGGTACACACCATGTTCAGTTTGATAGGGGGCATGGAGAGCGCGTGGTTTATAAGGGGAATGCACACTGATATAAAAAAACATCTAGACGTCAGCATTTACAGATGCCCTGAGGCATAAATAAGTACATGCTTGAAGGGGCAACTTCTCCATCACTCCTGCCCATCACTCAGTCTCCCAACCATCTGATTTCCTCCCCCCCCCCCCCTCTTGACCTTCCCTCAGCATGAAGATCACACAACCACCCAATTCCCTCCCAGGTCTTACCCGAGTCCCTGGTGTCTAGCAGGAAGAGGAGATGACTGGTAGGAGTCATGGACACCATTTTGAAACCCAGGGCTGGAAGAGCAGGAATGACTGGGGATCCCTGCAGCTCCACTAGACACCACGGACTCTGGAAAGACAAGGGATTGGTGGGAGGTATTGGATGTCTTGGGGAGGTGGGGTATGAGGAGCTAGGCAGGGGGGACGTGGTGGGATTGCTGTCGGAGGAGAGAGGAACTGATGCTACAGGATTGGGAGGTGTGTAGAGATCAAGAGTAGTGTTTTTAAAAAGCTGCTCCCATACATGTGGGGAGAAGCTGCACTCTGTTTCCTCCCACCTGCCTCGTTTTAATGTTGCTGCCACTGTTGGATGCGGAGAAGCAATGACATGCAGTCTTGTGCATCTTTACATGTGGAGGTGGTAGGGATGAGGACAGTATCTGAATTCAAAAAAGCATGGGACAGACACAGAGGATCTCTAAAGGTGAAAAGGGGACTGTTGTAGTGGTCGATATGGAAGGACAGACTAGATAAGCCATGTGGTCTTTTTCTGTCATCATTTTTCTATGTTTCTATGTATTTTACAAGAGGCTCCGGCTATCTAAAAATCTGCAATCTCCTTCGCATTTGCATCTATCTGCATTGCATGGAAACGCAGCATCTGGAAAGATGTATGTACAGTTCCATCTCCCTAGAAGCCTAGGCAACTCTCCACTGGAATTTTTAACATTATTATTTCATGTGCTATTTTAAAATCCTTGAAGTGCTGACAACTTTATATCAAAAACACATTTTACACGCTTTCAAATGTGTAAAGGTGCTTAGGAAATCCGTTAAATGTGACCCCCGCCTGCACCCTTCTCTTCCGCACGTGTTCATAGCTGTCAAAGCCTGCATCCATCCCTTCCCTGCACCTATCTTCAGCCCTACAGATGTTCTTTATGGCGGGGCTCGGAAGGATCCTGCTATTAATACAAGCTGTCTGATTCATACAAGTGAGGGCATTTGTTCTTTCAGTTCTTGCTCAGTTGAATATGGGCTAGCATAAAATGCAGATAATTATATAATCCTATTAATAGCAACAATATTGCAGTGCTCAGTGGCTCTCAGCTCATGGGATGCCTGCAGATGGCCTGACAGGCACAAGACTGTAGGCTTCCAAATAGGTGCAGGGCTGCAGTGAGCCAGGAAACCATGGGACACAGAGATATTGCAGGATACTGGATAAAGGGAGGTTTGCTAGAGTTGGGCAGTTCAAGAGGGTGAGGGAGGCATGCCATGCTGGGGCCAAATCTCCAGGAAGGAAGTGATTAGATAGGGAAGAGGTGACATAGGAGTAATTGGGGGGATAGGATACTCTGACGAATTTCACCAATTGCCAGCTAGTGTATATATATGTATATAATAATTACATTTATTTTCTAAATCTCATTAAAACGACAAATCCAGACAAATTATAGACAACCAAATTACTTCCCCTGACCCCCCCCCCCCCCGCCCCGAAAAAAAAAAAAACCTGCTAAAAGACTTTCTGGGTCCCACCTCTATTCTGTCCCTTAGACAAAATGGCAGCTGAACTGTATCTCATTATACAGTGGAGGCACAGTTAAAATTATAAACTTCAGTACAGCCATGAGTTTAATTGTACTATCTAGGAGAAAAAAAAGTGGATGTGATAAAAAGCTTCACATATGTATCAGGTTGCAATAAAATACATTAAAGTAGCTCTCTGCATGCCCTTCCTCCAAATCAAGGATAAGAGCTCATAATGTTTTGTAGTTTCATATGCTGTAAATCATGTTTAGGTGTGTGTGTATATAGTGGGGAGGGGGAGGGGGAGTGTGATAGGTAAGAGACAATAAATATTTAATGTAATTTAATTTGGTTATTTATATTCTGCTTAACTTTAATCAGCTGGAGTAGGAGTATGATGTCAGAAAAACAATACACACAATGTAAAAGATTGTGTATATATATATATATATATACACACACACCATACTGGAGGTCATTTTAGAAGCTTTATTCTCAATTTACATGTATATAATCGGGCATATACATGTGCGAGGCATATCCACGTATAAATGACTAGTTTAAAAAGGGTCCAGTATACACGTAGATATCTTTAGTATATGGAGGTTTTGAGGGGATATATTGGAGGCATGATCTGGGTGTGGTCAAAGTCTACACATGTATTCCACATTTTACATAGGGAAAGTACCCGTAAGCCCAAAATTCACGACACTGAGATCTATACCTACCTACCCTCCGGTATGTATAAAATTTTAAAAAGTGTGCATTCCAGCCAGCCCTTTACAGAAGACATTATGTGGATCATTCTCCTTAATACCTCCCCCCCCCTCAATTAATTTCCCCCTTTCAAAATGAAACGAGTTAAAGATAGTCCACTGTAACTAATGAGCAGCATCTACAGGCCTGAAATTCAGCAGCGGCGGCTAGCACGATTATAGCAGCTAGCTATCGCCACTGAACGCTAAACCCTGAGGAATGTTCACATAATTTCTTTTTAGCCGACTGCAGTTTATTTTCTTGGCCCAAAATAGAGGTTGTAATGGTTAACTAACTAGAAACACTCCCTCATGATATTTTAGAGTGTTTTGTATTCATTTTATACATTAACAGGACAATTGGGAGGCGGGGGCTAAATCCAGTACTCGCGCTGGCGCATGTTCTTTCCTGTTCACCTCGCCTCGTTCGCTCGCTCAAACACGGTGGTTGCGACATGAACGTTCCTGTCAAATTTCAGTTTCTTGCAAGTTCATTATTACCTTTTGTTTGCTCAGTCGTAATCCAGCTTTATTCCGAAGTGGTTCACTACAGTTGTAGTTTGCAGTGCTGTGTATTTGTGATGGCTCACAGAGCCAGAGGTTGCGTCAACTCTCCGGACAGTTTTTGTTTTATTTGTGGGGAATATACCGTGAAAAAGCGGCAGAGGAACATTTCTGCATTTATTAAAAAAGTATATTTCGCCTACTTCAGTTTGAAGTTAGGCGATCAAGACAAACCGTGGGCTCCTCACAAAGTGTGCAAGACATGTGAGGAAGATCTACGCTTATGGATGAAAGGTAAAAAACAAGCATTTCGTTTCGGAATACCTATGATGTGGCTGCGTGAACAAAGAGACCACAGCAGTGACTGCTATTTTTGCTCTTGCATTGTGAAGGGATACAACTTAAAAAATAAGAACGTAATAAGTTACCCCAACCTTCCCTCAGCAATTAGGCCTATGCCTCATAGCAACGAAGTACCTGTGCCTGAACCACCAAAATCTTTGGATCATATTTGTGTGGACGGTTCTGATCATAATGAGACTCATCAGATGGCTTTTCCCGATCAGTACTTCCGAGTTTGAAACTGAACCAGATCAGAAACCTGAACTTTTATCTCAAGCTGAATTGAATGATTTAGTCCGGGATTTAGGACTCCCAAAAGATGCTGCCCAACTGCTAGGTTCTCGGCTTAAACAGAAAAATCTATTGTCACCAGGAACAACTTTTTATTGGTACCGCAACCGCGAGACACAATTTTTGAAGTATTTCAGCAAAGAGGAAGATTTGGTATTTTGCAACGATATATATGGAGTGATGGAAAGTTTAAACTCAAGTATGATCCTGCTGAATGGCGGCTGTTCATTGATTCGTCAAAAGACAGCATAAAAGGTGTTCTTCTTCATAATGGCAACACATTCGCTTCAGTTCCTATTGCTCACTCTGTTATTCTCCAAGAAAAATACGAGAATTTGGCCCTGATTCTTCAGAAGATTCGTTATGATGAGCATAAGTGGATGATTTGTGGAGACTTTAAAATTCTATCCATGCTATTAGGGCAGCAATCCGGTTTCACCAAATATCCCTGCTTCCTTTGCTTGTGGGATAGCCGGGCCCGCGACCTACACTGGGGGAAAAAAGACTGGCCAATTCGGGAGTATTTGAGACCCGGTGAGAAAAATGTTCTTCATGAGAGCTTGGTACCTCGTGATAAAATTCTATTACCACCTCTCCACATTAAGTTGGGTCTCATTAAGCAATTCATCAAGTCCCTTCCAAAAGATGGTGAGTGCTTTCGGTACCTTTGCTCAAAGTTCCCCCGACTTTCTGAAGCAAAGCTAAAGGAAGGAGTGTTTGTTGGCCCTGATATAAGGAAACTCATTTCAGATGGAGCATTCGCTGAAACGATGTCTGAGAAGGAAAAAGAAGCCTGGGATTCCTTCAAGGATGTTGTTCTCAAATTCTTGGGGAACAGGCGGGATGAGAACTACAAGGATATTGTTGCCAGGATGCTCAATGCCTTCAAAGAACAAGGCTGTAACATGAGCCTGAAAGTCCATTTCTTGCACTCCCATGTGAACTACTTTCCCGAAAACTTGGGGGCGTACAGTGAAGAACAAGGTGAAAGGTTTCACCAGGACATCAAGGACGCAGAGAGAAGGTACCAAGGAAGATGGAACACCACTATGATGGCTGATTTCTGCTGGTTGCTGCTGCGGGAAACCCCAGATGAAAAATACGCCAAGCAGCGCACCAAGAGAAGCATTCGGGGGAAGAAGAAACGGGCCCACCAGGAGATTGATTGACCCAAGAATGACTTTAAAATCTAAACTGTGTTGACAAATATCGTGTTTTTACTAAACTTTGAAATAAAAATTTGCTAGTTATTACCACAGTGTCGGATCTCATTTATTAGAATTTTATTTTCACACCATCGGGTGTTTGTCTTCATGTATTGCAGTGGTGCGGTTTGCGTTTTCTATTCTTACATACATACCTGTACAACATTTTTTGCACATTTCTTTGCTTTGCTTTGTGTCTAACCTCGCTCTTATATGCTCAATGTTTGTGCACATGTATGTGGCTGTTTTAAGTGCAGACAATTTTGCTACCATCACAGTGGTTTTGTTGACATTACTCTATTCTTATGTGCTGCCTTGTTACAATTTTCTTTATTCTTATTTGAATAACTACTAAACAATTAGTATAAAGAATTCATCCAAGAAACTTTTATCTCGATCGCACTCAATCTGAAACGTTCACCTCAAACTGCTAACCCAATGTAGCAAAAAATCTGTACGTGATGGAGCAAATTGGTTACCAGATTTGGATTCAGCGCACCAAAAAACGTAAAAATCAATCGAAACATTAGAGGCAGTTTAAAAAAAATTTTTTTTTAGTGTACCTGTGTAATTCAGTCTTAATAAGAACAATTAAATAGAAATTCATCAATACAATTTTATACTCTTGTGGTTGCCAGCTGAGTTCTCGCATGGTATTAAAAACTGTTTGATTTCATGAAGGCCTCAGGTGTCTTTTTCTTGGTCTGGTAATCTACTACAATACCTTATTCAATTCAACCTAAATATTTTAGGAAAAGCCATGTCTTCAATTTTCTCCACAATAAAATATAGATAATACTACTTTCTTTGATGTCTGAGAGTTCATTCTAGTAGAGATCTCATGTACATAATGACTTTGTCAAAAGTTTCTTTTTACTGAAATTTTCTAGGGGATGGATACCACAAATATGACATTAGAAAAGAAGTTCAGTGGAAATATTAAGATCACTTTACTGAATAATTTTATGAAGTAACGTTTTGTCATTACAATGAAATGACATTTGTGCTGTGTTCTCAAATATTTGCTTAACTGAAAAGGACCCAGTATTCATCCCACTTACTTGACATACAGTACAATTTCTCCTCCCTGCTAGCATTGATGTTATTGATAGGTAGAAGCTGCCCTCTGCTGGCAGGTCAGAGTTATGCACACATGATTCAGGATCTCTTCCACCCACCCCCCTCCATATCCTGAGGAAACCAAAGTTAAAAGGGTAGGAAATTCTACCACAGGGCTAAGATATTCATAATCAACATTAGATGAAAAGACTGAATAGAAATAGAACCTTCTCTTCTATACACAAAATCCACTGGTTCTTGGAAATAATAGGAATTCTAGACATCTAAGGCTTTCTGGGAAATTGAAATGTTTGGGAAAAAAAGGGGGTGTCAGAAAACCGCCTGTGAAACGTACGGTACAGGAAAGGTTTTGTTCCACTAACATCTGAGTTTTTTCTGATGTAAATTACAGGGCAGCTGGGAGCTAAAATTCCCTATTAGGAGGTAAAAAGTCAAAAGTTGAGATCTACACAGATAAATGAAGGAGTTGCATTTGTAAAATGGCTGATGGCACTGTACATGGATTTTTAGCCATCTAAAACTAGGTAACTAAGATCATAAAGTTCGAAAATTTGACCTCATGAAAAAGTAGCTTTTCTGAGGGATTTTTTTTTAAGTAGCTGCCTAGTGGTTAGAGCAGGGCTTAGAACCAAAGAAGCTAGGATTCAAATCCCACCAATTCTCCTGACGACCTCTCTCTCGGGAACTGTCCATACAAGCATTCCCTAAGCCTAGATATCTCCACAGCTGACACTACCTCACCCTCAGCAAATTAACCTTTTCCCATGTCCCTGGAAAATCCTCACTCATCTCACTCTGGCTCTCCCCATTCCCCAATAACAGAGTAGAGGAGTCACCTAGTGGCTATGGCAGCAACTTGTAATCAGAAAGACCAGGGTTTGAATCCCACTGACTCTCCTTGTGGCCCTTGGGCAAGCCACTTAACCCTCCATTGCCTCAGGAACAACCTTCGATTGTAAGCCCAACAAGGAAAGACCTACAATACCTGATTGTAACTCGCCTTGATCTACTACTGGAAAGCTGTGAGCTAAATGCTAAAATAAATAAATTAGCTACCTAGAACATCTTTCTTGGATTGTTAGCCTAGTCAAATAAAAAACAAGGACATGTTAGATACCTGGAAAAGTAGAGTAACCCATCTATTCTGTATACTAATTATCCTTAGAGATGTTTGTGAATATTGGTAGCTCAGGTTGGAGATTCTGGTGTTGGGTTGTTCTCTGAGCTTGGCAACTTGATTGCAGATGTTTCATCCCCATTTGAAGTGACAGTGTTAGGATCAGGATGGTAATATGCTCAAATGCTTGCTGTTGTACTTCTATTGGGTTCTGCATGCTGTTGGCTGACAAAGAGGGCTTTGATTGGTTGGATTGAATGGATACTCGTATGCTCTTGGTTGATGTAGAATGTTCTGGGTGGTTGGTTTGAATGGGCGAGCATCAACATTCTCGTTGGTTGGTTTCTCTGAAGTTTGTTGTAGTGTACCATTTTTGAGCATCATTGAGGGTGTCTCAACTCTTTAGTCTGTAGGGACTGGTAGATTGGGTATATATCAATGTGTGTGTTTATTGACTGTCATATAGAAACTACATGAACAGAATACTGTAGCTCGGTTACACATGCAAAACATAGACTGTCAGCAAACATAGAACAGATCACAATTTTAAGTGCTGATAGTTCACAACTTATACATGTAAATCTCAGCACTTATACATAAATATGAGCCATTTCCTTATCGTTCCTACAGTTCAGTCCTCCACCTCTGGGTTGTGCACCTCCTCCTGCAGCCTGGAGACTGGACTTGCCAAAGCGTTGACGTCACTGGATAAGATCTGGTGCACACTCCCTTCCTCTCCAGTGTGTCCAGTCTCCATGCAGCAGGAGGATCTAGTGAGCCTAGGTGCTGGGCTCACTTGAGGAACTCATAAGGAGCCTTAGTGTAGTTAGGGGTAGTTTAGTTGGGATTTTGGATTTTCTTTCCCACTACCTTTCTTTTCTTTTTGGGGAGTTACTGTTCCTTTAAAAAAAAAAAAAGTGGGACCGGTGAACAAGCACTGCCTCAGCTGCCGGTTCCTACCTGCCTCTGATCTCCGGGGCTGTGGGCTCATATTCAGGTCTCTCTCCCTGGACTGCACGGGGGAGAGCCCTTGAGCAGGACCGGAACGGCGTCCTTGTCGAGGTCAGGGAGCCAGTCTGCATTTGCGGGCAGCAGCGTTTACGCGGGAGGCTCGCTGGCGGGAGATTGCTCAGCTGTACAGCAGTCCTGCTAGCTGGAGCCCCGTGGAAGCCACGTAAGTTTCTGTGAAGGGCATACCCCCTTTCGGTGGGGTTTGGGGGGATCGTTGCCCTGGTCCGCGGCAGAGCGTGATGCCTTGTTTGCTCCCTCTGCTCACGCGGTGAATTTTGGCACCCTTTTCTGCCGCGCTCAGCTGCCGGCGACCATTTTAGCTTCGGGCGCGTTTTTTCCACCGCGGCTCCAGTCAGCTCTGCGCTTCGACTTGTTTCAGATTTTTTCCTTTTTTTCTTCAATTTGACCCGGTCTGCATCGAGAGGACTTCCTTTTTTTTTTGCTGTCCTTGTCCCGGGGTGTTTTTTTTCTTTCGTTTTAGAACACAGCAGAAAAAAACAAAAAAACAACAGAAAATAGAAACAGAGGTTAAAGGAAGCAGGCTTGCGTTTGTGAGCAGCTACAGAGCCCAAGATTCCCTTTCAAGAGTGGGGTCTCTGGGATGGCGTCCCGACCCCAGTGCGTCCTCTGTGGTTCACGCAGAGGTACGGTGGCGGAATCCGGGGTTTGCAGGGCTTGTGCCTCGGGGTCTGCCAGCATGGAACGGCAGATAGAGGCCAAGCCATGCCAGGATCTCCAGCCGGCGGCAGTGGTCCCCGAGGATGACTTGGCATTGGCTTCCTTGTCGGGGGCTCCCCAGGAGGCTGCGGCTGGGCTTCCGGCCTCTTTTCCAGCCCTGGAGTCCCCTTCTCTGTTTGGAGGTTTCTCCCCCGACTTTGTCTTGCTCATGCACCAAGCGTTCTGCAGACAACGCCAGGGGCTCTTGCCGGAGACAGGGGATAGGTCTTCAGTCGCTCCTCAGGCCACCGTAGCTGGTGGCCTCTCAGCGTCCCCCAGGCCATCTAAGAGATCTCGGACACGCAAACTCTCCCCTTCCTTCAGGGAGGCGATCGATTCGGATGCGGAGGACCGCGATTTGGAGGCGGATATCGAAGATCTAGAAGAGGGGGAGATTCCAGAGCCGGAGGATCAGGCCATAATTGTCCGGATTTTCCGCAGGGAGGAACTCACTGCTCTTATCACCGAGTCCCTCCAGATGTTGAACTTGGCGGCTGTTTCTCCGACGGAGGAGGTGGGGGTGGAGGACCCCATCATCCAGGCGGAGAGGCAGACCCAGGTGGTTTTTCCGGTCCACAGGGTGGTGGAGAAGATGATACAGGACGAGTGGGATCAGCCCGAGGCTGCGCTCCGTGATATCAGGACGCTGAACAGACTCTATCCTCTGGCTGAGAAGGACAAAGACCGTTTTAAATCCCCCCGAATTGATGCAGCGGTCTCGGCGGTTACCAAGAAGACCACTATCCCTGTGGAGGGTAGTGCCGCCTTAAAAGATGCACAGGATAGGAAGGTGGACGGACCTTTGAGGCCGACGCCTTGTCATTGCAGGCTTCTATTTGTGGAGCTTGGGTGGCCAGAGCATGTCTCCGATGGTCTCAGCGGCTGCGACAGTCCTCTGGATTGGACCAGGAGGGGACGGCGGAGCTGGATCGCTTGGAATCCTGTGCCGCGTATCTGGCAGATGTTCATTATGATTTGATTAGGGCCCTCGCTAACAGCATGGCTTCCTTAGTGGCGGCGCGCCGCTCCCTGTGGTTGCGGAGCTGGGCAGCAGATGGCTCTTCTAAATCCTGTCTGAGTAAACTGCCCTTTAAGGGCAAGTTACTCTTTGGAGAGGATCTGGATAAGCTGGTAAAGGATTTGGGTGAGTCCAAGGGCGGCAGGCTCTCGGAGGACAAACCCAAGCCAAGTAGGGCTGCGCCGTCCTTTCGGGGCCAGTCCGGGAATTTTCGACGGTTTCGGACGTCTCGACTGGACGGCGCCCAGAGAGGTAGATTTCCATACAAGGGCCAGAGTTTTCGGGGCTTTAGGGGGCAAGTAGAGGATTCGCAGGAGCCTCCTCCTCCGCGACTGGCAGAAAGCCCCAATGAAGGGTTGCGGGTCCCAGTGGAAAGCGCTCCGGTGGGGGGAAGGCTGCGGGAGTTTCTTTCTGCTTGGACCCAGATCACCACGGACCAGTGGGTGTTAGAAATCATCCGCGACAGGTATGCTCTGGAGTTCGCCTATCCGGCCCGAGATTCCTTTGTGATGTCTCCCTGCAGAAATCAGAGCAAGGCCCTGGCAATTCGTCAGACCCTCGATCGCCTGTTGCGCTTGCGGGCCGTCCAGCCCATTCCGTTGGAAGATTACGGGTTGGGTCGGTACTCAATCTATTTCGTGGTGCCCAAAAAGGATGGGTCCCTACGTCCCATTCTGGATTTGAAGGGCGTAAATCGCTGTCTGCGGGTGCCACACTTCAGGATGGAAACTTTGCGTTCCGTTATTGTGGCGGTGCGAAAAGGGGAGTTCTTGACCTCCCTAGACCTCACGCAAGCGTATCTTCATATTCCGATCAGAGAGGGTCACCAAAGGTTTCTCCGGTTCGCTCTCCCCTGGGGGCATTTTCAATTTCAAGCATTACCCTTCGGTCTAGCTACGGCTCTACGTACCTTCACCAAGATTATGGTGGTGGTGGTGGCGGCGTTGCAAAAAGAAGGCATTTTGGTTCACCCCTATCTCGACGACTGGTTGATTTGGGCAAAGTCCGAGGCAGAGAGTGTGCGAGTGACAAACAGAGTGGTACAGTTTTTGCAGCATCTCGGATGGGTAGTCAACCCGGCCAAGAGTCATCTTGCTCCGACCCAGGAGCTCGAGTATCTGGGGGTGCGGTTCGACACCCGGTCTGGGACGGTATTTCTGCCTCATCACCGGGTCCTGGGCCTGCGGAGTCTTGTCAGCAGATTCCACGCAGCCAAGGTGCCCTCGGCGTGGGAGTACCTGTGCGTGCTCGAGACAATGGTGGCAACCCTAGAGGTGGTGCCCTGGGCTCGGGGTCACATGCGGCCCTTGCAGCGGGTGCTTCTCCGCCGCTGGTCCCACCAGTCAGACTCATTGAGCAAGCGTCTTCCCTGTCCTCCACGGGTCCGGCAGGCGTTGCAGTGGTGGCCCGTGCCCGCGACGCTTCGGGCGGGCATGCCCCTGGAACAGCCTGTCTGGGTTCCGCTGATGACGGATGCGAGTCTAGCGGGCTGGGGAGCCCACTGCTGCGATCAGTATGCGCAGGGCCTGTGGTCCGCCCAGCAGGGCGGTTGGTCCATCAGCAGACTGGAGCTGAGGGCAGTTTTGCTGGCGCTCCAGGCCTTCGAGTCAATGGTGGTCAGTCGGGCGGTCAGAGTGCTGTCGGACAACTCCGCAATGGTAGCCTACATCAACCGTCAGGGAGGGACCGGCAGCGTAGCCATGGAAGAGGAGGCGGAGTTGC
Source organism: Ichthyophis bannanicus (assembly GCA_033557465.1). Classification (NCBI taxonomy): domain Eukaryota; kingdom Metazoa; phylum Chordata; class Amphibia; order Gymnophiona; family Ichthyophiidae; genus Ichthyophis; species Ichthyophis bannanicus. The sequence continues at coordinate 70,764,652 of CM066050.1, read as the reverse complement.
TGTTCTCTTGGGTGGAGCAGCGTCTTCCAGCACTGTCCTCGGCGCACATTGCGGGAAAGGACAATGTGACGGCGGATTTTCTCAGCCGGGTCCAGGTGGACACGGGGGAATGGGAGCTCAATCCCCAGGTGTTCGCTCAGATAGTCCGTCGATGGGGACCCCCGATTATGGATCTCATGGCAACCTTCCAGTCCGCAAAGGCGAGCCGATTCTTCAGCAGGCGGTGGGAAAGGATGTCGGAAGGGATCGACGCCTTGATGCAGCGGTGGCCGAGACACGGCCTCCTCTACGTTTTTCCGCCTTGGGCCTTGATAGGTCGCGTGGTGCAACGCATCGAGGCTCATCCCGGAAGGGTGTTGCTGGTGGCTCCGGACTGGCCGCGGCGGCCGTGGTACGCGGACCTGGTCCGTCTGCTAGACGGCGAGCCGTGGAGGATGCTGGATTTGGAAGATCTCTTACTCCAAGGTCCGCTTCGGATGACTCAAGTGAATCGATTCTCGCTTACGGTTTGGCCATTGAAAGGGCGAAGTTGAGGAAGAAAGGCTACTCAGGCTCGGTGGTGGCGACGCTGCTGCGCGCCAGGACGAGGTCAACGTCCTTGGCTTATATTCGGGTATGGCGCGTTTGAGGATTGGTGTTCGAGGCGGCAGATTCGCGTGGCTACGGCCTCCGTGCCAGTGGTCTTGAACTTCCTACAGGACGATTTCGACAAGGGATTGGCGTCGAGTTGCTTGAGGGTACAATTAGCGGCCTTGGCCTGCTATAGGGGCAAGGTGCAGGATGTCTCGTTGGGAGCGCACCCGGATGTGTTGCGTTTTCTAAAGGCGGTATCGAAGCTGCGGCCCTGTCGTTGGGTTCTGGTGCCTCCATGGGACCTCAATCTGGTCTTGGGGGCGTTGGTTAAGGAACCCTTTGAGCCTTTGAGTTCGGCAACGGTGAAGGATCTAACCTTGAAGACGGTGTTCTTGGTGGCCATCTGTTCCGCGCGGCGCATTTCGGAGTTACAAGCGCTTTCTTGTAGAGAGCCATTTCTGTTTTTTTCAAAAGAGAAGGTGGTCCTGCGTCCGGTGCCCTCCTTTTTGCCTAAGATCATCTCTCTGTTTCACCTTAATCAGTCGGTCTCCCTCCCGGTGCTTTCCTCTGGGCAGGACTCTTCTTCGGCGGAACCGTTACGTCGGTTGGATCTTAAGAGGGTGTTGCAGCGTTATTTACAGGTCTCCACGTCCTTTCGTAAATCGGATCGTCTGTTCGGCGGACCTCGCAAAGGTGAGGCGGCAGCTAAAGCTTCCATTTCTAGATGGATTAGGGAAACCATTGCGTCTGCGTATCTTCTTCAGGGACGCGCGGTACCGTCGGGCTTGCGGGCGCACTCTACTAGAGCGCAGGCGGCCTCTTGGGCGGAGCTCGGCTTGGTTCCCCCGGCGGACATTTGCAAAGCAGCGACGTGGTCTTCTCTTCACACGTTCAGTAAGCACTATCGTCTGGACGTGCTGGCGGCGGGGGACGCCTCCTTTGGTTCCGCGGTTTTGCGTGCCGCGTTGAACACTGCTCTGTTACATCCCAGAGGTGGAGGACTGAACTGTAGGAACAATAGGGAAATGATAATTACACTTACCTGGTAATTGTAGTTCCTTGAGTGAGGACAGTTCAGTCCTCCTTCCCGCCCGGACTACTAGGGGAGATGTGTTTTCTCTTGGATCGCCTGATTCAGTCACAGGTAGGTCCTACTCCTTACTGTCGTGTTTCTGTCTGTCTCCTTTCTTTCTATGAGGGGGTTTGCAGGGACCGGTACTGAGCAACGTTTGTTCCATGTTGGTTTTTAGATAGTTATAGTTGCTTAAGTTGATATTATTCCTTATTGGCTACTTATTGGTTGCTCCTTTGAGTGTGCTTTGTCAATAGTTCACTGGAGAGGAAGGGAGTGTGCACCAGATCTTATCCAGTGACGTCAACGCTTTGGCAAGTCCAGTCTCCAGGCTGCAGGAGGAGGTGCACAACCCAGAGGTGGAGGACTGAACTGTCCTCACTCAAGGAACTACAATTACCAGGTAAGTGTAATTATCATTTTGCAAACTTTAGACGTAGGTTTTGATAGTTAACTACAGAGGGCTGCAGATGTAAATCCCAATGTGGACCTTACATCTGCAATCCCTACATGAAATGGGGAATACACGTACAGATTTTAATCTTGCCCAGGCCATTCCCAGATCACGCCCCCAGTATGCCCCCTTGAAGCTTCCATATACAAAGGACATTTATGTGTAAAGCAAAGCTTATCTAAAATTATTTACATATGGGTGCAATTTATATGTGTATATACCTGATTGTACACATGCAAATCATGAATAAGGCTTTTAAAATAACCCTTCTAGAAATGTAACTTCCTTAGTGTGTCCCAATCAACCCTGGGGTAATAGTCTCTCATTATTAATGGTGTTAGACAGTGAAATGCTATCATAAATTAGTTAAACTATTTATCTTGGCCAGATAATAGATACCCCCACTGCTGTTCTATTCCCCATCACATATGGAATTTCTACCCATCCAGATTCCATGGAGCATTTTGTTTCTTGGACTCTATACTTTCTTGACCTATAATACCACCCCATCAATTTGATTTGCCATTTCATTTTGATATAATTTGTGCCTTGAGGCAAATTAGTCCTGCTGCAGTATATCATTGGTTAGCCGTCTCCTACCAGATCTCTAAAATGCCAGTTATTTTTATTTAGTTGCATATATTCTGACGGTCATTTTAGAAGCCCCAATTACGTCTGAAAATGGGCACTTAGTTGTGCAACTCAGAGATCCATCCCTACAGCTGTTTTAGAAAGCTGAATATATATACTGTAGATGTCCCTGGTGCGAGAACACCATGTAGCACAAGAACTTGGTGGCGATGTGCCCTGTGTGGAGCAAGGGAGATGCACATCACGCTGTAATTTCAGAACAGCATAAGCATGTCTGGCCTTAGCTGTTGAGGCATCCATAACAATGAATAAAGTGCAAAAAATGCTTGTTTCATAGCTGCAATGGTTTCAGGGGGAACAGCAAAATGCACTTTCATCACCACTGTTAATATATCCTGGCCAAAGAAACCTGCATGGAAATAGATATACCAAACATATTACTGACCCACCTATGAACATCTGAGTATCTGAAACGGCAGGCCAGGATGTGCTATTCTCTTAACATAGATGCCCCCTTTATGAACCACCCCGACTGGGATGTCTAAGTACCCGGTTTTAAAGGCGTGCGATACAGGACCATCCATATTTATGAAATACTCTACACCCATGTCTGTCTCCAGAACTGGTAACTGTGACATTCATTTTTTGAGGTGGAGATATAAGTGCCTTCTGAAATCTCCATATGTGCCTCCCTTCACTGCTGCACTCTACCAGATTTTTGGATGTTCTGCTCTGAGCTTCCCCGCTTCGTCCTAGTCATCCCTTCTAAAATGCCACTTAATACGTCTGCCATCTTAATTTTTAGACTTTTGACATTTGCATACAGACCATTCAAAGCGTGCTTTTTATTTGTCTTCAGAATTTGCCTAGTAGTTGATAGGGGTAAACTAGAATCCTTTGTATCTTGTAAGATCTTTATTAAAATACACCTCAGCTGCTTTTACATTTCTCTGTGTAAAATATGTAGATGGGAACCTGAAGGAGAGCTCCTTTAAGGTCTGTTTGGCTCCCAAGTCTGGGTCATTTGCAGGGCCAGCTTCAGAGGGAGCTGGGGAGGGCCGAGGCCCCGGCTCACCACGGTATAGACGCAGGACTGAAGAGCGGGGTTTTCCTTCATTGAGTCCAGCAGCTGTGTTCTCATGGAGCCCGCTGGTGCACCAGAGGTTAAAGGGCATTTCCTGTTTTCCGGCACTCAGCAGGCTCCATGAGAACACAGCTGCTGGACTCCGTGAAGGAAAACCCCACTTTTCAGTCCAGCGGCTGTACAGAAGTGATCCAGGGCCTTAGCTGGCTCCTTCTGTGGTGTCTTGAAGTCCAATATCTGAGAGTCTTAGTAGCAGCTGGTGGTGTGAGATTGAGTCAAGGGCAGAGGTTAGGTCAAGGAATATTAGGAGAAAGCAGTTGTTGGGGTTTTGTGTGCAGGTTATGAATGTATTTAGTAGGTGAGGAAGGTTTCAAATCCATCGTATTGTCAGAACCCGTGTTGATGGAGGTCTAGGTGTGTGTGTTCGGTGAGATGGTCTTGGAGTTGTGTAAGGTCTATTTTCGAGATAAACGGGATGCTGGATATTGGTCTGTAGGACTTGGACTTGGGGGAAGATAGGTCAAGCTTTGTACTTTTTAGAAGAGGCCGGATTGATGAAAGCTTCAGCAGGTTTGGCATAAGGCCTAAGCTCAAAGAGGAATGTACTGTGCACATTAGGTATGCGCTGAGATGGAATCTTGTGAGCTTTATCCATGACACAGGACAAGGGTCCAGTGGGGAGGTGGTTGTTTCAATGTTCTTGAGCAAAGGGAGCTGGAATAGAGTCCATAGCTTCTGAGGTGTCACACTAGGGTCAGATGACATTGAGAATTGATCTGCTGGAGGGGTGTTTAGCGAGTAGATAGGAGGCAAGCTTCAGGGGGCATATTTGTTCTTGCAGATTTTCTTTACGAGGCTCCTTTATGAGGGATTTTGCTATGGAGAAGAGCTCTCTGGGTTTATTTATTGCACCAGTGATGAGGTTGGAATAATATTCTTTTTTACGTTTTAGAGTTTCTTCATTGTATAGTTTAAGTTTTTCCATTAAATAACTATCAATCCCACCCCCTCACTGGCAGAAAACCATGTCTCAGTAATAAAAACACAAATAAAACCTTAAACCTTTTGATCACTTATTAAACACCTATATAGACCATCAGCCTCATTTTGAGGCTCTCTTCTTTCTCACTTCACTCTTTGGGCTGGTTTTAGTACTGCAAGTAGTGAGTGCTTCTTCTTGGACTACCCAGTTAGTGCCACTGAATATCCCCAGAGACCACTGGAAAACATGCCTGGTTGAAACTGGGTTGGTCTGCAGGCAGAGCAGGGGCAGTGAGCCACTATCTGGTTAGTAGTGATATTCAGCTGCTAATGGTATAACTTAAGTGATTTCAGTTAGGACACATGAATAGGTCTCCTAACTTTAACTGCTGTGCACTACCCAGTTAGCAGCTGAATATCACTACTAATCACATAGCAGAATTGGTGAGTGGACAGCAGAAACTAGATCTCTTCTGCAGCTGGTTTTAATTAAAGTGGCATAGCATAGGGAAGGAGCAGAAAAAGACCACAGCCACTCCAGAAGAATCTTTAACCAACAAGGCTCCTTCCCTGTGCCGCTCTGCTGTTTATGGAGCATGCTCCTCCCTTCTGATTCTTTAATTACTTTATTTTGCCTAGCTGCTGAATATGCTCCTCTACATCCTTAATACCATAAATCAAAATATACCACTTGTTACCAACCAATTTAGCATTTGCCAATAAGCAACCTAGGCTAATCCCATTTTGCTTAATCCATTGGCAAGAACCAGAACTTACATCTACATGCCTCAACCAATGTTTGACAACTTAACTAATGCCTCTTCTTCCACTCCCTTCCCTCACCCAATCTATACCATAACATCCTCACCCAATAACCCATAGAATAACCATATTCCCCTTCAGTTTTCACAAAGGAATAACCAAACTTAATAGACAAATCCAAAATAAAAACAGTCCTAAACACCAAACCAATTACACATACAGTATCAGCAGTCATTCCCTGAATCCAAGAGCATGCCAAGGGATGTGCTAAAAGGCACACTCCTTGGCCGTGTTCATTAGCTGGAGCTCACCAGGTGGTGGGCCTGCCTAGACTAAGTTGGAGACAAGGTCTCCAAAGTCATGGTTTGACAAGCTGTGTTGAGGAGTGAGGCTAATTACCATTTCCACAATGGGAGGCTCCTGTTCCCTCCACCCTGGCTCCATCAAGTGCCCTTATGTTAACTGCATTAAAAATATTTATTGTGTCCCTGCCAAATGAATATTTGCTTATTCCAACTGCATTATAGATGTTCTAATGCATCCCTGTAATTTTACTTTTGCCTGATTGGCCATGACATCCAAGGGAGACACTCTACAGTCAACCTGCCCACTTACAGCAGGTCCCCTCCCCCCCATATCAAAATGAGTTTGATACCCATGGATTAAAGAAATTGACTTGACTGGTAATTCAATATCAATGAACGCTGGGAGGTCTAATGCTTACCGCAGTCTTAAAAAGGAAAGATCTAACGGCATGTTTATGCACTGATAACATGCAGTTGTGTTGCCAAATTAGCGCAAAAGCCTGTGCTAATAATCAAGAGTATTTGCATCTGTCCTCTTGTCAATAGCGCGATGCTGTGCTTTAGCATTGTGCTAACTGGCATGTCAGTGCACGCAATACCACCCATTGAAGTGGAGTTAAGTGCACCCACACTAATGGTAACAAGTGGGCAAGCGTGTGCCTAACATGTCTGTGCTAACCGTGATGCACTGTCAATGCCCATGTTATGTCTCTAACCTGCCCACACCATGTCCAATCACGTACTGACCAGTCAGCACAGGACTTTTAGTGTGGGACCCTGTGTTAACTTTGACATGTGCTAAGGGCACTATGCTATGCTCAAGCTACTGATTATAGCCCCTTAGTAAATAAGCACTCTAAATCCAAGGAAAGGTTCAAATTATTGTCCAGGGGCAACCATGCCAATGTTAATACAATATGTGTAAGTTGCAACTGCATCTCATTTGCACCAATATCTCCACATCTAGGATCTGTAAGAAGGCTTAGTATAACAAGCCAACCTTCAGTTAAATTGAAGCCATTTAGGATATATCGAAACAGAGAGAGTTGAATATGGTAAATATTCTTTGAGTATATAGAGAGAAGTTGTTTTCTAGAGACCTTTTACGAAGAGGCCTTCCAGTTAGGAGGCAATTGTTTTAAATAGGTGTTAAAACCAAGCGACAGATCAAACGGGCAACTTGAAAGGCTTCCTCTATCAAACCAAGGGCAGTGTGAATCACTCAGGAAAATTAAGAAATTGCCTTAGAGGCACAGAAATAAATAGGTCATCCCTCCCACCCACTCAGATAATTGACTTAATCTACTCCTAAGGCCTAATAACCTGCTGACGAAGATAATCAGTGAAACCTGAAAGTAAGATTACCCCCTTCTCCTTAACCAGATAATCTTACTCACTTTCAGGTTTCACTGATTATGATTAGATTAAGTTCTTGCAGCTCACCTTGAGGGGAACACTAAAAGGTCCTTTATACTGTTGGTAAGGTTTGCCTTTTTGAAGATGATACCAAAATCTGCAATAGAGTAGACAACAAGAAGGAATTGATAACACGAGGAGGGATCTAGCTAAGCTTGAAGAATGGTCGAGAATTTGGCAGTTGAGATTTAATGCTAAAAAAAAATGCAGGGGCATGCATTTGGGCTGCAAAAATTCAAGGAAGTGGTACAATGTAGATGGTGAAGTACTTCTGAACAAGAAAGAAGAGTGGGACCTGGGCCTGATTAAGATCATCAGAACTAACGTGGCTAAACAGGTAGAAAAGGCAACGGTGAAAACTAGAAGGGTGCATAGGGAGAGGAATGGCCAGCAGAAAAAAAGGTGATGATAGTGCCTGTATGTCTCTGGTGCGACCTCATTTGGAGTATCGGGAGCAATTCTGGAAAGGACACCTTCAAAAGATATAAACAGGATGGAGTCGGTACAGAGAATGGCTACTAAAATGGTTAGTGGTCTTCATTAGAAAGCATATAGGGACACAGACTTAAAGATCTTAATATGTATACATTAGAGGAAAAGAGGAAATACGATAGAGGCATTTAAATACCTCCATGGCATAAATGCACTAGAGGAGAGCCTCTTTCGATTGAAAGCAAGCTCTGCAATAAGGGGACATAAGATTCAGGTGAAAGGGGATAGACTCAGGTATAATATGCAGAAATATTTCTTTGCAGAAAGAGTTGTAGATGCGTGGAAGTCTCCGTGTGGAGGTAGTAGAGACGAGGACAGTATCTGAAGTCAAGAAAGCATGGAAGAAACACAGAAGATCTCTAAAGGAAAAAATGGGATTATTGTAGCTGATATGGAAGGGCAGACAGGATAGGCCATATGGTCTTTTTCTGTGTAACTGCTTTTACACACCTATGTAATCTAGCTAGAGACTCTTTTTTTTGACTGTGTAAATTGAGGGGGGCTGTACCCTTCTGGACAGCACTTTGTACACCCAGATGTTCAGCTTTATATTAATATACCTTCTTGCACCGTGCCTTACAGATAAAGTTTCTTTTATTTGAGTTCAGCATAAAATTCACAGCAGCTTCACATCCTTGTCACAGTTCATTTCTCCTTCTAAACTTGCAGCTGCAGTCTATTTTCAGCTTCAGAGACTAGCATTACTGCATTACTTTGACCTGTTACTTAAATATAGAAAAGCAAAACCTGAGTAATACATGGTTAGTGATGTGAAACAAGGTGGTCAGTATAAAAAACACCGATTACCTGGGTGTATAATACAGAAGCTGATACAGGGAACCCAACACATGTTGTTGTTAAGTGCCGTCGAGTCTGAGTCGACTCATGGCGACCCTCTGGATAGCTATCCTAAATTGTGTTCAGTCTTCAGTCAGGCGGCTCATTGTTGACAGACTGGTACCCGTGGCTGCTGCTGTTGTATCGATCTATCTCATTGCCGGCCTTCCTCTTTTGCACTGAGCTTCTATCTTGCCAAGCATGATGTCTTTCTCTAATGATCTCTCTCTTCGCATGATGTGTCCAAAGTATGAGAGTCGAAGTCTTGTCATCTGAACTTCTAAAGAAAGCTTAGGTTTGATCTCCTCTAATACCGACTGGTTTGTTCTTCGGGCATTCCATGGTATACACAGTATTCGCCGCCAGCACCATAATTCAAAGGCATCAATTTTCTTCCTATCTGTCTTTTTCACTGTCCAGCTTTCACATCCATATGATGTTATTGAAAATACCATGGCTTGAACAAGTTGAATCTTGGTATGGAGAGAGACATCTCTGCTCTTGAGAATCTTATCTAGGTCTTTCATAGCCATTCTGCCAAGAGCAATGCGTCGTCTGATTTCTTAACTGCTTGTTGCTTCTTTATTGATAGTTGATCCAAGTAGGTTAAAGTTGTTCACGATTTCAATTTCTTTTCCTTCAACGATGAACCTGTTGATTATGCCAGTTGTCATGATCTTTGTCTTCTTTACATTAAGGTGCAGGCCTATTTTGAGACTGTTCTTTGATTGTGAGAAGCAAATTTTCAGATCATCTTCACTTTCAGCCAGTAATTTGGTATCATCAGAATAGCGAAGGTTGTTGATGAGTCTTCTACCAATCTTCACACCTCTGTTGTCTTCATACAATCCTGCTTATCTGATGATTTGTTCTGCATATAAATTAAACAGGTAGGGGGAAGTATGCAGCCTTGTCTTACACCTTTGCTTATTTTAAACCATTCTGTTTCTCCTTGTTCCGTTCGAACTGTTGCTTCTTGATCAATGTACAGATTGTGCAAGAGAATGGTCGGGTGTTCTGGTATACCCATGCTTCTTAATGTGGCCCAGAGTTTCTCATGGTTTACACAGTCAAAAGCCTTTCTATAGTCGATAAAGCACAAATAGATATCCTTTTGGTATTCTTTAGTCTTTTCAAGGATCCATCTCACAACCACAATGATGTCTCTCGTTCCTTGCCCAGTCCAGACAAGTGGGGCATACCAAAGCTATGACTCCACTGAGTGGGAAGACAACCTAGCACCATAGGCCATGCCCAAGCATAGACAACCAAGTGGTAATGCTTTACAACAGCAGAAGGAGATGCCCACATTGCTGCCCAACAAATGTCTGCAAGGGCTACCAAGCTCCACTCCGTTCATGAAGGCACTTGTGCAGTCTCCAGGCGCAAGTCAGCAAAGCTGGCCGTGAGCATCTGCTGGGAAGCAATGAATGCAGAAAAGCTGCATTCTAGTGCCAGCATACAAGACACCCACGTGGGCGTGGGGCCCTGGGATGCTGATACCGGGGTCACCGGATCGGGCGTCGAGGAGGAGAAGGGGGTCCTCACCGTGACGGCCTTCAGGATACTGGGCGCCTTCGCCAGAGGCCTCAGTTTCTCTGTGAGGTACCTTGCAGGGCCGCTCCTTGTCTGACTCTTGGGAATGCCGAATGGGGCTAAGTGACCGGGTGCGGGAGTGCTCACGCTTGTCAGGGGCCCCAGAGAGCGACTTCGAGGCCACCTTCTTTTTGCGCCATTCCACCTCGGGGGACCCCTGGTCCGAATGCCATCTGGAATGTGGTGCTGCAGGGGGAGAACCCACCGGAGGGGAGACGACCGAGGGTGCCACCGGGGACTCTAAGGCAGCCTTTCGAAAAATGTCTTTGGACTTCTGCTTACACCTGAGCAGGGCCTTAGAGGACATTTTCTTGCAGAGCGAACAGAGCTCTGGGTCATGGTCGGCTCCCAGACACCCTAGACAGCAGTCATGAGTGTCCGTAAGTGACATGTTCGTAGAGCATCTATCACATTTTTCAAATCCGGTGGCCATGGGGGCAAAAATGGCCCCTGCAAGGTCGAAGACCCACATGGCCAGCGGTTGGAGAGAAAAAAGGGTGCGAAGCCCGGGAAGAAAAAATTTAGAAAGGGTATCCCTGCAAGCTCCAAAAGAGAGCAAGGGGAGGACGGGTAGAGAACCGCTGCAACCGGAAAAAAGAAATATAGCCTTTTAAGGAGAGGAAAACGAAAACCTTTTACGAGTGACGAGGACATGGATGTGCATCCGAAGGGCTCCGCGGAAAAAGGGAGACTGAGCAAGATGGTACCCTTGGGCAGGAAGAGGACCACGCATATGTGAAAGCAATCCCAAAGGCTTTCTTTGAAAGCTGGGGAATTGCTCTGCGCGGGCTCCGTTGGTGCCGACGTCACCCATAAATGAGGACTGACTTCCTGATTGTTCCTGGACGAAAACAGCATTACAATATATACATGACAAGGGAGGGAACATTATAATATCAAACAAATGAGAGAATGGATATCCTAAATATTCAACACTAAACGGAAGAGGAGGACCAAAGAAAAAAGGAAACTAACTCAGAGGCAGCAGTTACCTGTGATATAGCTGACCACATATATGACAAAATCACACAAGGAGCAATGCAAGTGTGATGTCCTTATGGTTCGGCTATAGTTCAAAAAAGAGCCGCTAAAATAAAAACTCAATGGTAAAACCTATGAGAGAAGATAAAAGGTTGCTATACAAGGGAGATTTCACATATGTCCAAATAGTAAAAATTAAATAAAACATCTACACCTTAAAATATCAGAAATTCCAATAAGTATGAACATGGAAATGCTGGAAAAATATTGTGCCCAAGTAAAGATGTATCACAACTTATACATCTTAAAATATGTCTTGTCATAATACATGGTGGGTGTATTAAAATGTTCCTAATTAACGATACTCAAAGGCACAGTAATGCCAGGAGTTGTTTTAATATCTAAGGAGCGATGTATGATAACTTGTGCATCTTGTGTCATAATATGTAGGGGGTGTATTAAAAAGTTCTCAAATGACAATACTCTGAGGCACTGCAATTACCGAGAGTTTTTTTTACCTAAAGAGTGACAGGGTTTCCCAGGCTTCCCTCCTTGACAGCTGTTTTTTCTGTAATCAGCAATACAGCAGGGTTTGAGCTCCTGATTTCACTGTCAGTGCAGCTCCCCATCTCTCCCCAGAAACACCTTCCAGCCCCTGCCAAGAGGGTCTTAGCGGCTGGAGAGGGATCAAACTCTCATTTCCCTACCTTTCAGTCGCTGTAATTACCTTACACTGACTTTGAAAGTTTCTCTTCTCCTCCGTGGGAACTTAGCTTCTTGGTACCGGCACAGTGAGTAACTGACAGTTTTCCTTCTCACCTCCGTTTTTGGCGATTCGGGATCCGGCGGGGTTTGAATTTTTAAGTTGCTGGCAGCACTCCTTGCCTCTCCCCGACCAATTTCGCCGCATTTTTGAAATTTTTGGATCACAGGTTTTCTTTATTTTTCATTTTAAAAGTTGCAGTGGCCATTTTGAAAACGTGGGATCGCGTTTTTCTTCAGTATTTTTGGCGGGAGCAGCTCTGCGCAGTCATTTTCTGTGCAATACTCACCAGAGAATCACTTGAGCCTTCCAAAAATGTTTCTAGGGGAGAGTTTTTAAGTTGATTTGGGAGAGTTTCCTCAACCACATTGAAGTTCTTGGGGGGGGGGGGGGGGAAGTTACATCTCTACCATGCCTGCTTCTCTGCACAGATGTATTGTCTGTAACAAGAAGCAGAACGATTTAGTTAATTGCTTGTGCTCTTTGTGTATAATGCATCCAGGTGAATCCTCTTCTTCACTCTCCAATTTGCTGCCGGCTGCGGACATCACCGCCTTGTCATCTCCTTTACTGGAAGTGCTGCAACCCAGTCCGCCTGCTGAGGGTTCTCAATCTGCTCCCATCTTGCTTCCTCAACCTGGTGAAGTCTCTTCGGCTTCGGCCGACGGACAGTTCCTAGCACTTTTTCGCCTGGCATGGAACCTGTGGCGCTCAGAGTCCTCCGGGATACCCTCCTTACCCATTTCTGTAATGAACAAGGATATTTTGGGATCTCGCAAACGGTCTCATAAATCCACAGACCTTAAGCCTATGCGGTCTTCCAGAGACATTTTGTGGGGCTTGCGGGATGTTTCTGATGCCCATGAGGACCATAAATCTTCGAGCTGATTCGTCTGAACGGGAAGATGGGGAATATTCCCTCTCAGATTCTTCAGTCACAGCTCAGGACTCCTCTCAAGATATCTTTTATTTATTTATTTATTTAACTATTTCTTTTATACCGCCCCTTCCAGAGATCAAGGGCGGTTTACATATAACAGATTAACAGTCTTGTACACAATTTGTATACATTTTACATAGAACAGTAGAAATCAACTATTTACATTGAACAGTAAATATAAACTTTGTAGGTATTGTAACAAAAAACAACTTGAAGGTATTAAAGCAAAATCTTTGTAGGTATTAAAGCAAACATATCAAACTTTGTACAAAAGTATATTTACATCGTGTAGTGTGTGTGGTGTATGGGGTAGAGATTGGCGTAGGTGCTGGAATTTAGTTCCTTTTATTTTTGTCAACTTTGGGGCGTGTGTGGGGGGGACAGGCTTGTGGAAAGAGGAGTTGCCGGCCTTGATTGCACAGGTGGTAGAGTTGCTACGCCTCACTGATACACCTGATCCACAGGGTTCCCAGGCTCTGTTGCAGCCGGATCCTATTTTGCAAGGTATTCATAAACCTTCCAAAGCCTTTTCCTTTCCAGCGGAATTGCAGCAAATGGTATCTCGGGAATGGGACTCTCCAGATTCTGCTTTCCGCACCGCACGTTGTATTGGTCAGTTGTATCCTTGGTCTCCCACTGACCTCAACAGTTGGCTAACATACCTGAAAGTGGATGCTTTGGTGACCGGGGTCACTAAGCATACAACTATTCCGGTTGAGGGCGGAGTGGCACTCCGAGATCAACAAGACCGTAAGGTCAAGAGCCTACTTAAGACAGCTTTTTTGTCCTCCACTCTTTCCCTACAAGCTGCGGTTTGTGGAGGTTTGGCGGCTCAGGCCTCCCTCCACTGGATTCAGCAGCTTACAGACGAACCAGACTTGGCGCGTCTCGAATCTGTCACTGCATTCCTGGCAGATGCCTTTTATGATCTTCTACGACTGTCAGCTCGTTCCGTGGCAGCGGTGACAGTGGCTAGAAGATGGCTATGGTTGCGCCAATGGGCAGCGGATGTTGCCTCTAAGACCCATCTGTCTAAGTTGCCTTTTAAAGGAAGACTTCTTTTTGGCGAGGATCTGGATAAACTGGTGAAAGATCTGGGAGAGGTGAAGCCGCAACATTTACCTGAGGACAGGCCAAAGGCATCCTCTTGTCGTGGATCTCGATCCCACGGTTTTCGGAGATTTTCTAAAACTTAGGATTCATGAAGATACCACACCTTTAAGCCAGGTGCTTCTTCCGCTTCTGCCCATCGTTTTGGACAGAGGGTTCAGTTCTTTTGAGGAGTCCGCAAAGGAACGGACTCGTACTCTGGCCCAGGGAAGTTCCCTGGAGCCTCCCATTCTTCCCGCTGATGGGACAGTCCGCCCATTCGAGATCCTTCTGCCTGCAGGTGGACGGTTGGCCCTTTTTTCTCGACAGTGGGCACTCATAGTTTCTCACGGCGATTCTCTCGAATGCTGCCGATCCATTCATGATGCCTTCCTGGTCTCTCCAGGATGCTCAGCGGAAAAATGAGTGGCCATTCAAGCTACCGTTCAGAGGCTCCTCACCTTAAAAGCCATTTGTCCAGTCCCTCCGTTAGAAAGAGGACTAGGCCGTTATTCCATCTATTTCGTGGTGCCCAAGAAAGATGGCTCTTTTCGTACAATTTTGGACCTCAAAGGCGTAAATCGCAGGCTTAGAGTTCATCACTTCCAGATGGAGACCCTGCGGTCAGTCATTCACTCAGTATGCCGGGAAATTTCGGATCTCGTGGAAGCATATTTTCATATTCCCATTCGAGAAGACCACCAGCGCTTCCTGCGTTTTTTTTTAGTGCGCGGCCAACATTTTCAGTTTCAGGCAATGTCCTTTGGCCTAGCCTCAGCACCTTGAACCTTCTCAAAGGTGATGGTGGTTGTGGCGGCAGCATTACGCAAGCAGGGAATCAGAGTACACCCGTACTTGGACGATTGGCTCATTCACACGGATTCCCTTCCAGAGGTTCGCAAAACTGTTTCCACAGTAGTAGCCTTCCTACAACAGCTCGGTTGGGTGATCAACTGCACCAAAGGTTGCCTCCATCCGTCTCAAGAGATCGAATTTCTCGGAGCCCACTTCAATACCTGTCAAGGCCATGTATTCCTGACTCAAGCCTGTTTCCTAAAGCTGTTTTCTCAACTCCGAAGTTTTTTGGCCCAAAGAGCCCCCCGGACATGGGAATACCTCCAAGTCCTGGGATCCATGACCACCACCATTGAGCTCGTGCCTTGGGCAAAGGCTCACATGCACTGTCTACAGGCCGCTCTACTTTCCAGATGGTCCCCAGTGACAGAGGACTACCAGACCCGTCTTCCGTTGCAGCTGCGGGTCTGCCGCAGTCTACAGTGGTTGCTTGCATCTCACAATCTCCTCAAGGGAGTACCGTTGGAAAACCCACGCTGATCTTGCTGATAACCGATGCCAGTCTGTCCGGATGCGGTGCGCATTGTCGCACTCACTCAGCGTAGGGAACTTGGACGACGCGCGAGACACAATGGACGATCAACAGACTTGAAGCGAGAGCAGCTCGATTCACCTTACTGAAGTTTCAGTGGTTCCTACAGGGTCAAGCGGTTCGGATCCTATGTGACAATGCCACTGCAGTGTCCTACTTCAACCACCAGGGCGGCACCAAGTGCCCAGGGGTATCGAAGTAGATGTCCCTTCTCTTCCCTTGGGCAGAAAGGAACCTTCAAGCTCTCGGCACAGCATATAGCGGGGACCAGCAATGTGAAGGCGGATTTTCTAAGCCGACACACTCTCGATCCTGGCGAATAGGAACTGGCCCCACAAGCGTTCCAGACGATAGTTCAGAAGTGGTGTCAGCCATGAATGCGAAAGTTCCGATCTTCTTCAGTCGCTGGAGGGAACACAGATCTCAAGGCATAGATACCTTGGCACAGCCATGGCCAAAACGCCAGTTGCTCTATGTATTCCCACCTTGGCCAATGATCGGAAGAGTCCTGCAATGGATCAGGGAACACCAGGGTCCAGTAATCTTAGTGGCCCCAGACTGGCCCCGAAGACCTTGGTATGCCTATCTCATGACTATCTCGAGTCCCTCCTTTGCGACTACAAGCTCCCTTCGGACTTCTCAGGCAAGGACCTATCTCGATGGAAGATCCAACTCCCTACTTGCTTACGGCTTGGCTCTTGAACGCCGGAGATTAGCCCGTAAGGGTTACTCTTCCAAGGTAGTATCAACTCTCCTCAACGCTTGCTGTTTGTCTACGTCGTTAGCATATGCTAGGGTGTGGTGAGTGTTTGAGTCCTAGTGTACTCATCATCTTTCTCTTTGGAGTACAGAAATTCCAGACAGACATACTTGCCTTTCTTCAGGAGGGCCTCGACAAAGGCTTAGCTCTTGGTACTCTACGGGTATAGATTTCAGCGCTGATGTGTTATAGAGGATCGATTCACGGTCGTTCTCTTGCATCCCACTCCGATGTGTCATGTTTTCTTAAAGGAGTCAAGCTTCTATGCCATCCGGTCTGTCCGCTTGTCCCTTCTTGGGACCTTGTCTTGGTACTACGGGCCTTGATGTCTCCGCCCTTCGAGCCTCTAAAGGAAGTTTCCTTAATGAATTTGACACTTAAGACGGTTTTCTTAGTGGCAATAACTTTGGCTCGTCGCATTTCAGAACTACAGGCCCTCTCTTGCAGGGATCCATACTTGTCATTCTCCAAGAGGGAGTGTCCCTTCGCACTGTTCCCTCATTCTTGCCTAAGGTGATTACTCCTTTTCATGTCAATCAGCCTCTTTTGTTGCCTGCCTTTTCAAAGGAACAATGTTCCGGACGTTCCAAGAATCTCTGGGCGGTTGATCTCAAAAGGATTCTCCTTCGCTATCTCAAAGTCACCAATTCTTTTCGCAAGACCGACCATCTTTTTGTGCTTTTTGCGGGACTGCGCCAAGGTATGGCAGCTTCAAAATCTACTATCGCCAGATGGATACGCCGTACCATCTAATCAGCCTATATTCTGCAAGGCAAGCCAGTGCCTGCCGGTCTTCGCACACATTCGACTCGAGCTCAAGCCACTTCTTGGGCCGAGCGATCACACGTAGTCCCTCTTGATATTTGTCGAGCGGCAAACCTGGTCTTCCTTGTCTACTTTTGTCCAGCATTATCGCCTGGACGTTCAGGCACGTGAGGACAGTCGTTTTGGGGCTAGTGTGCTGTCAGCAGCTGTCTCTGCCCACCCTGGGGTTCATTAGCTTGGGTACTTCCCGCTGGTCTGGACTGGTCTAGCAGTATGAACTGGAAGGAGAAATTTCACTTACCGTTAATTTCCTTTCCTGGAATACTGCTAGACCAGTCCAGAACCCCACCCCATTGTCAGTGTCACAACTGCTGGTGCAGAGGAGCCGACCTTCTTACTTCAGAACATATTCCGGAGAAAGTCCACAACAGTGTATTCAGGTTCTTTCTCCAAAGAATGTTTGATCCTTCTCCACCCCCTTCATGGTTCGAGTTGAGGGTTTTAATTGAATTAGTTATTACCTGTACATAGTTGAGTTGGTTAGTCAGGTTTTATCCTTATGTTGGTGCTTGTCAAAGGAATACTGAGTAGGTCCTCTAGGGGCACTCCTATGTCACCCAGAGCCCAACCAATCACAGCTCTGGAGTGTTTTTTCTCTGTCTCCAACATCTGCTGGCAGGGGACATAACCCGCTTGTCTGGACTGGTCTAGCAGTATTCCAGGAAAGGAAATTAACGGTAAGTGAAATTTCTCCATCGGGTAGAGTAATACTGTGCCAATCTAAAAAACATAAAAACTACTCATTAATATGAGTAAAAAATACTCTGAAATGCCTGTATACAAATACTAAGAGTCTAAAAAATAAGATGGGAAAGTTATATCTACCTCTTCATTCAGTGCTATATATTCTAATTGGTATCACAGAGACCTGGCAGGAGGATAACCAATGGGACACTGATATCAGGGTACAAATTTTATATTGCAATGATAAGGTAGATCAAATTGGTGGAGGGGTGGCACTTTATGCTAGAGAGGGCATAGAGTCAAACAGGATAAAAGTTTTGCAGAAAACAAAATGCACCGTAGAATCATTATGGATAGAAATTCCATGTGGGAAAGGGAAGGGAATAGCAATGGGAATGTACTACCATCCAGCTGGTCAGAATGAAAAGAAAGATGATGAAATGCTAACATACTAATAATGGGTAATTTTAATTATCCTGGTACCTACTAGGTGAATGCCACATCAGGACATAATGAGGAGATAAAGCTTCTAGATGAAATAAAATTACTGCTTTATGGAGAAGCTGATTCAGGAGCAAACATGAAGAGGAGCTATTTTGGACCTAATCCCTAGTGGAACACAGGATCTGGTAAGAAAGGTGACTGTGTTGGGAACATTTGGCAACGGCGATCATAAACACAAGGCTCAAACAACCCTAGGCGTCAGATTGCCATGGCGACTCGAACATTGGACTTGGCACCTAGGTTTCACATACTGGCAAAACATTAAAAATTGGTGCGTGTCACAGCAGGGTTTCGTTCCACATAGGAAAGGCAGCAAGATCACTGGCACATGCTGGCTGAAAGGGCAGTAACATTAGTTGGTACCTACTGGGGGACATGGTTTCTAGTCTCACAAGATTTGTAAAAGTAGTGGCGAAGTCAGCATTGAGAAAAGCAACATCAGTGGCTCACATGGAGCATTTTGTAGTGCAGCTGCAGCAGTGGTCTCAGCAGTCCACAGGAGCATTTTGCAGAACAGCTGCAGCAGCGCTATCAGCAGCCCACCCGAAGCACCCATGTGGAACACTTTCTATTGAATCCAGTGTTGAGGGTAAAACTAATGGCTAGGTTTTCTGGGAGTGGGGGATGCCTGGATGAGAGGGATGGGGAGGGAAGAAATAAAGAGAGAGAGAGTCAGAGTCTATTGCTAGGGAGTGGAGAAAAGAAGAATTTTTGAAAGAGGCAGAGGCCACTGTTATGGGTACGTGAAAGATAGGGGAAGAGTGGGTGGTTGATGGAGAATGGATGAGTTGTTGGGGTAGGTGGCACTAAATTCAGTCATTTCCTTTCTGAACACACTGCCAAAAACTCTAATCCACACTCCATCATTATCCCCATCTACTCCACACAGGTCTCACAGCAAACCTTCAACTATCACTGATTACTAAAATCTATTCAGAATTCAGCTTTGTAACTTTTCCCACAAAACTATTTTCAAGTCATCAAGGCTCCCTATCCACTTTCAAATATAAATTAAGCTTCTTTTGCTCATTTACAAATAATTTTATTCTGCAGCTCCTTACTGCCTCTTCTCAACCTACCTCATGAACTCCGCTCGTCAGACAAGTCATCCCTATATCTATGCTCTTCTCCTCCACTATGAGCACCTGGCTCAGTGCTTTCTACCATGATTCATCATATCTATTCAGTAGTTTTCTTGAGTTATGCAAGCTCACTCTTCCTTTGGCCTTATTCAGATCAAGACTAAAGTCCCATCTTTTTAAGGTGGCTTTTAATTTTAACTCTCTGATTTACCTGTTCACAATTTCATTGGCTTCAATTTTCTTGAGAAATGAAATTACAGGGTGTGCTTGTCCTATTTGTTTGTCTAGTCTAGATTGTAATGACCACAGAGGGAAAGGACAAATGATTGGACGCAGTTGTATTTTAGCTTGATTTACATGCATGCAGTGGCTATTTTGTTTGTCAAAAGTTAATGAAGTTTGCATTCAGGGATATATTTACTGTCAATTTTGTTTTGCACATTTTTATTACTTTGTTTAAACTGCTATTGTAATAACTAGTTTGCTGTGCATCACCTGAAGTATATTATGAATTGGCAATTTATAAATATGCATATAAATAAATTCTAATCATTCACGAGTATGGCTCCTAAATCTTTGGGTTGGCTCCTAGATTTTAAGAAAATTTGTTAAGGCCTGTCATAATGTGATAAAAATAGATTTAATAAATGGAGGGAGAACAGTAAGGAAATCTATTATGTTAACATTTAATTATCAAAACGGAGACTATGATAAAATGAGGAAAATAGTTGTTAAACAATAAGCTAAAAGGAGCAGCTGCAAAGGTCAAGAGTTTACATCAGGCCCGGATTTTGTTTAAAAATACTAATCTTTTAAGTCCAGACCAGATGTAGTCCAAGCTTTAAAAAAAAAAGTAGAAGGAAGGCCAAATGATTGCCAGTATGGTTTAAAAGGTGAGATGAGAGACTATTATGGTAAAATAAAAAAAAGTTATATATATGTGTGTGTGTATCTTTCAAGAAATGGAAAAAGGATCCAAAATGAAGAAAACGGGATATGGTGTAACACCAATTTTTATAAAGGGTTCCAGCAGTGAGCTAAGAAACCAGACTTGTAAGCCTAATGTCAGTGCCATGCAAAATGGTAGAAACTATTATAAAAAAACTAAATTACTGAGCACGTAGATAGTCATGGTCTAATGGTACAAAGCCAACACGGACTTAGCAAAGGGAATGCATGCCTTACTGACCTGCTACATTTTTTTGAAGATGTGAATAAAAAGGTAGATGAAAGTGAGTCAGTGGATATAGTATATTTGGATTTTTTTAGAAAGCCTTTGACAGGGTCCCTTATGAGATACTCTTGAGGAAATTAAAAATTCATGGAATAAAAGGCAGTGTATTATTGTGGATTGGGAACTGGTTAAAAGACAGAAAACAGAATAGGACTAAATTGCTAATGTTTTCAACGGAAAAAGGTAAATAGTGGAGTGCCCCAGGGATCTGTACTTTTTAACATTTATAAATGACTTGAAAATGGGAATGAACAAGGTGATCAAATTTACAGATAACACAAATTATTCATTCAAAGTTGCTAAATCACAAGAGGATTGCGAGAAATTGGGAGACTGGGCATCCAAATAGCAGATGAAATTTAATATGGGCAAGTATGTTTGTTTTATTTAGACTTGATATACCGCCCTTTATAACATCAGGGCGGTTCACAAAATTAAAATTTTACAAACAGAATGAGCACTAGGCTCATAGAAAATGAAACAGAACTCCATATTTTGACAGAAAAGAGAAAATTATCAGGCACACAGACAGGACAAAGAGAGATATTTCACGCCATAAATAGGACATCGGGTCATGGTGGAGCATCTGAGAGACTGAATGCCAGAGTAAAGAAGTGAGTTTTCAGGGAGGTTTTGAAGGTTGCAGAAGTCTGTTCCAGACGGAGGGATGTGGACAGGGAGTTCCAGAGTGCAGAACCCATAAAGAAGAAAGCTGAGTTGCGTGTTGATTGCAGATGTGCCAGTGACGGTGAGGGGAGACAAAGACAGTTTATGTGGAGTGAGTGGAGATTACAAGTGGGGACATGGAAATGCAGAAGACCGACAAGATATTGCGGCGTGTGAGCATAGAGTGTGTGATGAACCAAGGTGAGAATCTTGTAACGGATACAGAATTCGATTGGGAGCCAGTGCAAGTGTACTAGTAGGGGGGTGATGTGATCTCTACGCGAGGTGTGGGTTAGAATTCTAGCTGCAGTACAAAGTTATGCATTTAGGGAGGACAAATCCAAACTATAGTTACACAATACAAGATTCCAGATTAGAAGTCACTATTCAGGAAAAATCATCATACCTTGAAATCCTCTGCTCAGTGTGCAGCAGCAGCCAAGAAAGCTAATAGAATGCTAGGAATTAAAAGAAAAGGAATTAAAAGGAATAAGTGGAGTGGAATGTGTAAATTATGAATCGGTTGTTTACGCCTTCAAAAAGTACAAATACTAAGGGGGCATGCAATTAAACTACTAAGTAGTACATTTAAGACTAATTGGAGAAAATATTTTTCACTCAATACCTAATTAATTTCTTGAATGTGTTGCTAGAAAATGTAGTTAAAGGCGTTAGTATAGCTGGGTTTAAAAAATGTTTGGACATGTTCATGGAAGAAAAGTCCATAAACCATTATTAAGCTGGACTATGAGAAATCCACTGCTTATCTCTGGGATAAATAAGCATAGAATCCAGTCTACCTTTTGGGATCCTGCCAGGTACCTATAACCTGAATTGGCCACTGTTGGATACAGGATACTAGGCTTGATAGTCTTACAAATGTAAGATTTACTGTACTGAGTAAAAGGAAAGATTTTAAACCTGCATACAGTATGCCTTGACAAGATCGTAAGAAGGAACATTGACTCTCTGATCCTGTGCTTACAAAACACTATTTAAAACAATCACTGAGCAACACTTTCAGTAAAATACGGGTTGAAGTTAAAGTCTGTAAATTGCCATCATGACCTCAGGTGAAAGCATGTATATTGGTACAGGGTACCATACACTATTAGACTGACTAAACCTGAGAAAGAGTTAATTCTGTTCAGAACTTTGCTTAGAAATAAAACTTCATATATTTGCTTACTAAGTGAAGGTTTACATGTCCTGAAATAAAGGGCAGGTTGTACTCCAGCCTCTCTGTCTCAGGGATACCAGATAGCTGTCTCAGGGTTATTAGCTAAAATACTCTCAGGGTTAGTAGATATCAAAAAGTGCTCAGGGTTAGCAGATATCAAGTTATCAGCAGTAAACAATTATGTCAATTAGGTCAATTGTGGCTTGGAATCCTGTATGTCTCTTCATAATGATCTATGTAGCAGTAAACAATTATGTCTTAGGCTCCATGTATGTCTCCACACTGAATAAAGTTGACCTACGATATGATAAATACATGACGTATAATGATAAAGTGAAATTATGCTGTATCATCTAAAAAAGCCTTATAAATAAAGTGAACCATGGCTAGTAAGTTAGAGTAAACAGGGAGAACGTGCTTCTCTCAGTTTCTCTCCACTAAAGCTTTGGTGTATTTTCTATAGAACTGTGTTGTATTTATTGCTGTATGTTGATAACCTTCCCATTGTTTTTGAATGTAGCAGTCTGTAGCTCCAAGAACCCAGTGAGGTTACTGATGAGGAGAGGGTTAAGTAAGCTCTTCAGTTGGTGCCGTGACTCATCTACAGATTTCAACATTCCTGGCAAGGAGGGAAGGTATTTGTGAGTATAACCTTCCTATTGTTTTTGAATGTAGCAGTCTGTAGCTCCAAGAACCCAGTAAGGTTGCTGGTGCGGAGAGGGTTAAGTAAGCTCTTCATCAGGTTTCTCAGTTTACCACCGCAAAGACACAGCAGGCAACCTTCATTAGCTTGTCTTATTAGCTATTGATCACCTACAGCAGATGAGCATGAGGGGGTAAAAAAACGTTTCTCTATTCATACTGCATCCAAAGCAGCTCTTCAAAGATCTAATTTAATTTTGGTAAGTAATGCAGTTTGATACATTTTTCTGAAATATACTGATCGGACTGTTAGAATGAGTGAACAGTTTGAGTGGATCAAAAATGTTAATCAGGTCAAAAGACCACAATACTGGCATCCAACCAATTACTAAGATCAGGTCAATACTGTTTACGCCATCACTGGACCCCCCCCAATACAATGAAAACAGAAGTAACAATATGTCCCACTAGCTCTCATTCCCAGATCTCCCATATTAGGAGCTTTTATTCTCCTCTTCACAGAATCAAATCTCTGAAACTTTCTCTAGACTCAAGGGCTTTGAAAACACTATTACATGCACTAGTCATGATACGATTAGACTATAATACTATTATACTCATTACTCTGCAGTCCAGCGTAGTTCCTCACCTGTAACAGGTGATCTCCAGGAACAGCAGGAATTTAGTCTTCACATATGGGTATCATCGGTACCGAAGGAGCCTGTGCGGGAACGCTCCCCAGCGTCCAATAGGAACGCTTTTGGGAGCATAGAAACATGACGACAGAAAAAGACCACAAGGCCCATCTAGTCTGTCCTTCCATAACAACTACAACAGTCCACTTTTTACCTTTAGCATCCCTCAGCACGTTTTATTTATTTATTTAACTTCTCTTATATACCGCGCTATTACATATCAGTGCGGTGTACATTAAAGAGAGCAATATACCGTGCGCGCTGCCTTCCCGCCTTTCCAACTGTCCCTCTTCAGTTAAGTTTGTAGCTGAGTGAAAGGATAGAGGGAGAGAGGAAAGAGACAGAGAAATAGAGACACAACTCTTAGGGGAGGTGGGTGGGTTGTGAAGACTAAATTTCTGCTGTTTCCGGAGATCACCTGTTCCAGGTGAGTAACTACGCTATCTCCAGGAACAAGCAGGAATGTAGTCTTCACATATGGGGACTCGCTAACTGAAGATGCCAGGGAGATGGCCCCAGGAAGCTGCCACCTATAGTGAGGTGGGCCATGCTTCCTCCCATGGATCTCTGGCATCCTACCAGGGTTGGTGGGTAGGAGTTGAATTAAGTTTGAAAGAGATGTTGAAGAACAGCCTGGTCAAAGAAGGCATCCCGACGGGAGGCTTTATCTAGGCCTGGGGTCTCAAACACGCGGCCTGCAAGAGAGCTTTGTGCGGCCCGCGACGGAGGGAAACAAAAAAAACAAACGAACCCTGGCTTCTGCTGCTGCCGCTGCAGCTGCCGCTGCAGCAGCAGCAGAATCAACTGTCAATTTAAAAAAAAAAAAAAAAAAAAACTGGCTTCTGCTGCAGCCGTGGCAGCAGCAGAATCAGCTGTCCTGCGGCCCCTTCCCCTCTGTCCAGAAGAGCCCTGAGTCTGCTCCATCAGCAGCGGGCTTTTCAAGCTGCGAAGAGTATTTCCCTCTCGCGCGGCTTGAAAACGCTTAAGCCTTGCGAGAGGGAAATACTCTCTTTGCGGCTTGAAAAGCCCGCCGCTGATGGAGCAGACTCGGCTCTTCCGGGCAGAGGGGAAGGGGAAGGGGCCGCGGGACAGCTGATTCTGCCGCTGCCACGGCTGCAGCAGCAGAAGCCAGTTTTACTGGAGGTGGGCTGATGGGGGGGAGTTAGGACTAGTAATGGCCTACGGAGGGGCTAAGACTGAAATGGGGTAATGGGGGATTAGGACTGGAAGTGGGCCAATGGCAGCAGGGGGGGGGGAGTTAGGACTGGTAATGGGCAGATGGGCTGATTGGTGGGTTAGGACTGGTAATGAGCTATTGTGGGGCTAAGAATGAAAATGGGGTGATGGGAGGGTTAGGACTGGAAGAGGGCTGTTGGGGGGCTTAGGACTGGTAATGGGCTATGGGGGGGCTAGAAATGGTAATGGACTGGGGGGGTTGCTAGGACTGGAAATGGGCTTAGTGGGGGGGAGCTAGGACAGGAAATGGGCTGATAGTGGGGCTAGGATAGGACTGGAAATGGGCTGATGCGGGGACTAGAAGGGAGCAGATGCTGGGTGGGGCTGGAACTAGAAGGGAGCTGATGTTGGGGGAGGATTAGAATGGGATGGAGCTGGGAGAGTGAAATGGAGAGGGGAAAAATATTTTGTGTGGGAGGGAATAAAAATCTACAGTTGGCCAGGTATTGGGAGAGTAAGTGGTGATTGAGGATGGAGGGGTAAAATTTGAGTGGATGAAATAGGAATGAGGAAGGAGCAAAAGGAGAAAGATTAGTATGTTAAAGCAGATGTAGAGAGAGAATGGAAAAAAAACTAGAAGAGAGAAGAAAGGACAAATGGACAGCAGACGATGGAGAGTTAGCAGAAGACAAGAAGAAACCAGAAGAAAGTGGCTGGAACAATTGCAACTGAAAAAAATGCACAAAAGGTAGAAAAATATCTATTTTGAATTTATTAACTGGAATATGTCAGCTCTGGAAAATGTGCATCATTAACGTCTGCGCTTTGTATGGTAACATTATGCAAATATTTATGCAAATGAGGCCCCGCATCTTACTTTACAAGTCCTCATTTGGCCCTCAAAGCAATTTGAGTTTGAGAACCCTGATCTAGACAGTAGTGGGCTGTGAAGGTGTGCACCGAAGCCCAGGTAGCTGCTTGACAGATGTCATCGATAGACACAGAGTGAAGGTTAGCCATAGAGGCTGCCATGGCTCTCAAATTATATGCTGTGACATGGCCTTGAAGAGGAAGACTCTTACACTCATAAGTAAAGGCTATGCATTGCGCAATCCATTTAGATAGAGTTCTTTTGGAGAATGGAAGTCAAAAGCAACAAAGTTGAGAAGACTTTCTATAATGCTGTGTTCTTTTTAGGTAAAAAGCCAAGGCTCTTTTACAGTCCAAAGTATGAAGGTTCCTTTCTGCATTAGAGGCATGAGGCCTCGGAAAGAATACAGGAAGGTAAATCGATTGATTTAAATGAAAAGACGAAACCACCTTTGGCATAAAATGTGGATGAGTTCTGAGAACAACCTTATCATGGTGAAACCTCGTATAAGGGGGATCAGCCACTAAAGCTTGCAATTCACTAATGCGACGTGTGGAGGTGATTGCAATTAGGAAGATGACCTTCCAGGATAAAAACTTTAGGGTTGTAGTGGCTAAAGGTTCAAAGGGCGGTTTAATAAGCTGTCAGAGAACTAGATTTAAATCCCATGCCACCGGTGGTGGCCTGATGGGAGGCTTTGTTAATAGAAGACCTCTCATAAATCTTGCTATGAGTGGATGAGAGGAAATTAGCTGTCCATTTAGAGGCTTATAGGAAGCTGCAATTGCACTAAGCTGGACTCTTACTGAATTTGTCTTTAGACTAGAATTTGATAAATGAAATAGGTACTCTAGTATCGATTCCAAAGGTATCACAAGGGGGTTTAAGCCCTTTTGAGAACACCATATAGTAAAATGTTTCCACTTGAAGGCATAAGAACGTCTTGTGGAAGGTTTTCTGGAAGTCTGAACGACATCCTTTACCTGTTGGGAAAGGTTAAGATCCTGCAGGTCTAGACTTTCAGCAACCAGGCCCTGAGATGCAGGGACTGGGAATTCAGGTGCCATAGCACCCCATTCTCTTGGGAGAGGTGGTCTGGAGCACACCCTAATTCCAGAGGTGCAGCTTGAGAGAGATGTAGAAGCAGGGGATACCACATTTGTCTTGGCCACCATGGCGCTATGAGGATCATACAACCTCTCTCTCTCTCTGAAGCTTGAAGAGTGTTTTGGGGATGAGGGCAATGGGTGGGAATGCATAGAGGAAGTCCTGACCCCAGTGAAGGAGGAAGGCGTCCCTTGCCTGGCAATTGTGAGCCGGAATTCTGGAACAGAACCGAGGAAGTCTGGCATTCAGTGGACTTGCAAAGAGGTCTATGTCTGGGGTTCATCAGATGTGAAATATATCACCTGGTCTAGGTGGAGAGACCATTCGTGAGGCAGCAGTACTCGGCTGAGCTTGTCTGCCCAAAGGTTTTGAATGCCTGGAAGATATACCACGAGAAGGTGAATTTGATGCTCTTTGGCGAGGGCCCATAGTCGTAAAGCTTCGTTGCATAACGACAGAGAGTCTGTTCTGCCCTGCTTGTTCACATAGAACATGGCTACTTGATTGTCCGTTTGGACTAGGACTGTCTTTGTAGCTGAGCTTGGCATGGAATACTCGAGGAGCTAGATTGATTGCTCTGAGTTCTAGGAGGTTTATGTGAAGAAAAGCCTCCTGTGGAGTCCAGGTACCCTGGGTGGAGAGATGGTGCAGGTGTGCTCCCCATCCCACCTGTGATGCATCTGTTGTTAGGGTGGCCTGGAATGGGGGTTGTTGGAAAGGAGACCCCACTAAAAGATTCTGCAGAGATTGCCACCATTGTAGGGACAAGATCAGTCGTCGTGAGTGTGATATCTTGTCCGACAGATGTCCTGTGGCCTGTGTCCACTGTGTGGATAGTGTCCACTGGGCTGCTCGCATATGGAGCTACATGAACTGTGGATGCCATATGTCCCAGTAATTGCAGCAGTTCTCGAGCAGTTAGGGAGGACTTTCCTGCTGCTTGAGAAGCTAGTTGTATTATGCGAAGACAGCGGGACTGTGGGAGGAAAGCCCTTGACTGTCTGGTATCTAAACAAGCTCCTATGAACTCCAAGGTCTGAGAAGGAACAAATTGGGATTGGTCATAAGCTTCCCAAAATCCCAAGTATTGGAGAATTTTCATTGTGCGAGACAATGCAGAACTGGCTTCTGGAATCGTGGGGGCTCGAATGAGCCAGTCCAAGTAAGGGAAGACAAATATCCCTAGGGTTCGCAAGAATGCAGTTACTACTGCCATGCATTTCGTGAATACTCTTGGTGCCGAAGCCAGACCAAAAAGAACCCTGTATTGGAGGTGTTTTCCCTTGAAAAGGAATTGTAAGAATTTCCTGTGATCTGGATGGATCAGAATATGAGTATATGCATCCTTTAGATCTAGAGAGCAAAGCCAATCCTGACTTTGAAGGTATGGCAGAAGAGTTCCCAGAGAAATCATTTTGAACTTTTCTCGGAACAGATATTTGTTCAATTCTCTGAGGTCTAGAATGGGTCTGTGTCCTCCTGTTTTCTTTGGAATAAGAAAATAGGGGGAGTAGAACCCTGTACCCTGTTAGGGAATGGACACTTCCTCTATTGCTTCCTGAGCAAGGAGTGTTGAGACCTCTTGATCCAGTAGATTGTCTGGAGAGGTTTGGGAATTGAACTGTCTTAAGATTGTAGGAGGGGGCATGCTGTGAAAATGAAGCTTGTAGCCCCCCCCCCCCTACAATGGACAGAGTCTAATTTTCTGCTGTTATTTGGTGCCATCTGTTGACAAAATGACACAACCTGCCTGGAATGTTTAGGGGTTCTGGACCCTTCAGAGGCAGGAAAGCTAAGCTCTCTAGGAAGGAGTCAAAGCCCTTGAGGGGGCTGAGCCTGTGGAGCTGGTTGAGCTCTCAGGCCTTTTGGCTTCTCTTGTTGTCTGGATTGTTGCTGTCGTCGTCCCTTTTGGGCAACTTGACCCTGAGCTTGCCCTTGCTGGGTATAGGATGGATAAAACTTCCTCTTTTTGCTGAAAAAGGTGTTTTTATAGGGTTTCTTCTTGGCTGGAGTGGCTGTAGATTTTGACACTCTGTCTAAAGTGAGATTGTCAGTATCTATCTCATTAGCCTTTTCCTGCCAATTCTTGCCAAAGAGGTTTTCTCCTGTGCAAGGGATGTTTCCTAATTTGTCCTGTACCCAAGTCTCCAAGTCTGATGCCTGAAGCCAGGCAATCTGACGTGCACCCATGGCAATAGCAGAAGTTCTGCTGATGCATTCAAAGCAGTCAAAGGCTGCACGATTTACAAACTTGGAAACGTCTTGAGCATGCTTGACAAGAGTAAGGAAGTCTTGTCGTTTGTCATCAGGGAGAAGGGGGCTCATAAGCTCCAAGTCTCCTGTGACTTCTTTGAGGAACATTCCCATATATAAAATATATGAGCTGATCCTAGCTGAAAGCATGGAAGCCTGAATTGTTCGACTCCCAAAGGCGTCAAGAGTCCTGCATTCAAGACCTGGAGGATTGGCTGCATGTCTTTTTGCACTTTTCATACTATGCATGGCTGATTCCACTACCACTGAATGGTGTGGCAGCTGAGTCTTTTGAAAACCAGGACATGGTGGAACTCGATACATGGTATTGAGTCTCCTAGAATGTGGAGATGTGGTCAGAGGCGTTTCCCACATCCTGAGCATCAAATCATGAAGAATTTCATGAATGGGCAGGGTAGCTGCCTCTTTGGGAGCCTTAGGGTATTGGAGTATTTCCAATTCCTTTGCTCTAGGTTCTTTTTCAGGAGCTACCGTGATTAATAGGCCTCGGGCAACATCACAAATAAAATCCTGAAAAGACATGTCCTCCGGAGGAGACATTCTGTGTTGAGGAGAAGAGGAGTTTTCCGGAAGAAGTACTCTGGTATTGACCAAGTTATCAGAGTCATCGGAATCGGAAGATTCGAAGCATCTTTGATCCTGATGTTCATGCAAAGCACGGTATCGGTATCGGTATCGATCAAAGTCGGCACCGAGTTGGTCCGGTACCGATCTGTCGATGCCCGAAAAAGTCGGCATGGGCAGAATTCCCACCAGGGCTGGTACCGTCGGTGCGGGTATCGGTACTGGTACCAGTGCCTGTTGAACTGTCGGTAGCGGTGTCAACGGTACCGCAGCTGTAAGGAGAGCTGCAAGACTGCGGTCGATAGCGAGGAATCTCTGGTCTATCGACGCTGCCGATACCTGGGTGTCGGTACCGGTAGAAGCGGCTGGAACCCCTGAGCATGGCACCAGTAGTTCTTCTGAGGTCGATGCCTCGAACATCCTGGAGCCCCGTTAGTGTTTTGGAGGCTGAAGCCTCCCGCCAGGGCTGTTTTGCCAGTATAGTTTCCTCAAGGGCAATGCCAATGGCTTCTCGATGCTTGGAAGGAGATCTACCCTTTGAGGACCAGCTCTTATGTTTAGTTACCTGAGATCCATGGGAGGAAGACATCGATGCAATGGACATCGCATCTGAAGAAAAGAGGGTACCGAGCTTTGCAGCCCGGTTCTGTTTTCCTCTTTTAGTCATCCCCATAGAAGAGGAACACTCTGATGGAGAATGGTCAGGGCCTAAACATTTGAGATACCAGTCATGGGTGTCGGTGACGGAAATGGTACCACCACACTTAGAACGTATTTTAAACCACTAACTGGTTTTTCCATTTTTCAGGAAAATGGCACCTAGCACCAAAAAGAAAACGTTTCTGAAGAGAAACACTTCAGAAGTATATATTTATTTATTTTTTTTTTTTGAAAAGAAGAAAAGAGAACCGGCGGTACCGGTAGGCATCGAGCGGAGGCAGGCATGACCACAAGAAAACAAGTTTAAAGAAGAAATTTTCTGCAGTGACAGGGTATATGACCTGTTGGCTCCGCGGAAAATGAAGAACTGAAGAGGGACAGTTGGAAAGATGGGAAGGCAGCGCGCATGTGCTGAGGGATGCTCCCAAAAGTGTTCCTATTGGACGCTGGGGAGCGTTCCTGCGCGGGCTCCTTCGGTATTGACGATACCCATATGTGAAGACTACATTCCTGCTTGTTCCTGGAGATTCCTCAATATCAACTGAAAAGGTTACAGCTTGTACAAAATACCGCTGTAAAGCCCCTCTATGGTGCAAAAAGAAGAGATAATGTAACTCCCCTTCTCAAGGAGCAATACTGGCTCCCCATTAATACCAGCATCAAATTCAGGATTCTTCTTCTGGCCCATTGTGCCTACTATACAGGCCTCCTACTTATTTAAACATAATCTTAATCCTTTATAACCCAACTAGGACACTCAGATCCTCACAAGCTTGCTATCTACAGCTACCTTCAATGACTAGATTGAGACTTGCAATTTCCAAATTATGGAACCAATTCCCCCAAGAACTGAGACTAAAAAGAGGTCATACAAAAAATACAATTTCCAGCAGCATGTAGACTGAGCACGTCATCTTTTTGATGACGCTGGGGTATAAGTAGACCTGATACCTCCCACCAGCTCCAGTAACCTACTGGCAAAGCAGACTTAATGGAGAGACAAGTAAATAACTATAAAATGGAACTATAACTATAAACCATTGGCGCCACCCTTCCCCTGGAGAGCTTCCCACCATCCCCGGAGAAGAAGAGGCTTATCTGAAACCGACAATCTCTTGTCGAGGCTCCTGTACCATCCAACTCGCCTCACCCTCGAGGACCCGAGTGGAGTTCCTCAGACCCTTATCGTTGCTTATCACTTTGGGCCAGCAATGCCTGTAAAAAGACAAACCAAACCTAGGTGGGATCAGGGACAGGACTGGAGATCCTTCAGGAATGCTAATTAGCAGGCAAGGTCTAATTACTCTTTCCTTAGCGTCTCTCCAGTCCAGTCCCTCTCCACTGGGATGTACCAGAGCAGTTCACACTTGGGCGGGTCCAGCAAGGCCAGCCCGAAGAACCGCTCCTCCAAACCTTGCTTCTTCTGCGGCCTGGACATCCAACCAATAATGCTTGGCAAAGGTGTGCAGGGACGACCAGACTGCCGCTCTGCAGCTATCCAGCGGCGGGACCAAATTAAATTCCGCCCACGAGGCCGCCTGGGCATGAGTAGAATGAGTCCGAAGCCCAACTGGAACATGTCTTCCTTTCAAGATATAAGCCGAAGCAATGGCCTCTCTGATCCATCTGGAAATCAAAGCCTTGGTGCCACCTCACCTTTGTGCGGCCTGCCGAACAGAACAAAACAATCGCTTTGACTTATGAAAAGGCTCCGTGCGATCCAGGTAATGCTTCAGGGCTCTGCGCATGTCTAAATGACATGGGTGGACATCATCCCCTCTCTGGAACCCAGAGAAAGAAGGAAGGGAAACTGACTGATTCACATGGAAAGACAAGATTACTTTGGGCAAGAAAGACTTCACTGTCTAGAGAACCACTCTTTCCTTGGAAAATGCAAGAAATGGAGGGCGGCAGGACAAAGCCTGCAACTCTGAGATACGCCTGGCAGAACAGAGGGCCACCAGAAAAACTGTCTTAAGAGTAAGGTCCTTGAGAGACGCCCACTGCATTGGCTCAAAAGGCTCGGTGGTCAGGGAATCTAACATGAGGTTGAGGTCCCAAGGAGGGACCAGCGATCTCCGTTGAGGCCGAAGCCGCCGTACCGCCTTCATAAATCTTCTTACGTCCGCATGCTCGCCCAAGGACTTGCCCTGGATCTTACCCCTATAACAGGAAATAGCCGCCAATTGAACTCACAGAGAGCTGGCTGCCAAGCCCTTCTCGAAACATGATTGCAAGAAATATAGAACCTCTGGGACAAACACTGAAAGGGCCTCCTTCTTCTCCACACACCAGCCCTCAAATATGCGCCAGACCCTCACATAGGAAAGACAGGTTGAGTGCTTACGGAAACTTAGCAGGGTAGAAATCACTGCTCCCGAGTAACCTTGCTTTCGCAGCCAAGCCCTTTCAATAGCCAGGCTGTAAGCGAGAACCGATCCACCTGCAGCATGCGCACTTGACCCTGAACCAGATCGTCCCTCACTGGCAGACTCCACGGCTGGTCGGCCAGTAGGCACATGAGGTTGGCATACCACGAATGGCGAGGCCAGTCCGGGGTGTGCCTCTATCCGTTGAATAGTCCTGCCTATGAATGCCCAAGGAGGAAACACATACAAGAGACCGCCGGTCGGCCACCTTTTGAACTAGGGCGTCCAAGCCTTCCAACATCCTCTCCTTTCTTCAGCTGAAGAACCAGCCTGCCTTGGCCAACTCCCAAGTTGCCATCAGATCCATGATGGGAGGCCCCCATCTGTGCACAATTCTCTGGTACACCTCCTGAGAGAGCTGCCACTCCCCGTGATCCACTTTGTGACGACTTAAGTAATCTGCCGTTACGTTTTCTACTCCTGCCACATGTTGTGCCGACAAGGCCACCAGATGGGCTGCTTCTTCCAGGGAGGCGCTGCTTCTTCCAGGGAGGCGCTGCTCGTTCTACCCTGACGATTGATGTATGCTACCGTAGTCATGTCGGAAAGCATCCAGACCACTCTCCAACCCATCTAATTTCTGAACGCTCTGAGGGCAAGGAAGACTGCCCTCAGCTCCAACCTGTTGATTGACCACTGTGCCTCCTGCACATTCCAAAGCCCTTGAGCAATCTGTCCTTCGCGGTGGGCCCCCCCCCCCAACCAGAGAGACTGGCATCCGTCATCAGTTGTAACCAATCCGGCAGCTCGAGGGGCATGATGCACTCCAGAGGCCCTGGACGGAGCCACCACTTTAAGGACTTCTTGACTGCCTCCAGACAGGGAAGCGCCACTGACATGGGCTGCCGTTGGTGCGACCAACGGCAAAGCAGGGATCGCTGAAGTGGCCGCATGTGAGCCCTGGCCCACGGAACCAGTTCTATGGTCACCGCCATGGTACCCAGCACCTGCAGATAGTGACACGCTGTAGGCACCTTCATATACCGAAATTGGCGCAGCAGGGCCCAAAACATCCCTGCCCTCTGATCTGGTAAGAACACTCTGCTTCTGCTCGTATTGAACCGAGCTCCTAGATACTCGATCTCGAGGGAAGGAACTAACTTGCTCTTTGTTAAGTTGATAACTCAACCTAGACTCCTCAGTAAGTCGATCACCTTGGACGTTGCCCAAATCAGCCAATCGTCGAGATACGGATGGACCAAGATCCCTTCCTTGCGAAGAGCTGCTGCTACCACCACCATAACCTTTGTGAAGGTGCGCGGCACCGTCGCCAAGCCTGAAACTGGAAATGTCCCTGCGGAACCGCAAACCGCAGGAACTGTTGATGGGACTCGCAGATGGGAATATGCAAGTATGCTTCCATGAGGTCGAGGGAAGTCAAAAACTCCCCTTGCCTTAACTGCTACTAGCACTGACCTCAGTTTCCATTCGAAAATGAAGTACTCAGAGGCACCGGTTGACCCCCCTTCAGGTCGAGAATCAGACGGAAGGACCCCTCCTTTTTGGGTACCACGAAATAGATGGAGTATCGACCGCTTCCGCGCTGTCCTGAGGGAACGGGAAACACCGCCCCCAGCACCCTCAGCCTTTTCAGCGTTGCTTCCACCGCTGACAGCTTGAAAGGCGACCTGCACGGGGACTGAACGAAGGAAGAAAAGAGTTTTGCGAATTCCAGGGCATAACCCTCTTGTACTACCTCCAAAACCCATTGGTCTGTCGTGACCCAGACCCAGGTGGAGAGGAATTGCCGGAGGCGACATCCCACCGGCATGACTCCCTCCTGGGCCCCCGTGGCTTCATTGGGGCTTCCTAGAGCTCGAGACGGAGGAAAAGGCTCCAAAACCTTTTCCCACACCTCAAAACCCCCGGAAGCCCTGTCCCCTAGAGGGGAAATGCCCTCTCTGAAAGGACGAAGACCGGTTTGTCCAAAACCTTTGAACCTCATGGGATTGAGTCTGGCCGGGAGTGGGGCCCCAATTCTGTTTAGGCCTGTCTTCCGGGAGCCTACCTCCCTTAGACTCCCCCAGTTCCTTAACCAGCTTATCCAGGTCCTCCCCAAAAAGCAGCTTACCCTTAAAAGGGAGCCTGCTGAGTCGGGCCTTAGAAGAACTGTCTGAGGTAACGCTAGGCCGCCACCACCAAAGACATGTTCTTCGCTAGACTTCTTATGAGATCGTACTGACTGTCAGCCAAGTACGCTGCACCTGACTCAATCCTCGAGACCTCCTGTGCGCTTTCACTGGGGGAGTCCCCTGCCAGCTGTATCTGTTGAGACCAGCGTAGGCAAGCTCGGGCCGGCCACGCCCCACAGACCAAAGCCTGTAGTGCCAAGGCGCTAACATCAAATGCCTGTTTTAACAGGGTGTCTAACTTTCTATCCTGGGAGTCTTTAAGGGCAGTGCTGCCTTCGACTGGAATCGTGGTCATCTTAGTGACCGCCGACACTTCAGTGTCAACTCTGGGCGAGCGAAGCAGCTCCTTTCCCTCCGGTAAAGGATACAGTCTTGACATAGATTGTATTCCCCCCAAAACGGATTCCGGCTGATCCCACTCCTCCTGGATCATCTGCCGCACCACTCGATGCAACTGGAAAACTCTCTGCAATTTCCTGACCGCTTGAATCAATGGGTCCTCCAGTGCCTCTTCTTCCACTGGAACTCCAGCGGACATGTTCAGGACCTTCAGCGCTTCCCTGATGAGCGCTGGTAACGCCTCTCGGCGGAAAACTCGCACAATCTTGACTTGCTCCTCAGAGATCTCGCCTTCCTCGAGCTCCTCTTCATCCTCCACTTCCCTATCTGACAGATCCCCTTCCAAGGGTTCCAACCGAGGGGAGCAGAGAACCTCCTCTTGCGTGAGCCGTGCCCACTTCAAGGAAGGGCCGGCCTCCTTAGAGTCAGGCAGTCTTGTCTTAGTACCTTCCCTGCGATGACCCCTGTCCATGCAGACCCTGCCTTCATAGGCAAAAAACCTTGTGCAGCAACAACACGAACTCATGGGAAAATTCCCCCCCCCCCCCCGCTCACCTTCCATTCCAGGCAAGGTACTGGAGCTGCCTGGCTGAGACTGAGCCAGGGCAGCCTGACCCAGAGACAAGGAGGGGGACTCAGGCTGGGATACCTCTGCCGGAGCTTCCAAGATCTGTGGAGGGAGGAGGGTCCTGTACTGCCTCCACCTGGATTTCCAGTTCTAAAGAGGCTCTGCAGACTCCTGCCTCTGAAATCGCCCCTCTGCAAGTGCCACAGAGCAAGCACTGTGGTCTGGCCAGCATGACTGCAGCAGGGGCAGAAAAAACTCCACAGCGCTCAACAAGGAGAGAAGAAAAGGAAAAAGGAAATCCTTACTTTTTTTGAGAAAGAAAAAAAAAAAAAGTCACCCTGCTCTTTTCCAGCCTTCCGGAGTCTTAATTAACCTAGGACTCCTAGCCAGGGCCTTCTGTGACTGCGCCGGGCCCTCCTTCTCTCCCTCCACGCGGTTTGCAAAAAGCGCGTGAACAAAAAATAAAAATTTGTCACTCTCGGCGACTAGCTGGTGCTGCAGAAGAGTGAAGAGGAACCATGGGACATGTGTACGGTGGTCACGCGGCTACCTGCTGCCTCCACGAACCACCGCCCCCACAGACTTACTTGAAGTGCGCCGAGCAAAACAGTTCCTTCCCTCTTCTTGAAGCCTCCTCTCTGATGGTCCTTCAGAAGCGGCACGCCGACTCCTCGTCCTCCCACTAGCATGCTCAGCTGCCTTGAGGGCTTCGGGGGGGGAAGGACGGCACCGGGTCTCCCCAACTGTTCTCAGCGGAAAAAAAGAGCCCCTGTCAACACTCTCTTCCAGACCTTGCCAAGAACACCATCAGTAAGTCTCCTCACCCCTGAGCAAACCACCGGTAATTGGGAGGGGGGGGGGGGCGAGAGAGGGAAGTCTCAACAAAAAACTCCAAAACTAAGTTAAAATAAAATTAAGTAAACCAATTAGTACAGAATCTCCCAAAAAACAAATAAAGGAACCTGTACTAAGTCTCTCCAGTAAGCCAGATCCCTGGCTTGCTGCAACCCCTTCCAGCTGCTAAAAGACTAAGCACAAAAACTGGAGCTGGTGGGAGATGCCAGGTCTATTTATACCCCAGCATCATCAAAAAGATGACGTGCTCAGTCTACGTGCTGCTGGAAGGGGGCACAACCCAGTGGAGAGGGACTGGACTGGAGAGACGCTAAGGAACCTGGCTTTTCTGTAGGCCTTCCCTTAACCCACTAAATGTGTGTCTTTAGGAAAAGATTGTTGTGCTACCCACCTTCCCCCTCCCCCATGGCCTCAGATGATGGATTTTTATTGTAAACTGCCTTGATGGAAAAATTGAAAGGCAGTATACCACATCTTAAATAAAACAAATAATCACACACCACCGTGTACGCATGAGGTTGCCTTGGTAAGGTTTCTTGATATGATTTGTTGATTTATTACACCTTATATACCACCTTAACAGCCCTGTAGCAAAGTAGGTTACAATAATAAAGTCACACATAATAGAAGACCACAATAGCACATAATTACAAATATCATCACTTCAGCAACCTGCCTCGTCTCCATGAGTTGAACAATGCGTGTTTTCAAAATCAAAAAATTTGATTCTTCTCTCACCACAACAGGTAGTTCATTCCATAAACATGAACCAATATAACCAAGGGTAAACTCTGCCAACCAGGAATATGTGTGGATTGATAAGCAAAAGGGGTGGACTGTTTAGGATCTAGCAACCAAGTTTCCAAAGGTGGTAGATCCTGGTTTGGAAGCATACCATTTATAAAGCTAAAGATAGCGTTTCCTGTTTAATAGGTGAAAACCCATTGGCTGGTCAGCGTGTGTAAAGCAGCCAAGGTATATGTTCCTAAAGATGGTTTTGGAAGTAAGGCCACTATAAGGATGGGTGGGGCAGCAAGGTATGGGGGGGGGGGGGAGTAGCAACATGGCATCAACATTCAAGAGTGGATTTCTCTACTTTTCTGATTGTCACTAGCAACCCACTGCACACAAATATCCCATTTTCTCTTATATGGGTTCTGCCCAAAATGGTTGGTAAAGTCCATCAGAGGCTAAATATTGAGCAAGATAAACAGTCAATAAGCACCATGATAATGAAAATCTTTTCTAGACACAGTTCACAATTCAGTTTTAACAACCCAAGGAAACAAGCAAGTCTAGGGGTGGTTCTCTACATTCCGGCTGGTCTTTCAGATTTGATGCTCATACCTTTGATGGTGTTAGGCTGTTGTGACTCATGGCTTTACTGAAAGAATGTGGAATATGTTGGGTTGTTTTTGGAAAGAAGTCTAAAATAGCAGGCATAGTCAATGAAGGGCAAAATAATGCAGAAGACTAATATGCATTACTCTAGTAATGCAGACATACTCTAGATCAGTACTACTCAAGCCTCTTCTAGAAACATAGCTTGCCAGGTTTTCAAGGTTACCACAATGAATATGCATGAGATGATTTGTATATAGCAACAAAGCGTAGTTACTCACCTGTAACAGGTGATCTCCAGGAACAGCAGAAATTAAGTCTTCACATATGGGTATCGTCAGAGCCTGCGCGGGAACACTCCCCAGCGTCCAAAAGGAAAGCTTTTGGGAGCATCCCACAGCGCATGTGTGCTGCCTTCCCGCCTCTCTCACTTCAGTTGAGTTTAAAGCTGAAGATCTACAGTGTTTTTGTGTGGCGCAAATACAACGGCCATACCAGAGCCGTACTAAAGATGAAACCTTACTATACATGGAACAACGATGGATCCATCTTTTGCAAACTGTTATACCATTTGGTTTAAATGCGCGTATTGAATGGGAATTGTGCATATGAGGTCATTGGTAGGAGGTCCCATTCATGATTGGCTCTTTATAATATAATAAGCGCATGCGCGGCGTTCTTTTCACAAATGCTTCGCAGTTCAGCATGTTTAATGCGGTTTGAACGCCGGCATGAACTATTGAAAAGTGAGTACATATAGAATATCAATTTTTTCCTTACGAGAGACCAAATAGTGTTTTGAGCATTGTTCTTGAAGAAAGTAAAGTTCACCAGCACTGTGTTATATCTTATTTCTAGAGCTTAGCAATTCCCCTGAGGAACCCTAATCTGGAGAAACGCTTAGCGCTTGGTAGCATTGGGAGCATATTCAGCGAAGGATGGAATTAATGTTGCCATAACAGAAATGGTGTGAAAGAAGTTTACGATCCATCATCAAACAAAGCTAAGCGAATTATTATAGATACGTATTAATAGAGACATTTTTAACTCATCACTTTAAAAAATATATTAAAAAAAGGCAGCAGGAGTGATAGTGGTCATTGATGTGACACACGTGGGTAATGAGTTTTAGTTTTCAACTTATACCCCGAGATACTGAGACCACTGGGCTGCCATAAAATACTGTCTCATTAATATCTATACTGACAGCTTTTTGTTTAGAACATCTTACTTTCAGTTTAGAATACAGAGTTGTTTGAGGTTATCGTGATTTTACTCTGCACAACTAGACCGTTATTGGGATTTGTAATCTACAAAAATGGAAAGTCAATCAAAAGCAGATACCTTCAGTTTTTCTGAAGAATTTGTCTCTCGATTATGTAAGGACTCTACTCCTTTTTCTTTGGAATCGGAAGGAGCTACTCCATGTGTTTCATCAAGTTGGGAAGAACTGGTGAAGCTCCAGAAGAAAAAAGTTCGTATGATAGAATATCTACGGCGGCGTCATATTCCCCGCGGGTTAAGAATATATAAAGAACCAAGAATGTTTGTGTCTGACATCGGATTTGTTACTAAATGGAATCTAATACTTAACAAATGTTCCATGGATTTAATGGTACACATTGTAGAAACCACGCAGCAGCATTTGCTTACTCTTACATCAGAAATAGAAACACTTCTTACCTCTCTGAAAACTGAGGAAAAAGCTGAAACTTATGAAGAAAAGACTACAACAATACAAGCTCAACTGGCCACTTTGCAAAAGGAAGTAAAACAAGTTAAAGAAACAAAACTACGACGGGATTTTCTGGACTATACCCAGGGATATGTATACCCCTGGATGAATACTAAGAGAAAAATGTCCACTAAGAAAAGACAGGTCACGTTTGAGAATACATCAGATGAGGCCATTTCTACAGATTCGGATGAAATGGTTCAGAAGAAGGATTTTCGTGAAGGTACCAACAAAGAAAAAAAGAAGAAAAGCAACGATACTCGCACAAAGACACCAGCGATAGAACGGTCTCGGCGCAAAAAGCGTAGTTACTCACCTGTAACAGGTGTTCTCCAGGAGCAGCAGGAATCAGTCCTCACATATGGGTGACGTCGGCGCCGACGGAGCCCTCGCGGAGCAATTTTCCCCAGCTTTCAAAGAAAGCCTTTGGGAATTGCAGCGCGCATGCGCGGTCCCCTTCCCGCCCAAGGGTGCCATCTTAGCCAGTCAGATGACATAGCTAAAAGACAGCATAAAAATTTGCAAAAAAACTAAAGCAGATGATTGCAACTCCAAGGGGAGGAGGGAGGGTTGTGAGGACTGATTCCTACTGCTCCTGGAGAACACCTGTTACAGGTGAGTAACTACGCTTTCTCCAGGACCAAGCAGGAAGTCAGTCCTCACATATGGGACTCCCAAGCTTAAGGCTACCGGAGACCCTAAGCACAAAAAATGAGCTCCCTCTAGCTCAGCAGTACAGGAGGAAGGAATCTTCACTGAATTATTACCCACCGGTAGCCCCCATCCGGGATGGAGGGTAGGAGTTGCTCAAACCTCGAAGAGATTTCGGAGGACTGCCTGTCCAAAAGCACTGTCCCTGCGGGACTCCCTCTCGAGGCAGTAATGCACCGCAAAAGTCTGGCTCGAAGACCAAGTAGCGGCCCGGCAGATGTCTGCCAATGGAACAGAGCGGAGGTAAGCCACTGACGTAGCCTTCGCCCGAACACAATGAGCCGTGACCCGACTTTCTAACGAGAGTCCGGCTGCCCCATAAGCCCAAGCGATACAGTCAGCAACCCAGATGGACAGAGTACGCTTGGAGACAGGGAGCCCCAATTTATTGGGGTCAAAAGACACAAAAAGCTGAGCAGCTTTACGGTGCTCCCGCGTACGGTCAAGGTAGAAGTTCAATGCCCTTCTACAGTCCAGGGTATGCAGGACCATTTCAGCTCGGCTGGAGTGTGGCCTGGGAAAGAAGGTCGGAAGTACCACCTCCTGATTGATGTGAAAAGGGGAGACCACATTTGGAAGAAATTTAGGGTGAGTCCGTAGGACTACCCTATTTTTGTAGAAC
Source organism: Ichthyophis bannanicus (assembly GCA_033557465.1). Lineage (NCBI taxonomy): Eukaryota > Metazoa > Chordata > Amphibia > Gymnophiona > Ichthyophiidae > Ichthyophis > Ichthyophis bannanicus. Next base: position 70,723,673 of record CM066050.1, on the reverse strand, counting down.
CGAGTGTAAGGGGGATCAGACACGAGGGCCTGCAATTCACTTACGCGTCTAGAGGAAGTGAGGGCTATTAGGAATAAGGTTTTCCAAGAAAGAAAATGGAGAGAACAGGTAGCCATAGGTTCAAAAGGCGGACAGGTGATCCGCTGCAAAACCACATTCAGATCCCAGTCAGGTGCTGGCGGGCACAGAGGTGGTTTAAGTAGAAGGAGACCTCGGAGAAACCTTGCCACGAGAGGGTCGCTGGAAAGAGGTCTGCCGTCCACCGGCACATGATGTGCTGAAAGAGCACTGAGGTGAACTTTGACGGAGTTGGACTTAAGTCCCAGATTAGAGAGGTAGAGCAAGTACTGCAAGATCACCGACACCGAGCAGGAGAAGGGATCCTGAGACTGCTGGGCACACCAAGCGGAAAAACGACGCCATTTAAGGGCGTAGCATTTGCGGGTAGAAGGTCGCCGGGAAGCTAGGACGACCTCTTCCACCTCTGCCGGCAGTAGAAGGGGAGCAAGGACTACCCTTTCAGCAGCCAGGCCATCAGATGTAGAGATCTGAGGTTGGGGTGTAGCAGGGACCCCTGATCCTGTGTTAGGAGATCTGGTTGAAACCCCAGAGGGAACGGAGCCTCCACCGCCAGTTGCAGCAGGAGTGGAAACCACGGCTGTCTGGGCCACCGAGGAGCTATCAGGATCATGGAAGCTTTGTCTCGGAGAACCTTGAAAAGAGTTTGAGAGACTAGCGGTATGGGAGGAAAGGCATAGAGAAGGCTTTTCGACCATGAGAGCAGAAAAGCATCCGCCGCTACTCGAAGGGGATGCGGCTGCCGAGAGCAGAAGCGAGGAAGTTGCCGGTTGAGAGGACTGGCAAAGAGATCCATCGTGGGGAGGCCCCACTTCAGAAAAAGTTTCTGAACTACCAAGGGATCCAGTCGCCACTCGTGCGGCTGGAGGATTCTGCTGAGTTTGTCCGCCAGGCAATTTTCTTGGCCTGGGAGATAAACTGCCTTGAGAAGAATGCCGTGGCTGACGGCCCAAGAGCAGAGCCTCTGTGCTTCTCGACAGAGAAGGAAGGAGCCCGTGCCCCCCTGTTTGTTCACGTAGAACATGGCAACTTGATTGTCCGTCTGGACAAGGACGGACCGGTGAGAAGTCAGGTGGGAGAAAGCCTTGAGAGCCAGACGGATCGCTCTGAGCTCCAGGAAGTTGATCTGCTGCGCAGACTCCCACGTGGTCCAGAGACCTTGAGTACATGCCCCTTGGCAATGCGCTCCCCATCCTAGGAGAGAAGCATCGGTCGTCAGCACTTGAGCCGGCGGAGGAGACTGAAAAGGCATTCCGAGTACCAGGTTCGGCCGATGAAGCCACCACTGTAGAGAAGAGGCCAGCGGGCCGGAGATCCGCACTAAGTCGGCTAGGCCGCCCGTGGCCTGTTGCCACTGCTTGCGAAGGCACCACTGAGCAGGCCGCATATTCAGGCGGGCATTGGGGGTCACGTGGACGGTGAAAGCCATATGGCCGAGTAGTCTCAGGAAGCGCCTGGCCGAGACCAGGGACTGGCTGCGAAAACGGCCGGCTAGGTCCATGAGCCGTTGAGCCCTGTCGAGAGGCAGGAAAGCTCGCGCCTGAAGAGTGTGCAATCTTGCGCCGATGAACTCGAGATCTTGCGAGGGGAGCAAAGTGGACTTTGCGAAGTTTATGACAAAGCCCAAGTACTGAAGAAGAGTCACAGTGCGGTGTGTGGCTTTTGTGACTTCTGGAGAGGACGATGCTCTGATGAGCCAGTCGTCGAGGTACGGAAAGACATAGAGGCCGTGAAGCCGGAGATAAGCCGCCACCACCGCGAGACATTTTGTGAAGACTCGTGGTGCGGAGGATAGGCCAAAGGGCAGTACTCTGTACTGGTAATGATTTCCTGCCACCACAAACCTTAGGTATTGGCGGTGGCTTGGGTGGATGAGGATGTGCGTGTAGGCATCCTTTAGATCCAAGGAGCATAGCCAATCTCCCTGCTGGAGGTAGGGCAGAAGGATTCCAAGGGTAAGCATCTTGAACTTCTCCCTCACGAGGAACTTGTTGAGGTTGCGCAAGTCCAGGATGGGTCTGAGGCCTCCCGTTCTTTTTGGTATTAGGAAATACCTGGAATAGAAGCCTTGACCCCTCAGGTGGTGGGGCACCGGTTCCACAGCCTGTTCCTGAAGAAGACTTGCTAACTCCTGAAGGAGTAAGTCCCTGTGCAGAGGGAGTCGTGGAGGCTCTCCCGGGAAATAGGAGGGAGGGACCTGGTGAAAGTGGAGAAGATAGCCTTCTCTCACAACATGAAGCACCCAGGCATCTGATGTGATGTTGGACCACCTGTGGGCAAAGTGGGCAAAGTGGACAAGCCGGCCTCCTGTGCTGGGAGGAACCAGCTGAGGGGTAGAGGCTATGCCGATGAAGTCAAAAACCCCCACCCTGCTGAGCAGGGGCCGGTGGTGCAGGCTTGGGGGCTTGCTGCCTACGGGACCCGTTACCCCGTCCCTTGGCCTGCTGACCCTGTTGGGGAGCTGCGGAGGCCTGATATTGAGGGTAGTGTTTATAGGCAGCCGCCTTTCTCGGGTAAAAGGACTTCTTTCCCGAGCCCTTCTTCTTCTGGGAAGGGGCAGAGGTCTTCCTAGAGAGCCTAGTTCTGGTGAGAGTCTCCGTCTCCATTTGTGCAGCCTTCTCAGCCATGAGCTTGCCAAAGAGGTTCTCACCTCGGCAGGGGACATCGACCAACTTGTCCTGCACCCAGGGTTCAAGGTCAGACGACTGAAGCCAAGCCTGTCGGCGGGCACCGATGCCGGCTGCGGCCACTCGAGCCGATGCTTCAAAGCCATCATAGGCTGCTCGAGAAATGAATTTGAAGCATTCCCGAATACCAGTGGACAAGGCTAGGAACCTCCGCAGAGGTTCCTCGGACAGCCCAGCAGAGAATCCGGCTATCTCTTTAGCCAGGTCTCTAAGGTACATGCCCATGTAGAGCTGGTAGGTCTGGACCCGACAAGCAAGCATAGAGCCCTGGAAACACTTCTTACCGAGGCCATCCAGGTTGCGGGCCTCCCTGCCAGGAGGCACCGAGGAGTGCATCTTCTGGCTCTTAAGCCTATGCATGGCCGATTCCACCACCATGGAATGGTGCGGTAGCTGTGCTTTTTGGAAGCCAGGGCTCTTGCGGACTAGATAGATGGAATCGACCTGCTTGCTCAATACCGGCGACGATGCCGGACTCTCCCACATGCGGAAGAGTAGTCGTTCCAGCATGGGAGGAACCGGTACAGTAAAGTGCTCCCTGGCGGGAGAGTCGTACTGAAGGGCGTCGAGCTCTTCGGCTCGAGGCTCCTCCTCGGGATCCGCAGGGAAGGCCAAAGCCTTGGCCATATCCCTGACGAAGTCCGAGAACCGGGCATCCTCCGGGGGGGACTGTTTCCGAGGTTCGGACTCAGGGGAGTCCGAGGGGACACACCGAGTCCGAAAAGAATCAGGTGACTCTTCCACTTCAGACTCCCAGGCCGACTCCGAGGAGGAATCGGTGGGGTCGGTTCGGGCGGGCGGAGGCGTCGGCTGCCCCGACGCCGAGGGAGTCGGCGTCGACGACCTCGGTCCCGAACGGGAGGCCGAGGGTGACCTCGACCGAGGATCGACTCGAGCCCGCATGGACTCGAGGATCGGCTCGGTCTCCGGGGTCGACTTAGACGTCGACGTCCCGGCGGTCGGGGCAGAGGCGCCAGCGAGGCTAGCGATCAGTGCCCGCTGCTGGTCCATGAAGGCAGATAGTCTGCTCTCCAAGGCCGTCAACCTGAGTCCGACCTCAGGGGACCCAGCAGCCCCCGACTCGGGCCCCGACGGCGTCGGACCCCTCGGAGGCGAGTCCAGGAGGACTACAGGACTTACCCGAGCAGGCAACTCCGATTCCAAACGAGGTCGCTTCGGGAGACGTTCCTTCTCCAAAGACCCGGGACGGCTATCGGGGCTATGCGACCTGGCCCTCGCGGAACCAGGAGCGTCCACCGACGCCGCCCTCGCGGGTTTCGCCTTCCGATGATGATCCCCGGAGGGAGAACCACTGTCGGAGGAACTCCGGCGATGCTCAGAGCTGGAGCCTCTGGACGCCGAGGCCTCCGACGAGGTCCGGGTACGGGTGGGATCTGCAAAGATTCTTTCCCGCTGATGCCGCCGACTCCGTAAAGCTTTGGAGGACATTTTGCTGCAGGCCCCACAGATCAGTTCCTCGTGATCTGGGCCAAGGCAGCGGAGGCAATTATCGTGTGTGTCAGTGAGTGACATATTTCTGTCACACTGAACACACCTTTTGAAACCACTGGCAGCCATCGGGGGAAAAAGGGCCCCTGCAAGGTCAAAGGACCGGGCTGCCAGCGAAAAACCGAAAAACGAAACTGACAAGAAAAATCAGAAAAACCGAAAAATAAGAGAAGGACTCGCAACGGCGTCGCGAGTCCGGGCAGGAAAGAAACTGGCGTCGAACCGAAGAAAAAAGAGAAATAAACGACGAAAAATCAACTTTTTCTGCGGGGACAAGAAGACCACGTCTGTAGGGCTCCGCGGAAAAAAGAAGACTGTCTTTTAGCTATGTCATCTGACTGGCTAAGATGGCAACCTTGGGCGGGAAGGGGACCGCGCATGCGCGCTGCAATTCCCAAAGGCTTTCTTTGAAAGCTGGGGAAAATTGCTCCGCGAGGGCTCCGTCGGCGCCGACGTCACCCATATGTGAGGACTGACTTCCTGCTTGGTCCTGGAGAATTTGTCCTCTCTAGTAGTCAATATCTCGGGATTGGAGGTTTCTAAAGAGATGATGACAATATTAGAAAAGGGTCTATCGTTTGTTCCATACATTAAATTTGATTTTTTTCAATTCAGGGTGGATTTAGAGAAGTTCATTAGAAAATTGCATTTAAAATTATTTTTTGAACAAACTGCTCCCCCTATTGCTGACGACAACATGACTTCAGTTGACCTGTTATATGCTAGAACAAGTCTGCCTTTAAAATCCAAGTGGACCCCTCCGGGCCCGTTACACTCCACTTTGGCCCTTTATTGAGATCTTATTATACAGGATATGCAACAAGCAGCAGATTCCCGGAAAAAGGTCTCTGCAGCCCTGTCATTCAGGGAGAGAATAGCACTACGTGAGTTCCAATCCCGGACTGATGTGATAATCAAAAGGGCAGATAAGGGGGGTGCCATTGTTATCTGGAGTAGACAGCAATATCTGGAAGAAGCCTTTAGACAGTTGGATGATGCACAAGTATATGCTAAACTAACGACAGACCCTACAGATTCTCTACAGATTCGTATACAACACATAACACAGCTAGCACTGAAGGATAAATTAATTTCGAAAAAGGAATATCAGTTTTTGAATGTTGTTGACCCAATGGTATCTAAATTTTACCTGGTGCCTAAGATACACAAAGATCTGGTGAAACCTCCTGGTCGCCCAATAGTATCCACACGGGGATCTTTACTGGAACCATTATCAATGTATCTGGACTCTTATTTAAGACCGATGATGATTTCTATCTCATCTTACATAAAGGATTCGTCTCATTTCCTCACTATTTTACATACTCTAGATTTTCTAGCAATGGAGACCGATGTATTTTTAGTCACGTTTGACGTCACTTCTTTGTATACGGTGATTCCCCAAAGCCAGGCATATACAGTAGTGAAGGAGACACTCCGGGCCCGGGGAGACCTGTCTGAGTCTTTGCAGGCTTTTTTATCGAGTATAACTGAAATAGCGTTATTTAACAATTTTTTCAGTTTTGAAGGACAACTGTACCATCAAGTTTCTGGAGTGGCCATGGGCGCGACATGCGCCCCTTCAGTGGCTAACCTGTACATGCAGCGCTTCGAACATCAATGGATTAACAACTGTCCATATCAAACATCATTAAAAATTTGGAAGCGCTACATAGATGACATTTTTGTAATTTGGCAAGGTGACAGCGTGTCTTTACAACAGTTTGCTGGCTGGCTAAATATGTGTGAGTCTAATTTAAATTTCACTATGACATATCATAAAACCCAACTTTCGTTTTTAGACATACTGATTACGAAGTCACCCACGGGTTGGCAGACTTCGATTTTTCGTAAAACAACAGATAAAAACACCCTCTTACATTATTCAAGTGCTCACCCGAGACAGCTCCGTAATGGGTTACCGTATTCACAGTTTATTCGCTATCGACGAAATTGTAGCACTATCAGGGATTATCAATGTCAAACAGAACAATTACGTCTAAATTTTCTTCAGCGAGGCTATCCGAGAAAAATAATAAAAGAGGCACGCACAAGAGCACGTTTTGCAAATCGTGACCTACTTTTACAGCCTCAGCGCAAGGTATCATCTGAGACAAAGGTTGTCAATCTGATAACTACATATTCTCCTTTAAGTGTGTGTCTACAGTCAAGTTTGAAGAAACATAAAAATATATTGATTACTATACCAGGTTTAGAAAAATATCACACACGATGCGTGTGGCAACGTCAGCGAAACCTGAAGGATATCCTTAGCCCAACTGAGTTGCGACAATCTGCATCTTTACACTCGGAAGTGTCTGGTCATAAGCCATGTGGCACTTGTTCAATTTGCTCTGTGACCAAAGAATGTGAGAATTTTTGCCATAACGGTCAAACTTATAAGTTAAGATCTAACACAACATGTGCCTCCACATATGTGGTATACTGCATAATTTGCCCGTGTTCTTTATTATACATCGGGAAAACTAATCGCGCATTTCGCACTCGCATGATGGAACACAAGAGCAAATTAAAATGTAAGCGTTTAGAAGCTCCCATAGTAGAGCACTGCTTGTCGTTACATCATGTCTTTGAAGATCTACAGTGTTTTTGTGTAGCGCAAATACAACGGCCATACCAGGGCCGTACTAAAGATGAAACCTTACTATACATGGAACAACGATGGATCCATCTTTTGCAAACTGTTATACCATTTGGTTTAAATGCGCGTATTGAATGGGAATTGTGCATATGAGGTCACTGGTAGGAGGTCCCATTCATGATTGGCTCTTTATAATATAATAAGCGCATGCGCGGCGTTCTTTTCACAAATGCTTCGCAGTTCAGCATGTTTAATGCGGTTTGAACGCCGGCATGAACTATTGAAAAGTGAGTACATATAGAATATCAATTTTTTCCTTACGAGAGACCAAATAGTGTTTTGAGCATTGTTCTTGAAGAAAGTAAAGTTCACCAGCACTGTGTTATATCTTATTTCTAGAGCTTAGCAATTCCCCTGAGGAACCCTAATCTGGAGAAACGCTTAGCGCTTGGTAGCGTTGGGAGCATATTCAGCGAAGGATGGAATTAATGTTGCCATAACAGAAATGGTGTGAAAGAAGTTTACGATCCATCATCAAACAAAGCTAAGCGAATTATTATAGATACGTATTAATAGAGACATTTTTAACTCATCACTTTAAAAAATATATAAAAAAAAGGCAGCAGGAGTGATAGTGGTCATTGATGTGACACACGTGGGTAATGAGTTTTAGTTTCAACTTATACCCCGAGATACTGAGACCACTGGGCTGCCATAAAATACTGTCTCATTAATATCTATACTGACAGCTTTTTGTTTAGAACATCTTACTTTCAGTTTAGAATACAGAGTTGTTTGAGGTTATCGTGAGTTTAAAGCTGAGCCAAGGAGAGAGATAGAGAGACAGAGAGACAACTCCTTGGGGAGGTGGGTGGGTTGTGAAGAATTAATTCCTGCTGTTCTCGGAGATCACCTGTTACAGGTGAGTAACTACGCTATCTCCAGGAACAAGCAGGAATGTAGTCTTCACATATGGGGACTCCCTAGCTGAAAGATGCCAGAGGAATGACCCCAGCGAGCTGTGAACCCATGTGAACAGGGTCATACTTCCTCCCATGGATCCCTGGCATCCTACCGGGATGGAGGGTAGGAGTTGCATTAAGTCTGAAAGAGATGCTGTAGGACAGCCTGGACAAACGAGGCATCCCGACAGGAGTCCTTGTCCAGACAGTAGTGGGCTGTAAAGGTATGTATTGAAGCCCAAGTAGCCGCTCTACAGATATCATCTATAGACAGAGTGGAGATTAGCAACCGAGGCTGCCATTGCTCTGACATTATGAGCTGTAACATGGCCCTCGAGGGAAAGACCTTTACTATCGTAAGTGAAGGATATGCAGTTTGCAATCCATTTAGATAGGGTTCGTTGGGAAACTGGAAGTCCCAAATGACTAGAAACAATAGCAACAAAGAGTTGAGAAGACTTCTATGTTGTTCAGTTCTTTGAAGGTAAAAGGCTAAAGCTCTTTTACAATCTAAGGTATGAAGGTTCCTTTCTGCACTGAAGGCATGAGGCCTAGGGGAAGAATACAGGAAGGTAAACAGACTGGTTTAAATGAAAAGACGAAACCACCTTTGGCATAAAGTATGGATGAGTCCTGAGGACTACTTTATCATGGTGGAACCTTGTATAAGGAGGGTCAGCCACTAAAGCTTGCAGTTCACTAATGCGTCTAGCAGAAGTTATTGCAATTAGGAAAATGACCTTCCAGGAAAGGAATTTTAAAGTTGTAGTGGCTAAAGGTTCAAAAGTCAGCTTCATAAGCTGCCCAAGAACCAGATTCAGGTCCCATGCCACCGGTGGCGGCTTTATGGGGGCTTTGTCAATAGTAGATCTCTCATGAATCTTGACACAAGTGAATGAGAAGAGATTGGCTGTCCATCTTGGGGCTTGTGAAAAGCCGCAATAGCACTGAGATGGACTCACGCTGAATTTGTCTTAAGACCGGAATTTGAAGGATGGAGGAGATACTCCAGAAGCGACTCCATGGGCACGGAAAGGGGGTTAAGCCCCTTTTTTGAACACCATATAGAAAACCTTTTCCATTTGAAAGCATAGGAACGCCTTGTGGAAGGTTTTCTCGAAGCTTGAAGGATATCCTTTACTTGCCGAAAGAGGTGGATATCTAAAGGTTCTATGCCTTCAGCAGCCAGGCCCAGAGGTGCAGGGACTGAAGATTGGGATGCAGAAGCTTCCCATTCTCTTGGGAAAGGAGATCTGTAGCAAATCCCAACTCTAGAGGAGTTGCTTGAGAGAGACGCAGAAGCAGAGGATACCACGATTGCCTTGGCCAACGTGGAGCTATGAGAATCATATAACCCCTGTCTCTCTGAAGCTTGAAAAGAGTTTTGGGAATTAGGGGAAAGGGTGGGAAGGCATAGAGGAAGTCCTGACCCCAATGGAGCTGGAAAGCATCGTTTGCTAGACAGTATTGAGCCGGAATTCTGGAACAGAACTGGGGAAGTTTGGCATTCTGTGGACTTGCAAAGAGGTCTATATCTGGTGTTCCCCAGGTTTGGAACACTCAAGCCAGTTGGTCTGACTGGAGAAACCACTCGTGTGGCAGCAGTATTCGAGTGAGCTTGTCTGCCCACAGGTTTTGAATGCCTGGAAGGTATACTACTAGAAGGTGAATTTGGAGCTCTCTGGCGAGGGCCCATAGTCACAAAGCTTCATTGCATAGCGACAGAGAGCCCGTTCCGCCTTGTTTGTTTATGTAAAACATGGTAACCTGATTGTCGGTTTGGATCAGAACTGTCTTTTGACTGAGCTGGGCCTGAAATGCTATCATAGCATTGTAAATGGCTCTTAACTCTAAGAAGTATATTTGAAGAGAGGCCTCTTGTGAGGTCCAGAGACCCTGAGGGGAAAGATCGTGCAAGTGGGCTCCCCAACCCAGCTTGAACGCATCTGTTGTCAGGGTGATCTGGGGCAGTGGTTGCTGGAAGGGGGAACCTAACAGGAGGTTTTCGAGGGACTGCCACCACTGTAGGGACAAAACGAGACATGTCGAATTCTTGATTTTGTCCGTTAAGTGACCTGTGGCTTGTGTCCACTGCAAAAAGAGGGTCCACTGAGCCGCTCGCATGTGTAGGCGGGCATAAGGGACCACATGTACAGTGGATGCCATATACCCCAGCAGTTGAAGCATTTCCTGGGCAGTTTTTAGGTGGGTTTTCTTTACTGCTTGGGAAGCCAATTCTATTATTCGTAGACAGTGCGGCTGTGGCAGGAATGCCTTTGATTGCTGCGTGTCTAAGCGAGCCCCTATGAACTCTAGGGCCAATCATCTAAGTAGGGGAAGACGAATATCCCCAGAGTTCTCAGGAATGCTGCTACTACAGTCATGCATTTTGTGAAGATTCTTGGGGCAGAGGCCAGCCCGAATGGAAGGACTCTGTTTTGGGAGTGATTTCTTTGAAAGAGAAATCGAAGGTACTTCCTGTGATTTACATGGATGAGGATATGTGTGTACGCATCTCTTAGATGTAGAGAACATAACCAATCCTGATTCTGAAGGTATGGTAAAAGTGTTCCGAGGGAGATCATCTTGAACTTTTCTTGGAACAGAAATTTGTTCAGTTCTCTGAGGTCCAGGATAGGTCTGTATCCCTCTGTCTTCTTTGGGATAAGAAAATAGGGGGAGTAGAACCCCCTCCCCCGTTGGGATATGGGTACCTCTTCTATTGCTCCCTGAGCAAGAAGTGAAAAGACCTCCTGACACAGGATGTCGGTGACAGGGCCTTGAGAATTGAATTGTTTTATGACTGTAGGCGGGGGCATGCTGAGAAAGTGAAGTTTGTACCCCTGTCCTACAATGGCCAGAGTCCAGTTTTCTGATGCTATTTGTTGCCCTCTTTTGGCAAAATGGCATAATCTGCCCGGAATGGTCAAGGGCTCTGGACCCTTCAGAGGCAAAATGGTTAAGTTCTCTAAGTAGAAGTCAAAGCCCCTGCGGAGGCTGTACTTGCTGAGCCAGTTGAGCTCTTTGAGCTTGCGGTTTACTTTGTCATCTAGGTTGCCGCCCTTTCCGGGGAGCATGAACTGGACAGTGAATTGGATGGGAATAAGAGTGGTAAGATTTTTTTCTTTTTGTTAAAGAAAAACTTCTTGCCTGTTTTTTTCTTTGATGGGTTGACTGTAGACTTTGATAGTCTATTCAAGGTGGTATTGTCAGATTCAAATCTGATTAGCCTTGGTCTGCCAATCCTTCCCAAATAAGTTTTCACCTGCGCAAGGAATGTTTCCTAACTTCTCTTGCACCCACTCCTCTAAATCTGATGCTTGGAGCCAGGCAATGCGCCGTGCTCAGATAGCAATAGCATAGGTTCTGCTAATAGCTTCAAAGCAGTCAAAAGCTGCACGGTTCACAGATTTAGAGACATTTTGAGCGTGCTTGAGCAGAGTGAGGTACTGACCCCATTTATCTTCAGGAAGAAGAGGGCTCATGCGTTCCAGATCCGCTGTAACCTCCTTAAGAAACATTCCCATGTAAAAGGAATATGAGCTAATCCTAGCTGTTAGCATGGAGGATTGAAAGCATCGACGCCCAAAGGCATCGAGTGTCCTCGATTCACGGCCTGGCGGGTTGGAAGAATGCGTTTTAAAACTCTTTATTCTCCGCATGGCTGATTCCACTACCATGGAAAAACAAAGAGGAGCTGCTACTCTTGCAGGAACACAGGAAGGCAACAAAGAGCAAGAGTCGTAGGTGGGTGTGATGGAATTTTATTAATCCCTACGCATTTCGGCCGTAGCCTTCTTCAGGGGGCACACAGCTAAATGACATACAACATAAAAAACATGTAAATAAATTTAAAATCATGGTACATATTTACCTTAAGTTAATGGACCAATATTATGAATATATATATATGTTAAAACAATTTGTATACATGTGCTCAATAAATAAATGTAAAAACTAACAAATCTAAAAAATTAAAAACAAATACATTTATAATAACCAGGGAACGCAGGGTGGAAAAACATAGAAGTATGCATATTGTACATAATATATTCAAATAAATAAAATATTGTATATTTAAAAATATATGAGTGATGAACTTATTTCGGGCATAAAGAGGACACGGAAGAAAGAGGAGGGGGGAAGGGAAAGGGGGGGGGGAGGGGGAGGGGGAAGGGGGAAGAGAGAGGAGGGGGGGAGGGGGAGGGGGAAGGTGGAAGAGAGAGGAGGGGAGGAGGGAGGGGAGGAAAAAGGGGGGGAAAGGGAAAAGGAGAAGGGGAGGGAGGAGGGGGGGAGGGGAGAAGGGGAGGGAGGAGGGGGGGAGGGGGGAAGGGGGGGGGGAAAAAGGAAGGGAAGGGGAGGGAGAAGGGGGGAAGGAGAGGGGAAAAAAGGAAATATTATAAATTAGATAACTCACATGTGTGTGACTGTGGAATCTGCAATCGCAAACTACGTTCACCAAGGCAGCTAAGATATAAATGACATATAATACTAAATATTATTTTGTGAAGGAATTCAAAAAGCTCCTGGTGTATGCATGTTATCCAAGCAATTTGTGGACCTTGAAAGGTGAAAAGATGAAGGAGAGGAAAAACAGTGCATAATAAATTGATACGCGATAAAGTGCAGTATGTAGAAGGAACTCGCTTTGTGATAATACTGAAGAGCAACGTGAAAAACGTTAAAGAAAACGGACTTCTTACTTACATCAAGACCTTCTAAAGAGTATTTTATATCATCTGCAAAATTGCTGTAAAAAAACATTAGAAAGATGACTATTTAAAACTAGTTAAGAATTAATCAAGAAACTTTGATAAAGATAAAAAATAAATCGCAATTTGCTGAGACTTTATGCTAATGTACAGTCTAAAAAATGTATCTAAAGGTCAAAAATCAAAGTATTGAAACTAAAAAGCCTGAATAGTAAACCATCGTGATCAAGGAAAGGGACTGAGCAGAAGGAGTGAACTGTATTATGCTAAAACTAATAAAATCACTACATCGGTTATGGAGGCTGGGTAGTTATGCTCATATATGTTATTACTGCATGAAAGCTAGGGGATCAGTGAAGAGAGACGCACTTACAATTATTTATAAGTGCTTCTAAGAATTATCATGAAATCGTGGAGGAACGGCATGATGAAGAAAATTATCACAAAACTTCGTGAAAAGTGGTTAACGAAATTAAAGAACCTAGCTGCTTATTTTAAACATGTAAAACTTGTTTTAATGTACGCATAAAATACAAGGATAGCACTAACATGATCTAAAGGGGAACATGTTTGATTTCAAGAAAAAGAGAACTCTTTCAATACATTATTGAAAGTGAAACTGAAATGATGTACAACATATCATATTGCCACAAAACGGATGTAGTCGGAGGGGCAATAAAGGATATTAGAAATTAATACGCACCTATTCAGACTTCATAAAGCACAATCCTGAAGCAACAAAGATTAGTCAACTGAATTGCTGTCCTTAAAAACGCCGAATTGCGCGCCAAATTTGGATGACGTGGTTTGAGGGAGAGGGGAGGGGGAGGGGCTGGCTTAATGTCAATCAAAATCATGAAAACCAAACTGAAAGAGTGATCTGTATTTTAATCAAGAAAAGGAACTGGACGGAATTAGTGAAAATTTTTTTTATTTAATGACTACATATTTTATGGAAACTGGGATATTTGTACTCGTGTGTAAAACTGCTACATAAAAACTTTAGTGCTGTCTATGGAGAAAGCGAATGGCCATATGTGCAAAATCTTATGATGGACGAACATTAAAAATAAATAAAATAAAAAGATGTAAGAATACGTGTAAAAACTTAGCTTCCTATTTAAAACTTAAGGGGCATGTTTTTCATAAGAGCATAAGTTACAAGATTAATCTAAAGAAGAAATTGTCTTGCTTGAAGAAAACCGGAACTTTTTCAATGCATTGTTAAATAGCCAAATTGCGCGCCAGTGAGGATGACGTAGTTGGGGAGGGAGGACCTAACTAATGTTAGTCAAGACTATAAAAGTGCCCATAGGGAAGCAATATTTAAAAACCAGATATAAACTGCAAGGAGCGGAAAAATTGTGCTTATAATCAATTGATTACTATATGTACAACTATGGAAGGGGGGGGGAAGGAAGGATGGGAGGAGGAGGAGGGGGAGGGGGGAGGGGAGGAAGGGGAAGAAGGGAAGGGGGAGAGGGGGAGGGGGGAAAAAATCCTCCTTCTGAACCATTTCATCCTCTTTATGCCCGAAATAAGTTCATCACTCATATATTTTTAAATATACAATATTTTATTTATTTGAATATATTATGCACAATATGCATACTTCTATGTGTTTCCACCCTGCGTTCCCTGGTTATTATAAATGTATTTGTTTTTAATTTTTTAGATTTGTTAGTTTTTACATTTATTTATTGAGCACATGTATACAAATTGTTTTAACATATATATATATATATATATATATTCATAATATTGGTCCATTAACTTAAGGTAAATATGTACCATGATTTTAAATTTATTTACATGTTTTTTATGTTGTATGTCATTTAGCTGTGTGCCCCCTGAAGAAGGCTACGGCCGAAACGCGTAGGGGTTAATAAAATTCCATCACACCCACCGTTTGATTCCACTACCATGGAATGGTGTGGTAACTGAGTCTTCTGAAACCCTGGAAAAGGTGGGACTCGGTACATGGTATCGAGGCGTCGAGAATGCGGTGACACCGTTAAGGGAGTTTCCCACATTCTGAACATAAGATCTTGAAGGATCTGATGACTGGGCAGCATCACTGCCTCTTTGGGAGCCATAGGGTATTGCAGAATTCTTAGTTCTTCTGCCCTAGGTTCCTTCTCAGGAGTAACCGTGATTGAAAGCCCTTTAGCTACATCACGTATGAAATCCTGAAAAGACATGTCTTCTGGAGGAGACATTCTGCGCTCAGGAGGAGATGGATCCTTCAACAGAACTGCTCTTGCATCAGTAGAGTCATCGGAATCGGAAGACTCATTGGAGCTTTGCATCGATCGATGCTGGTACCGATGAATATCGGTATCATGGCGTTTCGGTTCCAACCCCTCGTGCTGGAGAAACTCGAGGCTCGGCATTGGAGGAAGCTGTCCCACCTGAGTGGGTGTCACTGGAGCCAGTACCGGTGTCGGTACCAAGCTCATTTGAACCATCTGTAGCGGTCTTAGCGGTACCGAGGCAGCTAAGAGGGATGCTAGACTGCGCTCAATAGCAAGGATTCTCTTATCCATTGCTAATGCCGATGCCTGGTCGGTAGTGGTGGAAGCGGCTACGATCCCAGAACATGACAACAGAAGTTCTGCAGAGGTGGAGGCCTCTGGAACATTCTGAGACCCCGTTTGTCCTTTGGAGACCGAAGACTTCCACCGGGGCAATTTTGCCAGTGTACTTTCCTCAAGGGTAATGCCAGTGGCATCTCGATGCTTTGCAGGAAATTTACCCTTCAAGGACCGGCTAGTCTTTACAGACTTTTGTTTAGTTACCTGAGATCCACGAGAGGAAGATGAAGCCCTGGTGGATGTCGATGCAACTGACATCGTATCAACCGTGAAAAGAGAACCGGCCTTTGCAGCTCTGTTCTGCAGGCCCCTTTTGGTCATCTTTCTACAGGAGAGACACTCCGCTGGACAATGTTCAGGACCTAAACATTTGAGACACCATTCGTGGGTGTCGGCGATGGAAAAAGTACTGCCACAGTTTGAACATTTTTTAAATCCACTAGTTGGCTTCTCCATGTCTGGAGATTTTTGGGCCTAGTGCCCAAAATGGCGCTTAACCCCAGGAGGGGTGAGACACCGAAGAAAAGTTGTTGTTTTTTTAGAAGAAAATAAGAAAAGAGAACCGGCAGTACCAGTAGGCATCGAATGAAGGCAGACATGACCACAAAAAAACAAGAAAGAAGATAAAGTTTTCTGCGGTGACAGGAGAGGCGTCCTGTCGGCTCCGCGGAAAACAAAGAACTGAAGTAAGAGAGGCAGTGAGGCGGGAAGGCAGCACGCATGCGCTGTGGGATGCTCCCAAAAGCTTTCCTTTTGGACGCTGGGGAGCGTTCCCGCGCAGGCTCTGTCGGTACCGAAGATACCCATATGTGAAGACTACATTCCTGCTTGTTCCTGGAGATTCCATTATATGCAGATCTGTCATGCCAAATTCATTGTGGTGATCCTGAAAACATGACTGGCTGGGTCTGCCTCCAAAAGGTTGAGAAGCACTGCTTGCAAGTGATCAGAATGCCTCATCCCAAGACACTGAATTCAGAACAAGGCATTTGTTAATTGTATTATATCTTGTTCACATGTTCAATGTAAATGGTTCCAAGTATTAAGTTGTTCTATTGTAAACCGTGCTGATCATGAATAGTGCAGTATAAAACCAAATAAATAAATAAGGCACACATTTGCAATTCAAGCCATTGAGTACCTTCAAGTGCCTAGATCTACCACTGCACAAAAGCTATGAGCAAAGAACAAGAATAAGACCAGCTGTTGTGTGCCTCCAGAAGAGGGCAAGTCATGAGCCACAAACAGCCTAACACCAAAGGTATGAGCATCAAATCTGAAAGAGCATCCGGAATGTAGAGAACCGCCCTTAGACTTGCTCTTATTCCAGCACACTAAAGCTAGTCTTATTTCAAGGGAAACTTGAAAAAAATTCAGCGACAGAGTTGAAGGGGGCATGAATCAATTAAGCAGTATACAATGGTGAGTTCATACAGTCTAACCAGAGGATTCAATCCATATCAGAAAAGGCCTCCAAAAAATGAGGCTAGAGAGAGCCAACCAAAACGGGAATTGTATTTATTTATACCGCTTTTCACCAGGTCAAAGTGGTTTACAAGGAACAGCAAAAATTCCTATCTGCTGAACTTATGCTGAAATCACTTATGGATTTATATTACTTGCCTTTCCTAATCCAAGTTCAAAGGTAAGAGCATCAAAATATAGAAAAACTAGGGGACATGCAATGAAGCTATTAATAAGAGAAAATATTTTTTTCACTCAACTTGTAATGAAACTCTGGAATTCGTTACCAGACGATGTAGTAAAAGCTGTTAGTGTAGTTGGGTTTTAAAAAAAAGGTTTGGACAAGATCCTGGAGGAAAGGTCCTTAAACCATTATTAAGGACGACCTGAGAAATCTACTGTTTACCCCAATATAACACTGTGGAACCTGTCTCTTTTGAGGAAACTGCTAGGTACTTGTGACTAGATGGCCACTGTTGGAAACAGGATCCTGGGCTTGATGGACCTTGGTCTGAGCCAGTATGGCATATCTTATGCTCAATTCAGATATTACAGTTATTTTCCTGCCCAGAGAGTTTTCAAAGTTGAACCCAAGAGGATGAAGCGACCATGGTTTACTTGGTTGCTCTAACCACTAAGCTATTCCTCCACCATGGCACTAATAAGTAAACACTAAAATTCCAGACTTTTGGGGGTGGAGTGGAATGGGGGTTTATATGACTGATATAACACTCAGAACAGAACAGCTCCTGTTTAGGGTTGAGTAAAGCAAGTTCCAACCAGAAGGGAAGCCTCGTCTTGCAGAAATTTGAAAGTTTATAGCAGGCAGATAGTGTCTCCTCTTATTTCCCTGCAAACCATCTTCAGCATTAATAGCAACTTAGGCACATGGGTGAGAAGAAACTCCACCATCTTAAGCCAGAAAGCGTAATTACTCACTTGTAACAGATGTTCTCCGGGGACAGCAGGAATCAGTCCTCACATGTGGGTTACGTCAGCGCCAACGGAGCCCACGCAGAGCAAATCCCCAGCTTTCAAAGAAA
Source organism: Ichthyophis bannanicus (assembly GCA_033557465.1). NCBI lineage: Eukaryota > Metazoa > Chordata > Amphibia > Gymnophiona > Ichthyophiidae > Ichthyophis > Ichthyophis bannanicus. The sequence goes on along the minus strand of CM066050.1, from coordinate 70,706,022 downwards.
GCCTTTGGGAGTTGCCTCCACGCATGCGTGGTCCGCGTCCCGCCCAAAGGAGCCATCTTGCTCAGTCAAATGACATACCTAAAGACGGCAAAAAAACCCAAACACACTAAAAATAGGAGGACTGCAACTCCAAGGGGAGGAGGGAGAGTTGTGAGGACTGATTCCTGCTGTCTCCGGAGAACACCTGTTACAGGTGAGTAACTACGCTTTCTCCAGGAACAAGCAGGAAGTCAGTCCAACCCATAGCCAAAAAAAGGGCTCCCTTATCGAGAACTGCGAGCAGCTGCAGTGGAAACTCACAATTGTCAAGGAAAAGACAGCACTCCGGTAGCCTGAACACAGAAGGGTTGGAGAGCAGGAGTTGCCTAGACCTCAAAATGGTTACAGAGTATGGCCTGGCTGAAGGCACTATCCCGCCGGGATCCCCTATCCAGGCAGTAGTGAGCTGCGAAGGTATGAACTGAAGACGAGGGGTGGCCCGGCAGATGTCTGCCAAAGGAACGGAGCGCAGATAAGTGACAGAGATTGCCATGGCCCTGACCTTGTCAGCCGTAACGCGGCCTTCCAAGGGAAGCTGCACTTCCTCATAGGCCCAGGCAATAGTCTGCTACCCATGTTGACAGCATATGCTTGCCCCAGTTTGCTGGGGTCATAAACGAAAAGCTGAGAAGCTTTTCGGTGGCCTTGGGTACATTGAATGTAGAATGATAAGGCCCTCCTACAGTCTAGGGTACGGAGGACAGCCTCAGCTCGACCGGCGTGCGGTCTGGGAAAAAAGGTGGGGAGGACCACCTCCTGATTGAGGTGGAACGAGGACACCACCTTCGGAAGAAACTTGGGGTGTGTGCGAAGCACTACCCAATTCTTGTAAAACCTGGTATAAGGCCTCTCCATCACGAGGGCCTGGAGCTCGCTCACCCTTTGAGCGGAGGCGAATGCTACGAGGAACACCACTTTCCAGGAGAGAGCGCGAAGATGACATGTAGCCATTGGTTCAAAAGGCAGCAAGGTGAGCGGCCCCAACACTACATTAAGATCCCATTCGGTCGCCGGAGGGCAGATCGGGGGCTTGGATAGGAGAAGGCTCTTAAGGAACCAGGAAACCATCGGGTATTCTGAGAGGACCTTCCCCTCTACCAGGTGGTGGTTGGCTGCGAGGGCACTGAGGTGTGCTCTGATGGAGTTGGACTTGAGCCCTGAGTCAGAGAGATAGAGGAGGTACTGCAACACCATAACCACTGGGTAGGAAAAGGGGTTGGCCCCCTGAGCCGCACACCAGCACGCAAACCTGCGCCACTTAAAGGCGTGAGCCTGTCTGGTAGATGTTCTGCACGAAGCTAGCAGAACATCCTCCACTTCTCTCGGAAGTAGGAGCGGAGCTAGGGAGACCCCCTCAGCAGCCACACCATCAGCGAAGGGGAGCTGGGGTTGGGATGCAGAAGAGAGCCCCTGTCCTAGGAGAGAAGCTGCGGGTCTGTCCTCAAGGGGATGGGAGGCTCCACCCCCAACTGCAAGAGGAGTGGGAACCACGGTGCCAAGGCCAACGTGGGGCTATCAGAATGACTGAGGCTCTGTTGTGAAGAATCTTGAACCAGGGTCTTGGCAATCAGAGGTGTCGAGGGAAACTTATACAGAAGACCCACTGACCATGAGATTAGGAAGGTGTCGGCAGCCACCCTAGCAGGGTGCGGTTGCCGAGAGCAGAAGCGGGGCAACTGGTGGTTGTCCGGGCTGGCAAACAGGTCCACCGTTGGTTCTCTCCAAATCTGGAAGAGCCTGCAGGCCATTTTCGGGTCCAACTGCCACTTCTGCGGCTGGAGCAGTCTGTTGAGTCTGTCGGCCAGCCATTTGTCCTGGCCCGGCAGATACACTGCCCTGAGGAGAATGTCCTGTCAGGCTGCTAGTGAGCACAAGTCCATAGCCTCCAGACAGAGGATTCAGTACCCCATGCCCCCTTGTTTGTTCACGTAGACCATGGCGATCTGGTTGTCTAACTGCACTAGGACGGATCTGTGACTCAGGGGTCTCCGGAATGCTCTTAGGGCAAGGCGGTTCACACGCAATTCCAACAGATTGATTTGTTGGGCCCTCTCGTCCGATGACCAGATGCCCTGGGTACGGTACCCCTGGCAGTGGGCTTCTCAACCCAGCAGGGAGGCATCTGTAGTTAGGATCCTCGAGTGATGAGGAGCCTGAATCGGCATCCCCGCTTGCAAGTGGTGGGGTGACTACTACCAGTTCAGGGACTGCACCAGGCACGCGGTAACTTTGATTCTGTCCTGGGAATGCCCCGTTATCTGGGACCACTGGTCCCTGAGGCACCATTGTGCAATTCACATGTGCAGGCGTGCATCTGGCATGACATGGATCGTTGAGACCATGTGTCCGGGGAGGCTCAATAAGTGTCTTGCTGGCACCGAGGGGCGGCGCTGTATATTTCTGGCCAGCGCCACAAGCCTGTTGACCCTGTCTGCAGGTAGGAAGGCCTTGGCTGGGAGAGTATTGATCCTTGCCTCGTTAAATTCCAGCTCTTGCGCCGGACACAGGCTGGACTTCAGATAATTTATAACAAAGCCCAAGTGCTGAAGGACCTGGATAGTGCGTGCCATGGCCTGCTGCACCTCGGGGGCCGTAGCACCCCTGATGAGCTAGTCGTCGATGTAGGGGAAGACTAAAATCCCCGGAAGCCTGAGAAAGGCAGCGACCACCGCTAGGCACTTCATGAATATCCTGGGGGCCGCCGCAAGGCCGAAGGGCAGCACCCTGTACTGAAAATGGCAGCCTCTACCACAAAGCATAGGTATTGCCTGTGTTTTGGGTGGATAAGGATGTGTGTATAAACGTCCTTCAGATCTAAGAAGCATAGCCAGTCTCCCTGGCGGAGGTAGGGCAGCAATGTTCCAAGGGAGAGCATCGAACCTCTCCCGCACCAGGAATCTGTTGAGGTTGCGCAGGTTAAGGATGGGCCATAGGCCCCCTGTCCTCTTTGGCACGAGAAAATGACTGGAGTAGAACCCCTTGCCCTTAAGATGATGGGTCACTGATTCCATTGCTCGGTCCTCAAGAAGGCCTGTCAACTCCTTCAACAGGAGATCCCGGTGAAGGGGAGGCCGAAGTGGCTCTCCGGGGAAAAAATGTGGAGGTCCTTTGGCTAGGCGGAGGAGGTAACCCTCCTTGATCACCTGTAGTGCCCAAGAGTCGGTGGTGATGGCAGCCCACAGGAGGTCAGCTCTCCCTGTATGCCCACAGGTGGGGAGCTGAGCCTCGCTTGAAGCATAGCCCCTCTTCCAAAAACTTCCCCTGGGCTGAGCCAGGGTCAAAGCCTGAGGTTTGGAAGCCTTCTGCTTACGCGGGCCATGCCCTTGCCCCTTGGCCTGTTGCCCCTGTTGGGGCGCCGGAGAGGCCTGATGGGCAGGGGGGGGGGGGAACTTCGGTAAGCAGTGGACTTCCTCAGGTAGAAGGGCTTTTTTCCACGAGCCCTTCTTTCGAGAAGGAGCAGAAGTCTTCTTAGAGAGCCTCGTTCTTGTCATGAACATCAGTCTCCAGTTCACGGGCCTTTTCTGTCATACCAAATAGGTTCTCCCCTCGGCATGGGACATTGACCAGCTTGTCTTGTACCCATTGTTCAAGGTCTGACCGTAGCCAGGCTTGGCAGCGTGCACCAATGCCCGCCGCGGCTACTCTGCCTCCGACTCGAAGCAGTCATAGGCCGCTCGATATGTAAATTTGGAGCATTCACTGATGGCTCTGGATAATGTTATAATGCCCTGTTCAATGTAATTTCAGTTTGTTCAATGTAAACCGCACTGATGCAGAATAGCGCGGTATATAAGAGAATGTAAATAAATAAATAAGCCCTTGAAGCGCTGTAATGGCTCCTCGGAGAGACCAGAAGAGAATCTGGCGATCTCCTTCGCCAGGTCTCTCAGATACATGCCAATGTACAGCTGGTAGGCTTGAATCCAGCAGTTCAGCATCACGCCCTGGTAACATTTTCTGCCGAGGGCATACAAGGTGTGGGCCTCCCTGCCAGGCAGTACCGAGGAATGAGTTTTCTGACTTTTTAGTTGACGCATGGCTGATTCCATGACCATGGAATTATGCGGCAGCTGTGACTTTTGAAAACTGGGGCTTCGACGGACCCAGTACATCGAGTCGATCCACTTGCTGATCACCTGCGTCGATGCTGGTGTCTCCCACATGCGGAGCATAAGGCGTTCCAGGATAGGTGGAATGGGCACCGTGAGGGTTTCCTGAGGAGGGGCCTCGAACTGGAGGATCTCAAGTTTATCTGCTTGAGGATCCTCCTCGGACTCCGTTGGGAAAGCTAAGGCTTTGGACATATCTCAAACGAAGTCCCAAAAGGCCATGTCTTTCAGAGGAGATCTTCTCCGAGGCTCCGATACAGGGGAATTGGATGGGACATCTCGGTGAAGGTAAGTATCCGAAGACATCTCATCATCAGACTCCCAGGTGAAGGCCTCCAAGGAAGACAGGTGGCAGTCCTCCGGAGCTCGCTGGCTTGCCCGTGACAATCTCCGTCCTGAAGAACAGGAGACCGAGCAGGACCTCGGTCGAGGATCTACTAGGGCCTGTAGGGCTTTGAAGTTCGGCTCGGCTTCTGGGGTTGACTTCATCATCGAACCTCCGGTGGTCTGGGCAGAGGAACCTGACGTACTGGATACTGGTGCCCGTTGCTGCTTCATGAAGGCAGTGATCCTGTATTCCAAGGCCACCATCCTGGACATAAGTTCAGGAGGTTCCGCAGCATCCAGCTCGGGCACCGATGTAATCTGATCCGAAGCCGGTTCCCCCGGGGAGGGAGTCCTCGACTAGGAGAGGATGCGCTTGCCAAGGTGATTGGATCCTTCCAAGAGTTTGATCGGGTGCTCCTTCCCTGATGCCTCGGGCTGGCGCTCGTGGCTCTGTGATTGACCCCGCGAGGGATCTGGTCGTTCTGAGTCATTCAGAGACACAGCCGTCGAGGATTTTCTCATCCTTTTCGGTTCCCTTGAGGGAGACCACCTCTCTGAGGTCCCCTGACATCGCTTGGGTTCGGAGCATTCCTCCCGAGGCATGGAAGCATGGGGGAATCAGGGAAAACTTTTACATGCTGCTGCTGGCAGCTTTTCAAGGCCTTCGAGGCCATAAGTTTGCAAAGGCCGCAAACAGCCAGGTGGTCATCCGGACCAAGGCACTGGAGGCAGCAGTCATGCGTATCGGTTAGGGACATAATTTTACCACGCCTGCCGCACTTTTTGAACCCACTGGTAGCCATGGGGGTAAAAAGGGCCCCAGCAAAGTCAAAGACCTTTCGGGCTGCCAGCTAGGGAAAAAACAGGGGCGAAAATGCCCCAAAAGAAAAAAGGTAAAAGAAAAGATAGCCAACCCGATACCGGAGGCAGGACGTGAAGGGTACCGGTGCTAGCCAGAAGAAAAAAACAGCCAAAAAGTTAAGAATCATCACTTTTTCTGGGACAGAGAACAGACTACGTCTGCAGGGCTCCGTGGAAAAAAGAAGACTGAGCAAGATGGCTCCTTTGGGCAGGAAGCGGACCACGCATCTGTGGAGGCAACTCCAAAAGGCTTTCTTTGAAAGCTGGGGATTTGCTCTGCGCGGGCTTAGAGCACTTGGAGCTGTGTCCTTCTTGGCTGGATGCACTGCTGCTGCTGGAGTGTCTGTGCTTCCTGCTTCTGCCCCGTTTACTGGCGCCAGTCCTGTGCTGCGATCGGTTTCTACAGTGTCTGTGAGCAGTCCTTTGATGTGATCGGCTGCTGCTGGATCTGTGCACACGGCGCGGGTGCGCACCTGCGCCGATCGGGCTCACGGTGCCGTTTAGGCTCACCGGAGCAGCGAGTTGCATGGGCGGACTCTGGGCAGAGCTTCGGAGGCCGGAGGTACGGCGCAGAGGGCTGATTCCCAGGCTCTCCCGGCTGCAGCCAATGCTCCTGAAGTGGGCAGAGTTGGAGGACTGAAGGCCGGCGTCATTACTGGGAGCCGCATGGGCACGCGAAGAGGACACTGCGGGCCGGGATTCAGCCGCCGCATATGTAGAGAAGTCCTTGAGTGCGAAGGGAGCCACCGGAGACACGGAGTGGGGAGCAGCAGCTACACGTCTGGGGATGGAGGCCCCAACGGGCACATCCTGAGCCGGTGCGATCACAGGAAAAGGGACTGGTTGAGCAGCTGAAATACTTGCATTAGAGGTGAGGTAGTCCTTCAACACGTGACCCCTAGATTTTCTGGCCCTTGGGGACATCTTCCCGCAATGGTAACAGTCCTCCACATTGTGATCTGGGCCCAAACAGATGTCGTGAGTGTCTGTGCTGCTCATTTTCCTTTTGCAACACTGACATTTCTTGAAGCCGGGCACAGTAAAATTTCTTTTGAACATGAGCTAGTAGAATCTGTAGATCTTATGGTGTAGAGGAGAGCAGGGTCAATCTTGCTGGCAAGGCAGAAGGAAGAAGACTGGACAGCTAGGGGGCGGACCGGTGAGGTGGGCTTCCTGGACATGCTCAGAAAGGTCCACTTTTCTGAGCTCTGGAGAGCACTTCCGTTTCCATGGCGCCGCCCGGAGGACGTCACCAGGTGTGGCTGACGCAATCCTGCTAGTCCATGGAGAATCCACTGTACCAGATGGATGTATAGCTACCCTGGCTCTTACAAACCTTCAACAATGGACTTTCTAAAATATTCCAAAACATATTTGTACCTTGTGAGAGAATTTATAGTACTCAAATGGACCAAACCAAATCAAAGCTATTCAATTGCTAGAAGATAAAACATCTACAATTCATATAAGCAACATACTAACTGCATGCATAATACACAATAATGCTAACAATTAATTACTGCCCTATTAACGTTTGTGGTCCTAATGGCATTGTTCTAAGGTTTATTCCAACTGTAATGTAAACAGCAGCTAGATACAGGCAGTCTCTTATAAATGTGAGTTCTAGTGTGCAGAATGAACAAGGGCCATTATGGATGTCCCACTAACACCCCTGCACTGTGCTCACAGATACATAGTCCTCAAATACACACAAGCCTTTTATCCACCTCTGGTAACTCTTGCAAACACAGGAATATATTTACGTTGGCCTGCTACGACTGGTGCTGCTGCTATGCATCTCCCACTTCTTCCAACAACAGCAATTGTACGGTCTTTAAAACTTTTTTTAAACACTAGTAGAAATGTTAACTGCAACAAATACAAAATGCAGTTATTTTACTCTAACAAAACATCTCAAATTTTAGCACCGTCACCCAGTCTTAAAAACTGAGAAAGGTGTTACATGAAAAAGCTGGATTTAAAGGACATCTCTTTTTCTGCTAAATAGCACAGACCTGGCCTTTAAAAATCTACTATGGACTAAACTAATTTTTATTTTACTTCTTTCTTCCATTTGTAAACTGTCTTTCCATAAAGATACTCATGGTGGGTACACTAAGCAAATAAAGCACAGTTACTTACCTGTAACAGGTGATCTCTGGGAACAGCAGGAATAAGTCTTCACATATGGGTATCGTCGGTACCGACGGAGCCTGCATGGGAACGCTCCCCAGCGTCCAATAAGAAAGCCTTTGGGAGCATCCCACAGCGCCTGCGTGCTGCCTTCCCACCTTTCCCAACTGCCTCTCTCCAGTTCGAGTTTTAAAGCTGAGACAAAGAGAGAGAGAGAGGGAAGGAAAGATAGATAGAGAGATACAACTCCTAGGGGAGGTGGGTGGGTTGTGAAGACTTATTCCTGCTGTTCCCAGAGATCACCTGTTACAGGTAAGTAACTGTGCTATCTCCAGGAACAAGCAGGAATGAGTCTTCACATATGGGGACTCCCTAGCTGCAGATGCCAGGGAGAAACCCCAGAGTTGTGTGTCCCTGAAAAGGGCTCCACCTCCCCCCATGGATCTCTGGCATCCAACCAGGGTAGGTGGGTAGGAGTTGATTAGGAATGGAACAGGTGTTTGAGAACAGCCTGACCAAATGAGGTATCCCGGCAGGAGTCCTTGTCCAAACAGTAATGGGCTGTGAAGGTATGAACCGAGGCCCAGGTGGCCGCTTGACAGATTTGGTCGATGGACACAGAGTTTAGGTGGGCCACTGAGGCTGCCATGGCCCTCACATTGTGAGCTGTGACATGGCCTTCCAGAGAAAGGTTCCTACTCTGGTAGGCAAAAGAAATACACTGAGCAATCCAGTTGGACAGTGTTCTCTTAGAAACTGGAAGTCCTAAATGGGAAGGATCAAAAGCAACAAAGAGTTGAGAAGACTTTCTATGTTGCTGTGTTCTTTGTAAGTAAAAGGCGAGAGCTCTTTTACAATCCAAAGTATGAAGATTCCTCTCTGCACTTGATGCATGAGGTCCTGGAAAAAAGACAGGTAAGTATACCTCCTGGTTCAGATGAAAAGGCGAGACCGCTTTAGGCATAAAGTGTGGATTGGTCCTGAGGACTACCTTATCATGATGGAACCTTGTATAAGGAGGATTAGCCACCAAGGCTTGCAACTCACTGATGCGACGTGCTGAGGTGACTGCAATGAGAAAGATAACCTTCCAAGAAAGAAATTTCAAGGAGGTGGTGGTTAAAGGTTCAAAGGGTGGCTTTATAAGCTGGCCAAGAACCAGATTTAAGTCCCATGCCACTGGAGGTGGTCTAATGGGAAGTTTAGTTAAAAGAAGGCCTCTCATGAATCTTGCTATAAGAGGATGAGAGGAAACAGGCTGTCCATTGAGAGGCTTGAGGGACGCTGCAATAGCACGCAAATGGACTCTTACCGAATTCGTTTTGAGGCCTGCATGGGAAAGATGCAAAAGATACTCTAGTAAAGAATTCAAAGGTATTGCAAGAGGGTTAAGACCCTTCTCTGAACACCAAATGGTAAATCTTTTCCATTTGAAAGCACAGGAACATCTAGTGGAAGGCTTTCTAGAAGCATGAATAATATCTCTGACTTGCTGAGAGAGATGGAAAACTTGAAGGTCTAGGCCTTCAGCAACCAGGCCCTGAGATGGAGAGATTGGGGGTTTGGGTGCCACAACGTTCCGTCTTCCTGGGAGAGAAGATCTGAAGCAGAGCCCAACTCCAGGGACGGAGCTTGAGAGAGATGCAAAAGTGGCGTGGCCAATGTGGTGCTATGAGGATCATAGAACCTCGGTCTCTCTGAAGCTTGAACAATGTTTTGGGAATTAGGGGAATGGGTGGAAAGGCATTCCACGGACTTGCAAAAAGGTCTATGTCCAGGGTTCCCCAAATTCGAAAAATCCTGGCTACCTGGTCCCTGTGGAGGGACCATTCGTGTGGAAGCAGAACTCGACTGAGTCTGTCTGCCCAAGAGTTTTGAATGCCTGGAAGATATACTGCCATAAGATGAATCTGATGCTCTCTGGCGAAGGCCCACAGTCGCAAAGCGACAGAGAGCCAGTCCCTCCCTGCTTGTTTACATAAAACATGGCTACTTGATTGTCCGTGTGGATAAGGACTGTCCTGTAGCTGAGCAGGGAGTGGAACACTCTGAGAGCTAAGAAAATTGCTCTGAGTTCCAAGAGATTTATGTGTAGTGAAGTCTCCTGTGGAGACCAGATGCCCTGGGTGGAGAGATCTTGCAGATGAGCTCCCCAACCCATTGGAGAGGCATCTGTTGTAAGGGTTGCTTGGGGAAATGGCTGTTGAAAAGGGGACCCCAGCAACAGGTTTTGAGAGGACATCCACCATTGGAGAGACCAAAATAGGCGACTGGAGTTTGCTATTTTGTCTGACAGGCAACCTGATGCCTGAGTCCATTGGGTGGACAAAGTCCATTGAGCTGCCCTCATGTGAAGGCGAGCATATGGAACCACATGCACAGTGGATGCCATGTGGCCTAAGAGTTGTAACATTTCTCGAGAAGTTAAAAGGGGATTTAACTGTATTTGGGAGGCTAACTGCACCAAGCGTAGGCAACGGGCCTGAGGAAGATAGGCCCTTGCAGTTGTGGTATCCAACAAAGCCCCTATAAACTCGAGGGACTGAGACTGGATTTTGGGATGTTTATTACTAGTCCCAAATACTGAAGGACACGCATTGTGCAGGTTAAACAAGTCTTGGCCTCTGCTTGAGATGGAGCTCGAATGAGCCAGTCGTCCAGATATGGGAAGACGAATATTCCTAGAGTGCGTAGAAATGCAGCTACTATTGCCATGCATTTCGTGAACACCCTTGGTGCAGAGGCCAGACCAAAAGGAAGCACCCTGTACTGGTAGTGCTTTCCTTGAAAAAGGAACCGAAGGAACCTTCTGTGAGTTGGATGGATGAGGACATGGGTGTACGCATCCTTGAGATCTAGAGAACAAAGCCAGTCCTTACTCTGAAGGTATGGAAGCAGAGCACTGAGAGAAATCATCTTGAATTTCTCCTTGAATAGAAATTTGTTCAATTCTCTGAGATCTAAGATGGGTCTGTAGCCCCCTGTTTTCTTTGGAATAAGAAAATAAGGGGAGTAGAACCCTGTGCCTTGTTGAAGAAGAGGTACTTCTTCTATTGCCCCTTGGGCAAGAAGGATGGCAATCTCCTGACCTAGAAGGTTGAGGAGAGATGTTGGAGAATTGAACTGTTTCACCATGGTGTGAGGGGGAAGGCTTAAGAAATTAAGCTTGTAGCCTTCCCTTATGATGGAGAGTGTCCATTGCTCTGCTGTGATTTGCTCCCATCTGGGAGCAAAGTAAGTCAACCTTCCTGGGATGGTAAGGGGCTCTGGTCCTTCCAGAGCTAGAAAGGCTAAGTTCTCTAGTTGCAAGTCAAAGGCCCTGAGGAGGCTGAGGCTGCTGGGCCGTGGAAGGTCTAGCTGCCTTTGACTTGGCCTGTTTAGGTGGTTGCTGACGCTTTGTAGCAAAACGACCTGCAGAAGATGCCTGCTGACCATAAGAAGGATAGTATCTTCCTTTTTTAGAAAAAGATGTCTTTTTAAACAATCTTTTCTTAACAGGAGCAGAGGTAGACTTTGAAAGTCGATCCAAAGCAGAGTTTTCAGCATCCATCTGAGTAGCCTTTGCTTGCTAATCCTTACCAAAAAGGTTTTCACCTGTACAAGGGAGATTTCCCAATTGATCTTGGACCCAGAGCTCCAAATCAGAAGCTTGTAGCCAAGCAATTCTGCGTGCCCCTATGGCAATAGCCGAAGCTCTGCTTACACATTCAAAAGAGTCAAAGGCTGCACGGTTAGAAAATTTGGAGACATCTTGGGCATGTTTGAGCCAAGTGAGAAACTCCTGTCTTTTATCCTCTGAAATGAAAGGGGTTAAAGTCTGCAGATGATCTGTAACTTCTTTTAGAAACATTCCTATATAGAGACTATAGGAATTGATCCTAGCAGCTAGCATAGCAGCTTGGAAAACCCTTCGGCCAAAAGCATCCAGGGTCCTGCATTCACGCCCTGGAGGATTAGATGAGTGTCTTTTTGCACTCTTTATCTTCTTCATGGCAGACTCTACCACAATAGAGTGGTGAGGAAGACGAGTCTTGTGGAAGCCAGGACAAGGAGGAACACGATACATGGTGTCTAACCTGTGAGAATGAGGAGAGGTGGTGAGAGGAGTCTCCCACATCCTCAACATGAGATCATACAGAATCTCATTAACAGGTAAAGTAGCTGCCTCCTTAGGAGCTTTAGGATATTGTAAAATATCCAACTCCTTGGCTCTGGGTTCTGACTCAGGGGCCACTGTGATAGAGAGGCCCCTAGCCACTTCCCTAACAAAGTCTTGAAAAGACAAGTCTTCTGGAGGAGACATTCTTCGTTTAGGTGAAGAAGACTCCTGAGGAAGAAGTATCGATGCTTCAACAGAACCCTCAGACTCGTCAGAGTCCTCAGAGGAATCGAAGTATCGCCTGTCTGGATGCTCCTGTAAAGCCCGATAACCGTATCGAGTGGGATCGACATCGGGAGTAATCGGTACCGGTTCTGTACCGATGGGCATCATAGGACAGGGTACCGTTGCAGTCGACACCGAAGCCGATGTCGATGCAATCGGTACCAGTACCGGGAGCAATGCCGGTACCGGAGTCGGTACCAGCAACGGGGATTGTTGCGGTACCGGAGGCGTCGCAGCCTGTATGAAAGCCATTAAGGTGCGCTGCATGGTCAGAATCTTCTGATCCATCGACGCCACCAGAGTCTGGATGTCGGTACCAGTGGGAGCCACCGGTACCCCAGAACACGGCAACAGGTGATCTGTCGAGGCCGAGCCATCGATGTCAACCTGAAGTAGCGGTATACAAATGTATACTAAATAAATAAAACCTGTGACCCCATAGATAATGCTTTGGAAGCCGGAGCTTCCCGCCGGGGTAATTTTGCCGGTGCGGAATCCTCGAGGGCAAGCCCGGAGGCATCTCGATGCTTGGAGGGAGATCTACCCTTCGAGGACCGGCCAGATTTATGCTTGGTTACCTGAGATCCATGGGAGGAAGAGGTGGCCTTGGAAGACGTCGATGCTACCGAAGCTGCATCAGAGGGAAAAAGGGTACTGAGCTTGGCTGCTCGGTTCTGCCGACCTCTCTTAGACATCATGGTACAGGACATACAATCCGTGATGGAATGGTCAGGTCCCAAACACTTTAGACACCAGTCATGGATGTCGGTGACAGAAATAGTACCGCCACATTTTGTGCATTTTTTAAACCCAGAAGCGGGCTTCTCCATGAGGAAAATATTTTTAGGCCTAGGGCCCAAAAACTGAAAATGCACAATAGAGATAAAGCGTTTTTGTTTTTTTTTGAAAGAAAGAAAAGAAAGACCGGCGGTACCGGTCCGACGTCGAAGAAGGCAGACGCGACACAAAATAAAGAAAAAATAAAGAACTTCTTCTGCGGTGACAGGAACACGACCTGCTGGCTCCGCAGAAAAGAAGAACTGGAGAGAGGCGGTTGGGAAAGGCAGCACGCAGGCGCTGTGGGATGCTCCCAAAAGCTTTCTTATTGGACGCTGGGGAGCGTTCCCACGCAAGCTCCGTCGGTACCGACGATACCCATATGTGAAGACTCATTCCTGCTTGTTCCTGGAGATTAACAATTAACACACCAATCAGTGATTAGAGTTACATCTATATTATGTGCAGCACCTCTAATTGTGCAGGGGCCTAGGATCCTCATTGATCCAAGAGAAAACTGGAATCACAGCTGTAAACGGACTAAGAGAGAGAGAAAATAGTGCAGTGTATGAGCTCCCTTCAACAACTCCCCTCCTCCACATATATTACTAAGAGAATGAAGGAAGATTAAGGCTAGAACCGTGACACAGCCCAGTTTTATGGAGAGTTTGCTCCTTCTTTGAGTATCAAGGTGCCTACTACATTATGTTAGGCTTCCTGTCATTTCTACAACTTTATGTGGCAAATTCTCATTGGTTCCACATTCTGATGGCCCTCGCTGAAGCAGGTGCTAAAGAAGGGGCAGAATCTGTGTGCATCCACCTGGGTGAAGGTGAAAAGGTGTGCCATATCCTCAGCATTGTAGAATGCCACCTTCTGTTCACCACAATCCAGGTAGATACCGACCTTCCTTGGGCAATACTTCAACAACAGTCGCTTCAGTGGGGTGGTCATGGCTGAATACTCTCTTCCATTTCTCAGACGAAGAGTCCAATACCCATTCTCAGGGCACAGCTTGACTTTTGCCTTCCGGTCCACTGATTCTGCAGCCACTCCAAGGTCCCACTTGATCTTGTTGCCCACCCAAACCTCCCAGTAATGGCGCCCGCTTTCAAAGGTCTCAGAGCCCAGAACATTGACACACTGCAGGAAACGCTTGGAACTGTTGGGGACATTCCGGGGTATATCACTTTCTGTCACCCCCGTAAGGTCCGGAGAGAAGACGAGGTTAGGGTGGGCAGATTCCTGGTCAAAGGTCAATAGGCTTGGAGCTGTAAAAAGAGAATATCGACAAAGATTCACTGTCAAAGTATTTCCTCTTACTTAATAGAGCACATAGAAAGACTGGTGAGAGTCTGGAAGATCCTATTTACTCCAGCAAGCTCTAAGATAAACAGCATGAATATCGTGAGTTGTGATCAGTGCCCAAGACTCTCTCTTTTTCACTGGTATTAAAGCACAGTTACTTACCTGTAACAGGTGATCTCTGGGAACAGCAGGAATAAGTCTTCACATATGGGTATCGTCGGTATTGACGGAGCCTGCGCGGGAACGCTCCCCAGCGTCCTGAAAGAAAGCTTTTGGGAGCATCCCACAGCGCCTGCGCACTGCCTTCCCGCCTTTCCTAACTGCCTCTCTCCAGTTTGAGACAAAGAGGGAGAGAGAGGAAAGGAAAGATAGATAGAGAGATACAACTCCTAGGGGAGGTGGGTGGGTTGTGAAGACTTATTCCTGCTGTTCCCAGAGATCATCTGTTACAGGTAAGTAACTGTGCTATCTCCAGGAACAAGCAGGAATGAGTCTTCACATATGGGGACTCCCCAGCTAGAGAAGCCTGGGAGATCACCCAGATTGTGAGTCCCTGGGAAGGGCTCCACCTGCACCCATGAATCTCAGGCATCCAGTCAGGGATGGAGGGTAGGAGTTGATTAGGTATGGAACAGGTGTTTGAGAACTGCCTGACCAAACAAGGCATCCCGACGGGAGTCCTTGTCCAAGCAGTAATGGGCTGTGAAGGTATGAACCGATGCCCAGGTGGCTGCTCGACAGATTTGATCGATGGACACAGAGTTAAGATGAGCCATAGAGGCTGCCATGGCCCTCACATTGTGAGCTGTGACATGGCCCTCCAGAGAAAGATTCTTGCTCTGGTAGGCGAAGGAAATACACTGAGCAATCCAATTAGACAGAGTTCTCTTGGAGACTGGAAGTCCTAAATGAGAAGGATCAAAAGCAACAAAAAGTTCAGAGGACTTTCTATGTTGCTGTGTCCTTTGTAAGTAGAAAGCAAGTGCTCTTTTACAATTCAGGGTATGAAGATTCCTCTCTGCACTTGATGCATGAGGTCCTGGAAAAAAGACAGGTAAATACACCTCCTGGTTCAGATGAAAAGGTGAGACCACTTTAGGCATAAAGTGTGGATTAGTTCTGAGGACTACCTTGTCATAATGGAACCTTGTATAAGGAGGATTAGCCACTAAAGCTTGCAATTCACTGATACGGTGAGCTGAAGTGACTGCAATGAGAAAAATAACCTTCCAGGAAAGGAATTTCAAGGAGGTAGTGGCTAAGGGTTCAAAGGGTGGCTTCATAAGCTGGCCCAGAACCAGATTCAAGTCCCATGCCACTGGAGGTGGTCTAATGGGAGGTTTAGTCAAAAGAAGGCCTCTCATGAATCTTGCTATAAGAGGATGAGAGGAAATAGGTTGTCCATTGAGAGGCTTAAGGGATGCTGCAATAGCACTCAAATGGACTCTGATTGAATTTGTTTTAAGGCCTGCATGGGATAAATGCAGCAAATAGTCTAGTAAAGAATTCAAGGGTATTGCAAGAGGGTTGAGACCCTTCTCTGCACACCAAATGGAAAACCTTTTCCATTTAAAAGCATATGAACGTCTGGTGGAAGGCTTTCTGGAAGCATGAAGGATATCCTTCACTTGCTGAGAAAGGTGTAAATCTTGAAGGTCTAGGCCTTCAGCAACCAGGCCCTGAGATGAAGAGACTGAGGATTTGGTGCCACAAGGTTCCCTCCTCCTGGGAGAGGAGATCTGGAGCAGACCCCAGGTCTAGGGAGGGAGCTTGAGAAGATGCAGAAGTAGAGGGTACCACACTTGGCATGGCCAAAGTGGTGCTATGAGGATCATAGACCCTTTGTCTCTCTGAAGCTTGAACAGAGTTTTGGGGATGAGGGGAATAGGTGGAAAGGCATAGAGGAAGTCTCGCCCCCAATGAAGGAGGAAGGCATCCCTGGCCTGAACTCCCTAACATGGAATCCTGGAACAGAACCGGGGAAGTTTGGCATTCCACGGACTTGCAAACAGGTCTATGTCTGGGGTACCCCAAATCCAAAAAATCCTGGCTATCTGGTCCCCATGGAGGGACCATTCGTGCGGAAGCAGAACTCGACTGAGTCTGTCTGCCCAAGAGTTTTGAACCCCTGGAAGATACACTGCCATGAGATGGATTTGATGCTCTCTGGCGAAAGCCCACAATCTCAGAGCTTCGTTGCAAAGCGACAGAGAGCCAGTCCCTCCCTGCTTGTTCACGTAGAACATGGCTACCTGGTTGTCCGTGTGGATGAGGACTGTCTTGTAGCTGGAGCAGGGTGTGGAAGACTCTGAGAGCCAGAAAGATTGCTCTGAGCTCTAAGAGGTTGATATGAAGAGATGTCTCCTGTGGAGACCAGATGCCCTGGGTCGAGAGATCTTGTAGATGAGCCCCCCAACCCTTTGGAGAGGCATCTGTTGTAAGGGTTGCTTGGGGTAACACCTGTTGAAAGGGGAACCCCAGCAACAGATTCTGAGTGGACTTCCACCAGTGGAGGGACCAAAATAGGCGACTGGAGGTTGCTATTTTGTCTGACAGGCAACCTGATGCCTGGGTCCATTGGGTGGATAGGGTCCACTGAGCTGTTCTCATGTGAAGGCGAGCATAGGGAACCACATGCACCGTGGATGCCATGTGGCCTAAGAGTTGCAACATCTCTCGAGCAGTTAAATGGGATTTTAACTGAATCTGGGAGGCCAACTGCACACCAAGCGTAGGCAACAGGCCTGGGGAAGATAGGCCCTTGCAGTTGTGGTATCCAGTAAGGCCCCTATGAACTCTAGAGACTGAGTAGGGGTAAGATGGGATTTTGGAATGTTGATTACCAGTCCCAGATACTGAAGAACACGCCTTGTGCAGGCTAGGGAAATCTGGGCCTCTGACTGGGATGGAGCTTGGATGAGCCAGTCGTCCAGATATGGGAATACGAATATTCCTAGAGTGCGTAGGAATGCAGCTACTACTGCCATGCATTTTGTGAACACTCTTGGAGCAGAGGCCAGACCGAAAGGAAGCACTTTGTATTGGTAGTGCTTTCCTTGGTAAAAGAACCGAAGGAATCTTCTGTATGTTGGATGGATGAGAACATGGGTGTATGCATCCTTGAGATCTAGAGAACAAAGCCAGTCCTGACTCTGGAGGTATGGAAGGAGAGTTCCGAGAGAAATCATCTTGAATTTCTCCTTGCACAGAAACTTGTTCAATTCTCTGAGATCTAATATGGGTCTGTAACCCCCTGTTTTCTTTGGAATGAGAAAATAGGGGGAGTAGAACCCTGAGCCCTGTTGAAGAAGGGGTACTTCTTCTATTGCCCCTTGGGCAAGAAGGGTAGCAATCTCTTGACCTAAAAGGCTGAGGAGAGATGTTGGAGAATTGAACTGTTTCACCATGGTGTGAGGAGGAAGGTTTAAGAAATGAAGTTTGTACCCTTCCCTTATGATGGAGAGGGTCCACTGCTCTGCTGTGATTTGTCCCCATCTGGGAGCAAAGTGAGCTGACCTTCCTGGGATGGTGAGAGGCTCTGGATGTTCTAGAGCCAGAAAGGCTAAGTTCTCTAGTGGAAAGTCAAAGGCCCTGAGGAGGCTGAGGCTGTTGGGCCGTAGCAGTCCTCGCAGCCTGGGTTTTGGCCTGTTTTGGTTGTTGCTGTCTCTTTGCAGCAAAACGACCTTGAGAAGAGGCCTGACCATAAGAAGAAAATTTCCCTTTCTTTGGGAAAGATCCCTTTTTGAACAACCTCTTCTTAAAAGGAGCAGTAGTAGACTTTGAAAGTCTATCTAAAGCAGAATTTTCAGCATCCATCTGGTTGGCCTTTGCTTGCCAATCTTTGCCAAACAGGTTTTTGCCTGTACAGGGAAGGTTACCTAGACCATCCTGTACCCAGGATTCCAAATCAGAGGCTTGCAACCAAGCAACTCTTCGTGCACCTATGGCAATAGCCGAGGCTCTACTGGCCCCCTCAAAAGAGTCAAAGGCTGCACGGTTGGAAAACTTGGATACATCCTGTGCATGTTTAAGCCAGGTGATATATTCTTCTCTCTTATCTTCTGACATAAAAGGAGATAAGGTTTGCAGATGATCTGTAACTTCTTTTAGAAACATCCCCATATAGAGACTATAGGAGTTGATTCTGGCTACAAGCATACTGGTCTGGAAGATTTTCCTGCCAAAGGCATCTAGGGTTCTGCATTCTCTTCCTGGAGGAGCAGAGGAGTGCCTTTTTGTACTCTTGATCTTTTTCACAGCAGACTCTACCACAATGGAGTGGTGAGGAAGCTGAGTCTTATGAAATCCAGTACAAGGAGGAACACGATACATGGTGTCCAACCTTCTGGAATGAGGGGAGGTGGAAAGAGGAGTCTCCCATATGCCCAACATGTGATCATAAAGAATCTCATGTATTGGTAAGGTGGCTGCCTCTTTAGGAGCCTTAGGATATTGTAGGATATCCAATATTTTGGCTCTAGGTTCAGTCTCAGAGGTCACTGAGATGGACAGGCCTTTGGCCACCTCCCTGATGAAGTCCTGAAAAGACAAGTCTTCAGGAGGAGACATTCTCCTTATTGGAGAAGAGGGTTCCTGAGGAAGGATGCCCGATGCTTCAATTGAGGCCTCTGAAGAATCAGAGTCTTCAGAAGAATCGAAGTATCAACTATCTGGATGCTCTCGTAGAGCCCGATACGTGTACCGGGGGGTATCGACATCGGGAGTAATCGGTACCGGTCCGGTACTGATGGGCATCACTGGATAGCATACCGCTGCAGTCGATGCTGATGTCGATGCAAGCGGTACTGGTATCGGAACCGATATCGGGTTCGGTACCGAAATCGGTACAGGTACAGACAACTGTGTTTGTTGCGGTACCGTAGGCGTTGCAGCCTGAATGAATGCCGTGATGGCATGCTGCATGGTCAGAATATTCTGATCCATTGACGCCACCAATGTCTGGATATCGGTACCAGTAGAAACTGCCAGTACCCCAGAACATTGTAACAGGTGATCGGTCGAGGCCGAGCCATCGATGTCAATCTGTGACCCCATAGGTAGTGCTTTGGAAGCCGGAGCCTCCCGCCGGGGTAATTTTGCCGGTGTGGTATCCTCAAGAGTAAGCCCAGGGGCATCTCGATACTTAGAGGGAGATGAACTCTTTGAGGACCGGCCAGATTTGAGTTTGGTTACCTGAGATCCATGGAATGAAGAAGCAGCCCTGGAAGACGTCGATGCCACGGAAGCTGCATCGGAGGGAAACAGGGTACTGAGCTTAGCTGCCCGATTCTGTAACCCTCTTTTAGACATCATAGAACAGGACTCACAATCCGCAATGGAGTGGTCAGGACCTAAACATTTTAGACACCAGTCATGGGTGTCAGTGACAGAAATAGTGCTGCTGCACTTTGTGCATTTTTTAAACCCGGAGGCGGGTTTTTCCATGAGGGAAAAATATATCTGTAGGCCTAAGGCCCCAGAAGAAAAATGCACCTAAAAGAGTAAAAGTTTTTTTTTTTTTTTAAAGAAAGAAAAGAACAGGTGGACCGATGCGGAATCGAGAAGGCAGACACGCGACTAAAGAAAAATAAAAGAAAATAAGAAATTCTTCAGCGGTGACAGGAAACACGACCTGCTGGCTCAGCGGAAAAGAAGAACTGGAGAGAGGCAGTTAGGAAAGGCGGGAAGGCAGCGCGCAGGCGCTGTGGGATGCTCCCAAAAGCTTTCTTTCAGGACGCTGGGGAGCGTTCCCACGCAGGCTCCATCGGTACCGACGATACCCATATGTGAAGACTCATTCCTGCTTGTTCCTGGAGATTAACTTTTTAGAAAAGCAATTACAACTCATTTACAATCACCTAATCTAAGGTTATGACCTTTTTAGGTGTCTATGTTTATTTACATTTGCTATAACCGCCCTTCGCATAGTAGGTGCATTTTGCCACAGCCTAAACTAATCTGGATAGTTATCTGAATAGCAGGATGAATGTCATTGCTCTCCACATAATATAGTGTTCCGCCCTCACCCCTACAGAGTAAGTCTACAAGGATAGTCAGTAGCATTATCTATATAGTGCCAGCCAGTGCCAAAATTGTTGTTGCGCCATATTCCTGGAACATGAGTCAGTACATCAGGCTCATCCTATCCAAAAATACACCTCTTCAAGGCTGCTTCTGGTTCGTGACCTCCTTTCTCTCCTGTTTAACACCTATATGTGCACTAATCATTGTACTCTTGAACTACCCTTGTCCCCTGGTTGTTGTGTGTCTGTCTTGAATAGATTGTAAGTTCTTGGGAGCAAGGACTGACTTGTCCATATTTGTGTACTGTGTATAACTTGTAGCACTATACAAATGATTAGCAATAGTAGTATAGTGACTGCTGCTATATGGACTTCTGGCTCTGAATATTGACTCTCGGTTTCTAGAAGGAGATTGTGGGTCATTCCTAGCACTGTCTCATATCTTTCTGATGCACCTGTAGTGCTGATTTCAAATAGATGAATTAAAAACATAATACAAGGCACATGGTAGGAAATCCAATAAGAATTGCCAAAAGTCTCCAAATGGCAACAGATAAAAGATGCAAACTGAAGCAGGACTGACCCGGTCTTCTGAGCGCCATTCACATTCCAACAAGGGGCAAATGCCCAATGTTAGTGGCACAGTTTGCAATAATTGAAAATGTATTTTACACAAGGTTTTGTCTACTGCCAAATTTACACATCAGCTCAAATTTGAATTATTTCAAAAAAGCATATGAACAAGACATTTCTTTGGCTTTTTTCCTATCATGTATACAACTTCAGCACTCTGTAAAGAACATGTTGATGCAAACCTTAAATGAGGTAGAAATATCTACAAGTCAGTGACTTTTAGTTTTTTTGGAGGGGGGGAATGGGAATTGCAACTCCTAAATCTGGCCGTAATAATAATTATAAAATTAAACAAATTGTAGTTGTTGATTAATGGCAACTTCAATTTCCTATAACTATAAATGAAAAATCATGGAGATACAAAGCAAAATTAAAGTGATATAAAATTACCATTCAGATAATAGAATGCTTTTTTCTGTCAACAATATCTTTTTCCAATTATTTCCTGCCATGTAACAGCAATCTCTATTTAGAGTGCTTAATCCACCAAATCCACTGAAAACAGTAGGGCAGCATTATCGGTAACCTTCAAAGCAAACTCTTCAGACCGTATATGCTACCAGGGAAAGTTACCTCTTTTCATTTTTTATGTTCACTGACGTTTCTTGCAAAAAAAAATAAAAATTCTCTCTCACTTTAGTGTTCACAGTTTAAGTAATGGTTTGTGGGAGATCGATTTGGGGGCTAAATTATAAGAATTTCTTAACATGAGTTTGTGCTATAGTGTCAGACTTACCTGGATGGATGGATTTTAACATTCTTTTCCATATTTTATACTGTAGAGGTCCTATGTATCTCTCACTGTGCAGATCTAAGTTCTTGAAAGGTTGGATTTCTACACCCATTGTCTGTCTGGAAGACACAGATACCAAGAATGAGGAGAGAAAGCAATTAAGTGGCAAGTGAAGCAATAGGAGCTTGTTTAATGACCTTCAGCTCTACATATTCTGGTGGCCTAATATAGGAAAGACATGCAAGCAGATGAGAAAGAATGCAAATGAACTAAGAGAATGTCTTAATACTGAATCTGATTGAAACTAACACAGTAACAGCAAGTATACTAATTTATTTCCTTATGAGCAATCATGTAGGACATTATGTGGGTTTTGGCGTGTTCTTTGAGTTAGAAAATTCATCTGCTCTTTTGCATACCAATTCAGGCATCTAAGAGGATTTGCCACCAGGCATCGTCACTTGCAACTTCTGGAGTTCTCCCATTTTACAATCTTCCCATCCCAGATAACCTAGCCATTTTAGCAACAGTCCTTGACCTAGGAGCACAAGCCACAGATCACTTAAGAAAATAGTATGGATGCCCTTTGAATCCAGCTACTAGATGTTGCTATTCTCCATGAAACATAGAAACATGTCAGCAGAAAACGACCATATCACCTATCTAGTCTGCCCTTCCATATCAAATACTATAGTCCCTTTTTTCCCCTTTACAGATCTGATGTGTTTGGTCCCATGCTTTCTTGAATTCAAATACTATCTTCATCTACTACCTCTACTGGGAGACTATTCCATGCATCTACCACTCTTTCTGTAAAGAAATATTTCTGCATATTACTCCTCAGTCTATCCCCTTTTACCCTCATCCTATGCCCTCTATTTGCATAGATTACTTTCTATCGAAAGAGGCTCTCCTCCTGTGCATTTATACCAAAAAGATATTTAAATGTCTCTATCATATCACCTCCATCCAGCCTTTCCTCTAATGTATACATATTAAGATCTCTAAGTCTGTCCCCATATAGTTTATAACAGACCACTGACCATTTTAGTAGCCACCTTCTGCACTGACTCCGTCCTATTTATAGCCTTTTGAAGGTACGGTCTCCAGAATTGCATACAATACTCCAAATGAGGTCGCACCAGAGACTTATACAGATGCACTATCGCCTTTTTTCTGCTGACCATTCCTCTCCCTATACACCCAATCATCCTTCTGGCTTTCGCCATAGCCTTTTTTACTTAGCTACTTTAAGATCATCAGAAAATCACACCCAAGTCCTGCTTTCGTGGACAGAAATACTTTGTCCCCTACACTATACCACTCCCTTGGATTTTTGCAGCCCAAATGCATGACCCTGAATTTATTAGCATTACATCTCAGCTGCCAAATTCTTGATCATCATGAGGAGGGATCTATCTAAGTTTGAAGAATGATCAAGAATTTGGCAGCTAAGATGTAATGCTAATAAATTCAGGGTCATGCATTTGGGCTGCAAAAATCCAAGGGAGTGGTATAGTGTAGGGGACAAAGTATTTCTATCCACGAAAGCAGGACTCTATTGCAGATTTTCCTATCATCCACAAAGAGGCAAACTTTACCAGACAGCCCTTCTGCTATATCACTAACAAAGATGTCAGACCAAGGACAGATCCCTGGGGCACACCACTGGAAACATCCTTCTTCTCAGAGTGAGCTCCATTTACCTGTACACTTTGTCGCCTCCCACTCAACCAATTTTTAACCCAATCACTCACTTTAGAGTCCATCCCTAGTGTGCTCAATTTATTTATAAGTCACCTGTAAGAAATGGTTCAAAGGCTTTACTGAAAGCCAAGTATGCCACATCTAGGGCTCTCCCTCGGTCCAACTCTCTGGTCATCCAGTCAAAGAAATCAATCACAGATTTGTCTGACAAGACCTACCTCTGGTAAACACATGCTGCCTTGGATCCTGCAAGCCATTGGACTCCAGAAACCTCAATCCTCTGTTTTAGCAATGTTTCCATTAATTTACTCACCACAGAGGTCAGACTAAATGGCTTGTAGGTTCTCAACCTCATCATTACTTCCGCTTTTGTGTAAAGGGACCACATGTGCCTTTCTCCAGTCCTCTGGGACCACTCCTGACCCTAAAGAAGCATTGAAAAGGTCAGTCAGTGGAGCCGCTAGAATGTCCCCAAGTTCCTTCACTATTCTCGGATGTATCCCATCCGACCCCATCACTTTGTCTACTTTTAGTTTAGCTAGTTCCCCACAAACACAGTCCAGCAGCTATGAATATTGCCTGAGAAGCAGATGTTGGGCTGTGGAATCGAATCTGGGTCTCCCACATGGTGCCACTGCCACTGTGTTGGCCCAGGTGGCTACATTTAGCTGTAATGACAACACAAAGTTAGCTGGAAGAGAGGAGAAAGCGAATCAGTCCTCATATATGGGTGACGTTTGTGCAGATGGAGCCCTCACGGAAGCATCTCCCCAGCTTTAATAGAAAGTCTTTACATGGTGCCCTTCCCTCACAAGGGTGCCATCTTGCTTAGTCAGACAACATAACTAAATGACAGCAAAAAAAAAAAAGATGATAAAGAAACAACTCCAAGGGGAGGAGGGAGGGTTGTGAGGACCGATTCCTGCTGTCCCTGGAGAACACCTGTTACAAGTGAGTAACTATGCTTTCTCCGAGAACAAGCAGGAAGTCAGTCCTCACATATGGAACTCCCTAGCTATGGGCTATCGCAAGACCATATGGAAAAAACCACGGTTGCCCTCAAGGGGAACCACGAGCAGCAGCAACTGAATCCGTAGAGACAGACTGCAGTAGGACCCGTGTCCGATGGAAACCAACGCTCTCGTAGCCTGAACACAGAAGGGTCAGAGGGTAGGAGTTGCCTAGATCCCAAAAGGATTACGGAGCATGGCCTGGCCAAAGGCGCTGTCCTGTTGGGACTCCTTTTCCAGGCAGTAATGAGCTGCAAAGGTGTGGACTGAAGACCAGGTGACGGCCCGGCAGATGTCCGGCATCAGGACAGAGTGCAGGTTTGCTACAAAGGCCGCCATGGCCCTGACACAGTGTGCCATGACCCGGATATCCAACGTGAGCCCAGCTTGCTCATAGGCGAGGACGATGCAGTCTGCCACTCTGTTTGGTCACCGCTTCCCCCAGTCGATTGGGGTCATAGGAAACAAAAAGCTGATTAGTTTCCGGTGACCCTGTATACGCTGAATGTAGAGAGAGAGGGTCCACTTACAGTTCAAGGTGTGAAGGACTGCCTCTGCCCTGCTGGAGTGAGGCCTTGAGAAGAAGGTGGGTAGCACCACTTCCTGGTTGAGGTGGAAAGTAGATATCACCTTCAGAAGGAATTTGTGGTGCGTGCATAGCATGACCCTGTTCTTATAGAAGCTGGTATACGGTGCCTCTGCCACCAGGGCTTGAAAATCGCTGACCCTGCAAGCGGAGGTGAGTGCCACAAGGAACACGACCTTCCACAAGAGGTATCTCAGGTGGTAGGTAGCCAGAGGCTCAAATGGTGGGCGAATGAGCAGCACCAATACTACATTGAGATCCCATTCTGTCGCCGACGGGCAGACAGGGGGTTTGGACAGCAGAAGTCCTCTCAAGAAGCGGGTCACCAGAGGCTGAAATGAGTGTAGCTTGCCTTCAATTGGATGGTGATGCATTGAGGTGCACCCTAACGGAGTTTGATTTAAGCCTGGATTGCGAGAGATGGAGAAGGTACTGCAGCATCAGCTGCACCGGGCAGGAAAACGGGTTCACCCGTTGCTCCGTGCACCAGACCGAGAACCTGCACCACTTGAAGGCATAAGCTTCCCTGGTGGAGGCCTTATGGGAGGGCCAGTAGGATCTCTTCCACCTCTCCCAAAAAGTTGAAATGGGCTAGGGTCACCCTTTCAGCAGTCACGTCGTCAGTGATAGGAGAGAGCCCTCCTTCTACAACAAGAGCCCTGGGGAGTTCCCCAGTGGGACTGGAGTCTCCATTGACAGTCGGAGGAGCAGCGGGAACCACGGCTGCCTGGTCCACCGAGGGGCCGCTAGGATCAGTGAGGATGTGTCATGAAGAGCCTCTAAGAGTGTTTTGGCAAATCAGCAGCGTGAGTGGGAAGGTATACATGAGGCCTTCCGACCATGGAATGAGAAACGCATCTGCCGCCACCCGGAATGGATGGGGCTGCATAGAACAAAAGCAGGGCAAAAAGGTCCACCCATGGGGTTCCCCAGAGTCAAAAGAGCTGAGTGGCTACTCTGGTGTCCAGCTTTCCACTCATGTGGCTGGAGGACCCTGCTTAGTTTGTCCACCAGGGCGTTCCCCTGACCTGGTAGGTATATCGCCCGTAGGAGTATGCCCTGTTGAACAGTGTAAGAGCAAAGTATTGTCGCTTCACAGCAAAGGATGCGAGACCCCGTGCCCCCATTAGACAATCAAGTGGCAATGTTCTGTGTGAACAGTTTGGATAAGCACAGGCTGGTGGCAGAATGCTCGGAGGGCTAGATAAATTGCCCAAAGCTCCAGAAGGTTGATCTGCTGGTTGCTCTTGGCTTGCAACCAGTTTCCCTGGGTGTGAAGTTCTTCGCAGTGGGCTCCCCATCCCAGTAGGGAGGCGTCCTTCGTGAAGACCCTTAGAGGGCTTGGGGTTTGGAAGGGCTTACCTGTTTGTAGCTGATGAGGATTTTGCCACCAAGTCAGAGATTCCGCCAACTGGTTGGTCACAGACTCTGTCCTGAAGATGGCCCGTGGCCTGTGTCCATTGGTTTCGAAGACACCACTGAGCGGCCCTCATGTGCAGATGGGCATCTGAGAAGACATGGACCGTAGAGGCCATGTGCCCGAGTAAGCACAGTAGAAGCCGAGCTGACACAGAGGGATGGTGTTGAACATCTAAGGCTAGTGCCCTGAACCGGTCAGCTCGGTCCAAGGAAGGAAGGACTTTGCCTGAAGAGTGTCCAGCCTTGCTCCTATGAACTCCAGACATTGTGTCGTGAGGAGGTGGGATTTAGGGTAGTTTATTACAAATCCCAGATGTTGGGGGACCTGGATGCTGCGTGCTGTGGCCTGCTGCACCCCTGTGACCGTGCCTCCTTTTATGAGCCAGTTGTCCAGGTAGGGGACAACAAAGGATGGGAGACCCTGTGCCCCTGTTTGTTCACACAGAACATTGCCACCCGATTGTCTGGTAATAAAAATAAAGATGATCCCCTTTGCTTCTGTTTGGATTAAATTCATTGACATTTCTCTGCTTTTATTGCAGGTTGACAACCTGAAGAGCAGGTATGTAACTGGAACCTCTGAGGGGCCTCGTACTGGAAGATTTCTAGCTCCTCCATTCGAGAGTCCTCCTCCGATTCCGTCGGGAACACAAGGGCCTTGGACATGTCCCGCACAAAGTCGAGGAATGGCATGTGCTCGGGTGGGGACCGATGACCGGGCTCAGAAGGAGGAGAGTCCGAGGGGATGTCACGGAGGTGACGGGTGTCTGGTGACTCCTTGTTCTCAGTCTCCCATTCTGAGGAATCTGTGGAAGACTCGGGGTGACTCACAGGCTCCTGGCATGAGCCCCGCCCGTGTGCCTTCGAGTCCAGCAGCTGATGCCATGTGCGCTAGCTGGGGAGGACCGTGGTCCCGTCAAAAGTGAGTCGGATCGAGCCCTTGGCTGAGGATCAACTAGAGGCCAGATGGTCTTGAAGATCGGCTTGGCCTCTGATGGCCCGGTGGTCTGGGTGGAGGAACCAGCAGTACTGGGCAACACTGCTGGTCTATGAAGGCAGAAAGACTGTGCTCCAGGGCCACCATTCTGGTTTCAAGTCCAGAAGGTTCAATAGCCTTCGGCATGGGCACCGGCACCGAGGAACTCTGGCCTGGCGCTGGTTCCCCTAGGGGGTCGTCCTCAATTGAGGATAGGTTCTGGTGTCCGCGTCTGATCTATGGTCGATTTCTTCCAGGTGACCTTGGTAGGCCGTTCTCGCTCCAATCCCTCGGATGAGCGTCTAGGACTGTGGGACCTGGCTTACCCAATCTGTCAGAGCAGTCCAGGGACGCTGCCTTTGAGGTTTTCTTCTTTTTTTTTTGTGTGTTCCCTCAAGGGAAACTCTCTTTCTGAGCCATGGCGTCGATCGGCGTCCACAATGGTGTTCTGGGATTCCACGGCTTCAGAGAAGGCCTTGGCCTTCGGAGGTACAGGGTACTCCGGGAAAAACTTGTTGTGCTGCTGCTGGCAGCTCGAGGGCCTTGGTGGACATCTTTTTACAAAGACCATATGCTGCAGAGTCGTGGTCTGACCCCTAGGCAGCGAAGGCCACAGTCATGTGTTTCGGTAAGAGACATGATTTTGGCACACCGATCACACTTCTTAAACCCACTGGTAGGCATGGGGGAAAAAAGTACTCCAGCGAGGTTGAAGACCCGCGGTGCTGCCAGTGGAAGAAAAGGGTGTGAAAGTGCCAAAAGAACGGAAAAAAAAAAAGGAAGGAACCCAAGACTCTATGCCAAAGACAGCAAGTTCGGGTGGCGGGAAGAGTAACGGTGCACAACTGGAAAGAGTATGAAACTCAAGTCGAGGAAAAACAACAACTTTTTCCAGGGGAAACCAGACAGATGTCTGAAGGGCTCCACTGAAAAAAGGAGACCAAGCAAGATGGCACCCTTGGGCGGGAAAGGCACCAGGCATGCATGATGGCATCTCCCTAAGGCTTTCTTTGAAAGCTGGGGGGATGCTTCCACGAGGGCTCCGTCAGCACAGACGTCACCCATATGTGAGGACTAACTTCCCTGCTTGTTCCCAGAGAAACTATGATGACCATATAATGTCTGTGAGAAATCTAGAAAGAAAATTAATATATTTGGCAAAAGCACTACTACATTTATATAGGACTTTTTCAAATACTTTTTAACACTTGAATGATTTAGTTACTAAGTGTGTTTGTAATATGCAGAGAAGTTTGCATTTTCTTTAGCCAAGGGATGTGTCTGCAACTGCAAAGCTGCTCCGTGGTCAGTAGGCTGATAATGGAAATTAGATAATTTACCCAAAGAGTAAAATACAGAATTATCCAGGTCTTTGGGAGATCAGAATGCCATAAAACAGCTGAAGCATTCTAGGTGGCACACTAGGCACAAAAATTAAAGCAGAATAAAAAGAGGAAAAGGAAAGAAGGATATAAAAACCTGAATAATTAAAAAAAAACCTTCAATTTACTTTTAAGGTATAAACAAAATCCAATTAACTTGAGCAATGTTGAAATATCCACCCACATTTATTTTTAATACAGTGTTATAGGGGTATTGCAAGGCAAGAATTGAAAACACCCTTTAGCTAGTACCCAAGATTGCTGATCAGCCCTTGTTCATCGTGCCCTGCACTCCAATAAGCTCTGGACTGAACTAAGGGCTCAGGCACTTCAGAGGAAGCACAGTTACTTACCTGTAACAGGTGATTTCCGGAACAGCAGGAATTAGTCTTCACATATGGGTACGTCGGTGCCGACGGAGCCCGCACGGAAATGCTCCCCAGCATCCAATCAGAAGCTTTTGGGAGCATCCCTCGCGCCTGCGCGGTGACTTCCCGCCTTTCCCACTGCCTCTCCTCAGTTGAGTTTCATAGCTGAGACAGAAGGAGAGCAAGAGGAAAGGAAACAGATAGATACAACTCCTAGGGGAGGTGGGTGGGTTGTGAAGACTAATTCCTGCTGTTCCCAGAGATCACCTGTTACAGGTAAGTAACTGTGCTATCTCCAGGAACAAGCAGGAATGAGTCTTCACATATGGGGACTCCCTAGCTATGGGTGCCAGGGGAGATCCCATAAAATGCGTGTCCCTGGGACAGGACGGCATTTCCCAAACCTGGATCTCCGGCATCCCCTGGGGGATGGAGGGTAGGAGTTGAATAGAGCAGAGCTGTAGATGAACAGCGAATCTAAAGACTACAGGGAAAAAGAGTCTTTAGAATGTATGTCAAGTATCAGTAGATATTTAATGAACTAGCACAATACAGAGCTTACCTACTGGATTGTAGAAAGTAGACAGGAGATGCAGTAGCGGAATCTTCAAGGTAACTCCACTGCAGCGAGGAAGAAGTTCCAATCTGGAATGGGCAGGTGACCCAGGTGTCAACCGGGGCAGGAGGAGATTGGCAGGCCTCCAATGAAAAGCTTTATGGGAAAGCTGAGAACTCTGGTAGATACAGAGTCATAAACATGGAGGACTAACAAAAGAAAACTGACCGATCTGGAAAGTAGCCCAGTCCAGAGGGGAAGAGAGGGTATGGAAAAAAGCCCCTATTCCCAAGGAGAACAGAAGTGTACGCAGGAATACTGAAAATGTACACTGTCTTTCCTAGCTGGTAGGAGATAGGAAGACATTGAAGTTTGAGACTGCATAGAAAAGAAATGTATAACAAAAATAGAAGCTGTTGACGTCACAGCAGTAATTGTTAGCATAACCAGTCCCAATTACTGAGCCGTATTATAATAGGCAAGTTGACTGTCAGGACCCCATAAGAAAAATAAAAACCTAAGCACCGACAGTCAGGGAGATAGGTTAGGCATAGAGCGCTATGGACATCTCCCAATATGCGCATACCTAGATATATATATATATATAGATAAGTATATATATAAGGAAAGACATACATATCTATACGTATGAGAAGATATATGTCTAGACAAGTGTGATACATATAAATCTACATATGGAAATGCAGATAGATATATGTACAGATAGAGGCGGGATGGCTGATGCCCACCCAGGGTATAAAACCATGTATGCACAAGAAACAATTTTAAGAATGCATGCCCGCAACTGAGCCACAGAAACATTCACATGGGGATGTGATGGGAAATAATCCATCCCATAACAGGGGGTGAAACCCACCTGAAGAAATATAGAGGAGCTATTTCTGTAGGTCAGTGGAAGAACCAGCATGGTTGTGTGAAAACCAGAGGATAACAGCAGTCTGGTAAGAGTACCGCAGCAGTACCCTAGGACTCTGATATGTCCGAAGAACAAGAAGAACACAGAGACGAAGATACCAAAGTGACCCAGCCAAGGGGTTCAGGGGTATCACGTACGGTAAAAGAGTATGCGTTGTCCAAGCGGAGTAGAAAGCATAATGCCAAGCTGGAAGGAAAAGGAGTATATTCCGGTCAGATTGGAAATTCCGTGGGGACACACGTAGAAAAAACTTGTCCGTTGAACATGAAAGACCCTCAGAGACAGAGTTCAGTGCTCTGTAGCAAGGGCCCATAGCAGAAAGCTGCTCTGAGGATTGCAGAGAGCATTGTGCAGGAGAATTATAGATAAAACTGACAGAGGTCAGGTGTGTTGCCATAACCTAGGAAAAGATATGGCTAGAAGAAGATAAGCTGCAGCGAAGAGTATTAAGCAAGCTAGTTTCAAGTAGCTTGCAATGAGCACTAAGGTAAACCCTGGAACACCTGCACATACAGCAACTGAACCAAACCACAGAGGGGATTCTCCTGTATGAAAACAGAGAGAAAAACAAAGGCAGCGGAGAAAATTTCCATTCCTGTCTGATGAGATGTTCAGAGCACGCATTGAAGGAAAAACAACCGTCTACACTGTGTTCCAGTATGGCACCAACTCAAGCAGGGGAGACCCTGGAAGAGAGGGGGTCGGAAAGTGGCTTACCCAATGGAAGATCAGCTGAGGGAAAAAATGTCCATATGGGGCAGAACTATCATGGGATAGTTGCAACCTCCCTTCGTTGTAGTAGAATGGGAGAATTCAGTAACCCATGGACAAAAATACCCCAAGAGCACAGCATACTGGAAAAGAAAAAAACAGTGTAGAGTCTGAAGAATAAACTTCCGCTGAGGAGAAGTTAACTGTAGGGTGCAATACACAAGAACCTATGGGTGCTGGTTACTGGATAGAGTCTGGAGACTTCAGACTAGGATGAGATGGCCCTTGCTTGGATACACCGGGAGGATGGGTAGAAGAAGAAGGATGAAACTTTCTCTTCTTCGGGATAGACGGTTTGGTAGGACATTGCCTACGTCCTGGGGAAAAAGAAGGCTTAGGATGGTTTCCAGAACCAGGGAAGTCAGTGGAGCAATGAGCAACCTGACGTAAAGCCTCTTTAGTGAAGAGATTCTCTCCAGTACAAGGAGAATTACCCAGTGTGTGTTGTGCCCATCTGCTCAAGTCTGAAGCCTGCAGCCACGCTGTACGGCGCGCTCCAATGACAATAGCAGAGGATCTGCTAACAGACTCAAAAGAGTCTAGAGAAGCCCGGGAAAGAAACCAAGAGATATTCCTGCTATGATTAATAAGCAAGGAATAGTCAGAGGCCTTAGGTTCCGACAAAAGGGAGACAAAAGAGATAACCTCTCTGTGACCTCCTGAAGCGTGAGACTCATATAAAAAATATATGAAATAATTCTTGAAGCCAACATAGAAGTTTGGAATGTCTGACGTCCAAAGGCATCAAGTGCTTTAGATGCACGACCTGGTGGGAAAGAAGAATGCTTCTTCTTACTTCTGACCTTCCTCATTGCTGATTCCACTACAATGGAATGATGCGGAAGTTGGTTTTTCTGAAACCCCGGAGAGGGAGGCACCTGATACAGAACATTCATGGCTGTAGAAGGCGCAGGAACCTTTAAAGGTGATACCCAAATCCTCAGAAGAAGGTCCTGCAAAGACTGATGCAAAGGAAGCATTATGGTTTCCTTTTCTGCAGGATCTTGGCCCAGAGTAGGACCAGGAATAGGGATGGCAAGAAAGGTTGCCATGTCAAGGAGAAATTCCTGAAAAGAAGGATCTCCCAGAGGAACTATTCCTGGGTAGGTTGAGGTTGAATGAGCAGAAGACCTACTGGACTGGTGCATAAAAGGAATCCTGCTAGATGGTGAACAATACTGACAGTTCTGATTCGAGGCAGTTAGTACTGCATCGTCGGTTCCCGGTATCGATTCCAAGCTAGGCATGGAAAAGATCGATGGCACCGATGGAACTGCAGGAAACGACATCGATACCGGTACCGGCATCGGGAACGGTAATGCCCTCGTAGCAGGCATCGGAGGTTGCCGAAGCGGCACCGAGGTAACCAGAGAGCTTCGGTGATTATCCCCGATACTGCGTAGTCGGAGGTGACAAGGATCGGCTCCGAAACACGTCGGAGCCCAGTCATCTAGACTGGATATGGATTCCAGACTGGGCATCGAGACGAGCGTTGATGGTGGAATTGGCGAAGCCGTCACATGAAGGTCAATCGGAACCGTATCTATCGGCACCGAAGGCACCAAGGACGTCCGAGGACGACGCCCGGTGAAAAGAGGAACACCCGACACCGGCGCCGATGCCGGGGTATCGGCACCGCACGAAGCCGGTACCCCCCCTAAGCATGGCGCCCAGGACACCCGATGACGATCCCCGGTGAAGAGTGGAACACTCGACACCGATGCCGGGGCATCGTTACCGCTCGATGCCGGTATCGACCCTGCGGTTGGCTGGGATACAGGAAAGCTAGACCGGGTCGTATCGAGCGGCCCCGAAGGCACCGAGGACTCCAGACGACGATCCCTGGTGAGGAGCGGAGCACTCGACACCGGTGCCGATGCCGGGGGATCTGCACCGCTCGAAGCCGGTACCAACCCCGCGCATGGCTGGGAAGCAGGAAAACCAGTCTGGGTCGGGTCGATCGGTCCCAAAGGTACCGAGGATACCAGACGACGAGCCCTGGAGAAGAGTGGAGCACTCGACACCGGTGCCGATGTCGGGGAAGCGGTACCGCTCGAAGCCAGACCGCAATCCCTGGTGGCGAGTGGAGCACTCGACATCGAAGCCGATGCCGGGGAAGCGGTACCGCTCGAAGCCAGACCGCAATCCCTGGTGGCGAGTGGAGCACTCGACATCGAAGCCGATGCCGGGGGAGCGGTACCGCTCGAAGCCAGACCGCAATCCCTGGTGGCGAGTGGAGCACTCGACATCGAAGCCGATGCCGGGGGAGCGGTACCGCTCGAAGCCGGTACCAGCCCCGTGCATGGCTGGGATGCAGGAAAGCCAGTCTGGGTCGAATCGATCGGCCCCAAAGGCACCGAGGACACCAGCTGATGATCCTTGGTGAAGAGTGGAGCACTCGACACCGGTGCTGATGCCGGGGAATCGGTACCGCCCGAAGCGGATACCACCCCCGAGCATGGCTCAGGTATGTTCTGTGAGGAGTGAACCCCAGGAACAACCTGAAACCCCGTAAATGCTTTGGAGCCCGAAGACTCCCGCCAGGGTCTTATTGCCAATGGGGTCTTGAGGGCAAGGCCGGAGCCGTCATCATGCTGGGCATGAGACTTGCCCTTCAAGAATCGGCTAGTCTTAACAGACTGTTTGTGGGTTACCTGATCCTGGAGAGAAGAGTAAACCGAGGACCTCACCCGAGGAGGAAAAACGGCATCGAGGGATACCCGAAAAAGAGAAGGTCTTCTCCCGATGCTAAAGCCCCATGGACCCGGGGAAAAAGGGTCAGGGCCCAAACAGGTTAGACACCAGGCATTGGAGTCTAAAAAGAAAACCAAGTCTCCACAGTGAGGGCACTTCTTAGGGGAAGAAGGCTCCATGTTGGAAAGGCCTAGTAGGCCTCAAAAGATAAAAGAAAAAACTGACGAGGAAAATATTTCTCTAAGGAAAAGAGAAGAATAAAGCACCGGCGGTACCGGTATCGGCGGGGAAGACAGCCGCGACCACACAAAACAAGAAAATAAAGATTATAAAGAAAAAAAGTTTCTGCGGTGACAGGAGGTACGTCCTGTTGGCTCTGCGGAAAAACGAAAACTGAGGAGAGGCAGTGGGAAAGGCGGGAAGTCACTGCGCAGGCGCGAGGGATGCTCCCAAAAGCTTCTGATTGGATGCTGGGGAGCATTTCCGTGCGGGCTCCGTCGGCGCCGACGTACCCATATGTGAAGACTCATTCCTGCTTGTTCCTGGAGATAATATCTATCCTTAGCATACAGAATAAAATTAATCCTCTTATACAGATCTACCTCCTGAGGCTGAGGTTTACTGTACACCGCGAGTGACAACACTGAACTATGTTGAAGAGTTGCTTTATACTAAAGTTCTCTTGAGGTATGTATTTCTCACATTATGACATCCTGGTTAGCTGTTGCAAGAACTGTTTTTTTTTCCTGATATACGAATGTTTAATCTCCTATTGGTACTAACACATGGTCTATAGAAGTTTACTTTCCTCGCATATGTCTCTATTCTCGCGGGCCTTCTGGTCCACGTCTAGTTTCATTCTAAAGTCTTCCAGGCCAACAATAAACACTTCAGAATGAAATGTATAATCTGCAAGATGTCTACATACAGCAGCAAAAACCAGTGGAGCAAGAAATAAGCAGTCACACAGATGATTTTGAACAGCAGGCACACAATAAGCAGAGGAAATAACTGGCCACAAGTAAGGTGGATGCTCCGATTTTAGTTCCAGTCACGTACCTGCTCTTCAGGTTGTCAACCTGCAATAAAAGCAGAGAAATGTCAATGAATTTAATCCAAAAAGAAGCAAAGGGGATCATCTTTTTTAAATTAAAGTTTAGAAATCGCAGCTACTGGCAATTGTGACGACTCCTCCCCTGAAACACCATCTCACTACCCAAACATTTATATTGGGGTCCCACTCAGGCATGTGCTACCATTAGGTGGTCACCTAGAGCACCAGCCCTCTGGGTGCACCCACTGCTGCCGCTGTCGACCCTGTCGGGACAGGCAGCAGCAGCAATGGGCACAAACAGGAAGTCCGCACTGAGAGTCACAGAGGCAAAAAGCCCTGCGATGCCGAAGTCTAAAGGTAACTGCCACGAGGCTGTTTTTGCTCATTTCCACTGCTGCACATCCTAAAGAGGGGCGGCATCAGCAACAATGGGTGCTGGGGGTGGGACACGGCACAAGCCTCAACTCCTTGTACCGGCCCTGGTCCCATCCATTAAAGTGTGTTTGCTACTTTCTGGATATAGCATAGTTACTCACCTGTAAGAGGTGTTCTCTGGGGACAGCAAGAATCAATACTCACATATGGGTGATAATGACACCGATAGAGCCTGCATGGTATCCTCTCTCCAGCTTTCAAAGAAAGCCTTTGGGAGATATACCAAGGGTGCCATTTTGCCTCAGTATGACATCACAGCACAATACAGCAAAAAGAAAAGCAATTCCATGGGGAGGGAGGGTTGTGCTGTCCACAGAGAACACCTGTTACAGGTAACCAATGTTCCCTCTAATTTTCTGTAGGCTGTGTGCGCATAAAATAATCAGCTGTGTGCAGCTTTTGAAGGAAGGTTAAATTTTTGTGCGCCACATAACGACACTCGGAGTTATATACTTTAAAATTTGACTACACGTCAGAATTCAGTATGTACACCACATTGATTTTAATCAAATTAAATGAAAATAGACGAATACTAAATGAAGTGGGAAATTTCTAGTAATTATAATCATAACTTTTAAATTTTAAGACGTCTGTGTTGTTTTCTATCAGAATCAGAGCCGTAATTTTTGTGCGCTCTGTTGTAAAGTATGTGCGCTCGCTCGGTGAGATGTGTGCGCGCGCACAGCTTAGAGGGAACAGTGTAACTATGCTTTCTGCAGGAACAAACAGGAAGTTAGTCCTCGCATATGGGACTCCCTAGCTACAACGCTTCCGAAAACCTGTAAAAAGCTCACAGGTGACCAGAAAAAGGGGGAACTGTGAGCAACAGCAATGAGTCGAGAGATAACAGACTCTTGAGTGGCCCAAATGTCCAGCGAGGAGCCAATGCTCTGGTAGCCTGAACACACCAAAGGGCTGGAGGGAAGGAGTTGCCTATACCCTCAATAGATGACGGAGTACTGCCTGGCCGAAGGCACTGTCCCAACAGTACTCTCTTTCTCTAGGCACTAGTGAGCTATGGAAGTATGGACTGAGGACCAGGTGGCAACCTGGCAGATTTCCGACAACGGAATGGAGTGCAAGTTTGCTACAGAGGCCACCATGGCCCGAAAGCTGTGCACCATGACACGGCACTCCAAGGAGAAACCAGCCTACTCATATGCGCCTGCTTATAGTCTAGTCCAGTGATGGCTAACCTTTTTGAGCCCGAGTTCCCAAACTGCCGCACAAAACCAAAGAATTTCCTCAAAGTGCCAGCACGTCAATTTGCATAAATATTTGCATAATGCTAACATACACTAACTTTTAGTAAACATGTCTCTTAATGAGTGTATGGATAAAGACAGACTAAAAGATTTCTACATTACTATAATCCAGTGCCAACCGCCAGGCACATTAGGAACTACTACAAACACTGCCCATTTAGAACCAATAGCAAACCCGCCGTATCCTAACAGCACTACCAGGACTCACAAAGCACCACACCATACCTATCAAAAGGCAACACTGCAAATATTAAACCAATACATTTCAGACAATAACAATACATGACCTACTGGGGAAAGAGAACAAGTGGCAATGTCAAAAAGGAATTACATAAACAGAATACCTCAGCTCAGTTACACAGTTGCAATTGCTCCAGCCACTTTCTTCTGGTTTCTTCATGTTTTCTGCTAATTCTCCATCATCTGCTGTCCATTTGTCCTTTCTTCTCTCTTCTAGTTTTTTTTTCCATTCTCTCTCTCTACATCCGCTTTAACATACTAATCTTTCTCCTTTTGCTCTTTCCTCATTCCTATTTCATCCACTCAAATTTTACCCCTCCATCCTCAATCCCCACTTACTCTCCCAATACCCGGCCAATTGTAGATTTTTTATCCCTCCCACACAAAATATTTTTCCCCTCTCCATTTTACTCTCCCAGCCCCATCCCATTCTAATCCTCCCCCAACATCAGCTCCCTTCTAGTTCCAGCCTCACCCAGCATCCATTCCCTTCTAGTCCCTGCATCAGCCCATTTCCAGTCCTAGCCCCCCATCAGCCCATTTCCAGTCCTAGCAACCCCCCAACCCAATACCAGTCCTAGCCCCCCCCCCCATCAACCCACTTCCAGTCCTAAACCCCCATCACCCCATTTTCAGTTTAAGCCCCCCCTATAACCCATTACCAGTCCTAACCCCCATCACCCCATTTCCAGACAGCCCCCATCAGCCCACAGCCCATTAGCAGTCCTACCCCCCCAGCCCATTAGCAGTCCTAACCCCCCCCCCCGCCCGCCCATTAGCAGTCCTAACCCCCCCCCGCCCGCCCGCCCATTAGCAGTCCTAACCCCCCCCGCCCGCCCGCCCGCCCATTAGCAGTCCTAACCCCCCCCGCCCGCCTGCCCATTAGCAGTCCTAACCCCCCCCTCCTGCCCATTAGCAGTCCTAACCCCCCCTTGCCCATTAGCAGTCCTAACCCCCCCCCCAGCCCATTAGAAGTCCTAAACCCCCCCCCCTCTGGCAAATTTTTTTAAAAAAAAAGCAGGCTCTGGCTGCTGCCGCGGCAGATTGCAATGTCCCGCGGGGCCCCCCTCCGCCCGCTAAGCCCCTCTGCAAGGGCTTTCAGATTCGCGAGGGAGAGCATCTCCCTCGCGTCTCTGTTAAGCCCGCAGGGGCTAATGGGAAATTTCCCATCAGTCCCTCGTGTCTAAAGGGGCTGATGGGAAATTTCCCATTAGCCCCTGCGGGCTTAACAGAGACGCGAGGGAGACGCTCTCCCTCGCGAATCTGAAAGCTCTTGCGGAGGGGCTTAGTGGGCGGAGGGGGCCCCGCGGGACGCTGCATTCTGCCCTTGCCGCGTCCGCGGCAGCAGTCAGAGCCAGCTTTTTCTTTTTTTGCGGACCTTCCCGCGTGCCAGCTGCAAGGCCTTCGCGTGCCACAGCTGGCACGCGTGCCATAGGTTCGCCATCGCTGGTCTAGTCTATGCAGAAATGCCTCCACTCTGCTGGTGTGAGGCCACGGGAAGGTTGTGGGGAGCACCACCTGTTGGGATGAGGTGGAACATAGATACCACCTTGAGTAGAAACTTGGGGTAAGAGCGGAGCATGACCCTGTTCTTGTAGAACCTAGCATATGGTGGTTCTGCCATCAATGCCTGAAGCTTGCTGACCCTGCGGACAGAAGTGAGCACCACGAGGAACCCCATCTTCCAGGAGAGAAACTTGAGATGGCAGGAGCAGAGAGGCTTAAAGGCTGGTGCGGTGAGCTTGGAGAGCACAATGTTAAGGTCCCACTCCACCGCCGGCGGGCAGCTTTGAAAGGAGTCGCCCCCTCAGGGAGCGAGACATGAGGGGTTGAGCAGAGAGGGGTTTACCTTCAATGAGATGGTGATGCACCACAAGAGTGCTGAGGTTCACTTTTCCGGCGTTACACTTCAGCCCTGCCAGGGACAGGTGAAGTAGGTACTGCAGCACTAGCTGGACAGAGCAGGAGGGAGATGACCCGATCTGGCGCAATTCAGGAAGGCACTCAAATACCACTTATTCCTCCATTACTACCAGGTCAGCCAGTCTCCATCTTAACTGCATTTCCTCCATACTAGCATACCATTTTAGATATTATCCTAAGCTGTATCACATAGCTTAATGTACATATGTAAATAGTTCAGTGCATATTTTCCCTATGTTATCCAAGTTGTTTCCCCTGTTCTCTGTAAAACCAAGCAGCTTGTTGTTATGGTCCTTTGTTTTATGTAAACCGCGCTGATGCTAAATAGTGCGGTATATAAGAGATTGTAATAAATAAATAAATAAATAAAATGCTCCGTGCACCAGACCGAGAACCTCCGCCACTTGAAGGTTTATGGCCGACAGGTGTTGCGGGAAGCGAGGAGGACATCCTTCACTTTGAAAGAGACATTGAAAGGGGCTAGGACTACATTTTCAGCAGCCAGACTGAGTGTTACAGACCCCAGGATTGGGGTGCAGGAGAGAGCCCTCCTCCTGCGTCAGTAGGCCTGGGTTGCACCCCAGGGGAACCAGGAGTGATGTGGCCAGGCGGAGGAGCAGGCAAAACCACTACTGACTGGCCCACCATGGGGCCACCAGGATAACTGTGGCCCTGTCGCACTAGACCTTGAATAGGGTCTTGGCAATCAATGGTGTCAGCAGAAGGCATAAAGGAGGCCCTCCACCCAAGAGATCAGAAATGCATCCGCCACCACCCAGGAGGGGTGCGGCTGCCAGGAACTGAAGCTAGGCAGTTGTGCATTGGCCGGACTGGCAAAGAGGTCCACCCTTGGGAACCCCCAGTGCTAGAAGAGCTGACCGGTCACCCTGGGATCCAGCCTCTACTCATGCAGCTGCAGAACACGGCTGAGCCAGTCCGTCGGGGTGTTGTCCTGACAGGGGAAGTAAACTGCCCACAGGAAAATCTCGTTGCTGCTGG
The DNA here is from genome assembly GCA_033557465.1 of Ichthyophis bannanicus. Taxonomy (NCBI): domain Eukaryota; kingdom Metazoa; phylum Chordata; class Amphibia; order Gymnophiona; family Ichthyophiidae; genus Ichthyophis; species Ichthyophis bannanicus. The sequence goes on along the minus strand of CM066050.1, from coordinate 70,666,373 downwards.
CATGAGAGCAGGGCCGAACCAGTATCTCCCTACTTGTTTATGTAGATCACCATCACCTGGTTGTTGGTCTGAACCAGTACTCCCTGGTGCTGCAGGTGGTGGCGAAAAGCCCAGAGGGCTCAGAGTTACAGGAGGTTGATTTGCTGGAGACTCTGTTAGTGACCAGCTTCTCTGAGTGCAGGTCGTTGCAATGTGCTACCCACCCCAGTTTGGAGGCATCTGTCATGAGGATCCTTTGGGATACAGGGGACTGAAAGGACATCCTGGCCAGTAGTCTCTGGAGGTTTTGCCATCAGTCGAGAGAGCAAGCCATGGGACAGGTGATGAGCATCCTGTCCCGCAAGCACCCCGTGGCCTGGGAGCACTGCGAGCGGAGGATTCACTGGGCCATCTGCAGCCGCAGGCAAGTGTCTGGAGTGACATGTACCGTGGATGCCATATGCCCAGCAGGCAGAGCAGGAGGTGGGCTTATGCCGAGCAACACTGCAGTGGGCTTGCGGCAAGCGCTTGGAAGCATAGAGCCCTGTCCCGAGGAAGAAAAGCCCTGGCTTGGATGGCGTCCAACCGAGCCCCCTATGAACTCCAGGTCCTGGGTTGGCTGGAGATGGGACTTCGGGTAGTTAATGACTAAGCCGATGTGCTCCAGCAGGAGGATGGTGCATGCAATCGCCTGATGAGCCTTGATGGTCGTGCTGCCCTTTACGAGCCAGTTGTCCAGATAGGGAAGACGAATACCCTCTGAGGTGGACTGCAACCACCACCAGGCACTTGATGAATACTCTTGGGGTGAAGGCCAGGTCGAAGGATAGCACTCTGTACTAATAATGTTCTCCACCGACCACAAAGCGGAGGTATTGCCTGTGTAGGGGGTTGATGAGGATGTGTGTGTACGCGTCTTTTAGGTCCACGGAGCATAGCCAGTCTCCCTGATGGAGGTATGGCAGCAATGTTCCAAGAGAGCATTTTGAACTTTTCCCTCATCAGGAATCTATTGAGGTCTTGCAGGTTGAGGATGGGGTGGAATCCTCTGGTCCTTTTTGGTACCAGGAAGTAGCGGGAGAAGAACCCTGTTCCCCGGAGGTGGGCTGGGATGGGTTCCACTGCCTGGTCCTCCAGAAGGCCTGAGGAGTTTCTGCCGGAGCAGGTCCTTGTGGAGGGGAGTCCTGGGAAGGCTCTCCCGGAAAGAATGGTGGAGATGTCTGGTGGAGATGGAGGTGGTAACCCTCTCTCACCACCTCAAGAGCCTACGTGTTGGTAGTAATGGAAGGCCCCCTGCAGGCAAAGAGCACCAGACAACTCCCCTGTGTGCTGCCAGGCTGTGCCTCCTGGGGGAAGAGAGGCTATGCCCAAGGAATCAAAAACACCCATCAGGTTGCACCGGCGATGCAGGCTGAGATTTGGGGGTCTTAGGCTTATGTAGGCCCTTGTCTCTTGGCCTGCTGGCATTGTTGGGGAGCTGGGAAGGCCTGGTATTGAGAGTAATTTCCATAAGCCTTTCTCTTCGGGAATGAGGGCTTTCTACCCGAAGCCTTCCTCTGGGAAGGGTCAGCATTCTTCTTGGAGAGGCTGGTCCTAAACAGGAACTCTGATTCCAGCTCAGCGGCCTCGTTTGTCATGAGTTTGCCAGAGGATTCTCTGCACGGCAAGGGACATTGACCTATTTGTCCTGGATCCATTGCTCTAGGTCTGAGAACTGTAGCCAAGCCTGGCGCCGAGCACTAATGTCTGCCACAGCTACTCTAGCCACTGACTCAAAGCCACCGTAGGCCACTTGAGTGATAAACTTGAAGCACTCCCTGACTGCCGAGGCCAGGGTCCGGAACCACTGGAGGGTTTCCTCCGAGAGACCAGCCGAGAACCCAATGAGCTCCTTTGCCAGATCTCAAAAATACATGCTCATGTACAACTGGTAAGCCTGGATCTAGCCAACAAGCACTGAGCCCTGGAATCATTTTCTGCCCATGGCATGGACCTCCTTGCTCAGGGGCACAGAGGAGTGCATTTTTTTGGCTCTTGAGCCTCCATATGGTCGACTCCACCATCATGGAGTTGTGAGGCAGTTGGGCTTTTTGGAAGCCAGGGCTCCAGCAGACCTGGTACATAGTCTAGCCGCCTGCTAACTATGGACATTGATGCGGGGGTCTCCCACATGAGGAGGGACAGTCGTTCCAGGATAGTGGGAACAGGCACCATGAGCACCTCCCTCAGTGGGGCTTCATACTGGTGAATCTCAAGATCTTCCGTGCGAGGGTCCTCCTCCGATTCAGCAGTAAAGACCAGAGCCATGGCCATGTCCTGCACAAAGTCAAAGAAGTCCTCGGTTGGGGACCAGTGTCTCAACTCTGGAGGGGATGGCACAGAGGGCACATCACTGTGCCGGCAGGTATCCGGGGACTCATCGTCCTCCGTCTACCAATTTGAGTTTGGCTCAGAGGAGGCGGGGGTCCTCCGGGAGTTGGGGTGCTGGCCTGACCTGAAGACCCACTGGCCACGGTGGCATGGAGCCCAGGGCACTGAGCAGTGAGGACTGCAGCCCTAAGGACCGGGACCATGGCATCTCTCGAGGCTGGTGGCACTTGAAGATCAGCTCGACCTCTGGGGAATCCCTCGCGGTGGGGGGCCCGGTGGTTGGGAGTGATGACCCAGAGGAACTGGGCATCAGAGCCCGCTGCTGGGCCATGAAGGCAGACAAACTGCACTCTAAAGCCACCATCCTGGCCTCGAGACCAGATGGCTCTACAGCCTTCGGCACAGGCACCAAGGACTTCGGACCCAGCACCGGCTCAGTCGAGGGAGGAGTCCTTGACCAGAATGGCCTCATGAGTCCAAGACTGGTCCCGGGGCATGGACAATTCCTGTTGAGGCAACTTGGACGACCGCTCCTTGCTGTCACCCTCGGCCTCTCATCGAGGGCTGCGGGACCGGGGCCCGTGGGATTTCCCCACTTTTCCCAAATCGTCACTTGATGGGGTCCTCAAGGTCTTCCACAGCCCTTCTTGTTGTGATCCTCAAAGTGAGAGTTCCGGCCGGAGGTCCCGTGGTTCCAAGGCCGCACCGTCTCCATGGGTGCTTGAGGTCCTGGAACGGGCTGTTGTGGAAGAATCTGGGGCCGAGTCGGTCTTCTGGAACATCAACTCATGCTACTGCTGCTGTTTCCTTAGGGACTTAGGGGTCATCTGCTTACAGAGACTGCAGACCAAAACATCGTGGTCCGGCCTGAGGCATCGAAGGCAGCAGTCGTGCGGCTCTGTGAGCAACATATGAGCGCAACGGTCTCATAGCTTGAAGCCACTGGTCGAGGCCATGCCATGGAAGACAGCCCCGCAAGGTCAAATTCACTGGGCACAGCCAGGAAAAAGGAACAAACCCGCACCAAATGAAAAAAGAAAGAAAAAAGAACCAGAGGACGAAATGCTGAGGCAAGCAGGCTCGGGGGTGGGAAAAGGCACCAGTATGATACCATAGAAAGCAAATAAGATGACAAATCACCAACTTTTTCCAGGGGAAGAAAGACACATCCGATGGGGTCCGCAGAAAAAAGGAGAATGAGGCAAGATGGCATCCTTAGGTGAGAAGGGGACCACGCATGCGTGGTACATCTTCCAAAGGCTTTCTTTGAAAGCTGGGCAGAGGTTACCGTACCGGCTCAGTCGGCACCATCACCCAAATGTGAGGGCTGACTTTCTGTTTGTTCCCAGAGAAAGACAGCGTGAGAGATACAACTCCTAGGGGAGGTGTGTGGGTTGTGAAGACTAAATTCCTGCCGTTCCTGGAGATCACCTGTTACAGGTGAGTAACTACGCTATCTCCAGGAACAAGCAGGAATGTAGTCTTCACATATGGGGACTCCCTAGCTGCAGATGCCAGGGAGATGGCCCCAGGAAATTGTTAGGCCTTGTGTAAGGGCCATACTTCCCCGGCATCCTACCAGGGACAGTGGGTAGGAGTTGATTAAGTCTGAAAAAGGTGTTGAAGAACAGCCTGGCCAAACAAGGCATCCCGGCGGGAGTCCTTGTCTAAGCAGTAGTGGGCTGTGAAGGTATGTACCAAAGCCCAAGTAGCTGGTCGACAGATGTCGTCGATAGACACAGAGTGAAGATGAGTCATTGAGGCTGCCATGGCTCTTACATTGTGAGCTGTGACATGGCCTTCAAGAGGAAGGTTCTTACTCTCATAGGCAAAGGATATGCACTGAGCAATCCAGTTAGAGTCCTTTTAGAAACTGGAAGTCCCAAATGACTAGGATCAAAAGCAACAGAGTTGAGAAGATTTTCTATGTAGCTGTGTCCTTTACAAGTAAAAGGCCAAAGCTTTTTTACAGTCCAAGGTATGAAGGTTCCTTTCTGCACTGGAGGCATGAGACCTCAGAAAGAATACAGGAAGGTAAACCGCTTGGTTTAAATGGAAAGGCGAAACCACCTTTGTCATAAAGTGTGGATGAGTCCTAAGAACTACCTTATCATGGTGGAACCTTGTATAAGAAGGATCAGCCACTAACGCTTGCAATTCCTGATGCGACGTGCTGATGTGATTGCAATGAGGAAGATGACTTTCCAAGAAAGGAATTTCAAAGATGTAGTGGCTAATTTATTTATTTTATTATATTTACATTCTCTTATATATCGCGCTATTCTGCATCAGTGTGGTTTACATTGAACAAACTGAAATTACATTGAACAGGGCATTATAACTTGGAGATAACTATTTTACAGGGGGTTAAGTGGCTTGCCCAAGACCACAAGGAGCACCTGTGGGACTAGAAACCCCAGTCCTTCCAGCCCAAGGTTGCTGTCCTCTAGTGGGATTTGAACCCCCGACCTTTCGAGGTTCAAAGGGCGGTTTCATGAGCTGCCCGAGCACCAGATTTAAGTTCCACGCCACTGGTGGTGGCTTAATGGGAGGCTTTGTTAAAAGAAGGCCTCTCATAAATCTCGCTATGAGAGGAAATAGGTTGTCCACTTAGAGGCTTGTAAGAAGCTGCAATAGGACTAAGATGGACTCTTACTGAATTTGTCTTGAGACCTGCATTTGACAAATGAAGAAGATACTCCAGTATCGATTCCAGAGGTATCGCAAGAGGGTTAAGACCCTTCTGCGAGCACCATATGGTAAACCTTTTCCACTTAAAGGCATACGAGCGTCTTGTGGAGGGTTTCCTAGAAGCATGAAGGATATCCTTTACCTGTTGGGAAAGGTTAAGATCCTGACGTTCTAGGCTTTCAGCAATCAGGACCTGAGATGCAGAGACTGGGGATTCAGATGCCAGAACATCCAGTCCTCTTGGGAGAGAAGATCTGGAGCGGATCCCAACTCCAGAGGCAGAGCTTGAGAGAGATGTAGGAGCAGAGGGTACCACGTTTGCCGTGGCCAACGTGGAGCTATGAGGATCATATGACCTCTGTCTCTCTGAAGCTTGAATAGGGTTTTGGGGATGAGGGGAATGGGTGGGAAGGCATATAGGAAGTCCTGACCGCAGTGGAGGAGGAAGGCGTTCTTGCCTGATAACATCGAGCCGGAATTCTGTAACAGAACCGGGGAAGTTTGGCATTCAGCAGACTTGCAAAGAGGTCTATGTCCGGGATTCCCCAAATCTGAAATATTTGGGCAACCTGGTTTGCATGGAGAGACCATTCGTGTGGAAGCTGAACTCGACCGAGTTTGTCTGCCCAGGAGTTTTGAATGCCTGGAAGATACACCGCAAGGAGATTAATCTGATGCTCTCTGGCGAGGGCCCATAGTCGCAAAGCTTCGTTGCATAGCGACAGAGAGCCTGTTCTACCCTGCTTGTTCACATAGAACATAGCTACTTGATTCTCCATTTGAACTAGGACTGTCTTGTAGCTGAGCTGGGCGTGAAATACTCGAAGAGCAAGGAAGATTGCTCTGAGCTCCAGGAGGTTGATGTGAAGACAGGCCTCCTGTGGAGTCCAGGTACCCTGGGTAGAGAGATCGTACAGGTGGACTCCCCATCCCACCTGTGATGCATCTGTTCTTAGGGTGGCTTGGGATAGGGGTTGCTGGAAAGGAGACCCCACCAGAAGGTTTCTGGGTGATTGCCACCATTGGAGGGATGAAATAAGATGATTTGAGTTTTTGTCCGACAGGCAGCCTGAGGCCTGTGTCCACTGAGTGGATAAAGTCCACTGGGCTGAGAGCATATGGAGGCGAGCATAAGGAACTACATGCACGGTGGATGCCATGTGGCCTAGCAATTGTAGCATTTCCCGAGCAGTGAGACAAGGTTTGAGCACTGTTTGGGAAGCTAGTTGTACTATGCGAAGACAGCGGGGCTGCAGAAGGAAAGCCCTTGTCTGTCTGGTATCCAGATGAGCTCCTATGAACTCTAGGGACTGAGTGGGAGCAAGATTGGATTTTGGGAGGTTTATGACCAGTCAAATACTGAAGGATTTGCCTTGTGCGAAACAGAGCAGAGCTGGCTTCTGGCACTGTAGGGGCTCGAATGAGCCAGTCGTCTAAGTAAGGGAAGACGAATATTCCCAGAGTGCGGAGAAATGCTGCTACCACAGCCATGCATTTTGTGAACACTCTTGGCGCAGAAGCCAGGCCAAAGGGCAGAACTTTGTATTGGTAGTGCTTTCCTTGAAACAGGAATCGGAGGAATCTCCTGTGATTTGGATGGATGAGAATATGAGTATACGCATTCTTGAGATCTAGAGAACAAAGCCAATCCTGACTTTGAAAGTATGGCAGCAGAGTTCCTAGAGAGACCATTTTGAACTTCTCTTGGAACAAATATTTGTTCAATTCTCTGAGGTCTAAAATGGGTCTGTGTCCCCCTGTTTTCTTTGGAATAAGGAAATAGGGGGAGTAGAACCCTGTACCCTGATGGGGAATGGGTACTTCCTCTATTGCTCCTTGAGCAAGGAGCATTGTGACTTCTTGACCTAAGAGACTGTCAAGAGAGGTCTGAGAATTGAACTCTTACAATTGTAGGAGGGGGCATGCTGTGAAAATGAAGCTTGTACCCCTCTCGTACAATGGACAGAGTTCAATTTTCTGCTGTTATTTGGTACCATCTGTGGGCAAAATGACATAACCTGCCTGGGATGGTCGAGGGTTCTGGACCATTCAGAGGCAGGAAGGCAAAGTTCTCTAGAAAGGAGTCAAAGCCCCTAAGGAGGCTGAGCCTGCTGAGGTTTTGCAGCTTTTGGCTTTTTTTGTTGTCTAGGTTGTTGCTGTTGTCCCTTTTGGGCAGTCTGACCTGGACAGTGTCCCTGTTGGGTATAGGAATGATAAAACTTCTTTTTCTTATTGAAAAATGGTTTCTTAGAGGATTTTTTCCTTGCAGAATCAGCTGTAGATTTGGACAATCTATCCAAGGTGATATTGTCAGCATCTATCTCATTAGCCTTCTCCTGCCAATTCTTGCCAAAGAGATTTTCTCCTGTGCAAGGAATGTTTCCTAATTTATCCTGTACCTAAATTTCCAAATCAGATGCCTGAAGCCAGGCAATCCGACGTGCACCAATGGCAATAGCAGAGGTTCTGCTTATGCCCTCAAAACAGTCAAAGGCTGCACGATTTACAAACTTGGAAACATCCTGAGCATGTTTGACTAGAGTAAGATAGTCTTGCCTTTTGTCATCAGGAAGGAGGGGGCTCATAAGCTCCAAGTCTCCTGTGACCTCTTTAAGGAACATTCCCATATACCAGATATAGGAACTGATCCTAGCTGAGCATGGAAGCATCGACGCCCAAAGGCATCGAGAGTCCTACATTCACGACTTGGGGTATTGGATGCATGTCTCTCTGCACTTTTCATCCTTCTCATGGCTGATTCCACCACCATTGAATGGTGTGGTAATTGAGTTTTTTGAAAGCCAGGACAAGGTGGAACTCGATACATGGTATCGAGTCTTCGAGAATGAGGAGATGGGGTTAAAGGTGTTTCCCACAACCTTAGCATAAGATCATGTAAAATCTCATGAATAGGTAGAGTAGCTACCTCCTTGGGAGCCTTAGGGTATTGGAGAATTTCCAGCTCCTTTGCCCTAGGCTCTTTTTCAGGAGCTACTGTGATGGAAAGGCCTCAGGCCACATCATGGATAAAGTCCTGAAAGGACATATCCTCTGGCGGAGACATTCTGTGCTGAGGAGAAGAGGAATCCTTGGGGAGAAGTACTCTTGTATCGGCAGAGTCTTCAGACTCAGAGGATTCAAAATACCTCCGATCCCAGTAATTGTGCAAAGCATGGTACCGGTATCAATCGAAGTCGGTATTGAGTTGTTCCGGTACTGATCTGTCGATGCTGGAGACAGACGCATGACTTGGTATGGGTGGCATACCCACCGATGCTAATGCAGTCGGTACCAGTTTCGGTATCGGTTGAGGTGTCTGAAGCGGTTTCAACAGTACTGAAGCCGTGATAAGAGCCGCTAGACTGTTCGATAGCAAGGAATCTCTGGTCTATCGACACTGCCGATGCTTGGGTGTCAGTACTGGTAGAAGTGGCCGGAACCCCAGAGCATGGCGCCAGTAGTTCTGCCGAGGTTGAGGACTCGAGAACATCCTGGAGCCCCGTTAGTGCTTTGGAAGCCGAAGTCTCCCGTCGGGGCAGTTTTGCTGGTGAAAATTCCTCAAGGGCAACGCCAGGAGCATCGATACTTAGAAGGAGATCTACCCTTTGAGGACCGGCTAGATTTATGTTTAGTTACCTGAGATCCATGGGAGGAAGATGAGGCCCTGGAAGACGTCAATGCAACAGACGCCATGTCTGAGGGAAAAAGGGTGCTAAGTTTAGCAGCTCGGTTCTGCCGGGCCCTTTTTGAAATCATTCCACAGGAGAGGCACTTTGAAATAGAGTGGTCAGGACCTAAACATTTGAGACACCAATCATGGGTGTCAGTGATGGAAATAGTACCGCCACATTTAGAACATTTCTTAAAACCTGAAGTAGGTTTTTCCATTTTCAAGGAAAAAAATTGGGCCTAGTGTGCAAAATGGCGCCTAGCACCAAGGAAAAAAGTTTCTAAAGTAAAACACCTCAGAAACTATAATTTTTTTTTTTTAAAGAAAGAAGAAAGAACCGGCGGTACCGGTAAAGCGTCGAAGGAAGGCAGACGCGACCACAAAAACAAAGATTAAAGACAAACTTTTTCTGCGGTAATAGGGTATGTGAACTGTCGGCTCTGCGGAAAACGAAGAAATGGAGAGGGACAGTTGGAAAGGCAGGAAGGCAGCACGCAGGTGCTCTGGGATGCTTCCAAAAGCTTTCCTATTGGACGCTAGGGAGCATTCCTGCACGGGCTCCGTCGGTACAGATGATATCCATTTGTGAAGACTACATTCCTGTTTGTTCCTGGAGATTACTTTCATTCCCCTAAACTTACAGATGCATCAGTCTTGCACTCCCTACAATTGACTTTTGCATTCAGAGCTCCTCTAAAGCTGCTGACGCCACCATAATATGACCTCAGATAGACCATTTAATACATAAATCAATCTCAGCTGATAAAAGCTTCATGCATGTGCCTTCCTTTCTTGCTCCAAACAAATATACACAGCTGAGGCTTGTAAGCATTTTACCCAAACCAGGAAACCAGGTACATTAGATTGTGTTTGCTAGTCCAACCTTAAAAAAATTGGTGTAGGAATCCAATAACTACTACCCTGCTGCTCTTCCCTTTCTTTTTTTTACACTCCTTCACTCTGAATGAGCCTAGCTCAACAAGAAATTTTCTAATTACAGAAAAAAAAACAAGGGAGACAATGAGTTAGTCTATGACCTGAAGATAAGGAAACTACTCAGCTCACAGTCATTATCTACAGGTTATAAAACTCTCATATCACTCTGTTTTAGTAATGTTTGTCTCATGGAGTAAAGATGACTGTACTTCCTAGCACCAGCATGCATTAGGTGGGAATTCAAGACATAGAACTAGGCTTAGTGTTTTTCCAAAATCTTCAGAGTTAGCAGTTTTGCCTGGTGCAAGTTCAGAACGCTGCTGGGAGAGCTCACCTCCAGAAGGAACTCATCACCCATCTTGCTCATGGTTCCATGGATAGATTCCATGACCTTTTCCAACTCAGAGATCCCCTCTTCCAACTGCTGGATGTGTGCTTTCAGAGTCAACACTGTGGTTTCTTCTTCTTTTCCTAGTTCAGTCAGTGTGGCCCTCTCCTCTTCCTCAAGGATTTGATGCAACCACTTAAATTCCATTCGAATCTTTTCTCTGAATGCCTCAGAGGATTTCTAGGCCAAGACAGACATTACAATTTAAATTATTCTAGTGCACGTTATGAACACTGGAGGGTAGGAGAAGCACAGACAAGGTCAGAACACTTTCCTGTGTCTATAACAGAGTAGAAAAACAGCAGCATAACAGACTGGAGAAATCAAAAAAAAGTCAGACTAGTACACAGTGAATGAAGTTACTCACTCTGCTATCTATGGACAACACCTGCTACAGCTAAGTTCTCACATATGGGTGACATCTCCAACTGAGCCCACACAGAAATTCCTGAGCTTATTCTAGCAGCTTTAGAAAGCTCTGCATGCATGCACACCTGGTCCCACCTGCCACTGCTGTGACGCCTGACCACCTCAGTCATTTACTGAGTTTACCGACCAACTCCAAGAGAAGGATGGGTTGTGTCCATGGGAACACGTGCTATTTCAAGTAACTTTGTTTTCTCTGTGGATAAGCAGAATTAAGTCCTCATGTATGGGAATCTCTAGCTACAGGCTGTCTCAAAAGAAATGTTTTTGTTGGCAACAAGTCTCTTCAGATTGTACTTTTTTTTTTTTTTTTTAATATAGGCAGCCTGACAAAAACCAAAGACCTAGATGGATTCTAAAACTTAAACAGATTCCCTGAAACTGCTGTTGCTTTGGGAGTACATCTCCAAACAGTAGTGAAATGTGAATGTTTAGACTGAGGTCCAGGTTGCAGCCCTGCATAAGGTATCTCTTTCATGGAGGTTGACCTAAAGCGGGCTACTGACAGTCATGGCTCGAACATTACAAGCAGCGATCTGACCCTCAAGCATCAGACCTGCCTAGGCATAAGCCAAAGAAATGCAGTCCACTAGCCAATTAAAAGTGTGCCTTTGTTCATAGTAGCTACAACTCTGAGGTCCAAAGAAACAAAAAGCTGAATGGACCTTCTAAGGGCTTTAGTCCACTCCAGACAGAAGGCCAAAGCTCTCTTGCAGTCCAACATTTGTAGTGGACTTTCCCCTTTCTGAGCATGAGGTCTTGGGAAAAATGTTGGCTGGACAACTGACTGGTTAAGGTGGAAGTCTGACACCACTTTCAGAAGGAATTTAAGGAGAGTACGCAGCACCACCCTAATGTAAAAAATAAAATCTTACGAGCCCAATATTTAAAGGCATTTACAAGATTTACAGACTGTAAACTGTGTACATGCCACTTAGAGGGATATTCAGCAGTACTAACACGGTTAGTGCCGCTGAATATCCGCAGGTTCCGTTGTTGCATGCCCTGAAGCTAATCGTGTAGCATCAGGGCAAGTTGTGGGCATTCCAGGGTGGCGAGGTGGCAGCACCCGTCACTAACGGGATGTGCAGATATTGATCCACTGCCTGGTTAGCGATCCGTGGGAAAAGAAGTGCGGGAAGAGAAGCGCGGGAAGAGATAAGCGCGGGAAAAGATAAGCATGGGAAAAGCTGGCCTATCTTTACCCACGGGAGCTAACCAGGCAGTGGCTCAGTATCACCGCTGCCTGGTTAGCTTCCATGCCAGACCCAGAATATTCAATGCTGGTGTCTGGATATGGCCCCGGCCTTGAATATTGGGGGGTTAAAGTTCAGCGGCAATGGCTATACGTTTTAGAAGTGCTAGCCGCCACCACTGAATATCGAGCCCTAGTGTAGGGATGGATCCTCTACTACTATTCATCATTTATATAGCACTACAAGACATAGGAAGCGCCGTACAGACGCACATAAAAGACTGTCCCTGCTCATCAGAGCTTACAATCTAATCAAGAGACAATACAATAGCTGAGAACAACAATACAAATAAGGAAGGATAGCAAGGGATCAGGATCCAAAAGCATCCTCAAAGAGATGAACCTTTAGCATGGATTTGAAAAGGGGCAGAGATGAAGACTGGCATACAGACTCAGGTAGTTTATTCCAGGCATATGGAGCAGTAAGGCGAAAGGAACAAAGTCTGGAGTTGGCAGAGGAAGGAAAGGGCACAGGAAGGAAAGAAGCAAGCCAGTAGAGGAGCGGAGTTCGCGAGGAGGGGTGTAGGGAGAGAGGAAAGGTAGTGAGGAGCAGTAGAATGAATGCATTTGTAGATCAGAAGAAGTTTGAACTGGATGGGGAAATGGAAGGGGAGCCAGTGAAGCGACTTGAGAAGAGGGGTTATACGAGTATAACAGGGCTGGTGGAAAATTAGCCATGCAGAGGACTTCTGAAGAGATAGAAGGGGAGAAAGCTGATTTGGAGGGCGACCAATAAGGAGGAGGTTGCAATAGTCTAGATGGGAGGGGACTAGGGGGTGGATGAGAGTTTTAGTAGTGTGCTCAGAAAAGAGGGGGTGAATTCTGTTGATGTTATAGAGCAGTGAAACTTCTCTTAAAGCTGCCAGCAGTTGATGTTATAGAGCAAGTCAGGTTTTCAGGATATCCATGAGATAGATTTGTATACAATGGAAACCATGCATGCAGATCTCTCTCATACATATTCATTGTGGATATCCTGAAAATCTGACTGGCCTGGGGGTCCCAGAGGATTGGGTTGCGAGCCACTGTAATAAAGGAAGAAACAGCCTGCTCCCCTCCGGCCCAGCCACTGCTCTCCCGATCGGGGAAGAGCACGCCGGAGCAACGGTCCTCCCGCCCACAGCCTGCTCTACCCAATCGGGGTTGAGCAGCCTGCAACAAAAGAGAGCGCCGGCAGCAACACAGGCCTCTCCACCGCCTGCTCCCCTCCGGCCCAGCCACTGCTCTCCCGATCGGGGAAGAGCACGCCTGAGCAACGGTCCTCCCGCCCACAGCCTGCTCTACCCAATCGGGGTTGAGCAGCCTGCAACAAAAGAGAGCGCCGGCAGCAACACAGGCCTCTCCACCGCCTGCTCCCCTCTGGCCCAGCCACTGCTCTCCCGATCGGGGAAGAGCACGCCGGAGCAACGGTCCTCCCGTCCACAGCCTGCTCTACCCAATCGGGGTTGAGCAGCCTGCAACAAAAGAGAGCGCCGGCAGCAACACAGGCCTCTCCACCGCCTGCTCCCCTCCGGCCCAGCCACTGCTCTCTCGATCGGGGAAGAGCACGCCGGAGCAACGGTCCTCCCGCCCACAGCCTGCTCTACCCAATCGGGGTTGAGCAGCCTGCAACAAAAGAGAGCGCCGGCAGCAACACAGGCCTCTCCACCGCCTGCTCCCCTCCGGCCCAGCCACTGCTCTCCCGATCGGGGAAGAGCACGCCGGAGCAACGGTCCTCCCGCCCACAGGCTGCTCTACCCAATCGGGGTTGAGCAGCCTGCAACAAAAGAGAGCGCCTGCAGGCGCACCCGCGCCTGAGGGCCTCGCCAGAGGGCCCTTTGGCGTGGCCCTTAGGCAGTGGTCCTTCACTGATCTACTGAGCCCATAATAACAGCTACTAAGAATCTTGACTCTCTCACCACAACATCCCGAAGGAGGTCCCCACCTTTTCCTCCACCGGCTCCTCTCTACACTCCATATCCGCCCAAATATTGACGGCAACAACCATTAGACTGGATTTTCTGCATTTCATCAGTCTGCCATGGACACATTGAGAGAAGCTCACAACAGAAGGTATACAGAATCTGTTTAAATGTGTTACAGCCAAGTATTTGCTTCCCTTAAACAAAGACACTCCACCGCTGTAAGGCACAGGAGAGTTAACCTAGAAATAGTATACTAGTTATCAATTTTCCAGGCTTTATACTTAACCCTCAGCTGCTTATTTTACTATCAGTAAACAGTAAAAGGAATGTTAACTGTTATACTACATAGCTACTATGTAACCAAGACCTTGTAACAAAAACCCTGTAATAATGCTGTCTCTACTACCATAACAATGTATCAACTGTGATGTTCTCACAAGTCTCTCACAAAGTTGTACCATAGCGTTCTCCTCTTGCATTACCATCTCACATTGACACTGAGAAAACACTGTATCCCATATACACCAGTTATCCCAAACCTCACTATATCTCCAGGTACCATTGGATGCCCTTCACAAACAACAGAGATAACATTAAAGAAAGCTAATTATGCCTACCTCAACCCTAACTTTCTTTTTTCTTCATACCATTGCCCTGACCATTCATGACTCTGACTCAGCCATACATGATCATAACCCTATCCCAGTATTCCTAGGATCAAATAGAAAATATCACTACAACCATTATCAACCTCATCCAAACCTACAACACAAGAGACAGACACGCCTGCTCTACATATCTCTGGAGACCATTACTAACAAAAAGATCAACAAAGATGACGTGCAACACGAGCTCAGGTGTGCACTCATCAACGCACGGTCTGTGCGCAACAAATGGCCGGCCATCACAGACCTAATATCCAACTACAACCTAGACCTTCTAATGGTCACTGAGTCATGGCTGTCTGACACAGACACTGCCATAATTAACCAAATCACTCCCCCTAATTTCTCACTCTTCGCTTGTAACAGAGATAACAGAAGAGGTGGAGGAGTCTTCATAATAGCAAAGTCCGAGCTGCAATACCGAGTATCCCTAACCAGGAGCTCCCAGCACCTAGACACTATAACTATCACAAATAGAAGCAACTCTATCAATCTCATTTACGCAGCACCAAACGCAGTATCAGAGGATTTCTCGGATATAATAAACTTGGCCTGCAACCCTGATAATCCCAACAAGCCAAACTGGTTGTTGGGAGATTTCAACCTTGCCTCTCTACATCACGACTTATCTAGTACATTCCTCGATGCAATGACAGACCTTGGATACAAGCAAATCGTGCTCAACCCCACACACAAACAAGGGAACATCCTCGATTTGATATTCGCTCCTCCAGCAGTTACAAGCGTAAATAATCATACCCAACCATCTATTATCCCAGTCCCTTGGTCAGACCATAGCCTGATCATCTTTTAGCTACCAACAAATCCAAACACACTCGCCCAGCCAGTCACCTCAACAGCAAGTTCAGGGCGATTTAAGCCGTTAGACATAGAGACCCTCACTAAACAAGTGCTGCCAAAATTATCCAAGCCAACGGACAACCTAAACGAAGTGATCTCTAACTGGAATGACACTCTCTATCAGTACGCCCATCAGCCAATCACAAACAAGAAACTCCCATCCAAGAATCGCTCCAATAAAAAGCAGGATGCCCCATGGTTCTCTACAGAATTACGTACATCTCTACTTCAACTGCGAAAGTTAGAAAGAAAATGGAGACACACCCACAACAGCCAGGATCAAGATGAATACCTCACTCACCTCAAAAAGCATCGCGAACTAACTTGGGCCACAAGGAAAGAATTCCACTCCGATCTTCTCAGCAAAGCGCTAAACAGACCACGTGATCTCTTCAATTTAGTAAAAACTTTAACCAAAGAACCATCGCCACCACATCAAGAATCCATACAACCACAATTATATGCCAACTTCATCCAATCCAAATTGGTCAAGGCAAATACAGCTCCATCACAAGTACTAACCCAATTCCCTCAAGCTCAAGCTTCACTTGATAAATTTTCACCTCCATCAAGAAAAACCATCGAAGATATTATCGCCACCATAAACACCATCACGGCACCAAATGACCCATGTCCAGCACACTGGATCAAAACCTTACGTGCTGAGCTTAGCCCTTACATAGTTAAGATCGCAAATATCTCCTACCTAACTGGGATTTTCCCTACGGCCCTTAAACAAACATCAATTCGCCCTCTACTAAAAAATAACCAGATGGACCCAAAGAAGGAAGAGTCTTACCGCCCAATTTCCAGTATTCCCTATCTAGCCAAGATACTTGAGAAGGAAACTCAGAGGCAGATCCAACACCACATAGACACAGCAGCCCCGTTGGACCCATGCCAACACGGATTCCGAGAAGCTCATGGAACTGAAACACTCATGACTTCACTATTCAACAAACTCATCTGTGGGATTGACAACATTCACATGGCCGTTGCAATGATTTTCCTGGACATATCAGCGGCATTCGACTCAGTTGACCATAAGATTATGCTAGCTAGACTTCACGAAAAGGGCATCCATAACCTTGCCTGGGACTGGTGCAAATCATACCTAGAGGAGCGTTGGCAACAGGTCCGTATAGGCAACATTACATCTGAACCCTTCCAACAGAAACAAGGAGTACCCCAAGGCTCATCTCTATCTGCGCTGCTTTTTAATATATACATGCAGCCAATCTGTAACATCACCAGAGACTTCGGTATATCTTGTCTATTATATGCAGATGACGTGCTAATTTTCACACCGATCAATGTATCAAATCCTGACTACTCCGCACTAATCAACTGCTTCAATGCAATAACCGACTGGCTTCTCAATCAGAACATGAGAATAAATTTCAAGAAAACCGAAGTGCTAATAGCCACAAGAAACAAGCAATTTTCGCCACCAACCACCCTCATAGTGAGAGATGCAGAGCTCCCGATCAAGGCCTTCATAAAGTACCTCGGTGTGATACTCGATCAGAAACTCAATCTTAAGGAGCACATAAAGAACACAGTAAGGTCAATATACTACAAACTAAAAACACTGCGACACCTGAAACCAATGCTGGAGACCAAAGATTTCCGTACAGTTTTCCAAGCAATAGTCACACCGCACTTCGACTATGCGAATATCATCCTGCACGGCCTCCCCAAGAATACACTAAGACCACTACAACTGGCGATGAACGCGGCAGCCCGCATCTTATCCGGAGCTTCAAAAAGAGAGCATATAACACCAATACTGGTCGACCTACACTGGCTCCCGATAAACTGCAGAATAATATACAAAGCTCTCCTCATCACATTCAAGGCTATTAATAAAATATCCCCTGCATCAATCTCAAATCTAATCACTCACGCACCGAATAATAGATCCAGAAGACTAGTAGCAGAAAATACACTAGTCACTCCTAGTATCTCCACAAAATGGACACAACAAACCACTAACAGAGCTTTTGTGTCTTATGCCTCCAAGTGCTGGAACAAACTACCCCCCAGCATCAGATCAATCAGAGATAACACCCAATTCAGAAAGTCCATCAAGCACTATTTATTCACTTTGCACTTTAAGCTACCATACACACCAGAGAATTGTCTTCCGCATCACTCAACTAACTCTTACACACATCAACAACCCAGAACAGAGGTTTAAAAATGGGAAAATACCGAATTTCATCAAATACCAAACCTTGATGTAACATATTTAATTGTATATAGTTATCCCCCAGTTTGCACCCAGTTTACCTTCCCTGTTATCTGTAAACCTAGATCAGTTATATATTGACAGGTATGTTGTTGTTTAATGTAAACCGCACTGATGAATAGTGCGGTATATAAAAACTGTTAAATAAAATAAAAATAAAATAAATAAAACAGGTTTTAGAAATCGTTTGGATGTGTGAGGAGAAAGAGGGAGGAGTCAAAGATGACCTCAAGGTTGGGAGCTGAGGTGATAGGAAGTAGAAGTGTGTTATCAACAGAGATAGAGAAAAGTAGAAAGGGAGGGGGAGGTGAGTTTAGAGGGAAATATAAGAATTTGGGTTTTGGCCATGGTCAATTTCAAACGGCGGTGAGACATCCAGGCAGCAATGTCAGATAGGCAGGCAGAGATTCGGGCTTGGAGAGTCTGAGAAATATCAGGTGTAGGGAGAGAGATCTCAGAATCATCAGCATAAAAATGGCACTAAAAGCCATGGGAGGAGATAAGAGCACCAAGGGACTGTGTATAAAGAGACCCTTGGGATACACCAACTAAGAGTGGGATAGCTGTAGAGGAAGAACCACCAGAACAAACACTGAAAGAATGATGGGAGAGATAAGAAGAGAACCAGGACAGCACAAACTAGAGCCTGGAGCTCACTAACTCTGGGTGCTGAAATAACTGCTTTCCAGGTCATGAACTTCAGTCCACAAGTATCTAGCAGCTCAAAGGAAGCTTTCATCAGCAGAGTTAAAATCACATCGAGATCCCAAGACACTGCTGGCAGCTTTAAGAGAGGTTTCAAGAGAAGCAAGTCCTGCATAAAGCGAATAACTAAAGGCTGTAGAGAGATGGGTTTGCTTTCTACACAATAGTGGTAAGCGCCAATCACACTAAGGTGTGACCCTTAGGTAATTGGTCTTGAGACTAGACTGCTCGAAATACAGAAAGTATTTGAGCAGTTTATATGAGGGATATAAGAAGGGATCTAGAGCCTGACCCTCACACCAGACAGCACTCTTCCACCATCTGAACCCATAAGACCACCTGGTGGAACTCTCCTGGAAGCCAAGAGTACATTGGCCATTCCAACTGGCAAGTTCAAAAGGGCTGGATTTGAGACTCTCAATATCCAAGTCGTGAGGGCTAGGGACTTAACAGCAGGAAGGACCAGATGCATGGGTTTCTAGATGGACAGTCTTGTAGAAGTGGAAATCAAGACTGCCCCGCCCAAGGTGGCACAATGAGAACCATGATGCCTCGGTTGTGTTAGAGTTTCAGGACAGTTCTCGCTATCACAGGACTAGGTAGAAATGTGTACAAAAGGCGCCCCCCCCCCCATGCAGAAGAAAAGAAACCCTACTCTGGAGCAAAACTGAAGGACTTGTTTGTTTTCGGGAGTGGCAAAGAGTGAAGCACCTCTATTAGGGGCCTGCTTCACTCTGAAAAGACAGTCAATGCAACCTCAGTGTCCAGAGTCCATTTGGGAAATCAAAGGACTTGACTTACTGTCTGCCAGAAGGTTGTTCTCATCCACAAGATTTGTGTCTGAGTGTCAGCCTTTGAGAGATAGCAAAGTTCCACAGTCTGATGGTCTCCCAACACGAGGTATGAGTCCGTTCCACCTTGCTTATTGATGTAGAACATGGCAACCTGATTGTAATGATTTCAGACAATTTGCTGAAAACCTTTAGGAATGCTCAAAATTGCTCTCAGTTCCAGGAAATTGATCTGATGGAGACTTTCCTATATAGACCGTAACCTCTGGTGTAAAACCTATTGAGATGAGCTCCCCAGCATAGCATGGACGCATCTGTCATCAGTAGTTTTTGGTAAGGTGGCTTCTGAAAGGGAGAGTTCTTGGTCAGATTGGAGAGAGAAGCACCCATCAGGAGAGAGCCTCCAGAAGGGACCTGGTGACAGAAGACATTGTTGAGTCTGCGAGTGGACTGGGTATTCAAGGTCAATTGAGATTGCACTATACTGTCCATGTCTAAAGTCTGTTTTATGTCAAAATCATCAACGTTGCCCACCTGGTGATGGCCCCACCCTGATACTTAATTTTCCCCACCCTTATATGTAACACCGCTTTGACCCGGTGAAAAGCGGGATATAAATACAGTTAAATAAATAAATAAATAGTGTGCTGAATTTCAGTAGGAATAATTTGAGATAATTATTCAAAATTTTGCACTGTCTTTTTTCTGTATTTTATTTTAAAATTAAGCAACACTCAAAGACAATATGCTTTGATATTTTGACATACAAAGTGTGCAGAATTGTGCGTAATTCAGACCTTTTGATATAGAATTTTGTATTTTATGTGCCAAATTCCAGTAAGAGTATCAAATGAAGGAATGCCATAGGAGTGAACTGTGAAACCTTCATCAACATGATTCTCCCCAATATCTGCTGATTCTTTTGAAATTCCCCTACTTTCTGTACCAAGCGGGTGAGCATGTAATGTGGAAGAAAGGCATGACTACTATGTTAATAGGCTTTCACCAGAGAGGTCCAATAATGGGGTTAAATTGGATTTGGGATAGTTAATGATGAACCCTAGAAGCTCCAACATCCAGACAGCAGTATGTACGGATTCTTGAACGCTTTCATGAGTGGTGCTCTTAATGAGCCAATCATCCAAATAGGGAAAGACATGCCTCAGCCTGTGTAGATATGCTACAACAATGGTCAGACATTTGGTGAAAACCTGAGAGGCTGATGCGAGACCAAAGGGCAGAATGCGATACTGGAAGTGTTTCTCTACAACAAATCTGAGATATAGTTATTTTATGTGACTGGGATGTATGTGAATGTACACATCCTGAAGATCCAAAAAACATAGCCAATCTCCTTTTTGTAGGAAGGAGAGCAGGGTGCTGAGGGAAAGCATTCTGAACTTTTCCAGTACGAGAAATGTGTTCAGATCTCTCAAATCTAAGTTTGGATAGAATCCCCCAGTTTTCTTTGGCACCAAGTAGTACCTGAATTAAAGCTCCAGCCCTTCCTGCTCTGGTGGCATAAGCTCAATGGCATTGGCCATGTGAAGGATACAGATTTCTCTTAGAAGTGCTGGTGTTGGGAAACCGGCTGGTAGATCTCTCTCTTTTGCTTTAACGGATACCTAAGCTCCACGAACAGAACAATGGCTGGGAAAAATCGACTAGCTAAAGCTGTTGCCCCCGTTACAGCTTCTGCCTCTGTCCAGACAGAGGTCCTAATGCCAGTTGAAGGACCGGTTCCATGTGCAGGGTGCCTGCATGCTGAAGCTCTGAGGAAACAAGTGGAGGAACTCAGATAGGAGGTGACGAGGCTGAGGAGCATTCAAGACTGTGAGAAGTACATTGAAGAGATGCTTCTTGCAGCAACCAAGCTCTCCAGCAGAGGAGAAGATGGGTGCCAACAGAACATCAATGGTTGGACACAAGTCACCAGGGGCTGCAGAATCACCAATCCAACTTCTCCAGCCCTTGAACTGAAGAACCATTATGCAGCCCTGGAAGTGGAGGAGGTGCAAGCATCCCTGGAAAGGGAAGAACCAGAGCTCAAGTACCCCAAAGTTGCAGAATCAGTGACCACAAGGAAGCGAAAGGTAGTGGTGGTTGGAGACTCTCTTCTGAGGGGTACTGAGGCATCCATCTGCCGACCAGACTTGATGTCCAGAGAGGTATGCTGTCTGCCTGGGGCCAAAATCCAAGATGTTACGGAGAGTTTGCCGAGACTCATCAAGCCCACTGACTATTACCCAATGTTGCTAATCCATGTTGGAACAAATGATACTGCCAGGTATACCTTGGAAAGTATCAAAAGTGACTTCATGGCTCTGGGACAGAGGGTGAAGCAGTTAGGTGCACAGTTGGTGTTCTCTTCAATCCTCCCTGTTGAGGGTAAAGGCCAAGGCAGAGAGGCTTGCATCCTGGAGATGAATGCATGGCTGCGTGGATGGTGTCATTGAGAGCGTTTTGGTTTCCTAGACCATGGGATGCTGTTCCAAGGGTTGCAGAGCAGAGATGGCATCCATCTGTCCAAGAAAAGTCAACGCATCTTCGGTAGTAGACTGGCTAATCTACTGAAGAGGGCTTTAAACTAGATTCGTTGGGGATAGGTGAAGAAGGCCCCCAGGTAAGTGAAAGCCCCCAGGTAGGTGATACATACCTTTATGGAAATGGTTAACAGGGGTAACATATGGAAAGCAGTGTGTATAAATGCCCGTAGCATGGGAAATAAGATCCCTGATGTTGAAGCTTTGGTGGGAGTGGCTGACTTGGATTCAGAGGCAGTTACAGAAACATGGTTCACAGAAAACCATGATTGGGATGTAACTATACCTGCCTATGCTTTATTCAGAAAGGACAGGGTAGGAAGAAGGGGAGGAGTGGCGGCACTATATGTAAAAACTACTATTAAAGCTTTGGAATTACAGAGCTTAAAAAGGGAGAGAGAAGGCATTGTAGGTTAAACTAGAAAGAGGGAAAGAGAAATCTATTTGCATTGGTGTGATATACAGACCTCCCTTACAAGAGGAAGAGGTGGACAGAGAGTTAATTGAAGACATACGCAGCATTGCTAGGAGATTTCAATATGCCAGATGTTGACTGGCACATTCCTGCTGCAGTATCATCTAGAAGTAAGGAGATCCTGGATTCTCTACAGGGAGAACTATTCAGGCAATTGGTAACAGACACCACACGTGAAGGGGCCATACTGGACTTGGTGCTTACCAATGGTGAAAGTGTTTCTGATGTTGTAGTGGGAGATCATTTTGCATCCAGTGATCACCAGATGGTGTGGTTCAGTATTAGGACTAGGGCTGTTAGAATCCATTCAAAGGTGAGGGTCTTAGACTTTAGGAAGACTAACTTTGCCAAGATGGGCTAATACCTCAGGGAGTCGTTAGCAGGATGGGAACAGCTGGGGGATGTAGAAAAACAGTGGGCAAAACTGAAAGGGGATATTTTAAGGGCAACCAACCTTTTTATTAAAATGGTAAATAAAGGTAAAGGGAATAGGAGACCACTATGGCTTTCAAAAGAAGTAGCTGAAAAAGTGAAGAAAGAGGGAGGCCCTCATGAAATACAAGAGATCACAGAGAGAGGAAGACAGGCATCTATATTTGGAAAAACTTAGAGAAGCTATTACAGTAGTCAGAAAGGCAAAGGTTCAAAAGGAGGAGGAAATAGCCAATGCAATAAAATGGGGGATAAGACATTTTCCAGATATGTTAGTGAGAAGAGGAAGGGCAAAAGTGGTATTGTCAGACTCAAGGGTGCAGGGGAGGAATGTGTAGAAGCTGATAAGGATAAAGCGGAATTGCTTAACAAATATTTTTGTTCTGTGTTCACAGATGAAGAACCAGGAGCAGGACCTCAGAAAACACCCACAAACAGGAACAGAAGCGAGGGACATCTTGAACAATTTTCAGAAGACTGTGTTCGTGAGAAACTAGCTCAACTTAAAGTAGACAAAGCAATGGGACCAGATGGGATACACCCTAGAATACTGAGGGAAATTGTGGACGTTCCAGCAGCTCCACTGACTGACCTTTTCAATGCCTCGTTGGAGTCGGGAGTGGTGCCAAAGGACTGGAGAGAAGCTCATGTGGTGCCTTTACACAAAAGCGGAAGTAAGGATGTGGTTGAAAACTACAGGCCGGTTAGTTTAACTTCGGTGGTGAGTAAATTATTGGAAACGCTGCTGAAAGAGAAAATAGTGAGGTTTCTGGAGTCCAGCGGATTACAGGATCCGAGGCAGCATGGATTCACCAGAGGCAGGTCTTGTCAGACAAATCTGATTGATTTCTTTGACTGGGTGACCAGGGGAGCTGGACCGAGGGAGAGCCCTAGATGTGGTGTATTTAGATTTCAGTAAAGCCTTTGACACTGTTCTTCACAGGCAAGTTATAAACAAAACTGAGCACCCTAGGGATGGACCCTAAAGTTACTGGTTGGGTTAGAAATTGGTTGGGTGGGAGGCGACAAAGAGTACAGGTAAATGGAGCTCACTCTGAGCAGAAGGATGTTATCAGTAGTGTGCACCAGGGATCTGTCCTTGGTCCGATTCTTTTTAACACCTTTGTTAGTGATATAGCGGAAGGGCTGTCGGATAAGGTTTGCCTCTTTGCGGATGATACCAAAATCTGCAATAGAGTAGACACCCAGGAAGGTGTAGATAACATGAGGAGGGATCTAGCTAAGCTTGAAGAATGGACTAGAATTTGGCAGCTGGGATTTAATGTTAAAAGATGCAAGGTCATGCATTTGGGCTGCAGCAATCCAAGGGAGCAATATAGTGTAGGGGTGAAGTACTTTTGTCCACTAAAGAAGAGCAGGACCTAGGCGTGGTTGTGTCTGATGATCTTAAAGTAGCTAAACAGATAGAAAAGGCAACGGCAAAAGCTAGAAGGATGCTTGGGTGCATACGGAGAGGAATGGCTAGCAGAAAAAAGGAGGTGATAATGCCTCTGTATAAGTCTTTGGTGCGACCTCATTTGGAGTATAGTGTGCAATTCTGGAGATCGCATCTTCAAAAGGATGTGAACAGGATGGAGTCGGTGCAGAGGGTGGCTACTAAAATGATTAGTGGTCTTCATTATAAAGCATATGAGGAGAGACTTATGGATCTTAATATGTACACCTTAGAGGAAAGGCGGGATAGAGGTTATATAATTGAGATGTTTAAATACCTCTGTGGCATAAATGTTCAGGGAGAGAGCCTCTTTCAATTGAAAGCAAGTTCTGCTACGAGGGGACATAGGATGAGGGTGAAGGGAGATAGATTCAGGAGTGATATGCGGAAATATTTCTTTACGGAAAGAGTAGTGGATCCGTGGAATAGTCTCCCAGTGGAGGTGGTAGAGATGAGGACAGTAACTGAATTCAAAAAAGCATGGGACAAACACAGAGGATCTCTATAGGTAAAAAGGGGACTGTTGTAGTTGTTGAATGGAAGGACAAACTAGATAGGCCATGTGGTCTTTTTCTGTTGTCATGTTTCTATGCTGGGAGATGAGCAAATGAGGTCTCTGGGAGAATTTGGAGGGATGCTAAATAGGCGTAATTTGAATCCAACATGGACTCTTTTTAGTACTCAGCTGTTGGAAGTTATGAGGGGCCAGCGATCTGCAAAGATGTTGAGCCCCCCCCCACCCCAAGGAGGGTGTCCATTTACAGTACTGATAGCTTGGTTATGTTCTTGAGGAGCTACTCAAAACCCTATCCTTGGTTTTGGCTTAGGAGCCAGCTAGGCCTTCTGTGACTGAATGGGAACAGCATAGTAGAGAAGGGTACTTACGCCTGTGCAACTCGTAGGATCTCCTCTTTCTTCCACTCTGGAAGAGGGGAGATATGATAGAAGTCGATAAATTAATGAAGAGAGTGGAACGGGTAAACGTAGATCAATTGTTTACATTAAGAACATAAGATATGCCATACTGGGTCAGACCAAGGTCCATCAAGTCCAGTATCCTGTTTCCAACAGTGGCCAATCTAGATCATACGTACCTAGCAGTTTCCCCAAAAGACACAGGTTCCGCAATGCTTGTACTGGGTGAAGCACTGATATCCTGGGTCCCATTTAATAATGGTTTATGGACCTTTCCTCCAGGAACTTGTCCAAACCTTTTTTAAACCCAGCTACACTAACAGCCTTTACTACATCCTCCGGCAACAAATTCCAGAGTTTCATTACACGTTGAGTGAAAAAATATTTTCTTTTATTAGTCTTAAATAATTTACCCTGTAGCTTCATTGCATGCCCCCTAGTCTTTCTATATTCTGATAACGTAAACAATCGATCTACGTTTACCCGTTCCACTCTGTTCATTAATTTATAGACGTCTATCATATCTCCCTTCAGCTGTCTCTTTTCCAGGTTAAAGAGCCCTAACCTTTTTAGCCTTTCTTCATAGGAGTATCCTACCATCCCCTTTACCATTTTGGTGGCTCTTCTCTGAACCTTTTCTAATAACGCTATAATCCTTTTTAAGATACGGCAACCAGAATTGCACACAATATTCAAGGTGCGGTCTCACCATGGAACGATATAGAGGCATTATAATATCTTTTGTTTTATTTTCCATTCCTTTCCTTATGATACCTAGCATTCTATTTGCTCTCTTGGCCGCCGCTGCACACTAGGCCGAGGGTTTTAACATGTTATCCACAATGACGCCTAAATCTTTTTCCTGGGTGGTGGTTCCTAATGTGGAACCTTGCATCATGCAATCATAGTTTGGGCTGTTCTTCCCTAGGTGCATAACTTTGCACTTGCCCACATTAAATTTCATCTGCCATTTTGATGCCCAGTCTTCCAATTTATCAAGATCCTCTTGCAATTTTCCACAATCCTCTTGGGTTTTAATAACTTTAAATAGTTTTGTGTCATCTGCAAATTTGATTACCTCACTCGTTGTTCTACATTCCAGGTCATTTATGAATATGTCAAAAAGCAGCAGACCCAGCACAGATCCCTGGGGTACACCACTATTCACTTTTCTCCATTGGGAAAATTGGCCATTTAGCCCTACCCTCTGCTTTCTATCTTTTAACCAGTTTCTGATCCACAATAGTACACTGCCTCCCATGACTCTTTAGTTTTTCCAAAAGTCTCTGATGAGGGACCTTGTCAAAGGCTTTCTGAAAGTCCAGATACACTATATCAACTGACTCACCTTTGTCCACCTGTTTATTCACACCTTCAAAAAAACATAACAGATCAGTAAGACAAGATCTTCTTTGTCTAAAGCCATGTTGGCTGTCTCCCATTAGGCCATGACTATCTACATGCTGAGTAATTTTATTCCTTATGATGGTTTCTACCATTTTTCCCCCGCTACTGACGTCAGGCTCACCGGTCTGTAGTTTCCCAGATCACCCCTGGAACCCTTTTTAAAAATTGGTGTCATATTGGCGATCCTCCAATCTTCAGGTATTAGAGATGATTTTAATGATAGTTCACAGACTACTAATAGCAGGTCTGCAATCTCATATTTCAGTTCTTTCAACACCCTTGGATGTATACCATCTGGCCCAGGTGATTTGCTACTCTTCAGTTTATCTAATAGTTGTAATACATCTTCCCGATGTATTGATATTTCCTTCAATTCTTTTGCACCTTTAAATACCACTTCAGTCATGGGTAACATCCCTACATCTTCCTCAGTAAAGAATTCATTCAGTCTCTCCGCTATCGCCTTGTCGCCTCTTAGTGCCTTTTTAACCCCTCTATCATCTAATGGACCAACTGACTCTCTCTCAGGTTTTTTGCTACAAATGTACTTGAAAAAGTCTTTATTTCGTGTTTTTGCTTCCGCAGCAAGCTTCTTCTCAAATTCTCCCTTTGCCTGCCTTATCAATGCCTTGCATTTGACTTGACAGTGCTTGTGCTGTTTCCAGGTTTCGTCGTTTGGCTCTTTTTTCCATTTCCTGAAAGATGCTTTTTTGGCAACAGCCGCCTCTCTGACCTCACCTTTAAACCATGCTGGCAGTTTATTGGGCGTCCTTCCACTTTTCTTAAAGCATGGAATACAGCTGGTCTGGGCTTCCAAGATTTATTTATTTAAAGGATATTTATATCCCGCCTTATCCTTCAATCAAGATAGTATTTTTCAACACCACCCAAGCTTGATGTAAGTCTTTAACCTTTGCAACTGCTCCTTTTAGTTTTTTCTTAACTATTTTCCTCTTTTTATCCTAGTCTCCCTTTCGAAACTTAAAAGGTAGTACTGTGGATTTCCTTACTATCCCTCCTCCACTAATTAAATCAAACGCGATCATGGCCCCAAGTGGCCCCAACAGCCTTATCTCTTGCACTAGAACTGGTGTTCCACTAAGGACTAGGTCTAATATGGCTTCCCCTATGGTCAGTTCATGAACCAGCTGCTCCAAGAAGCAGTCCATTCATTTCATCTAGGAACTTTATCTCCCTAGCATGTCCTGCCGTGACACTGACCCAGTCGATACTGGGGTAATTGAAATCACCCATTATTATTACTGCGCTGTAACTTTTGTTAGCTTCCTTGAATTCTTTGAGCATTTCATCATCCATTTGTTCATTCTGGCCAGGCGGTAGATAGTGCACCCCCACTGCCATCGCCTTCCCCCTTTTACATGGAATTTTAATGCATAGAGATTCTACAGCAAATTTTGTTTCCTGCAAAACTTTAATCCTTTCTGACTCAATGCCCTCTCAAACATAGAGCGCAACCCCTCCACCAATTTGATCAGCTTTATCATTACGATATAGTTTGTACCCAGGTATCACAGTGTTCCACTGGTTGTCCTCCTTCCACCATGTCTCTGATATTCCAATCATATCTAACCTCACATTTAGTGCTATATATTCTAACTCTCCCATCTTATTTTTTTAGACTTCTAGCATTTGCATACAAGCATTTTAGAGACTGTATTTTATTCATATTAATCTGGCTATTGTTAGGCATAGGTAATTTAGGATCTTTAAGCTCTGTCTGCTCCATACACGAGGGCATTTGGGCTACTTTACTCTTTTTTGCAATCTCTCTGCTTTTGGTAGTATCCTTCAAGGATACATTCTTCCAAACCATGCGCTCTTGGGCGACTGTCGGCTTTCCCCTATTATCTAGTTTAAAAGCTGCTCTATCTCCTTTTTAAAGGTTAATGCCAGCAGCCTGGTTCCATCCCGGTTAAGGTGAAGCCCATCCCTTCGGAAGAGCCCCTCCTTTCCCCAGAATGTTCCCCAGTTCCTAACAAATCCAAAATCCTCATCTCTGCACCATTGTCTCATCCACACATTGAGACTCCGGAGCTCTGCCTGCCTTTTGGGTCCTGCACGTGGAACGGGAAGCATTTCAGAGAACGCTACTCTGGAAGTTCTGGATTTCAACTTCCTATCTAAAAGCCTAAATTTAGCTTTCAGAACCTCCCTACCACATTTTCCTATGTCATTGGTACCGATATGTACCAAGACAGCAGACTCCTCCCCAGCACTATCTAAGACCTTATCTAGGTGGCGCGTGAGGTCTGCCACCTTCGCACCAGGCAGGCGTGTTACCAGATGATCCTCACGTCCACCAGCCACCCAGCTGTCTACATGCTTACTGATCGAATCACCAACTGTAACAGCTGTCCTTACCCTTCCCTCATGGGCACATGGCCCTGGAGAAACTTCCTCGGTGCGAGAGGGTTTTACATCACCTGGAGGACAGGTCCTATTTACAGGATCACTTCCTGCCACACTAGGGTGATGCTCTCCTGTCACGTGACCTCTCTCCTCCATGGCAACAGGGATGCTGCCAGACTGGAGGTGGGACTTCAGGACTATATCCTTTTAGGTCTCGTCTATGTACCTCTCTGTCTTTCTTATGTCTTCCAAGTATGCTACTCTAGCCTCTAGAGAACTGACTCGTTCCCTGAGAGCAAAGAGCTCCTTGCACCTAGTGCACACGTTAAGACCTCTCACCAACTTGGAAAAAATCATACATGTGACACTCAATGCAAAAGACTGGAAAGCCCCCATGTTGCTGCTGGACTGCTGTCTTCATCTTAGTTTTAAGCTTGTGTTTAGATCTTTAAGTTCATTACTTACTAAGGGTTGCTATGGATATTTATACTAATAAAACTGTACCTAATACGTTTAATATACCTTGTTCACCTGAAGATTAATTAATCTCAGGTCCTTAGTGTATGACTGATTTGGATAACGAGCTTCACCTGAGAGCACCTCCTTTCCTTTAAGATGTGTAAGTACCTATAAAGCTATGATTACCCTAGGGGTGGGTGGGTGGGTGGGTGGGTGTTGGGGAGGGAGGGAGGAAAATAACACTTATGAAAAGAGGGCTGCTACACAGTACCCTGTCCTGTGCTGCTGAGGTAAGCTGTAACCAACTTCCTGGGTGATTAACAGTCCTTGCTTGGCTAGAAGGAGTCTTTCAAAATGGCCTTTTGACCTGCCACCTGGTGCTAACACCTTTTGAAAACGTTTCACAGGTTTCTTGCCCCCTAGGTAGAAGGCCTCTTTGTAAAGGTCTCTAGAAGACTTTATTTGTTGCTCAAAGAGTATTGACCCTGTTTTGCCTTTTATGATAAGTTATATATATATATAGATAGATAGATAGATATAGTAGCCACCCCTGCACAGACTCCATCCTGTTTATATCCTTTTAAAGATGTGGCCTCCAGAATTGCACACAATACTCCAAATGAGGTCTCAGCAAGGACTTACACAAGGTGGTATCATCTCCTCCTTACTGATTGTCATTCTTCTCCCTATGCATCCAAGCATCCTTCTGGCTTTTGCCATTGCCTTTTCTACCTGTTTAGCCACCTTAAGATCATCAGAAAGAATCACACCCAGGTCTTGCTTTTCTTTTGTGGATAGAAGTACTTCATGCCCTTCTCAGCACCAAGACATTGACCACGTCTCATTATAACCCTCATGCAAATGGCATAAAGAGGGGTTATGATTCGTCCTAGAGAGTACAGGCACCATTTATGAGTGTTAGTGACAGACATCATCCGACAACACTGAATGCACTTTTTAAATCCGTTGCCAAGTTTCTTGGACATATTGGATGGAAAAATAGCAATGGTGAAAAAAAATACAGCTCAATTTTAAAGAGAGGAAAGTATGAACCTGGCTGGGTGCACATGAGACCTAAATGCTGCCTAAGTGGCAACAATGGAAAAAGCAAGGAAACTTAAAAAAAATGGCTGAAAAACCTGACCAAAGAAAATAATGGGTGAGAAAAACTAACAAAATAGCAAGCAGGAAAAAAAAAGAGAAAATGTATAATATACAAGACCATCACAAACAAGGAGATTATTCAGACACTGACATATGCAGAAAAGAACACGTAATTCTCCTTTTTATACAAAAAAAAAATTCACACATTTGTTTCTTTGTCTAACATAGTGAAAATCTCATGGCCAGCTTTTCATAGAGATGCCTTTTCTGCACAACTCTGACTATTGAATGTCAAGACTAGACTGGTCCTAACAGAAAAGGCAATGGGGAAAATTGGTCATGGGCTGGAAATAGAATCAGTTTACCTGTACACTGCAGATCCTCTGGTCTGCTATTCTCTTCATCTGGATCAAATCCTCTAATTTAATCTGGTGAGACTTCAGTGCATCTTCAAGTTGCTTCTAAATATAACATTGGAACAAAATTGATATAAGCTCTTGGTTATGGTGCCTCTCAATTCTAAGGCACACAGTACATCACAGACTCATTGACAGTGCACACACCTTTTTCCACAAGGTGCTCTCAAATCAGGTACGTGGTCCAAATGCTGTTCTTAACAAGTGAGATTTCTGCCATGTATTTAATATGATCTTCAGCTATACTGATAATCAATACTGGGATTGATCTGTACATCCCTCTGTGCCATTCCTACATGCCCAAGCAGCTTCCTTCTCCCCCCCCCAGCATTAGATTGCTTGCATTGTAGCTGCTGCTGCCTGCAGTACAGGTCACTCTCCCCTGCTCCTTCATGCCCCTTTTTCTTGAATACTTCCTGTTGGGTATAAGGATTTGTGGCACTGAACCACATACAGCAGGACAGACAGGGAGTGCAATCAAAAGTGCAAGTAAAATTGACTTTAAACCCATTTACCATGTATATGATGCGCGCCATCGAAGTGGTAGGAGTGAAGAACTGTCATGTTATTATTCTGAAGACAACACATTTAGAAGAAGAAAAAAAAGCATGGTTCCTTTTAAAACGCACCAGAGGCCCACAAACTGGCTACTGGGCATTGTCTCTGGAATATCAATTAGGTGTCACTTCAAAAACACCTAATTTGCAGTTTGAGGCACAATGAAAGGAAGAAATAATTGTAGGCTGACTGGTTATTTTCTGGATTTAAAGTCTGTTTAACAATGCTCGTTTTGTTCTATTATATTTAATGGAAAAATTGCCTTTGCAATTCTTCATTCTTAAATAGGTCATGGAGAGGGGGAACTGAGATGTCCAGGTCAGGACATGCTCGGTAATACCCGTATTTTACAAAAGGCTCTGTCGAGCATGCGGCCTTTTGTAAAATAGCTAGGATGTGCAGGAGTGCAAGTCCAATGGGAGCAGAGATTTTAGAAATGGGGCTAATGAAATAACAGCATCCTATCTGACACCTTTACAGTGCTGCAGCAAGAAATATCGTGATTTCCTGGATGCAGTGACCCAGATAGTAGGCCTGACTTGGGGCTAGCTAGCTATCTGGTAAAGGAACAAGGGTGCAATCAAGATCCCCAGACCTTCCCCTCACCCCCAACATGCCTCATACATCCCCCATCCTCTCTCAACCCCCTAACATAACAATGATCCCCCTCTCCGCCCTCCCACTGGTTCTTACAAGGGGCTTTCTCTGGGATCTAGCGGGGGGGCGGGGGGGGCTCTCCAGTTGCTACTGTCCCACTGGGGCCCCCAACATCAAAATACTGCCTCTGATCCTTAGTGAGTCTTGGCAATCTGATCCCTGATGTCCAATGGGACAGAAGCAATTGGGGATCCTTCCTGCCCCTGGTAAGAGCAGATTGGGGGGGGGGGGGGAAGAGAGAATTCTGCTTCAAATTTTGTGGCTAAAATTGAAGCAGTTGAAGCATTACATAACAATCCAAATTTACTGACAAGCAGAAAGATCATGAAGCTATGATGAATCAACTGGGGAGGCAGCAACAAAGCTGCTGTCCACAGCTGCACTGCTGTAAAGTGCCTCAGCTAATGAGAGGGAGGGGCCCATGCCTTCATAAAGTTACAGGTTTCAGTTGTCAAATCAAAAGGAAAGCAGCTGGCTGTGAATGCTTCCCTGCACTGAGCAGAACTGTGCATGCAAATTAGAGTGTTAAAATAATTCTATTAAAAAAAAAGAATCCACATTGCTAAGACACTGCAGTCAGGCCCGACCATTGACAGTGAAATTAGATCCGCTGACACATGAAATGTATAGATAGGGCAAGACTTCTGGAGCTACTGCCTCCTATTCAAAGATACGGTGTATCTGGCTCCTAGAGATTCTGATTGCACCCCTGCACTGTTCCCTCTAAGCTGTGCATGTGTGTGCGCGCACACACCTCGCCGAGTGAGCGCACATACTTTACAACAGAGCGCACAAAAATTACAGTTCTGAATCTGATAGAAAACAACACAGACGTTCTTAAAATTGAAAAGTTGTTGTGTATTTATGGTTTTCGCAAGTTCTACAATATTTTCTAATGCAATCAATGTGGTGTACATACTGTATTCTGACGTGTAGTCAAATTTTAAAGTATATAACTCCGAGTGTCGTCGTGTGGCGCACAAAAATTTAACCTTCCTTCAAAAGCTGCACAGCTGATATTTTATGCGCACACAGCCTACAGAAAATTAGAGGGAACATTGCACCCCTGCAGCGACGGTGTGCATTTCAGTGCATGCTTTTCACCTGTATTTTTCTTCTCTGCTGTTCAGTGTTGCACTGCTTCACTCTCTCCACCACTCTGGCCACCAGGTAACTAGTCCGAAAGGTTCTGTTGGGAGATTCCCTGCGGCACTGAGGGCAGGAAGCGACTTTCTGGAATCCTTGCCAGAAGCGCAGGATGCAGGCCTTGCAGAAATGATGCATGCATTCTAGCATCACAGGCTCTCTGAACAGGTCGCAGCATATGGAGCATGTCAGCTCATCCTTCAGACTCTGCTCCGTGTGTTGACCGCCTGCCATAGCTGTATAAAAAAGCAAGAAAGTTTTATATTTAGAAAACAGGCACTACCATCACTATACAAAGTGAAACAACTTACAAAAAGCTACCATAGTTTAAGGGCCTGAAAATGTCTCTCTGCATTTTTAGAGACCAGCAAATTAAAACATAAAAGGGACTTGTCTTGTCTTGAATAGGTGTGGGCTCAGGTTACCTCAGGCTGGAGGGCCAGAGGTTCAATTCCCGCATGGGGACAAGTAACCACAGGCCAGAAGGACTGGGGTCTCTAGTCCCATGGCCACTCCTTGTGGCCTTGGGCAAGCCACTTAACCCTCCATTGCCTCAGGTACACTTAGATTGTGTGCCCTTTGGGGACAAGGGAATAAAAAGTACCCGTTAGTATATATATATACACACACACACAAGTAAACCGCTCTGATGTGCAAGTAAAAAGGGTGGTATATCAAGTGCCTAAACCATAAAAAGGGGCAATTTAAAAGGCGCCTTCTATTAAACCAAGGGCCGTGTGAGTCACCCAGGAAATTGGTAAGCCTTTACCTAAGAAACAAACCAACTTTTAACAGGGAGATTATGATAAAATTGGAAAACAGTTAAGAAAAAACTGAAAGGAGCAGCTGCAAAGTTTAAAGATTTACATCAAGCATGGGTGTTTAAAAATACTATCTTGGAAGCCCAGACCAGCTGTTTTCCACGCTTAAGAAAAAGTGGAAGGAAGCCCAAAATACTGACAGCATAGTTTAAAGGTGAGGTCAGAGAGACTGTTGTAGCCAAAAAGCATCTTTCAGGAAATGGAAAAAGCAGACAAATGACAAAACCTGGAAACAAAAATAACCACTGGCAAGTTAGATGCAAAGCATTGCTAAGGCAGGCAAAGAGAATTTGAAAAAAAAAACTTCTGTGGAAGCAAAAAAAGCGTACTTACTCACCTGTAACCTGTGTTCTCCAGGGACAGCAGGAACCAATCCTCACTTATGGGTGACGTCGGCACCGACAGAGCCTGCATGGAGCAATTCCCCAGCTTTCAAAGAAAACCTTTGTGATTGCTGCCATGCATGCATGGTCCTCTTCCTGCCCAAGGTGCCATCTTGCTCAGTCAGGTCCCATAACTAGAGCCCTACTAAGTGGATGGCAAGGGAAGAAAAAGAAATGGCAACTCTAAAGGGGAGGTGGGAGGGTAGTGAGGACTAATTCCTGCAGTCCCTGGAGAACACCTGTTACAGGTGAGTAACTATGCTTTCTCCAGGAACAAGCAGGAAATCATTCCTCACTTATGGGACTCCCCAGCTACAAGCTACCAACCAGTAATCAAGATTGCCCCCGCAAGCCGTGAACAAAAGCAGGCAGTTCGAAGGGAGCCCAAGTCCTCGGGGACCTAGCTCCGGTAACCACAGAAGAAGGGCCGGAGGGCAGGAGTTGCGTATACCCCAAACAGATTATGGAGTACAGCCTTGCCGAAGGAGCTGTCCTGGTGGGACACCCTCTCCAGGCAGTAGTGCAAAGCAAAGGTGTTCGCAGAAGACCAGGTCGCAGCCTGGCAGATATCCAGAGACACTGAGCACAGCAAAGCTACCGACGCCGCCTTGGCACGGATGCCGTGCACGGTGACTCATCGATCCAGCGGGGCCCCAGCCTTTGCCTGGACAAAGGCGATGTAGTCCGCCAACCAGATGGAGAGGGTGCGCTTGGTGGATCATAGGCGATGAAGAGCCAGTCAGGTTTGCGATGACCTTGGGTGTGCTGCAGATAGAAGGCGAGAGCAATCTTGCAGTCGAGGGTATGCAGGACCGTCGACGCCTGGTTGGTGTGAGGTCTCGGGAAAAATGTAGGTAAGACTATCTCCTGGTTGAGATGGAAGTCCGAGACAACCTTCGGTAAGACCTTGGGGTGAGTACGAAGGAGCACCCTGTTTCCGTAAAACCTGGTGTAAGGGCCCTCAGCCATGAGGGCTTCGAGTTCGCTGACTCACCGAGCCGAGGCCAGCGCCACCAGGAAGACTACCTTCCATGAAAAGTGCCAAAGTGAGCACATTGCGAGCGGCTCAAAGGGCAGCTGTGTCAGCTGCAAGAGCACGATGTTCAGGTCCCACTCCGTCGGTGGAGGCTGGATGGGGGTCTTGGAAAGTAAGCGGAATGAAGCGGGAGACCAGTGGCTGGCCCAAGAGTGGTTTACCCTCGATGGAGAGGTGGTTAGTCGAAATGGCACTCAGGTGAACCCTGACCTAAATGGATTTCGGTCCCACCCACGAGAGGTGCAGGAGGTACTGGAGAAACCTTTGGGTGGGACAGGAGAACAGATCGATCTGGAACTCGGAGCACCAGGCCGAGAAGTGCTGCCACTTGAGGGCGTAGGCCTGTCTTGTTGAGTCTTTCCTCGATGCGAGCAGAACTTCCTTGATCTCCTCTGGGAGTATAGCGAGGCTAAAGAGACCTGTTCAGCTACCAGGCTGTCAGTGATAGTGATAGCAAGTCCAGGTTCGGGTGCAGCACCCGCCCCTCCTCCTGCGTCAGGGGTTCTGACAAGAGTCAGAGAAGACGCGGGAACCAAGGCTGCCGAGGGGGCCATGAGAATAACTGATGCTCAGTCCCGCTGAATTTTGTGGAGGGTCCTCGCTATGAGGGGAGTGGGGGGAAATGCATACAGAAGGCCGGAGGCCCAGGTCAGGAGGAATGCGTCTGGAGCTTCCCTGCTTGGGTGTGGCATTGGCCCGCAAAAGCAGGAAAGTTGAGCATTTGCCAGGCAGGGAACAGGTCCATGGACGGAGTTCCCCAGAGGCGAAACAGGTGGAGAGCCACTTCCGGACTCAGGCACCACTCGTGCAGGCGGAGAAGCCTGCTGATCCTGTCTGCGAGGACACTGTCCTGGCCCGGGAGGTAGACAGCCCTTAGGGTCATACCCCGATGCACTGCAAAGGAGCAGAGGACGACTGCCTCCCGGCAGAGGGGGCGGGAGCCAGTGCCACCTTCCTTGTTTATGTAGAACTTCGCAACCTTGTTGTTGGTTTGCATGAGCACTGACTTGCCCCGCAAGTGGTGCTCAAAGTTCGAGCAGGTAGATCTGCTGCAGTGATTCCTTGAATGACCACCATCCCTGTGCACGGAGGTTGTCGCAGTGGGCTCCCCAGCCCGACAGCGAGGCATCCATCGTCAGGATGAGCTTGTGTTGCAAAGCCTGGAAGGGCATGCCCCCAAATAAGCATTGGAGATTCTGCCACCAATCCAGGTAACTGGATAGGCTGCGGAAGACCGAGATGGAGTCCCGAAGCCAGCCTGAGGGCTTGGGACCATTGCGCTCCGAGGCACCATTGAGCCGCTCACATATGCATGCGAGTGTGGGGAACGACATGCACGGTCGAGGCCATGTGCCCCAGGAGGTGCAGCATGGTCCGCACAGAGACCCTGGTTCGGCTTTGGTTCTCAGCAGCCAGAGCGCGGAAGCGGTCCATATGTGCTCAGGGGAGGAAGGGGGTCACCCATTTTGTGTCGAGCTGTGTGCCAATGAACTCCAGTGCATGCACCGGTTCAAGGTAGGACTTGGAGTAGTTGATCAGGAAACCGAGGCACTCGAGGAGGAGGATCATGCGAGACGTCGAGAGGCATGCCTCCCCGGGCGATGCGTCTGTGATTAGCCAATCGTCTAGGTAGGGGTAGATGAATATGCCCTACAGCCAGAGGTGGGCTGCGGCTGCTGACAGGCATGTGGTGAAGACTCGCGGGGCAGACACAAGCCCGAAGGGAAGCACCCTGTACTAACAGTGTTCCCCTTGCACCCTGAAACACAGGAACTTCCTGTGCTTGGGGTGGACAGGGATGTTGGCGTACGAGTCTGAGATCCAAGGAGCATAGCCAATTGCCCTGCAGAAGGAAGGGCAGTAGGACACCAAGTGACAGCATTCTGAACTTCTCCCTCAGCAGAAACTTGTTCAAGTTCTTGAGATCGAGGATGGGGTGCAGGCCCCCTGTCCTCTTTGTGATAAGAAAGTAACGGGAGAAGAACCCCCGTCCCTGGAGATGCGGCAAGACCCTTTCAACTACCCGTTGTCTGAGGAGGTTGTCCAACTCTAGCTTTAAGCAAGCCTGGTGTGAGGGAAGCTGAGTAGGCTCCGCTGGGGAGAAGGGAGGAAGTAGTCCGTCCAGATGGAGACAGCAACCGTCCCGGATGACCTGAAGGACCCAGGTGTCCAATGTGATAGTCTCCCACTCAGGGGCGAAAAGGGACAGACGTCGTCCTACCGGCAGGAGCGCTGCTGGGAGGACAAAAGGCTATGCACGTGGCGTCAAAACCCTGGAGCTGGTTGGGGTGGCGGTGGTGGTTGGGCCCTTAGACTTACAGTGGCCCTGAGCTCCGCCCTTGCCTTGGCTGCTGGGTGTCAGCACTGGGGCAGACGGATAGGGTGGGTATCCTTGGTAAGGAAGACCCTTCCTCTGAAAGAAGGGCCTCTTACTGTGCTGTTTCTTCTGAGGAAGTGATGAGATTTTCTGAGACAGGTATGGATTACGAACTCAGTCTCAATTTCGGCCACCTTGTCCTATAAATAAATAAAATAAATAAATAAATATATGGGCTTACCGAATAGTTGTTCACCGAGGCAGGGAACATCCAAGAGTTTCTCCTGAGCCCACTGTTCCAGGTCTGAAGACTGGAGCCGTGCTTGACGCCAGGCTCTGATGCCAGCTGTTGCTACCTGAGCGGAAGACTCGAGTCCATCATACGCAGCACGAGAAAGGTATTTCGAGCAGTCCGTGACAGATCTCAGATGGGTTTGGAATCTGAGAAGGTGGTCACCTTCGAGACCCACTGTGAAACTGCTGAGCTCTTTGGCAAGATCGCAAAGGAACATACCCATATACAATTGGTATGCCTGGATGCGGCATGCCAGCATGGATCCCTGGTAGGCCTTACGCCCGAGGGCACGGGATTCCCTGCCAGGCGGAGCTGAAGAATGTGACTTCGGGCTCTTCTGTTTCCGCATCGCAGATTCCACTACCATGGAGGTATGAGGAAGCTGGGCCTTTCAAAAGCCAGGCCCGTGCTGGACTCTGTACATGGCATTGAGTCTTTTACTGATGATAGGGACAGAGGCGGGTGCTTCCCACATACGGAGGAGCAACCGGGTCAGGTTGGACGGCATAGGGACCGTGAGAGACTCCCTTGGAGGAAACTCATATTGCAAGATGTCCAGTTCCTCTGCCCTTGGCTCTTCCTCAGTCTGTGTGGGCAGATTGAGGGACCGAGTCATATCCCACACGAATACCAAAAATGAGGTATCTTCGGGGGGCGACCGCCTTCATGAGGTGGGCGGGGACAGGTCCGAAGGAAGGTCCCGATGTGTGCGTGTTTCAGGGGATGTGTCCCCATCGCATTCCCAGTCTGAAATGTCTGAGAAGGGCTCTGAGTCGGGCTGATCCACATGTCCAGTGGCCGAGACCTGCTGGGAGCCGGCGGCAGTAACTCTGGACGATCTCGCCCCCGAGGAACGGGATGGCGAGCGAGACTGGTGCTGAGGACCCTCACAAGGCCCATGGCCCTCGGGGGTTTCAAGGCAGTTCTTGGGACCACAATTGAGGGACCCTTGGTCTCGAGGCACGAGCCAGCCGTGCTGGGCAAGAGTGCCTGCTGGGCAGCTAACAAGGCAGAAACGCTGTGCTCTAGTGCCAGCATACTGGACTCCCACTCAGAAGTGGGTCCCTGGGACACCGACGCCGGGGATATCGGGTCTGGCGTGTAGGAGGAGAGGGGGGTCTTCACCGGGATGACCCTCCAGAGACTGGGCGCCATCACCAGAGGCCTCCGTGTCTGTACGAGGTACCTTTCGGGGCTGCTCCTTGTCCTACTCTCGGGAGCAATGGAGAGGGCTAAGGGAACTAGCACGAGACCGCTCACGCTTATCCAGAGCCCCCGACAGCATCTTCAAGGTCTTCTTCTTATGCCCTTCCACCTTGGGGGAACCCTGGTCAGAGTGACGCCTGGGACGCGGAGTCACTGCGGGAGACCCTGCAAGTGGTGGATCGGAGGAGCAGGACACCACCAGGGACTCCGGTACTGACCTATGGAAAATGTCATCTGATTTCTGCTTATGGCTTTGAAGGACCTTAGCGGACATTTTCTTGCAAAACGAGCAGAGTTCCAGGTTATGATCAGCCCCCAGGCACCGCAGACAACAGTCGTGGGTGTCTGTGAGCGACATGTTTTTGGAGCATCTGTCATTTTTTTAAAGTCAGTGGCCATGGAGGCAAAAAGAGCCCCTGCGAGGTCAAAAACCCTTGAGGCCAGCGGGCACAAAAAGGGCCCAAATTATGAAAAAACTAGAAATAAGGATCCCCTGGCCCACAGCTGAAGTGGGGGTGTTGGGGAAGACAGGAGAGGACTGTTGCAAATGGAAAAAAGGCCAAAGGGCTGAGAAGAAAAAAACATTTTCCAAGGGACGAGGATGTGTGTGTCTGAAGGGCTCTGCGGAAAAAGGGAGACTGAGCAAGATGGCACCCATTGGGTGAGAAGAGGACCATGCATGCGTGGCGGCAATCCCAAAGGCTTTCTTTGAAAGCTGGGGAATTGCTCCACGTGGGCTCCGTCTGTACCGGTATCACCCATAAGGCCATAGCGGAGAGACTGAATGAATTCTTTGCTTTGGTCTTTACTGAAGATGATGTAGGGAAGTCACCCATGCCTGAAATGGTATTTAAAGATGATGCAGCAAAATAATTTAAAGAAATATTGATAAACTGGGAGATGTATTACAACTATTTGATAAACTGAAGAATAGGACATCGCCTGGACTGGGTAATCATCCAAGGGATGTTGAAAGAACTGAAATATGAGATTGCACACCTACTATTACTAATCTGTGAACTATCATTAAAATCATCAGTAATACCTGAAGATTGGAGGATAGCCAATGTAATTCCAATTTTTAAAAAGGGTTCCAGGGATAATCCAGGAAACTACAGACCAGTGAGCCTGAAGTCAGTACCAGGAAAAATGGTAGAAACCATTATTAAAAACATTTCTAAACATGTAGATGGTCATGGTTTAATGGGAGACAGCCAACATGGCTTTAGTCAAGGAAGGTCTTGTCTTACTAATCTGTTATATTGTTTTTTGAAGGTGTATATAAGCAAGTAGACAAAAAGATGGGTCAGTTGATGTAGTGGATCTGGATTTTCAGAAAGCCTTTGATAAGGTCCCTCATGAGAGGCTCTTGGCAAAATTAAAAAGTCATGGGATAGGAGGCAGTGTATTATTGTGAATCAGAAACTTGTTAAAAGATAAAAAGCAGAGGGTAGTGCTAAATGGCCAATTTTCCCAATGGAGAAAGGTGAATAGTGGAGTACCCCCCAGGGATCTGTGCAGGTCTGCTGCATTTTAACATATTTGTAAATGATCTGGAAATGGGAATAAATAAGCAAGGTAATCAAATCTGCAAGACACTTTCTAATGACCATCTTAATGCATGTTCATGCTGGGAGGTGGACACCAGCTATTCATTTTCTTGAGAATGTATTTTATAAGGAAATCATTGTGGTCATTGTAAATAGTTGCAATGTTGTATAATGTTCTATGTATGGTTCCATTGTTCTATGTAAACTGCCCCTGATCTTGGGAAGGGGCGGTATGTAGAAGTTTTCAAATAAATTAAATAAATAAAGAGAGACACAAAATTATTCAAAGTTAAGACTCAAGAGGATTGTGAAAAATTGCAAGAGGACCAACTAGAAGACTGGATGTTCAAATGGCAGATGAAATTTAATGTGGACAAGTTCACAGTTGTACACCCAAGAAAGAATAACCCAAACTATGGTTACACGATGCAAGGTTCCACATTAGGATTTAAGCATCATTGTGGATAACACATTGAAACCCTCGGTCCAGTGTGCAGTGGCTGCCAAGAAAGAAATTAGAATACTAGGAATCATAAGGAAAGGAATGGAGACTAAAACCAAGGATATTATAATACATCTGTTATCGTTCCATGGTACGACCGCACCTTGAATATTGTGAGCAATTCTGATCGCTGTATCTTAAAAAGGATATAGTGGAATTAGAAAAGGTACAGAGAAGAACCACCAAAATGGTAAAGGGGATGGAAGGATACCCCTATGAGGAGACTAAAAAGGTTAGTGCTCTTCAACCTGGAAAAGAGACGACCGAGGGGAGATATGGTAGAGGTCTATAAATTAATGAATGGAGTGGAACAGGTAAACATAGATTGATTGTCTATGCCATCAAAATGTAGAAAGACTAGGGGACATGCAATGAAGCTACAGTGTAACCAGTACCTCATTGTGGCAACTTCTTTACTTAAGTCAGTAGGTGTCAAAAATGTTGCTATGTGCGAAACACACAGTTGCTCACTGACAGGGCTTACCTATGGAGAAAAGGCCATGGAACCCTTTCCCCATCTATATCCACTCCTCTAGCACTCTGTTAAGACATCAGCACATCAGCCTTTGCACCTTGCAAGGAGAAGGGGTTGTCACATCTATACAGCTATCTCCTTGGGAATTAAATACAAATTATAACAGAAAAAGATGATCTTAATGACCATCAACTGATTTTGAAGATATTTGCCAGCTCTACCGCTTTTTCCTTCACTTTATAGGCCCCCCTCCTTTCCCCCTCCAGGCTTAAGGGCATGCCTTGGTGGTACCAAAATCCTTCTCTGCCCTCAAGAGTTAGAGAATTCCCAAGTGTAGCCTAATGGCATTTCAGGGACTACCAGGGTAGACTTAGATCCCCTATCTTCCCTCATTCCCTATTACAGAGGGAATCCACATATCCTGCATGCAAACTGACAATGTTATGGCTAGAGCCCAAGGACCTGCCCAAAATACTGCTGCATTATGCTGTAGTAAAACTTGACAAAGCAGCTAATATGCAGGTTTCAATCCTTTTAAATGATCTGCTTAAATATTCACATAAATATTCACCCTGGTGGATGCTTGGAATGCCCTGCCGATGGAAGTGGTGGGGGCAAATACAATGACTGAATTCAAAATGGCATGGGACAGACACAGTGGATCCCTCGATAGCCACAGGATAAAATCAAAATAAAGTTATCTTATATCTCAACAAATAGGGGTGACCTGCACGGAGCGGTGGGTACACCTGCTCTTGCCACCTTGCTGGGCAGACTAGATGGACCATGCTGGTCTTTATCTGCCGTCATTTACTAGATTACTATTTTAACTACGTTTAGGGACAACAACCTTCCCCATTCTTTCACCTCTACATGCAGCACAAAGCTTCCCATTTTCTACCGGAATCTCCAAAACTTCAGCCTGTGATAAAAGCTAGCATAAATCCCTCGCTCCTCTATCGATACAGATTCTTCTAGAGAAGCCTATCAAAATTAAGATCGCATGCACATTCCTCTAACCAGGGATTCTGAAAGTAAACGCACCATTTAAATTTAGAGGTCTCAAGATTTAAAAGGCAATTAGTTTCCCACCTTACTTGTACAGGATTTTCAAAGCAGCAACAAAAAAAAAAGGCAAGCTCAACGCCTGTTTGCACAAATCGTATTGTCCTGACCGAGAAGTCCCTTTAAATTAAAAATAGTCGTGGCACTACTTCTTAAGCAGCACCTGGTGTAGGATGCTTACCCCTAATTGCACGACGTTAAAAGTTTCGCCTAAATCGGTGAGTTAATCCAGAGCTCGCAAGCCTTCAGCGTTCTCCCTCGACTTTACCCCACCCCTTCCCTATGGCCTAAGCTCTGTGCTGGCTCTTCAGCTCTTTCGGGGTTTTTTACCTCTCTGCATCCGATGGAGGCTAGTTCAGTTCTTCTATTGTTTACCTTTCAGTTGTCTCTATAGGCTTATTTTCTTGAGCTAGTTTTACCAAGATCTTTTTCCTTTTTTGCCTATCTACAGTTAAAAAAGAAAAGAAAAACTTAACACGCTGCTTCCTGCAGGCCTCTGGACTGTTGGTTGGCAAGCTGCCAGGAACAAGAACTTTGTTCACGTGGTTTAATCGGTCACATGATTTACTTAGTCCTTTCCGGACCGTAACCAGCTGCAAAAAAAGTAAAAAATAAAATAGAGATCAGAAAGGATAGAACGTCAGTTCTGTTGGCAAAGAGGAGGTCGATGGGAATCTGATAGAAGGACCCGTTTTACTAAGCTTTTCCCTCATAGACACGAAATAGGAAATAAAAACCTTACGGAGAAGTTGTTTCGCTTGAAAACAGCTATTATCAGAGATCTAGCATTTTGAAACTTCTCAGGCATGCAAAACATTATTATGGCAACAAAGTTTTAACATTTTAAATTTAATGTTACTATTATTTCGGGGTTCCTTCTGGGTACCGTGTAACCGGCTGCTCTCTAACCCTTTGCTAGGATCCATAGATAACCCGAACCTGAATACATGCAGGGCACAACTTGCCATTACTCTTACTGTATAATATAGGGTATCAGACATGATGCATCACATGCTTCAAAGCTAACTTTCCTTTCTTACAAACCAAAAGGTACTGGTTCTGAGAGATCAGAGCCCCCTGGGAGATTCAGCAGGGTACAAGAGCACAGCCAGGTAGAAAACGAACTTCAAAGAGAATTATCTGGACAACACCAGCCTTTATTAGGACAATTCCCTTAAATGGCAGTATCTGTGTACTTTTAGCTGTCCTAAATTTATTCAGCTAACATAGGCTACTCCTCTACTCTGATATGTGTCATGGGAGTTTGGTTTGATTTTGGAACATGACCACACTTTTTCTGTTATTTTATAAAAGCAATACAGGTGACTGGGTGGTGTTATAGATGCCCAGAACCAGCTTCAGTAGCATGCAAATACCCACAGATGTAATTTACACTATTCAAGAGAGATGCTTGTACTCTGCATTTATCTTTTCTGCCCAAAATTTGCCTCCAGGAAAAGCTATGTTCAGCATTTATTTTATTTATTTATTTATTTACATTTCTTATATACCGCACTATTTGCGATCAGCGCGGTTTACATAAAACAAAAAGGTAACCGACAATGAACAAAAGTCAGGTCATTACATTGAACAGGAACAAGTAACTTGGAAAACAGGGTAAACTATATACATATGCATAACCATGAATGGGTAACTATATACATGTCAGAGGGAGTTATTGGGTATTGGATATGCTTAGTGGCTGGGGTTCGGGCAGTAAGTGAGATGCTTGATAAAGAGGAAATGTTTTAAGGCCTTTCTGAACTGGCTCAGGTTAGGGATTGCTCTGATGTGTGGTGGTAGGGAGTTCCAGAGACTTGGGGCGTATAGTCTAAAGGCTCTGTTCGATGTTGCTTTGGAGCATTTTGTAGAGTCTCTCGGTATCACTAGCATGTTAGCTACTGAGGTTCTTCTTAGCCTGTTGGGTATGGGTGGTTGGATGAGGTCACATAGTGAGGAGGAGGAGAGTCCCTTGATGGCCTTGAATGTCATCACTAGGGTTTTGAAACTTAGCCTGGCTTGAATGGGGAGCCAGTGAAGCTGTTTCAGGAGGGGTGTGAAATGCTCTCTTCTTGGTGTGCAGAGGAGAATCCGCGCTGCACTGTTCATGGCGAGTTGCAGGGGCTGTAAGGTGGCCTGAGGGAGTCCTTGCAGGATGGCGTTTGAGTAGTCCAAATGGGGGATGATGAGGGCTTGATAAATGGTGCGGAAGTCGCTTGGTTCAAGTAGGGGGCGTAAGTGTCTAAGAGATTTAATCTTGAAGTAAATCGCTCTTACAGTGTTGGTTATGTTTTGCTTCATGTTGAGGTTCTGATCCAATGTTACTCCGAGGTAACGAATAGCTGATTTTACTTGTAATTCAGCGTTGTCCACTTCTAGGTAGCTGGGTGGTGTAAACTCAGGATTTCTGGAGATGAATAAGACCTCCGTCTTCTTGTGTTGGATGCGCAGATTCTGAGAGAGGAGCCATTCAGATAT
The DNA here is from genome assembly GCA_033557465.1 of Ichthyophis bannanicus. Classification (NCBI taxonomy): domain Eukaryota; kingdom Metazoa; phylum Chordata; class Amphibia; order Gymnophiona; family Ichthyophiidae; genus Ichthyophis; species Ichthyophis bannanicus. The sequence continues at coordinate 70,621,415 of CM066050.1, read as the reverse complement.
GGTGTTGAAGCACTCAGTCAAGGGGGTAAGGTCTGGGCAATCCAGGGATATTGGAAGGTACAGTAAGACATCGTCTGCGTATATCATACAACTCACATTGAATGATCTGATAATATTACAGATGGGTTGGATATAGATGTTAAACATAAGTGATGATAGGGAAGATCCTTGAGGAACTCCTTGGCTTTGTAAGAATGGCTCGGAAGTAGACCCATTTACACGTGTGTATAAACAGATGTGTAATTTTAAAAAAGCTCTTTTCCATACATAAAACCAGCTTATTTATCATCCTGCTAGACCAGTCCAGACAACTGGAAACAGGAAATTTGCAACGGGGGGAGGGGAACAGAAGCCGCTGGTCAAAAATAACAGGAACAGCAACAGCAACACGGTGTCCGAGGTTTCCGGCAAGCACTTTATTGCTGTTTTAATGGCATTGCCACCATTGTAGGTCCCTAACAACTACAACCCTTCACTCTACTCACTAATCACACCCTACCTATTGAGTGAAACCTAAAGTGACTGATATCTAAGATTTTTTTACTTTTTTCTTTTTTACTTTTTTTGTCGGAAGTTTTTGCCATGAGAGATCTCTCCCTCCTGAAGCGTAACTTCCCTTTAATTCACTTTGGTGGTAACCTAACCACTCTATAAAATATTGTGAGGTACTTGCATTCTACCTAATGCTACATCACAATCACATCTCCATATAAAATTCACTCTGCAGATCTCAACGGACACAGCACTGCGTTTAGAACCGTACTCTTCTTTTCGGCTCTGCTTCAACGCTTAAAATCTGCTAGCGCATTTACTCATCTGATTCTTATGACCAGCCAAAGAGGTGTTTGGTTTCCCGACTTTTCTCCGAGCTTCTCTTGTTCGTTCAGCTCCTTTAATCAAGGCTATGGTGATATATGTCCCTCTTATAGACTGGACTTCTCCATTAATGCAGTCATACTTGCTTATCAACCTCAAAGGAACAGCGAGCTGGTTTTGTAGACTTACACCCCTCCCCTATTCTGACATCATATCAAACTCATCCAATCAAGCTCTAAATTCAGCCCCTTCGGTTCTAAAGAGCCAATCCGGAAAATCCAATTTTGTTCCAACCATTGAAGACGCTGTTCTCTATTTCCCCCTCTCAAATTCGCCGGGGCATAATCAATTATTCGCCAATGAAAATCAGAAAATGAATGATTAAACTCTATACAGTGTTGAACTAGAGGAGCTGAGTTTACTTTGTTTTTTATCCGCGAGGCATGTTCTTGCAGACGAAGCTTAACCTTACGTATTGTCCGTCCGACATATAACTTCTCACAGGGACAAACCAAGATATAAGCTACATAAGTAGAAGAGCAGGTGGTGAACCATTTAGATATCTGTTTTAGCCCAGAATTAGGAATATGCCATTCAGGACCCTCAATTGTGCGATGACAAAGATCACAAGACGAACCTTTTGAGCAAACATAATGGCCTTTCAAACCAGTTTCCAATGTTTGTTCCATTCCCATCTGTGTCCTAGTAATCAGGTTCCCTATATTTGGGCCTCTGGTGTAAGCTATCCTTAAGGGCTTCTGAAAACAGGGATGAAGGGCTAGAATATGCCAATGTTTTTTAAGAATAGATCTGATCTTAGGACTATTTAACATATAGGGCAAAATGCCCGTTATTGAATCAGAATCATCTTGTTTGGCTCTAGGTACATTCAGCCATTCTCTATGAGTATAACATGCTCTAATGTAAGCTTGCTTCACTATAGAACTAGGATAACCTTTATGTAATAACCGATGTTTCAAATCTTGAGCATGATGTTCATATTCAGTTGGACCAATTTAGGGATTATGTGAAATCCATAAAGATTAAAAAATTCACTAGGGATCAAAGAGATTATGAATTGGATTAAGTATTTACATGGGCTAAGAAGTCCGGATTACAACAAAAAACGGTCTCTTTTCCCACTTCTTCTGAAGTTGAGTCTGAGGAGGAGAGTTCAGGAGAATACAGTACCTCTCGTCGTGGTAGAGGGGGAATGGTAAAATCTTTTGTATCACAGGAACAGGTTTTTCGTCGGGGCCGGCGAGGAAGAGACCGTTGACGTGGTTGGCATTCCGGGGAGGACCATCAGGACCTGGCAGATCCGATTCAGGGTCCCATAACACGGACGCGTGCGAAACCACAGTGATAAATATCTCAGGATCCCCTTTGACAGAGGTCCAAGAAATGGTGCTAAATAAGGGGTTTACCTTTGTTCCCCGGGTTCAATACCAGCCGTTTCAAGTTCGAATTGCATTACAAACATTTTTTCGTAAATTACGAGTGATTCAATTTTGTGATAAAAACCCAATAACATCGGATGGGTCAGTGGTCCGACCAACATCAAAATGGATTCCCCCGGAGAAGTGGATCCATTTATTTCGACATTTCAACAATTGGTTTTACAGGATGTATATCAAATGGAGTCCTCATTTTCTGATACTAGAGCATATTATACCGCCAACAATCTGACAGCATCTCAATGGCAAGCATTAAAAGCATTACGTCAAAATACGAATATAATTATAAGAAGAGCAGACAAAGGGGGAGCAACAGTTATACAATCGGTTGACCAATATTTGAACTCTGCTCAAATTCAATTAAATGATAGTACTTTTTACCAACATTTGAATCATGATCCATCAACAGAAATACGCTCAATGATTATGGATTTAGTACAGGAGGGATTGGATCGTGGCTGGATAACAAAAAAAGAATTTAAGTTCTTGACGCCAAAATATCCACTGGTCCCTAATTTTTACACCGTACCTAAAATACATAAATCTCTTTCAGTTCCGCCAGGGAGACCTATAGTGTCTTGTAGAGGGTCTATGTTAGAGCCACTTTCACAATTCTGAGATATTTTTTTGAAACCCTGCGCACAACAAGTGGCTTCTTATATACGAGACACATCTCATTTTTTGGAAAAATTAGATACGATTGAACAACCCATTGAGAATGCCATTTTAGTATCACTAGATGTGGTAGCTTTGTACACTAATATAGCTCAAGCAGAAGCTTTAGAAGTGATTAAAAATTTGGAGGTTCCTTTACCTTCTCGTCTACCAAAAGATTTTTTCCTTAAAATGCTGTCATTGGTCTTGACGAAGAATTTCTTCCATTTTGAGGGAGACTTTTTTTATCAGATACATGGAATTGCAATGGGGGCTACCGTTGCCCCATCGATTGCTACACTCTATTTGGCAGACTTTGAGATGAAAATAATATTCTCCTCTGAGTGGTATTCTAAGATAGGATTATGGTCTAGATTATGGTCTAGATTTCTTGATGATATTTTTTTCCTTTGGAATGATACAGAGGAAGCCTTACATATTTTCATAGATTGGTTGAATGCTCAGAAGACCAACCTTAAATTCACTTTACATTTTCATTCACAAGAATTAGAGTTTTTAGATGTTACAATTTTTAAACAGGGATCCCGCTTAGGTTCAACACTTTATAGAAAAAAAGTTCAAAGAAATACTCTTCTGGATTATTCAAGTTTCCATCCTTCAGCCTTAAAGCGGGATCTACCTTATGGTCAGTTTCTGCGTTTACGTCGCATTTGCAGCTCTATTAAAGAATTTGAACATCATGCTCAAGATTTGAAACATCGGTTATTACATAGAGGTTATCCTAGTTCTATAGTGAAGCAAGCTTACATTAGAGCACGTTATACTCATAGAGAATGGCTGAATGTACCTAGAGCCAAACAAGATGATTCTGATTCAATAACGGGCATTTTGCCCTATATGTTAAATATTCCTAAGATCAGATCTATTCTTAAAAAACATTGGCATATTCTAGCCCTTCATCCCTGTTTTCAGAAGCCCTTAAGGATAGCTTACACCAGAGGCCCAAATATAGGGAACCTGATTACTAGGACACAGATGGGAATGGAACAAACATTGGAAACTGGTTTGAAAGGCCATTATGTTTGCTCAAAAGGTTCGTCTTGTGACCTTTGTCATCGCACAATTGAGGGTCATAAGAACATAAGATATGCCATACTGGGTCAGACCAAGGTCCATCAAGCCCAGTATTCTGTTTCCAACAGTGGCCAATCTAGGTCATACGTACCTAGCAGTTTCCCCAAGGGACACAGGTTCCACAATGCTTGTATTGGTTCAAGCATTGATATCCTGGGTCCCTTCTTAATAATGGTTTATGGACCTTTCCTCCAGGAACTTGTCCAAACCTTTTTTAAACCCAGCTACACTAACAGCCTTTACTACATCCTCCGGTAACAAATTCCAGAGTTTGATTACACGTTGAGTGAAAAATATTTTCTTTTATTAGTCTTAAATAGTTTACCCTGTAGCTTCATTGCATGTCCCCTAGTCTTTCTATATTCTGCTAAGGTAAACAATCGATCTACGTTTACCCGTTCCACTCCGTTCATTAATTTATAGACTTCTATCATATCTCCCCTCAGCCGTCTCTTTTCCAGGTTAAAGAGCCCCAACCTTTTTAGCCTTTCTTCATAGGAGTAGCCTTCCATCCCCTTTACCATTTTGGTGGCTCTTCTCTGAACCTTTTCTAAAATTGCTATATCCTTTTTAAGATATGGCGACCAGAATTGCACACAATATTCAAGGTGCGGTCTCACCATGGAACGATATAGAGGCATTATAATATCTTTTGTTTTATTTTCCATTCCTTTCCTTATCATACCTAGCATTCTATTTGCTCTCTTGGCCGCCGCTGCACACTGGGCCGAGGGTTTTAACATGGTATCCACAAGGACGCCTAAATCTTTTTCTTGGGTGGTGGTTCCTAATGTGGAACCTTGCATCGTGTAACCATAGTTTGGGTTGTTCTTCCCTAGGTGCATAACCTTGCACTTCTCCACATTAAATGTCATCTGCCATTTTGATGCCCAGTCTTCCAATTTATCAAGATCCTCTTGCAATTTTCCACAATCCTCCTGGGTTATAACAACTTTAAATAGTTTTGTGTCATCAGCAAATTTGATAACCTCACTCGTTATTCCACTTTCCAGGTCATTTATGAATATGTCAAAAAGCAGCGGACCCAGCACAGATCCCTGGGGTACACCACTATTCACCTTTCTCCATTGGGAAAATTGGCCATTTAGCCCTACCCTCTGCTTTCTATCTTTTAACCAGTTCCTGATCCACAGTAGTACACTGCCTCCTATCCCATGACTCTTTAGTTTTGCCAAAAGTCTCTCATGAGGGACCTTGTCAAAGGCTTTCTGAAAGTCCAGATACACAATATCAACCGACTCACCTTTGTCCACCTGTTTATTCACTCCTTCAAAAAAACATAACAGATTAGTAAGACAAGATCTTCCTTGTCTAAAGCCATGTTGGCTGTCTCCCATTAGGTCATGACTATCTATATGCTGAGTAATTTTATTATTTATGATGGTTTCTACCATTTTTCCCGGTACTGATGTCAGGCTCACCGGTCTGTAGTTTCCCGGATCACCCCTCGAACCCTTTTTAAAAATTGGTGTTACATTGGCGATCCTCCAATCCTCAGGTATTAGAGATGATTTTAATGATAGTTCACAGATTACTGATAGCAGGTCTGCAATCTCAAATTTCAGTTCTTTCAACACCCTTGGATGTATACCATCCGGCCCAGGTGATTTGCTACTCTTCAGTTTATCTAATAGTTGTAAGACATCTTCCCGATGTATCGATATTTCCTTCAATTCTTCCACACCTTTAAATACCACTTCAGTCGTGGGTAACATCCCTACATCTTCCTCAGTAAAGACCGAAGCAAAGAATTCATTCAGTCTCTCCGCTATCGCCTTGTCGCCTCTTAGTGCTCCTTTAACCCCTTTATCATCTAATGGACCGACTCTCTCACGGGTTTTTTGCTACGAATGTACTTGAAAAGGTCTTTATTTCGCGTTTTTGCTTCCGCAGCAAGCTTCTTCTCAAATTCTCTCTTTGCCTGCCTTATCAATGCCTTGCATTTGACTTGCCAGTGCTTGTGCTGTTTCCAGGTTTCATCATTTGGCTCTTTTTTCCATTTCTTGAAAGATGCTTTTTTGGCAACAACAGCCTCTCTGACCTCAGCTTTAAACCATGCTGGCAATTTTTTGGACTTCCTTCCACTTTTCTTAAAGCGTGGAATACAGCTGGTCTGGGCTTCCAAGATAGTATTTTTCAACAACACCCAAGCTTGATGTACGTCTTTAACCTTTGCAACTGCTCCTTTTAGTTTTTTCTTAACTGTTTTCCTCATTCTATCATAGTCTCCCTTTCGAAAGTTAAAGGGTAGTACTGTGGATTTCCTTACTATCTCTCCTCCACTAATTAAATCAAAGGCGATCATGCTATGATCACTATTGCCAAGTGGCCCCAACACCCTTATCTCTTGCACTACATCTGGTGTTCCACTAAGGACTAGGTCTAATATTGCTTCCCCTCTGGTCGGTTCATGAACCAGCTGCTCCAAGAAGCAGTCATTTATTTCATCTAGGAACTTTATCTCCCTAGCATGTCCTGTTGTGACACTGACCCACTGAATGGCATATTCCTAATTCTGGGCTAAAACAGATATCTAAATGGTTCACCACCTGCTCTTCTACTTATGTAGCTTATATCTTGGTTTGTCCCTGTGAGAAGTTATATGTCGGACGGACAATACGTAAGGTTAAGCTTCGTCTGCAAGAACATGCCTCGTGGATAAAAAACAAAGTAAACTCAGCTCCTCTAGTTCAACACTGTATAGAGTTTAATCATTCATTTTCTGATTTTCATTGGCGAATAATTGATTATGCCCCGGCGAATTTGAGAGGGGGAAATAGAGAACAGCGTCTTCAATGGTTGGAACAAAATTGGATTTTCCGGATTGGCTCTTTAGAACCGAAGGGGCTGAATTTAGAGCTTGATTGGATGAGTTTGATATGATGTCAGAATAGGGGAGGGGTGTAAGTCTACAAAACCAGCTCGCTGTTCCTTTGAGGTTGATCAGCAAGTATGACTGCATTAATGGAGAAGTCCAGTCTATAAGAGGGACATATATCACCCTACTGGCAGGGTCTCCCAAGATGGACAGGTCTCAGCTGAGGTGCCAGACGAAGACAAACCACCCATCTGGGCAGCAGCAGAATGGGATAGTGTTGACGGCGGAGGATCACATTTCTGTGACAACGGCAACAACACCAAACTTAAACTGCGCGGAAGGAAGGCCCGGCAATCTACTTCTGTATCTTGCCATGAAAACCCAATGGATAGTTACAACAAAACAAATTGTGCTATGGTGCTGGAAGATGAGACTCCCAGGTCGGAAGGCACTCAACTAGCTACTGGGGAAGAGCTGAAGACTTTTCAGAGTAAAGCCAGCATTTATGATGTGGTTGGATCAAAGCCCTCGGGAAGTCTGACTGCTGATGTAGCTGCGCATGAAATGAGAGTCAGAAGCTGTAAAGATGTCTTACACATTGGAACATGGAACGTACGAAGCATGAACCAAGGGAAGTTGGAGGTGGTCAAGAATGAAATGGAACGTGTACAACTTGATCTGTTGGGTGTCAGCGAACTGAAATGGACTGGCATCGGGCACTTTGCATCAGATGATCACATGGTCTACTATGCTGGAAATGAAAGACAAAGAAGAAATGGTGTTGCATTTATAATAAAGAAGAAACTTGCAAGAACTGTAATGAAATACAATGCAGTCAGCGAACGCTTAATCTCTATTCGTCTACGAGGATTGCCTATCAACACAACTATAATTCAAGTATATGCCCCAACAACAGCTGCAGAAGAGAATGAAATTGAAGAGTTCTATGAACAAGTACAAGCTGAAATTGACAGAACATGCAAACAGGATATCCTGATAGTCATGGGTGACTGGAACGCAAAAGTTGGCAACAAAGAAGAAGGCAAAGTAGTTGGAAAATATGGACTTGGCAACAGAAATGAAGCTGGAGAAAGATTGATAGAATTCTGCAAGACCAATGATCTATTCATCTCAAACACCTTCTTCCAGCAACACAAGCGACGACTGTACACATGGACTTCACCCAATGGATTGTATAAAAATCAAATTGACTACATCTGTGGAAGTCAACGATGGAAAAGCTCTGTAACATCAACAAAGACAAAACCTGGAGCTGACTGTGGTACAGATCATCAACTACTAGTATGCAAACTCAAGCTAAAGTTGAAAAAGAGCAAACCACTCATGAATGCACCAAAATATGACCTTGAGAATATACCACTGGAATTTAAAGACTGCCTGCAAAATCGATTTGCTGCTTTAGATACAAATGACAGAGCTCCAGAAGAGTTATGGAATGACATCAAGAAGGTTGTGCTGGAAGAAAGCGAGAAGTCTCTACAAAAGGTGAAAAAGCAAAAACGGCCAAAATGGATGACGGAAGAAACTCTGAAAATTGCCCAGAAACGCAGAGAAGCTAAAGCCAAAGGAGAAAGAAAGACAATCGCAGAACTCAACAGAGATTTCCAACGTGCAGCAAGACAGGACAAGGAAAAGTACTACAATGACACTTGCAAGGAAATAGAAGCAGAAACTATTAGAGGAAGAACAAGATCGGCTTTCCTAAAGCTGCGAGAGTTAAAGAAAAAGTTCCAGCCCCGAATTGGAATGTTACAAGATGCTCAAGGTTCTATGTTGAATGATGCTGAGAAGATCAAGAAAAGGTGGAAGGAATATACAGAGTTTTTATATGATAAAGATCAAGTGGACCAACAGCCGTTTCAACCTATACCTTATGATCAGGAACCATTGGTGATGAAAGAAGAAGTTGAAGCAGCATTGAAAGCCTTATCAAAGAACAAAGCACCAGGCATTGATAGCATTCCCATAGAAGTATTGCAGCAATCTGATGCAGCTGTTACCGTACTTACAAGGCTCTGCCAAGAAATATGGAAGACAACATCATGGCCAACTGACTGGAAAAGATCTGTGTTTATACCAATACTAAAGAAAGGTGATCCAACTGACTGTGGAAATTATCGCACAATCGCTCTGATCCCACATGCCAGCAAGATTCTACTGAAGATTATTCAAAAGAGACTACAGCCATACCTAGAACAAGAACTACCTGAAGTGCAAGCAGGGTTCAGGAAAGGGCGAGGAACGAGAGACATCATTGCGGATGTGAGATGGATCCTTGAAAAGACTAAAGAATACCAAAAGGATATCTATTTGTGCTTTATCGACTATAGCAAGGCTTTTGACTGTGTAAACCATGAGAAACTCTGGGCCACATTAAGAAGCATGGGTATACCAGAACACCTGATCGTTCTCTTGCGTAATCTGTACATTGATCAAGAAGCAACAGTTCGAACGGAACAAGGAGAAACAGAATGGTTTAAAATAAGCAAAGGTGTAAGACAAGGCTGCATACTTTCCCCCTACCTGTTTAATTTATATGCAGAACAAATCATCAGAGAAGCAGGACTGTATGAAGACAACAGAGGTGTGAAGATTGGTGGAAGACTCATCAACAACCTTCGCTATGCTGATGATACCACATTACTGGCTGAAAGCGAAGATGATCTGAAACATTTGCTTCTCACAATCAAAGAACATAGTCTCAAAATGGGCCTGCACCTTAATGTACAGAAGACAAAGATCATGACAACTGGCATAATCAACAGGTTCATCGTTGAAGGAGAAGAAATTGAAATTGTGAACAACTTTAACCTACTTGGATCAACTATCAATAAAGAAGCAACAAGCAGTCAAGAAATCAGACGACGCATTGCTCTTGGCAGAATGGCTATGAAAGACCTAGATAAGATTCTCAAGAGCAGAGATGTGTCTCTCCATACAAAGATTCGACTTGTTCAAGCCATGGTATTTTCAATAACATCATATGGATGTGAAAGCTGGACAGTGAAAAAGACAGACAGGAAGAAAATTGATGCCTTTGAATTATGGTGCTGGCGGCGAATACTGTGTATACCATGGACTGCCCGAAGAACAAACCAGTCGGTACTAGAGGAGATCAAACCTAAGCTTTCTTTAGAAGCTCAGATGACAAGACTTCGGCTTTCATACTTCGGACACATCATGCGAAGAGAGAGATCATTAGAGAAAGACATCATGCTTGGCAAGATAGAAGGTCAACGCAAAAGAGGAAGGCCAGCAATGAGATGGATCGCTACAATAACAGCAGCTACGGGTTCCAGTCTGTCGTCAATGAGCCGCCTGACTGAGGACCGAACACAATTTAGGATAGCTATCCAGAGGGTCGCCATGAGCCGACTCCGACTCGACGGCACTTAACAACAACATATCACCATAGCCTTGATTAAAGGAGCTGAACGAACAAGAGAAGCTCGGAGAAAAGGCGGGAAACCAAACACCTCTTTGGCTGGTCATAAGAATCAGATGAGTAAATGCGCTAGCAGATTTTAAGCGTTGAAGCAGAGCCGAAAAGAAGAGTACGGTTCTAAACGCAGTGCTGTGTCCGTTGAGATCTGCAGAGTGAATTTTATATGGAGATGTGATTGTGATGTAGCATTAGGTAGAATGCGATTACCTCACAATATTTTATACAGTGGTTAGGTTACCACCAAAGTGAATAAAAGGGAAGTTACGCTTCAGGAGGGAGAGATCTCTCATGGCAAAAACTTCCGACAAAAAAAGGAAAAAAGAAAAAAGTAAAAAAATCTTAGATATCAGTCACTTTAGGTTTCACTCAATAGGTAGGGTGTGACCATTGTAGGTCCCAGCAGCAGCAATTGCCTGCCCTGGAAACAATGCTCTAGTAGATGACTGCCTAGTTTGCCTATAGGGTAGTGCTGATCCTAGTCCCACTTCAAAATTGCTTATATTTATTCAGTACTTGTCTTCATAGTGTGTCTCATATTTGCATGCGTGTGTGTAAAAACAGCATGCTCAAAATAAATGTGCAAAAATTCATAAGTTCAATAGCTTTATACTTAGCTTCAAACATGTACAGTAACTGTGCACATCGAAAAGAGCAAACACTGATTTTTCAGCTTGATTGTCTGCTTTGGGAGCCTAAGCACCATACAGCAGTTGCATCTGCTCAAGATACACTTTTGTTAACTTCATTTTGTGTGTTCTGATATGTTTTATGTGAAAGTTTGCTTTGCCTTTATAAAATAAGCTTAAAATAGCTACCTACTTGGACATCTCACATAACCATCTTGTTAAAAAAATTACCCTCATAGGACCTGATTTTATAACAGGGCATAAAGGCTATCAAGACATATGGGAAAAATGTTGTCCATATTTTATAAAGGTAACCTATGCACTGATGTGTCCTTACAACATTACCCCAGGGTAAATAGAAACACATATTTATACCTGCTCCGAGGCAGATGTAATTGCGTGTGTATGCATCAGTAAGAATAGGTGCAAGTGTGTATTTTAGAAAATATGCACTTTTTTCAGGTATATTCAGAAGAGGAAGATCAGAATTAGAAATGCAAGACTCAAAAGTGCCGAGGACAGATTTGCCGAAAGTGACATTGAAAAAGCAAAAATGCTAAACAAATATTCATTAAAGAAAATCCTGGAGAAGGACCGCATATGAGTGACAAATATACAAATGGGAATGGAGTAGATACCACACCATTCACAGAAGATGATGTGTTTGAACAGCTTTCAAACCTGAACTTGGACAAGGTCAAAGGACCGGATGGGATACATCCCGGGATACTGAAAGAGCTCAGAAAGATTTTCGCAGGTCCTTTAGAAGATGTTTGTAACTGAACCTTAGAGATGGGAGAGGTTCCACAGGACTGGAGAAGGGCTGATGTACCTCTTCACAAAAGTGGTAATAGGGAAGTGGTGACAAACTATAGGTCAGTAACCCTTACCTCTGTGGTGGGAAAAGTAATGGAGGCGCTACTGAAAGAAAGAATAGTGAACTTTCTGGAAACCAATGGATTACGTGATCTGAGGCAACATGATTTTACTAGGGGAAGATCATGCCAAACAAATTTGATCGAGTTCTTTGACTGGATAACCAGAAAACTATATCAAGGGCATGCAATGGATGTGATCTACCTAGATATCAGCAAAGCCTTTGATACTGTTCTTCATAGGAGGATTATCAATAAACTGAGCAGCTTGGGGATAGGTCCCAAGGTGGTGAACTGGATCAGAAATTGGTTGACTGATAGACAACAAAAGGTGATGGTAAATGGAACTCACTCAGAAAGGTAGGTGCATAGTGGCGTGCCTCAGGGATCGGTCCTGGGACTGATACTGTTCAATGTATTTGTGAATGACACTGCAGAAGGAATGAATGGAAAGTCTGTCTTTTTGCAGATGACACAAAATTTTGCAACAGAGTGGACGCCTTCTGAGGGAGTGGAAAACATGAGAAAAGATCTAAAAATACTGGAAGAGTGGTCTAAAGCTTGGCAGTTACAATTTAATTCAAAGAAGTGCAGAGTCATGCACTTGGGATGCAGAAATCCAAAGGAAATGAATGTAGTGGGGGAGAGAGGTTGGTGTGCATGGACCAGGAGAGGGACCTCAGTGTGCTAGTGTCTAAGAATCTCAAGGTGGCAAAAAATGTGATAAGGCAGTAGCTGAAGCTAGAAGGATGCTGGGTTGCATACAGAGAGGAATAACCAGCAGAAAGGAGGTAAAAATGCCCCTGTACAAGTCATTGGTGAGGCCTCACTTGGCGTATTGTGTTCAGTTCTGGAGACCATGGGGCTTGTTTACAAAGCCGCAGTAGCGGTTTCCGATCGTTATCGGAGCCGTGGCCCCATTGAAATCAATGGGGCCACGGCGCCGATAATTATCAGAAACTACTACCGCGGCTTTGTAAACAAGCTCCCATATCTCACAAAGGACATAAAAAACTTAAATGGTTTAGAGGAAGGTGACCAAAATGATTTGGAGCCTGCGACAGAAGACATATGAGAAGTGACTTGAAGATCTAAATATGCGTACCCTAGAGGAGAGGAGGGACAGGGGAAATATGATGCAGACTTTTAAATACTTTAAGGTATCAATGAGCAAACCTTTTTCAAAGAAGGGGACACTAAGACTAGAGGGCATACAATGAAGCTGCAAGACAATAAACTTAAAAGCAACATCAGGAAAATCTTTTTCACTGGAAGGGTGGTGGATGTATGGAATTGCATGGAATGCCCTCCCAGTGGTGGTAGTGGAGGCAAATACAGTGACAAAATTCAAATGGCATAGGGCAGACACAGTGGATCCCTTTATAACAAGAGGATGAAGTCAAAGCAAACTTAAATATCTTTAAATAGAGGGGGCTGACCTGCACAGAGCAGCAGGTACAACCCTAAACACAGGCATAGAGGGGGTGGTCTGCATGGAGCTGCGGTTACAACCACTCTAGCCACTGGGCAGACTAGATGGACCCTACTGGTCTTTATCTGCCATCATATACTATGTGCTAATCTCAATCCCTTACCACCTATTCTCCACCCTTGGGAATGCCTACATGCATACCCCTGGGTAGAAACAGAGAAACATGATGGCTTATCCAGTGTGCCCTTCCATACCAACTACTAGTGTCCCTTTTTTTCCTTCAAAGATCTTCTGTGTTGATCCTATGCTTTCTTGAATTCAGATATTATAAATAAGTTATTTTATTTTAGTTGAATTATGTAATCTCGTAATACCATGTTTCTGCACTAGTTTCCTGTTAACTTGTTTTATGTATCTGTTGTTAATTTGTAAACCGCTATGATTACCCGAAATAGCGGTTTAAAAAACACACAAATAAATAAATAAGATACTGTCCTCGTCTCTACTACCTCCACTGGGAGACTGTTCTACGCATCAACCACTCTTTCCTTAAATATTTCAGCATATTACTCCTGAGTCTATCCCCTTTCACCCTCATCCTATGTCCCCTTGTTGCAGAGCTTGCTTTCAATCGAAAGAGGCTCTCCTCTTGTGCATTTATGCCCCAGAGGTATTTAAATGTCTCTATCATATATCCTCTCTCCCATCTTTCCTCCAAACTATACATATTGAGATCTTTAAGTCTGTCCCTATATGCCTTATAACAAAACTCACTTACCATTTTGGAAGCCACCCTCTGCACCTACTCCATCCTGTTTATATCCTTTTGAAGGTGTGGTCTCCAGAATTACACACAATACTCCAAATGAGGTCTCACCAAAGACTTATACAGAGGCACTATCACCTCCTTCTTCTTGCTGGCTATTCATCTCCCTATGCAACCAAGCATTCTTCTGGCTTTTGCCAGTGCCTTTTCTACCTGCTTAGCCATCTTAAGATCAACAGAGATGATCACACCCAGGTCCCATTCTTCTTTCGTGGACAGAAGTATTTCACCCCCTATATTGTGCTGCCCTCTTGGATTTTTGCAGCCAAAATGCATGACCTTGCATTTAATAGCATTAAATCCCAGCTGCCAAATTCTTGACCATCCTTCAAGCTTAGCTAGATCCCTCCTCATGTATCTACTCCTTCCTGGGTGTCTACTGTATTGCAGATTTTGGTATCATCTGCAAAGAAGCAAACCTAACCAGACAGCCCTTCTATAATATCATGAACAAAAATGTTAAAAGAAAATTGAACCAAGGACAGATCCCTATCACTGGTTTCATCTTTCTGCTCAGAGTGAGCTCTGTTTACCTGTACCCTTTGTCGACTCCCACTCAACCAATTTTTAACCCAGTCAGTCACTTTAGGATCTATTCCTAGGATGCTCAATTTGTTTATACATCATCTAGGGCTCTACCTCGGTTCAACTCTCTGGTTGCCCAGTCCAACAAATTAATGAGATTTGTCTGACAGGACCTTCCTCTAGTAAAACCATGCAGCCTCAGATCCTGCAATCCATTGAACTCCAGAAACCTCACTATCCTCTGTTTTAGCAGTTTTTCTATTAATTTACTCACCACAGAGGTCAGACTAACTGGCCTGTAGTTCTCAACCTCATCCTTACTTCCGCTTTTGTGTATAGGGACCACATGCTCCTTTCTCCAGTCCTCTGGGACCACTCCTGACTCTAAAGAAGCATTGAAAAAGTCAGACAGTGGAGCTGCTAGTACCTCCCCAAGTTCCTTCAGTACTCTGGGATGTATCCATTCTGACCCCATCGCTTTGTATCCTTTTAGTTTAACTAGTTCCTCACGAACACACTCTTATGAAAATTGTTCAAGATCTCCTTCACTACTGTTCCTACCTGTGGATGTTTTCTGAGGTTCTGCTGCCATTCTGCTTTATTCTCATCAGCTTCTATATATTCCTTCCCTTCACCCTTGAGTATGACAATACTTTTGCCCTTTCTAATTTCACTAACAAATCTGAAAAATGTTTTGTTTCCCCATTTTACCACATTTGCTATTTTTTTCTATTTGCATCTTTGCTTTCCCAACTGCTTTCCTAGCTTCTCTAAGTTTTTCTAGGTATTGATACTTGTCGTCCTCTTTCTATATCTTGTATTTTATGAAGGTCATCCTCTTTTTCTTAACCTTTACTTCTTTCAAGAACCACAGTGGCCTCCTTTTCCTTTTACATTTATTTACTTTCCTAACAAAAAGGCATGCTGCCCTTAAAATATCCCCTTTCAGTTTTGCTCACTGCTTTTCTACATCCCCCAGCTGTTTCCATACCACTAATCACTCTTTAAGGTATTGTCCCATCTTGGCAGTTTTCCTAAAGTCTAGGACCTCCACTGTTGAATGGACTTTATAAACCCTAGTGCTATTATTGAACTATTGGTGATCACTGAATGTGAGACAATCTCTTACTATAACATCAGAAACACTTTCCCCATTGGTAAGCACCAGGTCCAGTATGGCCCCTTCACGTGTGGGTTCTGTTACCAGTTGCTGCAATAATTCTCCCTGTAAAGAATCCAGGATCTCTTTAATTCTAAATGACACTGCAGCAGAGATGTCCCAATCAACATCTGGCATATTGAAATCACCTATCAGAAGCACTTATCCTTTCATGGCAGTACCGCGAATGTCTTCAATTAAATCTGTCCACTTTTTCTGTGAAGGAGATCTGTATATCACACCAATGCAAATGGATTCCCCATACACGCTTTCAGATTTAACCCACAGTGTCTCAGATTCCCTTGTAAGCCCTATAATTCTGTAACTTTAATATTTTTTACATATAGTGGCACTCCTACTCCCCTTCATCCTACCCTGTCCTTTCTGAATAAAGTATAGCCCAGTATAATTACATCCCAGTCATATTTGTCCATGAGATACGTTTCCCTAACTGCCATTAAATCCAAGTCAGCTCTTCCATTAAAGCCTCAACATTTGGAATCTTATTTCCCATACTACAGGCATTAATGCATACTGATTTCCAGATGTTGCCACTTTTACAGAAGTATTTAATACCTTACTTACCTGAAGGCTTTCTTCACTCATCCCAATGAATCTAGTTTAAAGTCCTCTTCAGTAGGTTACCTAGTCTGCTGCAGAAGACACTTTGACCCTTCTTGGATAGGTGGATACCATCTCTGCTCAGCAGTCTTTGGAAAACCATATCCATGGTCCAGGAAAGCAAAACGTTCTTGATTACACCATCCACGCAGCAATGCATTAATCTCCAGGATGTGAGCTTCTCAGCCTCGACTTTTATCCTCAACAAGGAGGATTGAAGAGAACATGACCTGCACACTTATCTGTTTCACCTTCTCTCCCATAGCCATGAAGTCACACTTGGCATGCTTGGAGGGGTACCTAGCAGTATCATTTGTGCTGACATGGATGAGCAACATTGGATAATAGTTAGTAGGCTTGATGATTTTCGGAAAACTCTCCATAACAACTCGGATTTTTAGCATCTGGCAGACAGCACACTTCCCTGGACATCAAGTCTGGTCAGCAGATGGATACCTCAGTACCTCTCAGAAGAGAGCCACCAACCACCACTATCCTTTTGCTTCCTTGTGTTCACTGATTCTGTAACTTTGGGGTGCTTGAGCTCTGTTTATTCCCATTCCTGGAATGTTTTCACCTCCTCCATTTCTAGGGCTGCATACTGATTCTTCAATATGAGGGCTGGAAGAGTTGGGATTGTCAATTCTGCAGGTTCTGGTGACTCATGTCCAACTTTCTTCATTCTGTAGCATACCATCTTCACCTCTGTCGGAGAACTTGGATGCCTCAAGAACCATCTCAACATACTTCTTGTTGTCACAGATGCTTCTCAGTCTCACCACATCTTCTTTGAGCTCCTTCACTTGTTTCATGAGGGCTTCAGCTTATAGCCGTGGTGCACAAGGAACCAGTCCCTCGACTGGGATTGGGCTGTTCATCTGGACAGAGGCAGAAGCTATAATGGGGCAACAGCTTTGGCAACATGATTCTTCCCCACCATAGTGCAGTTTTTTAAGCTTTTATATCCATTAAAAGAAACGAGAAAGACCTACCAAAGTCCCTAACATTTCTTCAGAGAAAAGGCAGTTAGCCTCTTTTATGTGTGTTCTAACAACTCTGTTCTATGTACCTATGTGTAGTCCTACTAGTTTGCTAAACAGCTACTTTATGCTATGAAATTATATTATTATGTGTCTGAGATATATTGTTTAATGTGTTCCCTTTGTAAAACTATCTAATCAAAACTCTTTCAAGACTATCAAATTGTCTACTTTTAGTAGTTGTCCAAATGTGGAACTATTTTATTTATTTATTTGGTTTTATATACCACACTATTTAGAAATCAGTGTAGTTTACAAGGAACAAGATCAGTAATTACATAGAACAAGTTTGAACAACAACAACATTGGTGGTTATTAGGATAACAATTGGTAGGTTAGGTAGGGTAGTCAACTTGGGTCGTAATTGGGTGAACTATATACAATGTGAGTATTTGGAAAAACTATATACACTGTGCTTAATAGGATAAGTGGATGGGTCTGGCTGTGTGGTTTGGTTCAAGGCAGCTTAAGAGTCTAAGGAGGAAATAGTGCGGTGATCTATGTTATTTGTTCATAATATAATTGAAAAAGATGCATCTTTAGAACTTTGCTGCCTAGATATTCCCCACCAATCAATAAAAGATCTTTGTTAACAATCGAATTTGTGAGTTGCCCTACATAGCAAGAATTCTCACATAGGGTGGGTGGGAAGGGAGGGATTTACCACCTGAGAAGGGCAGTGACTTCACAGAGTTTGCCTACCTCTTTGAACCTAAAGACTAGAGGAGAAGAACAAAACAAAACAAGCATATGAAACCTACAGCAGCAGAAAAAAGCTTTGCCTCAGAACATAAAAATACCCTTATGCAATATGTTACAAATCACTAGGCAATATAGCAGAAAAAGTTCATAATTAAAAATGAAAAAAGACCCATGTCAGAGCTCGCAGGCAGAGAGTTTGTATTCAAGAGCCACAGAAGTACTTTGCTTGCAATGGAGACCCTCTCGGACAGTAGTTCCCACACCTACCTCCCAGCCAGTAGAGTTTTCTGGATATTCACAATGAATATGCATGAGAGAGATTTGCATGCACTGCCTCATTGTATGAAAATCTCTCATGCATATTCATTATGGATATCTGGAAAACCCGACTGGCTGGGGAGGTCCCTGGACAGTTTTGGGAACCCCTGCTCTAGGATGATATAAGGAGATCACTTAAGCATTTATAATCCTGTTCTACATGCTCAAGTTCCTTCTAACCCTTCGGCAAACATACTGAACTCAAGCCCCGAGTTGATCCTTGAAGCACTCCAATACCTACCTTTCTTCTCTCCCAGTGAATTCTATTTATCTCTAGCCTCTGCCATCTGCCAGTCAAGCAGTTTCCTATCTAGTTTACCACCTTCTGTGCTAACATTAGGCTACTCAGTTTATTCAAGAGCCCTCTAAAAGAGCAGTATGAATAAACTAAGCAGCCTGAACTTAGCATCCAATGTGTTGAACTGGATTAGAAACCGGTTGATTGACAGAGGATGGTGGTTAATGGCATTTACTCAGAGGAAAGAAAAGTGAGTAGTGGAGTGCCTCAAGGATCAACCTGGGGCCAATTATGTTCAATATCTTTGTGAGCGATATTGTCAAAGGGTTAGAAGGCAAAATATGCCTGTTATGGATGACACAAAGAATTGCTACAGAGTGGACACTCCAGAGTGAGCAGGTAACATAAGAAGTGATTTACAAAATTTAGAAAAATGGTTGAAAGTTTGGCAGTGATGCACTTGAGGTATAGATCCAAAGGATTTCTATTGTTTGTGATAAAGAGCAGGAGGCTGATGTGCATGGACAAACAGAAAGACCTAAAGATGATAGTGTCTGAGGATCTCAAGGTGGTGGCTACATAGAGATGGCCATAACCAGCAAAGAAGAGGAAGTATAATGCCCTGTGCAAATCATTGTGAGACCTTACTTGGGAGGACTGTGTTCCATTTTGGAAAACATATCTCACTAAGAATACAAAAGATTAGAAGCAGTTCAGTGGAAAGCAACCAAAATGCTATGGGGTCTGCACCAGAAGGCATGAGAAGAGATTTGAGGACTTGAATATACATAACCTAAGGATAGGAAGATATGCTACAGATGTTTACATACTTGAAAGGCATTGATGAACAAATGAACTAGAAGCAGAGAATAGGAAAGGAACATCAAGAAATATGTTTTCACAGAAAGGTTGGTCGATGCCTGGAATGCCCTCTTGGTAGAAGTGGTGGAGACAAAAACAGGGATGGAATTCAAAAAAGCATGGAACAAACACAGAGGATCCCTATTTAGCAAGATGAAGAATTCAAGGCATAGAGCATTTCCACTCAAATCAAAACTTAAACAGTATGGGGGGGAGGGTAACCTGAACAGAGTGGCAGCTCCAACCCTAAACAAAGGCACAAAGGAAGGCAACCTTAAAGAAACAGCAGTTATGATCCTAACCACTTTATTGGGCAGCTACCGTCATTTACTATGTTACTATGTGACATGCAATCACTATTGGGTGGAGAATGCAATCACACTTGTCGCTGGGTGCCCCCTTCGGATGATGTGCTTTAAGCACATAAGATGATCTGTGGGCAGCCCCTGTTGTGGTGCCCTGGGTAGTCGCCTGCATCACCCATTCTTTATAATGGCCTTGAATAGAATGGCTTGACTCTCAAAAGCAAAATTACATTACATTACTGTCTGTGGTAATGTGCTCCTCATGTGCACTTCATTAACATCTGAGGTGCGAACCCAGCTTAGTACATTGTCTCTAGGAGGGTATTGAAAGCACTGGAAGATAAAGTGACTTGTCCATGGTCACAAGTATCAGTACTTTGCTCTCCTGCTTCCTAGGTCTACTAGTCTAACTACTAGGCCATCTGACTATAAGCCTGAAAAACTCCTGCAGTGTGCAGGAAAATGGTAACGCCACATTTTATATTAACATCATACTGCTCCCAAAACATGTGTTAATTCCTTCCCATCTGGATACAAATGCTGAGAGCCATTATATTCCAGCAGAGAAAAGAACAGATTTAATGCTATGGCCAAAATATGATTTTTCACTTTTACAACAAATGAAATTAAAACAAGTGTTCTAGTAGCAACCTTGATTTATATTTTTTCTGCATGCCATAAAGCAGCAGGAGCAGAGACAGCGAGCATAATAACTTGGAAAGAAAATGTAAGAGACAATGGATTAGACAGTGAAATACACGAGCCATGCTGGGAACTGACAATCACTGGGGACCTTTTTTATAAAGAGAACTGAAAAGAGAAAGTGGAAGTGGTGAAAGTAACAGCATGCCTCCAATAACCTCATTCTACGCATTAAATCATGCAAGCAGTTCACAAGGGAAAAATGACAAAAACTGGCGGTGAGAAGTAACTAATTTTCAAAAACGATTATTTTTCTTCTTACTAATATATTAGATGATGATATTTCAACATACAGAATAAGAAATGCAGGTTATGCATTCACAAAACATAACAAACCAACATGCTTCAGAAAGAAGCAAAAAAACCCCAAAACCCCCCAAAACCCTAAT
This sequence comes from Ichthyophis bannanicus, assembly GCA_033557465.1. Taxonomy (NCBI): domain Eukaryota; kingdom Metazoa; phylum Chordata; class Amphibia; order Gymnophiona; family Ichthyophiidae; genus Ichthyophis; species Ichthyophis bannanicus. The sequence goes on along the minus strand of CM066050.1, from coordinate 70,600,469 downwards.
ATATAAATAAATACAAAAGATTTGATCTCCAAATTCAGTCTTTTTGATTCAAAGAAGAAAAAGATTCATCAGTCAGTATGACTGACATATGTCATCTCTCTACCCAGAGTGGGATTTCCTGAATCACATTATTAGGTTTTATTTCTATATTTAAAAGAAATACTGGCAACCCTGTTTAGAAAGTAAGTTACTTAACTGTAACGCGAGTTCTCTGTGGACAGCAAGATAAGTCATCCACCCACTGGTGATTTCATCATAAATATAACATAAATAAAACAATTGCGCCCTAGGTTTGTGTCTAGTTGAACATACTACAAATGATGCACAAAGTAGCAAGAAGTACTGTAGGCTTTTATGGAGTGTTTAGTTAAATCTGGGAAAAGAGTGAAGTAGCAAAGTTTATTTGTGAGAGTGAGAGACAATGTCTTAAGCAGCTGGCAAGAATTGTATACAGATGTAAACAATTCAGGGTGCAATCAAAAATAAGTCGTAAAAGTGTAGAGTGTGAGAGAGAAAAGTGTTTAGGGAAAATTAATGGGTTCTAAAATATGGCTTTAAGGTAAGGAAAAAGCAAAACAAAATGTGATAACCGATCATGATTGCAAGGTTCATTTGGTCTGCTAATTGTCCCTTCCTACTGTAATCGTAAACCATAGTCTGGTTTTCTGTCAAAATAAATCTGATCTTCTACAATTGTCTAAGAAAAGAGAATGCAGCATACAATACAGCCCATAAAAAATACACATGCATGAACCTCAAGTCTGTGAATCCAGGTACATAACCTCAAAAGGAATGAGAGGGTTAATAAATTGTAGCTAAAATGGCAAAAATAGAATAGTCAAAGTCAGGCCAAATGCTAATGGTGAAAAGTGTAAATTTCTGTTCAAAATGTTTCCTGATCATTAAATGGCATTATAACCAGGTTAGTTCCAGTGGTATTCACTAAACTGCAGTGAATACTCTGGTAGGAAGATTGCTGCCAGTGGAGTAATGTCTGTGTATTACCCATCCTTGGGGATATGTGTTCCAGGCTCCATTCCAGTGATATTTAAAGAGGCATGAAGCCTTGGGTTCTAACCCTTAAGGAACTTTAACACCACCCTTGTTTCAAAACCCCCTTGAATAAACAAGCCTTTATGGGTTCTCTTCCCAGCATCTCTTCTCAATAAGTGTCCGCTTGTAAGCCTTACCCTTGGCTTATAACTCCATCTCTGCACAAATGCAAAAATTAACAACAACCTCCAAACTGCCAGCGCCTCCCAAATCCACCTACCCCTATGTGCCCCTGGATTAAAAATGGGCAAAAGTGATCTCCAGTCATTCCTGTCTCACTGTCACCATCATTATTTAATTTTATTTGCCCCACCTCTAGGGGGTTGTTCATTTTTGCATTTTGGGTGGTGGCAGGGTTAAGAAATGGGGGAAAAGACTTATAAGGGAACACTTATTAGCAGAAGCTGGGGAGGGGGATTTGGAAAGGAGGCTGGCGTTACAGTTATAGAAATGGGGTCTGGGGTGAGTAACTTGGGGAATTATGCTCCTTTAAATATAACAAGGGAGGGAGGTGTCCAAGAGTAGTGTCAAACCCAACAACAAAAGGTGCCTAATATACTAATCTAGTCACTTAATAAAGCCAAAGGCTAACAATAACACAATTTTCATGAGACATCAGAGTGGGCCGAGTGCAAAAACACATAAACATCCTCAAGCACCATCATCAGTCTCATACCCAGGTGCTTTTTAAAAAAAAAATTATTTATGCATTTTAGAAAAATTACACAAGGAATTATACACTTGTTACAGAAAACAAAGAAACAAAAGGAAAAAAATGGTTGGAAACCCCCCCCCCCCCCCAATTACACCAAAAATTACAATTCACATTCTTTCACTAGCCCACAAAACTGGAGAAGGCCAAAACACAAAACAAAGGAAAATGACTAAGGAAATAAGCCACAAAAACTGATGTAGACAAACTATCTACTGGGCGAAACTTCTTCTCCTACCCCAAGGGAGCTTCCGGAGATACTATAGGTTGCCACGGGGGTTCCCCACTTTTCTCCACAATAAATTGTGTCAAATGCGCAGGTTTAAAAAAGATGTAATTTACCCCTATATATTTAATTAAAACATTTAAACGGATAACGTAAAAAGAATAAATTCCCTAGTTGAAGAACTTTAGGGTGAAGAAGAAATTGTTGGCGACGCTTCTGAGTGGACTTAGAGACATCTGGGAACATCCTAACTGGTTCTCCCATAAAGGGTTGATTTCTGGCATGAAAATACAGCTTCAATAACCAGTTCCGATCAGGCTCTAAAGCCAGAGTCAAAAGCAGAGTTGCTCGTGGAATAGAATTGACATCCAAGACTTCCAGAAAACCAATGAGTCTATCGGGGGGAATGAGCAGGAGAGGAAAACCATGGGCTCTGCGCTTAGCTGTAGGTAAATAGAAAATCCTTGCCAAAGGAGGAACAGACTCAGAAGGGATCTTCAAAACAGAAGTCACATATGAATTAAACAACTCCTTTGGCTGAACTGATGGAATTCATGGAAAATTAAGTAAGTGCAAGTTCTTTTTATGAACAGTATTCTCTAAAGCCTCTAATTTCCCATGAATACTAGTTAAATCCTTAGTAGCAGAAATAGAAAAAGTTACAGTGTCCTTAACTTTATGCTCCAACTGAGTTATTTGAGAAGCCAACAAGGCCACCTCCTACTTTTGCTGGTCCACAGCCTGTATCGTGCCAGATATAGCTGATTGTAAAGTCTGGAACTGCAAAGTTAACGAGGCTTCCAGTGTCTGCAGCCCCTCCCAAAGAGCATCCAAAGTTACCACAGCAGGATGAACCAACAGGGATTTACCTCCCACTTCACCAGTCACTGAAGTCTGCACAGCTAACGAAGCCCCATCTGTGGCTCCAGGAACCGAAGGGCTCGACCCCGCAGCAATTGAGTTACCCGACTCTCCAGGCAGAACCGCAGCAGCAGAAGACGTCACTGAAAAGACCTCCTCGGCCACTGACAATCCAGGAATTGAACCCCCGACACCAGGGAATCCTCCTGCAGATGAACCGTTGACACCAACCAAGGGCTGCTCCAGAGGAATCCACACTTCCGGGTTCAGAGTGGCATGAGGCTCTGGAGGACGCGGAGAGCCTCCTTCCACTTTCATCAACCCCAATGAGCTAGACAGCACCAGAACACCAGTTGCACCAGTGGGCCTCATGTAGGCATCGAGAGGACCCTTAGCCACATCAGCACTCCTTGGAAGCTCCCAAACCTTTGCCTTATGTTTAAGCGGAATAATAAACTAAAGAAAAGAAACCAAAGTGAGCCAGCTAACATGCATCTGCCATCTTGGCTGTCTCCAAAATCATGCCCATGTGTTTTATTAAAGATATTTATTTTTAAATTATTTTTAATGCTCTAAAATAGAACTTTTTTTTTTAAATACCCAATCCAAAATACTACTTATCTGCTTACAAAACCATTCAAACATGAATTCATGTTTCAGGCCCATAATGTTCACAACTCCAACAGAGAAAAACATCCAAGACCTCATCGCCATCATCAACACTTCTACAGCTCCAAGTGATCCCTGCCCAGCATACTGGATCAGAACTCTGCGAGTTGAACTTAGCTCAATTCTAATCAACATCATTAAACTCTCATTTAAAACAGGCTGTTTCCCCACTTTCCTCAAACAAACATCAATAAGACCACTTCTGAAGAATAACAGACTTGACCCACTAAAAACTGACTCCTACCGACCAATCTCCAGTATACCTATACTGTCCAAGATAATAGAGAAGGTTGTTCAGCAGCAGATTCAACACCACATCGATGAGGTGGCACCTCTCGACTCCTCTCAACACGGATTCAGGGAGTCTCACGGTGTAGAAACTCTCCTCACCACCCTAACCAACACCTTGAACAGAGGACTAGACAAGGTTGAAAATGGATTCGCTCTCATTTTCCTAGATATCTCCGCTGCCTTTGACTCCGTTAACCACAATCAACTTCTCACTCGTCTCCAGGAGAAGGGCATCCATGGCCTCGCCTGGGATTGGTGTAGGTCTTATCTATCAGATCGTTGGCAGCATGTCAGGGTTGGTTCCACCACTTCCACGCCTTTTCGCCAACTCCAAGGTGTTCCGCAGGGCTCCTCCCTGTCCGCACTGCTGTTCAATGTCTACATGCAGCCGATATGTGACATCATTCGCTCCTTCAATATCTCCACTCTAATCTACGCAGACGACGTCCTGCTATTTACACCATTCAAAATCAAACAACCAGACTTCTCCATCCTTATCAATTGTTTCAACGCCATTACTGACTGGTTACTATCCCAAAATCTCCGCATAAATTTCAAGAAGATGGAAGTTCTCTTCATTTCAAGAAACAAAGATTTCTCACCTCCATCCTCCTTAAAAGTAAGAGATGCTGAACTCCCTAGTAAACCTTCCATTCGCTACTTAGGGATTACTCTTGACCAGCATTTCGACTTTAAGGAGCACATACGAAACACCACCAGAGCTGTTTACAACAAAATTAGAACACTAAGGCACCTCAGGCCCATGTTACCCCACAATGACTTCAGGACCATCTTCCAGGCCCTCATTCTTCCACATTTTGATTACGCAAATGTGGCCCTTTATGGACTCCCCAAGAACACCCTTAATCCGCTGCAACTCGCCATGAATGCGGCTGCGCGTGTTCTATGTGGTTTAACAAGATCAGACCATATTACCCCGATACTCAAGGAACTCCACTGGCTTCCAATTCACTGCAGGTTAACATACAAAATCCTTCTCATCACCTTCAAGATCATTAACAACCTAGCCCCCACAACACTCAGTGACCTTATCACCCTCACCCCGAAAAACAGACTCAGAAGATCAGTAACCGACAATACCTTGATCATCCCCAAAGAATCCATCAAGTGCACACAGACGACCAAGAAAAGAACATTCGCCTTCTATGCCCCAAAATGTTGGAACGAACTTCCACCTGAAATTAGATCCATCAAAGGCCTTATGCAGTTCCGTAAGGCAATCAAACACCACATTTTCCTACTTCACTTTGCTCAAGCATCTGCCCCACCTCTACCCACCCACCCACCAATGTCTACAAACTGCATCCTGTCACAAGTATCTTGAGCCCGCTTTAGACTTACTGTATATACAAACCAAATCTAATTATATTTTGTACATATGTTTATAGTTTCTCTGTTACTCCAAGTTTATGCTCCTGTTACAATGTACTGTCCAAGTTTAAACTCCTGTTACAATGTAAGCACAGAACAGTTTTCTGACTGTGCACCCTTGTTGTATGTAAACCGCACTGATAACAAATAGCGCGGTATATAAAAGCTGTTAAATAAATAAATAAAAAATAAATAAATAAATAAATAAATAAAATGGGCCTATTTCAGGGGAAATTTCCAATAACAGAGCTCGTAGCATCAAAAATCCCTCCACACAGACTACCATTACTTTTCAAAAAGTCACCAATATCCCACCGGAAGTGACACCAACTATATATAACAAAAACCCAACCAATCAGCCAGTCCAGATCAGAGGCAGGCAATTTAAATCAAAGTAGCCCATTCAATTTTTTGATTTAGTCCACATGGAGCTACCGATCGAAGACAAACTATCTATTGTTGTTCTCGTAAATTCAATAAAGAATCACAGTTACCCCACTCCAATGTTCAGGCACCAAATCAATGATACGCCAACTAAAGGAAGTGTTATCATGTTTGCACGATATAAAATGAGCTACCAAGGGGCAGTTACAGTTCTAGTATTCAATCTTCTCAGATATTCTGTTAACCAGATTTTATGGGTCTCTTCGTATGACCAACATACACTTTTGGACAGGTGCAAATGATGACATAAATCACATAACTAGAAGTACATGAAGTGTGATGACGAGCATAATAGGTTTTCTGAGAAATTGGATCAGTCCAAGAAGGGCCACAAATCGCAGTTGTGCACCATTGGCACCGTGTACATGGTGTATGGTCGCCATCATTCACTGTCTTATTTAAAGGAAGTTTCAGCAATGTTCCACCCATGGCGGTAAGCAATACGGGGAGGATCAATTAACTCTCAACGAATAGCTAATACTCCCCAATGTGATCATATTAACTTGGTAATCTTCCCAATACCATACATATAATGTAAAATGCAGGTCAATTGTTGATCATCTGTCCACTGTTTATATAGCAAAAAGTGTTCACGGCATACATGTTTAGCTCTACAAAAAGCTTTCCTAATTGCCTTATCAGGGTATCCCTCCTGTAATAATTGTAACCTCAAATGCTTTGCTTTCTGCAAAAACTGATCCTGAGAGGGAAAAAACTCTTAAGATGAATTGTCCCACAGGTAGATTTCACTTTAACCCAACAGGTTGACAACTCTGGTATCACAATAAATTATTGTGGTCAACAGACAGGCCTGAGGTAACCTGTCCAAACCACTGAGCCACTCCTCCCTCCCACAGGGCTCTGTGCCAACAACATCTCACATATTCGGCATCGGCAGGGCAGCTTTAGAGGGATCCAGAGAGGCCCGCAGCCAATGTTCCCTCTAATTTTCTGTAGGCTGTGTGCACATAAAATATCAGCTGTGTGCAGCTTTTGAAGGAAGGTTAAATTTTTGTGCGCCACATAACGACACTCGGAGTTATATACTTTAAAATTTGACTACACGTCAGAATACAGTATGTATACCACATTGATTTTAATCAAATTAAATGAAAATAGATGATTACTAAATGAAGCGGGAAATTTCTAGTAATTACAATCATAACTTTTAAATTTTAAGACGTCCGTATTGTTTTCTATCAGCATCAGAGCTGTAATTTTTGTGCGCTTTGTTGTAAAGTATGTGCGCTCGCTCGGCGAGGTGTATGCGCGCGCACACGCGCACAGCTTAGAGGGAACAGTGCCCCCAGCTCATCTCTGACAGCCGCTGAAGTGAAGAGCGCCTTTCTCCTTCACTTCAGTAGCAGTATTGTAGTATAGGCCGCTGGCACGCTGAGTGCCGGGAAAACAGGAAGACCTCAGTACCCGATCTTGATAAGCCTTTTAGGCGGGATTAATTCTGTTGTTTCAGAGTGGTAAAAGTATGAGCGTATAATCTAATAATAGACTTGGTTGGAAAACAGGAAGTGCCAGGAAACAGGAAGTTCCCTTTGATCTCTGATGCAACAGCAGCCTATACTACAATACAGCTGCCGAAGTGAAGGAAAAAGGTACTCTTCACTTCGGCGGCTGTCAGAGGTGAGACATGGCCTCTCTGGCTCTCGCTAAAGACATTTGGACAGCTGTGGGGCTCTTTGGGGGGAGGGGGCTAAGACTAGAAATAGCTGATGGGAAGGGGGGCTTGGACTGTAAATGGGCTAAGTGGTGGGGAGAGTTAGGACTGGAAATTGGCTGATGGAGGGGCTAAGATAGGACTGGAAATGGCTGATGGGGGGCTAGAATTGGAAATGGGCTGATGTGGGAGCTTGGATTGGAAATGGACTGATGGAGAGGCTAGTATAGGACTGGAAATGGGCTGATGGGGGGCTAGAATTGGAAATGGGCTGGTGGGGAGGCTAGGATTGGAAATGGGCTGATGCGGGGGGATGGGAAAATGGGACTAGAAGGGAGCGGATACTGGGTGGGGCTGGAACTAGAAGGGAGCTGATGTTGGGGGAGGACTAGAATGGGAGGGGGCTGGGGGAGTGAGGATGGAGAGGGGAAAAGATATTTTGTGTGGGAGGGAAGAAAAATCTACGATTGGCTGGGTATTGGGAGAGTAAGGGGGGATTGAGGATGGAGAGGTGAAATTTAAGTGGATGAAAAAGGAATAAAGAAAGAAATGGAGGAAAGAGCAAAAGGAGAAAGATCAGTATGTTACGTGGATATAGAGAGAGAATGGAAAAACTAGAAGAAAGAACAAATGGACAGCAGACAATGGAGAGTTAGCCGAAGACACGGAGAAACCAGAAGAAAGTGACTGTAGCAATTGCTACTGAAAAATAAAATGCACAAACAAAAGGTAGAAAATACTTTTTTATTTTGAATTTATTAACTGGAATATGTCAGCTCTGGGAAATGTGCATTGTTAATGACTGCGTTTTGTTTGGTACAAGAGGAAATTAAGTTATAGTTTTATTCCTCTAATGTTGTTGTACATTCCAAGTTTGGCTTTTGGGGTTCCAAGTTTGTCGTCTTCCTATTTCTAAATTGTGATCCCTTGTTTTTTGTGTGGTGATGGTCTATGTTCTGCATGTGTAACTGAGCTGAGGTATTCTGTTCATGTAGTTTCTATTTGACAGTGCCACTTGTTCTCTTTCTCCTGTAGGAGATGTATTGGTATTTTTCTGAGATGTATTGGTTTAATATTTGCAATGTTGCCTTTTGATAGGTAGGGTTTGGTGCTGTTATGATATGGCGGGTTTGCTATGGGTTCTAAATGGGCAGTGTTTGTAGTACTTCCTAATGTGCCTGGTGGTTGGCACTGGATTATAGTAATGTAGAAATATTTTAGTCTTTCTTTATCCATACACTCATTAAGAGGCATATTTACTAAACGTTAGTGCATGTTAACATTATGTAAATATTTATGCAAATGAAGCCCCACGACGAGTCTCCGCACATGGCAACCCCCCCCCATGGGCCGCCCCTGAGTATATCTTATGGTAACACAGTAAATGACAGCAGAAAAAGAGGAGGAGGAGGAGCTTGCCATAGCCCACAGATTGGTCCATGATTGGCAGTGAAGAACAGAAGAGGGCATCAGTGTGGATGAGCTAGGAAAACCACAGGAGGGGACACCAGAAAACAATTCTACCACTCCTCGCTGCTTACCACTTACATTAGGAGCCCTGAGAAGAAACTATAATGTGCATTTAAATAGGCCAATTTCATATTTTAGCTTTCAGGTTAATAGAAGTAGGAGCGAAGGAAGTAACAGTATGTCAAAAACCACCCCTTCCCAGTCTAAATTATAGGATATAGAGGTAAAAAGAGAAGCTATAAAGATGCAATTAGATGAGCTACTTAATTAAAAACATTCCAAAGACACATCATCAGATATTTTAAATTGAAAATGAAACAGTTTTACTTTTTCACCACATGATACCATCTTATCTCCTCTGCTCTCATCTTCTGGCTTCTCCTGATTCCTTTCTGCTTTTCTTTTCATAATTCTTATTCTCCAGGACCAAGCAGGAAGTCAGTCCTCACATATGGGTGATGTCGGCACTGACGGAGCCCTCGTGCGGAGCATTTTCCAAGCTTTCAAAGAAAGCCTTTGGGAATGCAGCACGCATGTGCGGTCCCCTTCCCGCCCAAGGGTGCCATCTTGCTCAGTATTTCTTTGTCCGCAAAGCCCAATGGACATAGTTCATGTCACCCGGGAAAAGTAGATTTTTTTCTGTGATTTTTCGCATTTCTTTATCCGGTTCCCCTCCCGCCTCGGCTCGGTACACCAGTATCGAGTCTGGAACTTCTCTTTCGTTTTTTGTCCTTTGTGACTAGCAATCACGTTTTTTCTGTTATTTTCACTGGCAGCCTTGTCTTTTGACCTTGCAGGGGCCCTTTTTCCCACGATGGCTGCCAGCGGGTTTAAAAAATGTGATCGGTGTAAGAAACCTATGTCTCTCACCGACACACATGACTGCTGCCTCCGATGTCTCGGGCCTGACCATGACCCGCTGGTCTGTGGCCCGTGCAGCAAGATGTCGTCGAAGGCACTTCGGAGCCGTCAGCATCAACGTGAAAGAAATTTTTCGGAGTCTGCGTCCGGCCGGGCCCGGACTTCGTCAGAGGCCTCAACATCTCTGGAGTCTGACCCCGAGCGCCATCATGGGTCCTCTGAGAGGGGGCCTCCCGCCCGGGAGCACAAAAGGAAGAAGAAGCTCGTGAGGGCGGCATCAGTGGAGGCACCTGGATCCTCGGGGGCCAGGTCCCGAAGCCCTGACCGCCGTCCCAGGCTCTCGGAGTCGGAGCGGCCGACCAAACTACCTCGCCTGGAGCCGGAGTCGCTGAGTCAGGTAACTTCGGTTGTCCTTGTTGACTCTCCTCCGGGAGAACCGACGTCGGGCCCGACACCGTTGGGGCCTGCGGAGTCTCCTGAGCTCGGTCTCAGGTTGACGGCCCTGGAGAGCAGCCTGGCTGCCTTCATGGAGCAGCAGTGGGTACTGATCGCCGGTTTGACCGCTGCATCTAACCCGATCACCGGGACCTCGATGTCTAAGTCGACCCCAGAGGCCGAGCCGATCCTCGAGTCAATCAAGTCTCGAGTCGATCCTCTGCCAAGGTCTCCCTCAACCTCCCATGTGGGGCTGAGGTTGTCTATGCCGGTGCCCTTGGCGTCGGGGCGGGTGGCATCGAGGCCCACACGGCCGGAGCCGCTCAACGACTCCTGGGAGGAGTCAGCATGGGAGACGGAGGACGTGGAGTCTTCCGACACCTTCCGGACACGGTACATCCCATCGGACTCCCCAGAGTCCGAGCCTCGGAGAAGGTCCCCCCCCTGGAGGATGCCCGGTTCTCGGATTTCATTAGGGATATGGCCAAGGCTTTGGCATTCCCGGCAGATGCCGAGAAGGAGCCGAAGAGCTCGATGCCCTCCAGTATGATTTTCCTCCGAAGGAAGCCTTTACTGTAACGGTTCCTCTGATGCTGGAACGGCTGCTTTTCCGTATGTGGGAAGCACCGGCCTCAGCGCCAGTTCTTAGCAAGTGGGTCGATTCTATCTATCGAGTCTGTAAGAGCCCTGGGCTCCAAAAGGCGCAGCTGCCGCACAACTCCATGGTTGTGGAATCGGCCATGCACAGGCTGAAAAGCCAAAAGATGCACTCCTCAGTGCCTCCCGGCCGGGAGGCCCAGAACCTGGATGCCCTCGGTAGAAAGTGCTTCTAGGGCTCGATGCTGTCTTGCCGTGTCCAGACTTACCAGCTGTACATGGGCATGTACTTATGAGACCTGGCAAAGGAGAATGCCGGGTTTTCGGCTGGCCTCTCCGAGGAACCCTTGCAGAGATTCAAAGCATTGTCTACAGGGATCCGAGAGTGCTCAAAGTTTATATCTCGAGCAGCCTATGATGGCTTCGAGGCTTCAGCCCGGGTAGCCGCGGCTGGCATCGGTGCACGTCGTCAGGCCTGGCTACAGTCGTCGGACCTAGAGTCATGGGTACAAGATAAGTTGCTGGATGTCCACTGCCAAGGTGACAACCTGTTCGGCAAGCCCATGACTGAGAAGGCTGCAGAAATCAAGAGCGAGACTCTCACCAGGACAAGGCTGTCCAGAAAGACTTCTGCCCCTTCTCACAAAAAGAAGGGCTTGGGGAAGAAGCCCTTTTTCCCGAGGAAGGGTAATGCCTGCAAAACCTACCCTCAATATCAGGCCTCTCCAGCTCCCCAACAGGGCCAGCAGGCCAAAGGGCAGGGGCATTGGCCTCCTAGGCAGAAAACCCCAAAGCCTCCAGCTCCGGCTCCTGCACAGCAGGGAGGTTTTTTTTGACTCCCAGGGCATAGCCTCTTCTCCGCCGGTAGCCCCACTCAGCACAGGTCGGCTGACCCTGTACGCCTACAGGTGGCCAGCCATCACAGGGGATACCTGGGTGTTAAGCATAGTCCAGAAGGGCTAAATGCTCCATTTCCACCAGCTACCCCCCTCCTAAGATCCAGGAGAGCCTCCAAGACTCCCTCTACACAGGAACCTCCTCCTTCAGGAGTTGGCAAGTCTTCTAAAGGAACAGGCGGTGGAACCGGTGCCACACCACCTGAAAGGGCAAGGTTTCTACTCCAGGTACTTCCTGGTACCAAAGAGAACAGGAGGCCTAAGACCTATCCTAGACTTGCAAAATCTGAACAAGTTTCTGGAGAGGAAAAAGTTCAAGATGCTTACCCTTGGGATACTGCTGCCCTACCTCCAGCAGGGAGACTGGTTATGCTCCTTAGACCTAAAGGATGCTTATACTCACATCCTCATCTATCCAGACCACAGACAATATCTCAGATTTGTGGTGGGAGGAAACCACTTTCAGTACAGGGTGCTTCCCTTTGGCCTGACCTTTGCCCCCAGGGTTTCCACCAAATGTCTGGCGGTGGTGGCGGCTTTTCTCAGAAATCAGGGGATTTTTGTCTTCCCGTACCTGGACGACTGGCTAATCAGGGGCCAGTCACTCCAGGAGGCCCGACAGGCCACTCTTCACACTGTCTCTCTTCTTCAGCATCTGGGCTTTGTCATAAACTACGCAAAGTCCACTTTGCTCCCCTCTCAGAACCTAGAGTTTATAGTGGCCAGGTTGGACACCCTTCAGGCAAGAGCTTACTTGCCCGAGGACAGGGCCCACAGACTTATGGATTTGGTCAACCAGGTCCAACGCAATACTCATGTTTCCGCCATGCATTTCCTGCATCTCCTGGGCCACATGGCATCCACTGTACATGTGACCCCGAATGCCCATCTGCACATGCGGACTGCTCAATGGTGCCTCAGAGATCAGTGGACACAAGCCACCGGCGACCTCCGAGAGAGAGTAAAGGTGTCCAGACGACTTCTGAACTCCTTGCAGTGGTGGCTACATCCACCAAACCTTCTCAGGGGTGTACCTTTTCAGGCTCCAGCACACACAAGGGTGTTGACGACGGATGTTTCCTTAAGAGGCTGGGGTGCACATTGCCAGTGCTCATGCACTCAAGGCCTGTGGTCCCCTCAGGAGGCCACACAGCAAATCAACCTTTTAGAGATGTGAGCAATCCGCTTAGCTCTGCAAACTTTCTGTCATGCCCTCTCTCAACAGTCTGTCCTAGTTCAGATGGACAATCAAGTGGCAATGTTCTACGTGAACAAACAAGGGGGCACAGGGTCCAGGCTCCTATGTCAGGAGGCACTGGCCCTTTGCTGTCAGGCAGGGTATGTTTCTCAAAGCAGTCTACTTACCTGGTCAAGAAAACTTCCTAGCAGACAAGCTAAGCAGGATTCTTGAGCCTCACGAATGGCAGTTGAATCCATTGGTGGTCCAGCAGATCTTCCTCCGCTGGGGACTTCCATCCATCGATCTCTTTGCAAGTCCGCTAAACCGTCAGCTACCCAGGTTTTGCTTCAGACAGCCGCATCGCCTGAGGATGGCAGCAGATGCTTTTCTGATCTCTTGGTCTATGGGCCTCCTGTATGCGTTTCCTCCCACGCCCCTGGTGGCCCGAACTCTGTTCAAGATCCTTCGGGACAAGGCCTCGGTGATTCTGGTAGCCCCCAGATGGCCGAGGCAGCCTTGGCTTCCACTTCTTCTGCAGTTGGCAGTGGAAGCCCTGTTCCCTCTAGGGCTGCAACACGATCTCCTGTCTCAAGAGCAGGGTTCCCTTCTGCACCCCAACCTCAGGTCCCTCAGTCTGATGGCCTGACTGCTGAAAGGGTAGTGCTAGCTCCCTTACTTCTACCTAAGGAGGTTGAGGAGGTGGTATTGGCCTCTAGGAGGCAGTCCACCAGAAAGTCCTATGCCCTCAAGTGGCGTAGGTTTATGGTGTGGTGTGCTCAGCGTAATGAAGATCCTTTCTCTTGCCTTGTGCCAGTAGTACTGCAGTATCTACTTCACCTTTCAGACCTAGGCCTTAAGTCTAACTCTGTTCGGGTCCACCTCAGTGCTTTGTCAGCGCACAACTCACTGGTGGAAGGACAGTCTCTGTCGGTTCACCCCTTGGTGTGCAGATTTCTCAGAGGTCTGCTTCTACTCAAGCCTCCGGTTCATCCACCGGCGACTGAGTGGGATTTGAACGTGGTCTTGCAGCAACTTACTCACACACCGTTTGAGCCGATGGCTACTTGCCATTTGCGCTTCCTCTCTTGGAAAGCGCTCTTCCTGGTGGCTCTTACATCAGCCAGACGTGTGAGTGAGCTACAAGCTCTGGTTTCTGATAGACCATACACGCGGTTCTATAGAAACAGGGTGGTCCTACGGACCCATCCCAGGTTCCTCACAAAAGTGGTCTCCTCTTTCCACCTCAATCAGGAGGTGGTTCTTCTGACCTTCTATCCCAGGCCGCATACCAGCCGGGCTGAAACAGTCTTGCATACCCTGGACTGTAAGAGGGCGTTGTCCTTTTACATAGAACGTACGCAGGAGCATCGAAGGACTGCTCAGCTCTTTGTCTCGTTTGACCCTAATAGGATGGGGTTACCTGTCTCCAAGCGCACGTTGTCCACTTGGGTAGCAGATTGCATCGCATGGGCGTACAGGGCAGCCGACCTCCCCTTGCAGGGTCGGGTCACGGCCCACCGTGTCAGGGCGAAAGCTGCGTCAGTAGCTCATCTCCGCTCTGTTCCGTTGGCAGACATCTGCTGGACCGCAACTTGGTCTTCAATCCAGACTTTTGCAGCCCATTACTGCCTGAAGAGAGAGTCCCGGCAGGACAGTGTTTTCGGCCAGGCAGTACTCCGTAATCTCTTTAAGGTTTAGGCAACTCCTACCCTCCAACCCTTCATGTTGGGCTACCGTACGGGGTGCGTTCTCAGAGGAAATTCTTGTCACGGATGTTGTGGCTCTCGAGAGGGAGCCATTTTTTCAGCTTTGGGTTCACGGTAGCCGAGAGCTGGGGAGTCCCATATGTGAGGACTGACTTCCTGCTTGGTCCTGGAGAAAGCGTAGTTACTCACCTGTAACAGGTGTTCTCCAGGAGCAGCCTGAATCAGTCCTCACGACCCTCCCTCCTCCCCTGGAGTTGCAGTCATATACTTCATTTTGATTTTTTGCTTTTAGCTATGTCATCAGACTGAGCAAGATGGTACCCTTGGGCGGGAAGGGGACCACGCATGTGTGCTGCATTCCCAAAGGCTTTCTTTGAAAGCTGGGGAAATGCTCCGCATGAGGGCTCCGTCGGCACCGATGTCACCCATATGTGAGGACTGATTCCTGCTGCTCCTGGAGAACACCTGGTACAGGTGAATAACTACGCTTTTTCTCCAGCACTCCACTCCCCCTTCCATGTCACTTTTTCTCATCTTTCTTTTCAGCTTCTTCCATCTCTCTCCCACAGCACACCTCTCCTCCTTCTTTTGTATTTTATCTAGAGTATTTTTATTGCTCATTTCTTATCGTTTATCATACCCTACAACTTTCCATTTCTGGTATTTTACTCCCACCCGGCTATCTTTCTCTTACTCCCCACCAACCAAAGCTAATTGCCTTCCCTTTCTTCTCACCCCCTCCTAACCTTCTACCTTGCTTCCTTTGTGCCCATTTGAAATTCTGAGGCCCCTCTCTCCCTACACTTCTTATATCATTTCTACCATCTGCACCTCTCCCTCCCTATCCTGATCTCTGCTGTGGTTTCCTTCTGTCTTCATCTTCTGACCTTCTCCCCCGTCGTCCTCCCTCCTTTGTACTTTCATTCTTCTATCTCTGCTTCCTAGCATGATTCCCCAGTGTCCCCCCTCCTTTACCCTCTGGTTCCCTGCCCACCTCTCCCTCCCTCTTTCTCTCAGCAGTAACAAGCAATGTTTTCTTTTACAAGGCTACTGTAATTTGAAAAAAAAAAAACAGCAGTAGGGAAATGCTCTTAAATACGGCAGCTCTCTTGAGAAGCTTTTGATGGTCTGCTGTTAGGAAGTGTTGCAATATAAAAGGCTATATGGGCATTAAAGCATAAAGGAGAAGTTTAACGGGAGAAGCACTATAGTTTATTACTTTCCTCTCCAATGACTGTGGCTGACAGAGGGAAGAGAAGAATCATCCATGAATTAGCTATGACGTTTCTTCATGCCCTCTTTCCAGAAGAAACTAAATTTCATTCTCTAAGCTTTTATTTTTCTCCTGTCCTTCTACCCGGCAAACAACACAGAAATGCAAGCATGTGGACTCTGGGTCCTATTAGAACCAAAGACATAAAGAGAGTCAAACACCTTAGAAAAATGAAAAAGACTAAAACATAAAAATAAAGCCATATGGAAAAGTAGGAATTAGTATGGTTGCGCAACTGTACACACAATACATGTGAGATGCAGTGATTTAGAACACTGATCGTGTAAAGTAGGCAGTGCCAATGCTGCATGCAGATTACCCTAATCTGTTGCTGGGAGCCTGATGCAGCCTTCCCACTGCACCAGTCTGTTCCAGTTACTCCAATACTTTCTTGCAAGCATGGGCTATTAGGGTCATAATCATTGTTCTACGCAAGTTTCCACAATGTCTTTTTGAAAGCAGGCTACAGTGTTGTTAGACTTATAAATTATTCAGATTACTCTTGGTAATCTCCAGGTCATGCTTTTGCTGTCCCTTCACTTGTTATAAGTAAAGATGCTCTGTTGTCTCTCCCATACCATTTGATGTCTGCTACTGTTTTAGTTTCCATCATCCGTTCCAGTCATGCACCAACCTTTTTTTTGAAAAAGTATTTCTTGGCATTGTTCTTGTGTCTAACCCCTTGAAGCTTCACATCATAACCCCTGGTTTTACAACTTCCTATCCAATGAACAAGGTTTACTTCTTGGGCACTCCTTAGTTTAGTTTATTCTTTTGACTGACCACTTTTCGCATCATGCACCAAGGCAGTTTCCAAAATACAATAAACAATAGGATATAGAAATCAGGGGTTTAAATATCTCATCACTTCTCTGTTCCAGGGTATATATATTTAGGGCCCAATTCCGTCCCGGACTAGATCCTCTCTGTGCGTCCAGTCTGAACCAGACGCATAGAGGGGATCGCAATTCTGATCCTGCAGGGCACATCTAGCCCCGCAGGTTCAGAATCGCGAACAGTCCTGCACGTGCAGGACTGTCCCAAGCTAACTCAGCCAGGCTTTTAAATGGAACCACAGCACAATGGCGTCATATTGCCATGGCACCGTGGCTCCATTTAAAAGCTGTGATGCTGGCCGCCAAATAAAAGTGTTTATTCCCTGCAGCCCGACCCCCGATCTGGCTTCCTAAGGCCAGGGTCGGGCTGTGGGGAATAAGCCCTGGCTCCCCTTGCCCCATACGCACCCCGGGCTGTTCAAAACTTTAATTTAATCAAGACACACAAAACAAGAGAAAACAAGGGGTCAAATAGGGAAGGAGACACAAGGAGAACAAGGGATTAGGATCCAAAAGTAGCTTCAAAGAGGTAAGCCTTTAGCATGGATTTGAAGAGGGGGAGAGAAGAGACTGACGTAAAGGTACAGGAAGTTTGTTCCATGCATAAGGAGCAGCAAGGTGAAAAGACCAAAGCCTAGAGTTGGCAGTAGAAAAAAAGGGCATAGAGAAAAGAAAGCCAGAGGAGGAGTGGAGTTCAAAAGGAGGGGCGTAAGGGGAGAGGAGAGAGGAAAGGTAATGAGAGGCAGTAGAGTGAATGCATTTGTACGCTAGAAGAAGTTTGAATTGGATACAGAAGTGGAAGGGGAGCCAGTGAAGTGACTTCAGAAGAGGGGTAATATGAGTGTAATGGGGCTGGTGAAAGATTAGCCACACTGCAGAGTACTAGATAGATTGAAGAGGAGAGAAATGATACTGAGGGAGATCAGCAAGGAGGAGGTTGCAATAGTTAAGACGGGATGTGACCAAAGAGGTGACAAGAGTTTTAGTAGAGTGTTCAGAGAGGAAGGGTGGATTTTGTTAATGTTGTATGTGGAGGAAGAAATGACAGGTTTTTGCTATTTGTTGAATATGTGTGGAGAAGGAAAGCTAGTTGTCAAAGATGACCCCGAGGTTACGGGCTGAGGAAACAGGAAAAATATGAGTGTTGTTACAGTGATAGAGAATGGAGGAAGGGGGAGGAGGGTTTAGGGGAAAATAAGGAGTTCAGTTTTATCCATGTTTAACATCAGACGGTTAGACATCCAGGTAGCGATGTCAAATAAGCAGGCAGAGATATGATCTTGGAGTGAAGGGGAGAAATCAGGAGTGGAAAGATAGATTTGAGTGTTATCAGCACAAAAATGATACTGAAAGCCAAGGGAAGAGATGAGGGCACCAAGGGACTGGGTATAAAGAGAGAAAAGGAGAGGGCCCAGAACAGATCTTTGGGGAACATCAACGGATGGCAGTAGAGAAGCAGCAGAACAGACTCTGAAAGAGCGATTAGAAAGATAATTAGAGAACCAAGACAACACGGTGTCCCTAAAACCAAGAGAGGAGGAGGTGGTCAACAGTATCAAAAGCAGCAGAAAGATCCAGAAGAATAAGAATTGAGTAGAGGCTTTTGGACTTGGCCAGGAACAAATCATTGGAAACTTTGGCAAGAGCCATTTTGGTACAATAAAAGAGACAAAAAACAGACTGAAGTGGATCAAGGAGGGCTAGAGAGGAGAGGGCTAGAGAGGAGAGAAATTCGAGACAGCGGCAGAAACTGCACATTCAAGAAGTTTGGAAATGAATGGGAGAAGGGAGATGGGTCAATAATTAGAAGGACAAGTAGGGTCAAGTGAGGGTTTTTTTGAGGAGAGGGGTGGTTACAGCATGCTTGAAGGCTGTAGGGAAGGTTGCAGTGGAGAGCGAAAGATTGAGAATATGTGAGATGGAAGGGATGATGGAGGAGATGGAATTGAGCAGATGAGTGGGGATAGGATCAGAAGAGCAGGTAGTAAGTTTGGATGAGGAAAGAAGAAGAGAGGTTTCTTCTTCAGAGATTTTAGAAAAGGATGAAAGGGTGATAGAGGTTGAGGGGAAAAGTTGGTATTGGCGATGGGGAAGAGGGAGTGAGGAAAAAGAAGATTTGGTGGGGAATTGAAGAGTAATCTTATGCATGTTGTTATGGAAATAGTCTGCCAGGGTCTGGGCAGAGAGAGAAGGAGGGATTGGAGGCGGAGGTGCCCTAAGTAGAGAAATGAGGGTAGAAAAGAAACGGCATGGGTTCAAGGCAAGACAGTTAGTCAGAAGGATAAAATAGTTTTGCTTAGTAGAGCAATGGAGGATTGGAAAGAAGTAAGCATGAATTTGAAGTGAAGAAAGTCAAAGAGGGAGCAGGATTTGAGCAAAGTGCGCTTAGCTGAGCGGGCACAGGAACGCAGGTAGTGGGTAGTTGAAAATAACCAGGGCTGAGGTGAGGTTCACCTAACAGGACATGTTATGGGTAGAGCAAGGGAATCCAGAGTAGAGGAAAGAGCAGTATTATAAGAAACTAAGGCCTCATCAACAGACTTAGAGGACAAAGTGGAAGAAAGAAGGAATGAGACAGCAGTAGACAGAGTCAATAGATCGATAGTATGAAGATTCCTAAAAATATAGGAGGAAATTGGGCAAGGTTGAGGGGGGGAGTGATGAAGAGTGAAACTTAACAGGTGATGGTCAGATGAGGGAAGAATTGAGATGAAATTAGAAGGTAAACAATTGGAATAGAAAAAAAGGTCAAGGCTGTGACCAAGCTGATAAGTGGGGGTAGAAGAGCAAAGCTGGAGGTTGAAGGAGGTGGTAAGGGAAAGGAGCTTGGACACATAGGGGTCAGAGGGGTTATCAATATGAAAATTAAAGTCACCAAGAATAAGAGAGGGGGGAAGAAGAATCCAGGAATAAGGGATGCTAAGAGTCAAAATCAGTGAGAAAGGTAGAAGCGGACTTGTCAGGGGTCTATAGATAACAGCGATACAGAGAGGTAGGGGATCAAAAAGACGTAAGGAATAGACTTCAAAGGAGAGAAAGGAATGAGACTGAGGTAGAGGGAGGAGTTGAAATTGGCAAGAAGGAAAAAGTAGAAAGCCAACACCACCGCCATGGCCATTGGCACGAGGAGAGTGGGAGAAGTAGTAGACACCATGACAGAAGCAGTGTCATCAGGGAGGAGCCAGGTTTAAATAAGAGCAAGAAGACTGAAAGCATGAGAGATGAAGAGATTATGGGTAAAGGGAAGCTTATTAGCAATGGAATGAGTATTCCATAAGGCACATGAGGGGGAGAGGAGAGAGATATGAATGAGATTAAGGTGGTGGAGAAAGGGGCTAATATGATGGTTAGAGAGGAGTGAAGAGGAACCAGGATTGGGATTAATATAACCAGAAGGAGAAGGAGAAGAAGAGTGTGGGGGAGAGAGGAGACAGTATGGTGGAAACGAGGATGGGGTTGTATTAGAGAGGAAGGAGAGGGATGAATGAGAAGGAAGGAGAAGGTGAAGCTGAAGAACTAAGGAAAGGGTGAAGGATAAGACGGGGCGGAAATAGAGAAAGTGGACAGAGGGTGAGAGGGGGGGGGAACTAGGTTGGTGGAGGGAGAGAAGGTGGTTAGGGAGGATCAATAAAAGGAAGACAAAATGAAGCGGAACCATGGTAGAGAAGGCAGTAACAGAAGGATAATGGGATAGTAAGGGAATAAAGGTAAAATGAATGAATGAAGTAAAATAATAATAAATAATAAAATGGAATTTGATTACAGATAAGTAATAGTCATGAAGACAGAGGAGTAACAGAGTACAGTGTGAAGACAACAAGGGAGGCAAATGTAATCACAAGTAATCAATAAGACAAAATATATATATATAAAAGAGATATTAGATAAGGTCTGATTGCAGTCTTGTGAGCATCAACAACCAACTAAGGGAGCAACCACTTCAGTGCAATGGGGATAGGGTCTCAGATTAGACGGAATGAAATGCAAGGGTATCAATAGTTATGACCAGGCTTATTGTACGGCAATGTCACAGCTAAATTATATCCAAAATCGTCCTTAAAGCTGGTAATATGAGAGAATAAAGTGACTGACTTGATGGGCAGTAGCATCTAGGTGGCAAGGCTTCGGTCTTGGATACTTTGCTGGTGATGCTTGTGACCTTTTTGGTGGTGGATGAGTTGCAGGAACGTCAGCGAAGGTTGTGCAGGATTATAGTAGAGATTGTTTAACTCAAAACGGCTGATAGCATATTCAGCCTTGTTATACACATAGGGCATAGATGGAGATGTGGTTGTGGGTAGGCACTCAGAGGCTACTCTAAGGGCCATGCCTAAGGGCCCTTTGGCGTGGCCCTTAGGTGCGGGTGCACCTGAGAGCCTTTTAAATTCAAAAAGTAGTTTATCGGCAGCTGGTTGGAGGTGCAGATGAGCAGGGAGGAGCTCACCTCATTCTCTCTGCTGCTGCTAGAAGCAATTCCGCTGACGAGTTAAGAAGCAGGATCAGAAAGATACGAGAGAGTTGGGGGGGTTCTTTTTACTGGATGGTGCTGATATTTAGCCCTATCCAATTAAAAATAAACAGATCAGCAAATAGCAGGTCTACATTAATTGTAATTTTAACCTTCACTTTCTTCTGATTATTTTCCAATAAGGATAGATTGCTGGATGTTCTTTGAATGTCCAGAGCTGCTCATTTTGTAGAAAAATAAAAGCAATATATGCATTTCTATTTTCATAGTGAGACACCATTACTCTACTAGAGTTTGAGATTACATTGGCTTATTGCTTAACGGCAAATACCAAGAAACAAAGTAGTGGAATAGGAAGAATTAGATGGAAGTTGGATTATCCACTGAGGTACTGCTGTTAAAATGGTGTCTCTTTATTGCGTTATTACAGGCATCTACTTAAGCTGGCAAGATATAAATGAACTGCAATAAAGCAGCTGTGTGATAAAAGTTCAGCAAAGATATTCAAGCTAATCAACTCATAGATGAACAGTTGCTGAAAAATGGCTTTTCCTAAATATTTCCTGTCATTGAAATGGATTCTACTGCTATACAAATTCTCTTGCTTTGATACAGTGCAGCAGATCCAAAAGTGGCTCTTTTTATAAACAGTATAGTCATCATACAGGTAGGTGACGTGTAGGCCTATTTTAGATAGGTCATGGAGAAGGGAACTGAGATGTTCAGGATGGGACATGTCATGCACAATTCCTTCGGCATTTTACAAAGGCTCTGCCATTTTGTAAAATACCTAGATCAGTGGTTCTCAACGCAGTCCTCTAGGACCCCCAGGCCAGTCAGGTTTTCAGGATATCCACAATGAATATGCATGAGATAGATCTGCTTGCACTGCTTCCATTGTATGCAGATCTCATGCATATTCATTGTGGATATCCTGAAAACCTGACTGGCCTGGGGATCCCAGAGGACTGGGTTGAGAACCACTGACCTAGATGGATGTCAGCAAATACAAAGGTATTTTGCTGGCACATCTAGAAGGAGCAGTTATTGTTTTTTTTTATAACAGTTCCACGTGGACAAAAGGGCATCCGGCTCTTGCATGGTTGTGTGTGGAGCAGCTTTTTAAAATTGTTGCTCTTGACATCCACACATCTTAATCCCCTCCCCCACCAAGCAAGACCTGCCCCCAGTGCCAGTCCAGACTCATCCAGACTAGTTCAGTAACCCCATACTTCCCTGAGCTTGCCAAGACCCTCCCTGAGAACCTGCTGCTACTTCCCACACATCAAACCCATCTCTGGCACCTACCAGAGGTCTTTCTGGTAGTCTAGTGGGGGGCAGGATTGATCCCCAGTCGCTCCTTCTCTGCCAGACTGTAGGTTCAAATGGTGCCTCTGACTCCTGTTGAAATTAACTTGAAGTGGGGTATCAGAGCTCTCTGAAAGGGTTAGTATGGAGAATGGCTTAGAATTTGCTGACAGCCTGAAGTCTGGCAGTTTGGAATTCACTAGTAATTTAACATTAGATTAGGTAAGATAATTCTGTTCAGTAATTCTATATTGCCATTAGTAGTTGTGCATGTGAGGAATCAGAGGAATGTTGTAGGGATGAGCTATGGTTCTGAAAATTATATATTACATACATTGAATTTTATGGGCCGAAGACAATGACCAATATGAATGAAAGAAAGTCAGCAACGCTACTGAAAGCTGGATAGAAGCAAAGATCAGCGATTCCGGCACTGCTACAGAAAGATATGTATACAGCCATGAAGCTGGGTAGACAGTCACTGACACTCTGTCCAAGATATGCATAGCGTAGCCCGGAGCGAAAAAGAGAATGCTGCTGGAGAACTTGCAGTTGTGACCAGTGTCGTGATGTGAATGTGAGCGCAAACCTCTGAACTACTGAAAGATCAATGAGGAGCAGTTGGTCACTGCAAAAACATTTGCTTGCAAGAATAATTGGTAGAGCTTTGCTCTATGTATGCATTCTTACTGAGACCTTGCAAGGGGAAACAATGTCACATAGTTTTGGTTAATTTCCAGAATGATTGTAATTTTTTTCTATATTGTCAAATTGACTATATAGAAAAAAAAGACTTCTTCCAACCAACAAGATGAAGTTCACCCATGGACCAGATGTGCCTAGGATTCTGAAGCAAAGTGAAGTGGAAGGCATTAGTAGGCACCACCTCTTCTTAAGCTATTTCCCAATTTAGTTTTGCACAAGAGAAATACTACATCCATACTCAGGTCAAGACAACTTCAACTGTGACCAATGTGTATAGACTACTGTATATAGTTACATAATGTACATAGTTTCCCTTTATTACCAAGTTCAAATTCCTGTTACTTGTAAAATGCACTACAGTTTTTCTGTATGTATATGTTTGGTTCATGTAAACCGCGCTGATGATAATAGTGCGGTATATAAGAGATGTTAAATAAATAAATAAATTTCCCACTGTGGCAAAAGATTTATTTTATTTATTAATTTATTTATTTTGGACATGGACATATTTTATAGTGATTCTTTACAAAATCAGATGGGGGCTATTGAAAGTAACTTGAAGTGGGGTACCGGAGTCCTCTGAAAGGATTACTATGCAGAATGGCTTAGAATTTGCTAAGAGCCTGAAGCCTGGCACTTTGGAATTCACTAGCAGCCTGGAGAGAGATGTGTTATAAAAGCCAAGGTTGTACTTTGGGATGACACTGTTTGTGAGAACGAGATAGAATGATTTTGTTTTAGAATGCTGGAGCTGAAAATGTCTGTGCTCTGACCTATAACATGTAGATAAACAGTTTGACGTAGAGTTGAATTTGTACTATGTAGCTGTTTTCTTTCAATAAATAAGGTTCTCTGGTCTAGCAAGATGTGTGGGGGGGGGGGGGGGAGGATTTACAGGAACTGTGCTAATTTGCAGGACTGTGGGCCCCTCCCTTAAGGCCTTAGGTAGTACCGTTTTTGACATAATTCTCTGTGTTTTGTTTTTATTTGATTCCTCCTTATTTGCATTTGAATTTAGAGAATTGAAGTCAAAGAACTGAGGCCAGTTATTTGGTAGCCTGGTCGGAAATAGGTCACGGGTAAAGAGATGTCTTTCCTTCAACTCCTAGTGGTAGTTTCAGCATACTATCACTAGGGATCAATCTGCCAAATAAGAGTGTTTGCAATATTTTTGAAAGAGAGATTTCTCAGTAGTAGTACCAAGGCTTTGGAACAAACTGACAGACTGTATTGGGCCAGAAACAGATTATTTGCACTTTCATTAGTTGGTGAAAGCATGGTTGTGGCAGCAAGTGTTTATCGGAATTAATAGTATCAGGGGGGGCATACTGGGATTGAGTACTGTGCCATACATATCTGGAGGAAGGGAGACATTGTGCGGCCACGAGTCAGTGAGCCTTAAGAGGGTTTGATCTGCTCGTATGTTATGAGTTTTAGGAGAGGTTAGATCGAGAGTATAAGGGAAGAGACTGTATTAACATGCTTTGAGCATTCACGTGGAAGCGGTTATTAAATATAAACAAATAAATGTTACTAAATTACATCTTGTACAAAATCAGAATTATAAAAAGCTGAATGCATACAGCTACGGTTCACTGCTATGCTATCAATTCATAACACTGAAGGTGTTTTGGAGATAAACTACCCCACATTTTAGGAAACCTGTGAGTTTTTCTTTTTTTACCTGCAGGATCTGCAGGGATAAATAGCGTGAAAGTAATATGTTGTCTTTATAAAAATAAGTGCAACATATGTGCCCATGTGCCTTCCCAGTTTAAGCACCCTGTTAAAGAAAAACTCTCACTATGTCTCCAGTATTACTCATTCCATGTTTGCTCTGATGCAGCTTTAGTCTTTATTCATGTAACACCTGACCCTCAACTGTCTTCTGCTCCCCTTCCCTATGACAGATACTTTATAATGCTGGAAATTTATTGACAGCCCTGTTATTTATTTCAATAGGATGGTTTACAGAGCAAGGACTAAATGTCCTACAGAAGCAAAGCATGCACAATCTCCTGACACAGCAGTGCATACAGGCAACTAGAGGACTTTTTTCTGACCAAAACAAAGGTTGACAAGGCAACTTGGGAGCCAGGGAAGAATCAGCTACAGCCCTTTTTGGGTAAGCTCTTATTGCCATTGGCAAGTTTTCATATAGAGCTGGCTTTCTAGCAGGTGAGGTACAAATGCTCAACTCTATGGAATTGGTCCTTCTTGTGATAAAACAACTTTGGAAAAATCTTAAGATTGTCGAGCTACTTCATGGTAGGTGCCTTCTTTGTAATTTCTGAGATGTACATTATTTGCCCATGCACTAGTTGCTAATTGCTTCTTTGAAAATTAAGTTTCTTTCATTCAAATGAAAATGGCTTACTTAATAAACACCAAGCTGTGTTCCTTCCTCTTGTGACATCACTAACAATCTAATAGCAATTATCCGATTATGTTTGGGGAAGTAACACAATTTGAATTTCATGAGTCATTTATTTCATAAGCTATTTGCATTGTGCAGTTACTGAGGAGGTAAAAAAAATTCCAATCAGCAAATTAAACATGCATGTCCTGAATATCAGAGATCACTAAGAGCCCCCTACCCACTTTACATGATGATGAAAGCACAAAAGGCAGTTGGGGTGCTGGGGGCATAAGGGGTTGATGGTTCACACCCAACACAGTTTCTGAACGTTGAAATGATGGTGAATGGGCTGGTGGATCCCTCTGGGACGTGGTAGGTGAAGACCCCAGTCCTCTGGTGACATTAGGCAGCCATATTCGGATAATGCTGAACAACTTAATTGTAGGTGACTACAAAGGTTTAAGCACCTAAATTTATTATGCTTCTAAATTAAGCACACAAATGAGAACTCTAAAATTAACCAAAGATCCTTCTACGAATATAGGGATCTAAGAATCTTATGCTGGATTTTTGGTTTCCTTCTCCTAATTTGGGATTACTGCACAATTGGAACTGACCTTTGCTGGAACAATAGCACTGTGAACTTTCATTCACAACTACCTAGAGTTTTCTTCTATTTTGAACTCTTAACTCCACCCAGTGCAGCCTAGTTATTGCAGCAATAAGCCACAGAATGTGGCCCCCTTCGGACCCTGGTACACGTGCATCCTGAGTCTGGCCAGTAAATGTTGCTTTTGTGCAGAGGCTGAGACTCCATTCCTCTCAAGAGCTATGAAGAATGTTCTGCAGCATCCCTCCGAAAGACTGGCCTAAGGAACAGAAGCCAAGTTTGGGAAAGTGAAACCAGATCTCCAACATGGCAATGTATGCACTGCAACTGTCTTTGTGCAAGTTCAAGAGTTGTGCACTTAAAAAGCCAGAGGTACAGCAGGTCAGAAATGTAGGGACATTTGTAGAATTGGTATATAGCAAAGAACCTGTCTATATCATCCTGCACTGTATTTGGTGCTTTTAGTCTGTCACTTAGAAAAGCATGAGTTTTAATAGAATATGATAACTTTTGTTGTAATATGTAACCTTTCAAAACCAGAAGGATCTCTTTTTTAAGAGTGCTAAAATCTTCAAGAGAACAAACAACATTACAGTGCTTTGGCAAGTCCCTTTTGGGGCTGTGAGGGCTTCCTCCATCTCCAGGTATTCAATTGCAAATAGAATTTGGGCCTCCAATTTGGTCATCCTGATTATATTTTAAAAACTAATCATAGATCATGTTGGGCATCTATCCATTTCTGAGTGTTTGGTTTTCAACACAGCTCATAGCTCACAGCTACTCAGACAAAGGTGTCTTCTTCTAAAATTCAATATTTGGCACTGGGACCAGGAGGCAGCAGTGGTGACTGGAATGGCTAAGAGGAGGAAGGCACAGCATAGCTGAAAGACACAGGAGGATGGCGCATTGGCAGTCTTAGTGACACATTCCAACTCTCCCCATATCCCATTCCTGGTCCACTCACCAGGCTGGTCATATGGTAAGACAAGGAGAGTGACTGCACATTAGGCTGTGCCCTTCTCCTCCGCCATCCTGGGCCAGATAGCCAATTTGAATAGTCTAGTGACATTGTACAGCCATGTAGTTCAAATCAGCAATCAGGCCCAGGGTTGCAGAGGAGGAAGATGTAGCCCAGTGTGCAGATGCTTGCCCTTTCCTCTTCTTGCTGCATGATCAGCAGTGAGGAAAGACCAGGAAGAAAACTAGAAGGTAGGAAAGTTTTGGGGGGGGGGGAGGAATAAGCAGCATGGAATCTGTCTACCTTTTTGAGAACCTGATAGGTACTTGTGACTTGGATTGGCCACTGTTGGAAACAGGATCTTGGGCTTGATGGACCCTTGGTCTGACCCAGTATGGCATGTCTTATGTTCTTACAGTAGCTATAGGGAATGGGATAGAGAGAGCTAGAGGACCAGCTAGAAAGAATGAGCTGGAGATGTTCTTCTGTGTGGTGGGATGAGGTGAGAAAGAGAGCTGGGGTGTTTCTGGTAGGTGAGAAGAGAGAACTACTACCTTAGTTTATTAGCACACCTTAAAATATTAAGTTTGTGCTAAATCAATTTAAAGTGTGTTAACCTACAAATTAATGTGCATGAAATTAATCAGCACTTATTAAAAAGTTCTAACATGCATTCAAAATATTTGTATTAAAATGAATGTGTGAAACAAATCAGAAAAATAGTCCAAAAATCCAGAAGAAAGCCAAAATGAACTGAAAAAGACCAACATTTTTTGCCCTGTGCCCATCTCTAATGCATGCATTCTGAGTCTGGCTAATAAGGGTAGTTAGGTTTTCCTCCATCCCAACCAGTGGCTGTGAAGACTGAGGAACAGACAGCAGAGACAAATGTCCAGGATGCCAAATACTTGGGGGCTGAAGAGCCCATGATGCTTGAATGAGGTAATACTATAGAGCTTTGCCTCCTTCCCTTTTCCCTCAAGCTCTCTAGGAAGATTCTCTCCTCCCTCCTTCTCTGTCAGATCCTGCTTATGGATGCAAAAATCAAATCCTATCATGGATGACAGATTCTGGCAAATTCAGGATGATCACAATGCTTATTAAATGTGCAGTGTATAGGCTTTCCATAGAGATGGGCTCAATCCCTCTGTATTAACGCAGTAACATAATAAATGATGGCAGATAAAGACCAGGGTGGGTCCATCTGGTCTGTCCAGTGAGGTGGCAAGAGTTGTACCCACCACTTCATGCAAGTTATTCCCCTCTATACCTTTGTTTAGTGCTGTATCCACCATTCCATGCAGATTACCCACTCTATTTTTGGGAGTGTAGAAGTTATTTAACATTGCTTGGATTCCATCCGCTTCCTATTCAGGGATCATCTATGTCTGTCCCATGTCTTTTTGAATTCAGTCACTGCTTTTTCCCCTACCACCTCCATCACAAGGGCATTCCAAACATTTACCACCCTTTTTGTGAAAAAGTATTCCTTTGTATTGCTTTTGTTTGCCTCCTTGCAGCTTCATTTCATGCTCTAGCTCTACAGCTTCCCCATTTTTGAAAAATAGTTTTGTTTGTTCATTAATGCCCTTTAAGTATTTAAACCTCTTTATAATATCTCCCGTGTCCCTCCTCTTTTCAATGAATAGATATTTAGGTCTTAAGTCTCATTTCATATGTCTTTCTAATGCAGGCCTCCCTTATCATTTTGATCATCTTCCTCTGGACTATTTCTAGTCATTTTATACCCTTTGCAAGGTACGGTTTCCAAAACTGAACACAATACTCCAAATTAGGCCTCACGAACAACTTGGAAGGAGGTATTACTGGCCCTGTATTTCTTCTGGTTATGCCTCTCTGTATGCAGCCCAGCATACTCCTGGCTTTGGCCACTACCTTGTCACATTGTTTGCCACCTTGAAATCCACAGACACTACCACCCCCAGGTCCCTTCTTCTAGTCCATGCCGACCAGCGTTTCACCCCCTATCACAGATAGCTCCTTTGGATTTCTGCATCCGAAGTGCATCACTTTGGACTTCTTCGCATTAAATCTTAACTGGTGAGTAGAAGACCATTCTTCTAATTTTTGTAGATCACTTTTCATGTTGTCTACTCCCTGTGATGTATTCAACTCTGTTGCAAATCTTCATGTCATCCACAAAAATGCAAACCCTTTTAATCCTTCAGCAAGATTTATTTATTTACATTCTCTTATATACCGCGCTATTCTGCATCAGTGCGGTTTACATTGAACAAACTGAAATTACATTGAACAGGGCATTATAACTTGGAGATAACTATTTTACAGGGAACATGGGCTATGGAGGGTTAAGTGGCTTGCCCAAGACCACAAGGAGCACCTGTGGGACTAGAAACCCCAGTCCTTCCGGCCCAAGGTTGCTGTCCTCTAGTGGGATTTGAACCCCCGACCTTCCGGCCTGAAGTACCTTGCCCCAACCACTAGGCCACTCCTCCACTCCTTGCAAA
Organism: Ichthyophis bannanicus; assembly: GCA_033557465.1. Lineage (NCBI taxonomy): Eukaryota > Metazoa > Chordata > Amphibia > Gymnophiona > Ichthyophiidae > Ichthyophis > Ichthyophis bannanicus. The sequence continues at coordinate 70,570,998 of CM066050.1, read as the reverse complement.
GATCACTTGCAAAGATATTGAACAGTACCAGTCCTATCTCTGAGGCACTCCACTACTCACTTTCCTTTCTTCTGAGTGAATTCCACACTTTCCTTTCTTCTGAGTGAATTCCATTTACCACTGCCCGCTGTTGTCTGTCAATTAACAATTTCTGATCCAGTTCACTACCTTGGGACCCATCCCCAGGCTACTTGGTTTATCACATCCATTTCATGCCCTTGATCCAATTTTCTGGTCACCCACTCAAAAATATCAGATTCATTTGGCACAATCTTTCTTTGATAAAAGCCATGTTGCCTTGGATCTGGTAACCCCTTGGATTCTAAAATGTTCACTATACTTTCTTTCATCAGTGTCTCCATTACTTTTCCCACCACTAGGGTAAGGATTACCAGCCTGGACTTGGCCACCTTTTCTCTATTACCACTTTTGTGAAGAGGGATCACATCAGTCCTTCTTCAGTCCCACAGAACTTCCTCCTGTCACCAAAGATCTATTAAACATATCCTTTAAAGTTGCCACCAGAACCTCTCTGACCTCTCTCGGTATTTTGGGATATATCTCATCTGGTCACATGACCTTGTCCACTTAAGTTTTGCAAGTTGTTCACAGACATCTTCTTCTCTGAATGGTGTAGTATCTACTCCATCTCCATTAGTACCTTTGTCATTCATGCATGGTCCTTCTGTCTCATGAACATGGAATTGAAGTACTTGCTGAGTACTTATGCTTTTCTCTTGTAATTTTTCACAAATTTGTCCTCAACACTTTGCAGTCCTGGAATTCCATATCTGCCCTTCCTCCTCTCTCCTATTTATTTATTTAACTGTTTGGGTTTTTTTTATACCACTTGCCTATATACTTGAAAAATATCTTCTCACCTTGCTTCATGCATTTATCCAGCTTTCCTTCTATGTGTGCTTTTGTCATTCCAATTTTTTTCTGTGTCTCTTTCAGCTTGATATGGTATTCTTTTTTTATGTTCCTCTTTTTGTGATTTTTTTTAATTCTACAAATGCTGCTTTTTTTTGCTTTTATTTTTGCAGCTACTTCTTTAGAGAACCATATCCACTTCTTTTTCCTCTTGTTTTTATTTACTTTCCTTCCACATAGATTCAAAACCCTTTTTATAGCTCTTTTAGTTTAGTCTACTACTTTTTCACTTCCCTTATCTCACTGGAGCTTTTTTCAGAATGTGATCTGCAACTGATTGTGTGTAATGACAAAAACTATCAAATACCATTTCCCATTTTGGGAGTAGCTTGAAAATCACTCAGTCAGAACAAGTAGAATTCAAACTCTCTCTCTTTCATTTGATGTTCTCCTTATATAAATAAGTCCAAAATATTTGCTTTATATTCAACTCATGAATCTGGTTGATGAACCTCAAATTCCTAAAAAAACTGTGCTTAACTAGCAGGCGGGTTCATAGATTATGATCTGTAAATCACCACTTCTGGGCTGGTCTCTCTCTAGATTCCTTGGTTTAGACTATTTCACTGTAATGTAATAGAGAAGGAGACAGCAGAAGATGATTCTTGCAAAAATATGTTTGAATATACAAAATATTTGTAGGCACTGGCGCTATGGAGGTTTGGCATCTATTTGTCTTGAGTTTCCCTTTGTGTCTGAGGAAAGTTATTTTGAGATTGTTTTCAGAAAGGACAGCAGAAACATTTCATCTCTCTAAAGAAAGAGAGAGAGAGAAAGAAGTAAATAGAGACTTATTCAAATGAACAATGGTTGTAAGTTACGGGTCTTGGTAATTGTGTGACACATTGCTCATGCAATCTTGGAGACCTCAAGATTGCATTCCATGTGGAGCCTTTTTTCCTTTGGCCAATTCTGAAGCAGATGAAAGTAAAATATGAAAATTAATTGTTTGATATAAATCACTCGGGTTTAGTTCTAGGGGCACAGTGTAAAGCTCAGCGTATTCAGTTATTAGACTCAGACTAGCAGCATTTCCATTAATACTACGACACAACCCTTTTAGAACCATCAAACCAAGAGTATAAATAGAAGAATTACAAATGTGTGTAAATATATACAGTATATGATTTAATGGGTGAAGCAAATGACTTGAAGGACTACCCAAAGGGACTGCTTCTGCTGGAAAGAAATCTATTTACTTTTGGGAAATTCTCTAAATCCTGGGGAAAAGGGAATTCTTTGGGTTAAAGCTGATAAATTTGTGTATTTTAGAATCCAGTGTATTTGTTAATTCAGTCAGGGTCTGGTATCAGCAGAGAGCTTTTAGTTTAAATGTAAAACCCAGCAGAGAGCTTTTGGGTTAAATTTAAAACCTAGCAGAGAACTTTTACGTTAAGCTTTTAGTTTACTTTTAAAATGAGAAGAACACTTTTCGTTTAAATTTAAAACTCAGTCAGGGCCTAGTATCAGCAGAGAGCTTTTAATTTAAATCAAATCAGAGTATAGCTTAGCAGAGAAGGAAGACTAGGGTAAAATATTATTTGAGATGAAAGAAATAAATTGTTTCTAGATAAATTTACAAAGAGGCCTTCCACTTAGGAGGCAAGAGATCTGGGAATTTGTTTTAAATAGGTATTAAAGCCAAGTGAAAGGTCAAAGGTGAAATTTGAAAGGCTCTCTCTATCAAACCAAGGGCTGTATGAATCACCCAGGACATTGTTAACAGATTACCATAGAAGCACAGATCTGGGACCTCTGTAGAAAGCCAGCCTTTACTAAGTGTTAGTTCCCTCTTACCCACCCCGACTCCCGCCAATCCAAGGCATACACTTAGCTTTATAGGCTCTTAAACCTATTAAAGGGCCTGAAGTTAATTAATCTTGAGGTGAACAAAGTTCCTTAAATGTAATTGGTATAGTTGTATCGGTACAAGTATCCCTAGCAACTTCAGCTATATAAGTTGTTGGCTTAAACAAAACCTTAAAACTAAGATGAAGACAGCAGTCCAGCAGTGAGATGGGGGCTATCCAGTCTTTTGCACTGAGTGTCAAATGTACAATTTTCTCCCAGTTGGTGAGGTGTCTTATGTATGCCCTAGGTGCAAGGACCTCTTTGCCCTCAGGGAACAAGTCTGATCTCTGAAGGCTAGAGTAGTAGACTTGGAGGATATATGGAAGACAGAGGTACATAGACGAGATCTGCAGAGACATAGTACTGAAGTCCCACCTCCAATCTGGTAGCCTCTCAGTTGCCAAGGGGGAGAGAAGTCATGTGAAAGGACAGCATCACCCTGGTGTGGCAGGAAGTGATTCTGTAGCTAGGACCTGTCCGTTAGGAGATGTAAAACCCTCTCACAGTGAGGAGGTTTCTCCGGGGCCATGTGCCCATGAGGGAAGGGTTAAGACAGCTGTTATAGTTGACGATTCGATCATTAGGCATGCAGATAGCTGGGTTGCTGGTAGACGTGAAGATTGCCTGGTAACATGCCTGCCTGGTGCGAGGGTAGCGGACCTCATGCGCCACTTAGACAAGGTTTTAGACAGTGCTGGGGAGGAGTCTGTTGTCTTGGTACATGTTGGCACCACTGACAGTGTGGGAGGGAGGTTCTGGAGGCCAAATTTAGGCTTTTAGGTAGGAAGTTGAAATCCAGAACTTCCAAGGTAGCATTCTATAAAATGTTTCCTGTTCCATGCACAAGACTCAAAAGGCAGGCAGAGATCTGAAGTCTCAATGTGTGGATGAGACAATGGTGCAAAGAAGAGGGGGTTGTGGTATGTTAGGAACTGGGGAACATTCTGGGGAAAGGAGGGGCTCTTCTGAAGGGATGGGCTCCACCTTAACTGAGATGGAACCAGGCTGCTGGCATTAACCTTTAAAAAGGAGATAGAGCAGCTTTTAAACTAGATAGTAGGGGAAAGCCAACAGCCGCTAAGGAGTGCATGGTTTGAAAGGATATATCCTTGAAGGATACTAGCAAAACAGGGAAGTTAGGGCATGCCAACAGAGAGGTTCCAACAAAGATAAAAGTAACCCAGATGTCCTTTAGTACAGTGCCGAAAGATTCCAAATAACACCTATCAACTGATAACCAGATTAATATAAATAAAATACAACCCCTAAAATGCCTGTATGCAAATTCTAGATGTCTAAAAAATAAGATGGGAGAGAGAGAATATATAGCACTAAATGAAAGGTTAGATATGATTAATATCTCAGAGACCTGGTGGAAGGACATCCAATGGGACACTGTGATACCCAGGTACAACTACATATTGCAATGATAGAGTAGACTAAATTGGTGGAGGGGTTGTGCTCTATGTTAGAGAGGGCATTGAGTCACACAGAATTAAGGTTTTGCAGGAAATAAAAATACACTGTAGAATCTCTATGAATAGACGTTCCATGTAAAAAGCGGAAGGCAACGGCAATGGAGTACTACTACCAACTGCCTGGCCAGAATAAATAGATGGATGATGAAATGCTAAAAGAAATCAGGGAAGCTAACAAAACTTTCAACACAGTAATAATGGGTGACTTCAATTATCTTGTTATTGACTGGGTCAATATCAGAGCAGGACATGCTATAGAGATAGTTTCTAGATGAAATAAATGACTGCTTCTTGGAGCAGCTGGTTCATGAACTGACAAGAGTGGAAGCTATTCTGGACTTAGTCCTTAGTGGAATACAGGATCTGGTGCAAGAGAAGGGTTCTGGGGCCACTTGGCAATAGTTCTTATAGCATGATCACATTTGATTTCATAAATGGAAGAACGATGGCAAGGAAATCCAGAATACTACCTTTTAACTTTCAAAAGGAAGACTATGATAAAATGAGGAAAATAGTTTAGAAAAAACTAAAAGGAGCAGCTGCAAAGTTTAAAGATTGACATGAAGCATGGGCATTGTTTAAAAGTATTATCTTGGAAGCCCAGACCAGATGTATTCCATGCTTTAAGAAAAGTGGAAGAAAGGCCAAAAAACTGCCATCATGGTTTAAAGGTGAGTTCAGAGGCTGTTGCCAAAAAAACATCTTTCAGGAAATGGTAAAAGGAGCCTAGTGACGAACACCAGAAACAACATAAGCATTAGCAAGTTAGATGCAAGGCATTGATAAGGCAGGCAAAGAGAGAATTTGAAAAGAAGCTTGCCGTGGAAGCAAAAACGCATAATAAAAACTTTTTCAAGTACATTTGTAGCAAAAAACCTGTGAGAGAGTCAGTTGGACCACTGGATGATAAAGGGGTAAAAGTGTCGCTAAGGGAGGACAAGGCCACAGCAGAAAGACTGAATGAATTCTTTGCTTCATTCTTTACTGAAGAAGATCTAGGGAAGTTACCCATGTCTGAAATGGTATATAAAGATCATATAGTGGAAAGATTGAAAGAAACATCAATAAACCGGGAGGATTTATTACAACTGTTTGATATACTGAAGAGTAGTAAATCAACTGGACCAGATGGTATATATCAGAGTGTTGAAAGAACTGAAATATGAGATTGCAGACCTACTATTATTAATAATCTGTGACCTACTATTATTAATAATCTGTGACCTACTATTATTAATAATCTGTGAACTATCATTAAAATCATCTGTAGTACCTGGGGATTGGAGAGTGGCCAATGTAACTCCAATTTTTAAAAAGGGTTCAAGCAGTGATCCAGGAAACTACAAACTGGTGAGCCTGATGTCAGTACTGGGCAAAATGATAGAAACCATTAAAAATAATAAAATTACTGAACATGTAGATAGCTATGGTTTAATAGAAGAAAGCCAACGTGGATTTAGCCAAGGAAAATCTGTCTTACTAATCTGTTATTTCTTTTGAAGGTGTGAATAAACAAAGGTGAGCCGGTTGATATAGTGTATCTGGATTTTCAGAAAGACTTTGACAAGGTCCCTCATGAAACACTCGTAGTGAAATGAAAAAGTCATGGGATTCGAGGCAGTGTGGTATTGTGAATAAGGAACTGGTTAAAAGATAGAAAGCAGAGAGTAGGGCTAAATGACCAATTTTCTCAATGGAGAAAGGTGAATAATGGAGTACCCCAGGGATCTGTGCCCGCTGCTTTTTAACATATTCATAAATGATCTGGAAATTGGAATAACGAGTGAGGTGATTAAACTTGCAGATGACACAAAATTATTCAAAGCTGTTAGAATGCAAGAGGATTGTGAAAAATTGCAAGAAGATCTTGAAAAACTAGAAAAATGGATTTCCAGATGGCAGATGAAATTTAATGTGGACAAGTGCAAAGTTATGCACCTAGGAAAGAACAACCTAAACTATGGTTACACAAGGCAAGGAACCACTTTAGAAGCCACCACCCAGGAAAAAGATTTAGGCGTCATCGTGGATGATATTTTGAAACCCTTTACCCAGTGTGCAGTGGCGGCCAAGAAATCAAACAGAATGCTAGGAATCATAAGGAAAGGAATGGAGAATAAAACAAAGGATCTTATAATGCCTCTGTATTGTTCCATGGTGTGACCGCACCTTGAATATTGTGTGGAATTCTGCATGCCATTTCTTTAAAAGGATATAGCTGAATTAGAAAAAAGGTACAAAGAAGAGTGACAAAAATGGTAAAGTGAATGCAAGGATACCCCTATGAGAAGAGGCTTAAAAGGTTGGGGGCTCTTCAGCTTGGAAAAGAGAAGGCTGAGGGGGATATGATAGAGGTCTATAAATAATGAACGGAGTGGAACGGTTGTTTACACCATCAAAAAAGTAGAAAGACTAGAGGATAAGCAATGAAGTTACAATGCAACCCATTTAAGACTAGTAAGAGAAAATATTTTTTACTTAACGCGTAATCACACTCTGGAATTCGTTACCGGAGGATGTAGTAAAAGCTGTTAGTGTAGCTGGGTTTAAAAAAGTTTGGACAAATTCCTGGAAGAAAGGTCCATAAACCATTATTAAAGAGGACCCAGGAAATCCACTGCTTGCCCTGAGACAAGCATTGTGGAACCTGTGTGCCTCTTTGGGAACCTGCCAAGTACTTGTGGCCTGGACTGGTCACTGTTGGCAACAGGATACTGGGCTTGATGAACCGTAGTCTGATCCAGTAAGGCATATCATGTTCTTATGACTAGCCAGTTACATACATCCCGAGATCAACTGCACACAAAGCGGCAGGATTAGCTTACAATACTGAGATCAGCTGCACACCTCTTATCTGATTGTACATGTAATTTTTCCTTCAAATTAGTCATCTAAGTTTTTCTAACCAAATTCCTTTTATATACTCTATCTTGTCTATTTATATGTTCCACTTTTGCATACCTAAGATGTTTTCATGTGTACTGCATTGACATCATGAGCCCCGTGCCTCCTGTTTTACTGTATTTAAATAGTCATTGTTCTACAAATATTTTATTGTGTTTTAATATGTACTGTGTTGACACTCTATTATGTTTGTTTTATTACTGAGATTTAGGAGGTAATATTTGAATTGGCCACATACTGTAAGTGGATGTGGGCAAAATAGGTCTAAAATGCAGCGAATTTAGAAAGGGCAAATTTATTTTATTCATTATTGTATTTGGTATCAATGACCTTCCCTCCCAATATCAAATGTTTATATTTGTGAGTAGCAACAGCAGGCAAATTTACATATATGTGCCTCTTCTGGAGCAGACTTAAATAAATACATGTATGTTTGCCGGTTTATACATGTATTCTATAGGTGTGTATTTTACAAAGTATAAGTGTAAACCCTAAATTCTGCCAAACTAAACTCCCCCCAACCCCTCGAATACCTACTTTGTACAATGTATAAAAATATATGTGGGATCAATGCCTACATATACTTTTATATGGTGGCAAATTTTACATAACACACATTCCATGAATAAAATTGAGTTTTACAGGTAAAAAAGTCTATTTACAAGTTTACCTTGCTGTTCTAATTGGTAATTATAGGGAGGTTCTTTGCATAACATTTTTTAAAATTCTGCACACAATATTCTATAATTCTGGAAACTCTTTTTACCAAACTAATAGAATATATAAATCACAATCTTTGAGTAAGTAATTGAAAATGCAAATAAGAAGAGTTATCAAAGAGGCAGAATTAATAATAATTTGTGCAGATTTCCCCTAAATACCTTCTCCTCTTCAGGCCTGAACCCCTCTGATCTCCAGTCTCCCCTCTTCCACGTCACCCCATCCTTCCAGCTGGACCCGATTATCTCTACTTTTATAAACTACTGTAGGTGCATCTGCATAAAGTGCATGCTCACATTTACTCTTTCTTTAGAGCGGATATAAATTTGTGCAAGAGGATTAGAGCACTATTAGGAATAGTTCCGAGTTCCCATTTTATGAAAGCATATGGGGGGGGGGTCTATATTGTTTTTACAAAATATGCACTTTTTTTGGAGAATAAATATGGGAACCCTGGTATGGAATTTTTATTTAGGTAAGCTTATATACCGCTTTTCTAAACGTCAAAACAATGTACATACAGGGGGCAGGGTTAAGTGGCTTGCCCAAAGCCACAATGAGCACTGTAGGACTAGGAATCCAAGTCCTTCCAGCCCAAGGTTGCTCAGGATTTGAACCCCTAGCCTTACAGTCTGAGGTAACTTGCACCAACCACTAGGCCACTCCTCCCTCTGTGTGCATGCCATGCTGTGCAATATATGCCTCTAGCAACATTTGACATTTTTTTTTGATGCAATTGCATCATTTGGATTTTTTTTCAGGTCTGCCACATTAAGAGATATGTCTACTAAACCGGCCTAATGGTTAACCCAGGTTATTGCTCTTAGGTCCCACTGAATAACATGTGATTTGGGTCCAGATAGCCTGGGTTAACTGTTAGCCCGGCTTAGTAGACATATCCCTAAATTATTTGAAAGATCTTTATCTTTTAAAAATTTCCTCTTTCATTCTACTTTCTAATAGTATCTTAAATTTCTCTGTTTCAATTGGTTTTATCCTTTTTTGTCTGCTTGTTTTAACTTTGCATTGTTTTCTCTCTTCATTTCCTTTCTCCAAGTCTTCTGCTTTTTAGTGGAGTCTCACAGCATGATCATGTTTGAACTCTCTCCCTCAGACTCACGGCACATTATAATAGAATGTAGAACCTGAAATTGAGATGTCAACGTTGCGACATACACAATTCTGACAATATTTTAGAAAAGGTTTTGCCAAACATGGAATATGTCCCAAAGTATCGCAGGAGTGCATGTGTATTTGCCAATATGTGGAGCCGGAGGACCAATTATTTTGTAATTGCTTTACTAAATAATTGCAAAGTAATGTATAACATTAAAAACTATTCCATATTATTCCAGACAATAAAAACAACATATAGTAAAATACCATGAACATTAAAATATCAGACCATGAGGGGTGATGTGATGTGGTGGAGCTGAAAGGACATGTGTACCAGAGTTCCCAGGCCCTTGCAGACTGAATTCAGTCCAAAGTTGGTTTAATTAATTGCCACTTGGCAGAAATGACATTCCTGATCAAGGGTAAGGCAATAATTTAGCAGACACAGCCTGATATCAGCTTGCATTGATGGAAAGAGAGAAAGAAAAAGAGAAGCCAAGAGCCCTGGAAAATAAGATGGCTGACCACGGGACCCTGAGTCTGACCTCTCTGCGTACGGCAGCCTTGGTAGAAGATTTTTCAGAGGTTGTGGTCAAAGCACTCAAAAAGAACTTTGATAGAATTTGAGAAGCTGGATAGAGTGGATGAGGTGGGGAGGTGCATGTTGGAGGGAAAGGATGTGGTCAGCTACATGCAAAGCCATCTCTGAGCGCTACAACAGTTGGTAAATATACAAGCAGAGAAAACTGATAACGATGAAAATTGTTCGAGAAACAACATATGCTTAATAGGCATCCCTGAGTCGGTAGCTGAAAATGAGTTTTGGGGATATCTGGAGACATGGCTACCCTTGCACCTGGCTCTACCGGAAGGACTAGGCTCTATGAGTATTAAAAGGGCCCACATGTGGACCCGCAGGAGCAACTGCATGTTACCATAGTCTGTTTTTCTGAATTTCCATCAAAAGAAAGTGGTGCCGAGAGTCTCACTGCTACAGCAACAGGAGTTACCAAGCAGGACTATGCCACCCTGCTTATGGGTCAATGACAGGAATTTGTGCCAGCATGTTCATGCCTAGATGCAAAGGAGGCGCATTTCATGCCGCAATACCTGGCACATTTGAGGATGCATCATAATAGATTGGCATGAATGTTCCAGTATGCAAAAGAGGTGACGCAGATCCTGGACTGGGAGTTTGCAAGGGCGGAGATCTGAAAGGTGTGGAAAGAGACTTCGGTGGTTAATATGCAGGAGTGTCCCCTGAATGAACAGTAAGTGAAATGCTAATCAACTGTGGTGCACTGGGAATTTCTGTGGATTACAAGGACCAGTTGGGAGCAAAATGCGCAGTGCTGTGTTGAACAAGAGCCCAGTGTACAGCACAGTGAGTGCAGATATGTCTCACTGCCGCTGGTGTTAACATACAGCTGGAAGGTCAGCAGCATATCAGGATTTTCCTCCATAGAGGCAAGGACTATTACTTGATTAAAATACACTACTGGATTGTACCAAGAATTGTAATTGGAAGATAGAGATTAAGTACTTTGAGCCAGTTCCTCTTGTTGCGGGGTTGGGCATTTCTCCCTGCATTTGAATGAAGAAAGGAGAAGACCGGATGTTTGACTTTGGTGTTCTTGGGGAGCTGTTGGATGAATTGTGGATCTAAAGAGGGGGGAGTGAAGTTTGGATAACATTGGGGGAGGCTGGGGGGGGGGGGAGGGTAGAATGCTTCTGTGAGGCTGGAGTATTGATAGGGATGTCTTTTTCATTGCTGAACAGTTTATTTTCAAACAGTTACGTGGGATTTTGAATGACGTGTGTGAGGCGTATAGATGGGGGAAGGAAGGGGAGAAGAGATGAAATTGAGGGAGTAATCACCAAGGATGCTTGATCTGAGGTTAAAGGAGTGCCATGGAGTGTGAAGAGGAGTGTTTGTTCTTGTCTAGTTTAAGAGGTAGAGGTCAGGGTGTGGGAGGGTACAGCATGGAATGTGAAACTGGGAGGACAGTGGAGGGCCTTACACATCAGTAGTGATCTACCTACTTTGCAGTGGGCGACTGGCATAGGGGAGAGTACTAAGGAGGGGACTATGGGGAATGGGTGGGATGAAAGGGTAGTATAAAATATTAGGCCAATCAAGCCATACAGCCTATTGCTGTTCTGCTACGATCAGTTATCAGGCTTTTACATTATCTACATTTGATTTGCCATCACATAGTATTCTGCATTTTCCCCTCTGTTCTTTAATATCCTTCTGCAGCCACTGGTGAAATGATGCACTCTGTGAATCTATATTTATGCCGATAACATGTCAATATTGCATTCTTTGATGAAGAATACGTCTTATTCGTTGGATATTCTTAATCAAGGATTGTCTATAATTTTTGAGTTGCAGACTCACTGCCCTGTGTGTCTAATTTGGACTAGCAAGCGTCCTTGACTTTGACCTGATAATTTCCTTATTATTTAGGTTTCTAGTTAAAATAGAACCTGTCCCTACTAGGACTATGGTACCATAAGCTTATGTTGAGGGGGGGGGGGGGTTCACCTACATATTTAACTTTCCATTTCCCCATCCCCCCATACTTTACCCCTCTCCTATGTAGCCCAGATAGTCTGTTTTCTCCCATTTTTTAACTCTCTTTGTAGCCCAGCTACTACAGTGGCAGTTCTCAGTCAGGAAAGCCAAATGGCATCTCCTTCTGCAACTTGATGTACATGTATCTTGATTCTGACCACCGGGTATCACTGCTATACAATGGCTATGACTCTCTCTCTGGAGTGCTATGAATCTTTCTCTTCCTGTGCACAAAACCTGGGTTCTGAGAACCAGTGTTTACTATTTTTCATAATGGTGTGGCTAGCTAAATAGGAGGAGCTACGAGATGCTTGATTAATAATCTCTTCTTTAAATTTAAAAATCAAAATGAAAATAGAGTGATTTAATAATTTGTTGTGACTGATTTAAATGAGTGACTTTTCAGAAATAAGACCGTAATGTGTGTATGGGTTCTGCAATCATATTGAAATCTGTATTAAAGAAATTATTGAATATATTTTAAGAATCAATAACCGGTGTAATACCTGCACCTAGATCTCTAAAGAAAATGCACGTTATAATATTTTATAACTTAAGTGTGTAAATATGCTCTTCAGCCATGTGCATGCCCATGGTAATGGTATGTGCGATTGGTCTTACGCGCATACTTACAAAATAGCAACCTGGAAAAATATGCACAAAGTCCTTGAAAAGAGGTGATTTCAACATGTAAATGGTACATATCTTGATATGGCTTTATATAAAATTACCTCTTTTATGTCTTCATTTAAGACTGTATGCACTTCTGTAGGTTTTATAAACTGTGATATATGAAACCTATTCAATTAATCCACGGTGATCAATGTCGTCAAGTCAAAGGCCAGAGAAGAACAGGTTTGATCATGGCCAATGATGTTGCAAAACCACTGTAATAGCTATGCCAAACCAAATAGCCAGAAAAAGCAATAATTGGAGTAACTATAACACCATTTTAAAACAAAAACATGCTATCTTTTAATCAGAGGTTTAGTCCCTCTGCTTTGTCCAGGGTTGTAAAATTTTTGCAGCCCCAATGGGATCAGCTGGCAGAGTGCCAGTCCCTGCCACCTCCACTTCCATATCGATAGATTCTCAATCTCAGCCAAAAGGCCAGAGCTCAGACTTGAGTTTAGCTAAAAGGTTGCGAGAAACAACCAGCCAATTGCTACTTTTATATACAGGCAATATGACATACCACCTAGACTAGTAGCAATGATATATTTGATGTAAGGTCTTTTCGTACAGTTAGCTTGTTGGGAGGGGAGGAGGCTGTTCTGTACGTAACTCACACTGCAGCTCTCACTTTTGCAGTCATGGAAAGCCCTATCCCCTTACTCATGCATATAAATAAAATCTTCACCAACTGAAAAACCCTCGTGCATGATCACTCCCTCTGTGTATATGTGTGTACACACACAAGATATCTATAACAATTCATTTACACTCAAATGATTGCCCTTGTAAAACACAATGAAGAGCAATCACAAAGATGTTACAGCCAATCACTTGCTGTGAATAAATAATTGTGCCTACAGCAGAGTGTCTAAATGTTCTATTTAGACAATTCCGGCCTGGTTTTAGTAAGATTTCACAAAAGGTTTGGTATATGAAATACTATTGTCCATTACAATGAATAGAAAATTACATGCAATTTGCAGAGAACTATTTGTCTTATTACAATACATAATTCTACGTTTCCTGAATCCTAATGAATTTTTCTCAGTAAGATTTTATAATCATAGGAGCTGTCAAAATAAATTAAAATTATCTTTTAATCCCTACACACACAGCCTTTAATATTATGAACACTACTAATGGAAACTAGTATGCTTAGGTATTAAGATTGATTATGAAGAGCACAATATTATAAAGCCATGCCTAATTAACATGCATTTTCATGTTCCTATTTTATAAAGTGAAGTATGCATGTACGCAACTTTATAAAATATTAGCAGAAGCATGAAAGAATGTGGATGCGCCCGTAGGCCTGTAAATTATGGAATTTTATAGTCTGCATGCATGAGTGTGTTCTGCCCCTTTGCAGGCCCACAGTGAAAGTACGTGCCATGAAACAATTTATAAGGGTCCACCTAGGCATGTAAATGATTAAAATATTGGCATTTACGCACATTCTTGCTGCCTAAAACTAGGTGATGTCTGCTAAACATACCCCCAACATGACACATGGTGTAAGAACCCAAGTGCTACAGGCTTAAATAAGCAAGTGTTGCGGAAATAGCCTTAAATTCCAGTTTTGTATAGGATGTCCAGGTAGCAATTGGGACATCCAGGTTGAGCTGTTCATGGTCCCCTAAAGATTTCACTAAGGGTTTTGCTGAATGCAAAGCCTTTTGTAAAATTCATATAGGGCCACCATCAAATGCACATGTATTTTTCATTTATTTATTTATTTTACTGTTTTTCTATACCACTTAATCAGGAAATCAAAGCAGTTTTACATGTAACAGGGAACTTTACACAGAACAGTACTTAGCATAAAATAACATAATTGTAATATCACTTTACATTTTTTAACTTATATACAGCTGTGATGGAGGTGTCTTGTTACTGTTAGGGGGGTATTGCTAGTCCTTAAAGTGTTTTTTGAATAAATGAGTTTTTAGCTTCTTGCGGAATTCTGAGAGGTCTGATATTATTCTTAGCTCTGTGGGGAGTAGGTTCCAGTGGTCTGGGGCATAAAATGAGAATGCTCTCTTCTGCATTTCCTGATTGTGCCGTGTTAACTCGGCTGGTAGAGCTTACGTACTTGCTAGCACTTGGGGGGGGGGACTGATAAGTCTCTGGCCTTGTAATGAAACAGAAACTATGGGCACACTTCAGTTCGGGAGTCTGAATAATCTCTCTGCAGTTTTGTTTACACATGTAAGTGCCAGAGTCAATTAGAGAACCAAGTGAAATACCTTTTTAAAAACATTTTTGAAGTGGTGTTAAATACCATAGAGGAAAACATCCATGAAGGCACATTCTGTAAATGTCGATGGGGAAATCTGCAAAAACATACATTCCCAGAGCAAGCTCCCTTTCAGGGCCAGCTTTAGCAAATTATGTGGTCTTCTAGACTAAGATTAATATGTTGTGTTAAAAACAAAACAATATCTCTATTTATTAGCTTATATTTTGACATAAAATATGTTAAAATTGTACATAGAAACATAATGGCAGAAAAAGACCACATGGCCTATCTAGTCTGCCCTTCCATATCAACCACTACAACAGTCCCCTTTTTTCCTTAAGAAATCCTCTGTATTTGTCCCATGTTTTTTTGAATTCAGATACTGTCCTCATCTCTACCATCTCCACTGGGAGACTATTCCACACATCTACCACTCTTTCCGTAAAGAAATATTTCTGCATATTACTCCTGAGTCTATCCCCTTTCACCCTCATCTTATGCCCCCCTCATAGCAGAGCTTGCTTTCAATCGAAAGAGGCTCTCCTCCTGTGCATTTATGCCATGGAGGTATTTAAATGTCTCAAGCATATCACCTCAATCCCGCCTTTCCTCTAAAGTATACATATTAAACTCCTTAAGTCTGTCCTCATATGCTTTATAACGAAAATCACTAACCATTTTAGTAGCAACCCTCTGCACCGACTCCAACCTGTTTATACTCTTTTGAAGGTGCGGTCTCCAGAATTGCACACTATACTCCAAATGAGGTCGCACCAGACTTATATAGAGGCATTATCACTTCCTTTCTTCTGCTAGCCATTCCTCTCCCTATGCACCCAAGACTCCTCCTAGCTTTCGTTGTTGCCTTTTCTACCTGTTTAGCTACTTTGAGATCATTAGACACAATCACTCCTAGGTCCCGCTCTTCTTTTGTGGACGGAAGTACTTCACCCTCTATATAATATTGTTCCCTTGGATTGCTGCAGCCCAAATGCATGACCTTGCATTTTTTAACATTAGATCTCAGCTGCCAAATTCTCGACCATTCTTCAAGCTTAGGTAGATCTTCCTCATGTTATCTATACCTTCCTGGGTGTCTACCCTATTGCAGATTTTGGTATCATCTGCAAAGAGGCAAACCTTACCTGACAGCTCTTCCGCAATATCACTAACAAAGATGTTAAAAAGAATCGGACAAAGGACAGATCCCTGCGGCACACCACTGGCAACCTCCTTCTCCTCAGAGTGAGTTCCATTTACCTGTATCCTTTAGTGCCTCCCACTTAACCAGTTTCTAACCCAAGCAGTAACTTTAGGGTCCATCCCTAGAGTGCTCAGTTTGTTTATAAGTTGCCTGTGTGAAACAGTGTCAAAGGCTTTACTGAAATCTAAATACACCACATCTAGGGCTCTCCCTCGGTCCAGCTCCCTGGTACATATAAAGAAATCTTTCTTGCTTTCTGAAAACTCTTTCAGAATCCAGTAACTATCTCAACCCTTTCAACCTTTGGGTGAAATAGGTTCAACTGTACTAGGGCCAGCATTGCTCTCTTTAAATCAGTACATCCTATGGCAATTCTATGTGTAAACTGCAGCATTTATACATGTAGGCAATCTATACGTAGAATCGCTGTGCAAGGCTTCTAAAATGACTTCCTTGGTGTACTGCTTAAGTAACCGCATTGGGAAAAAAAAGGGACTCAGGATAATTTTTATGCTGTACAGTAAGCAAAGACGAGCATCCAGGATGATATCAGACGGAAGGAGGAATCTATCTGGTCTAGAAGTTCAAGTATAATGCAGTTGCTGGATAATTCTTAATGTTGTTTGAATAAAAAGATATCACAGCCTACAAAGACTGCACAAATGGCATTAAAAAGGATGGCTGTTGTCTCTCTTGACGACATCATCATTGACCTATCACCATTTATTCCATATTTCTTTTTAATCTAGACTTTCTCCTCCTTTCCTTCTTTCTCTCAATCTGCCTCTCTCATGCCTGAAAACCTTGTTAGCTACAAATCTGTTCTTTTTTGTTTTCTCGCTAGCACCAAAATTGTTGGCATATTTCAAAAACACCAAACCATTTGCCTTTTTTCTCTTTTTAGCTTGCTTGACAGACATTAGATGGCTTTAATTTACTCTAGATCATCCCATATTTCAGAACCTTACTAAAATGGACTTCTCCTTACTATCCATTTTATGCACATGCTATAAAACCAAATGACTAACAATAGAGGATTCAGCTCCAAACTGCTATTTCTGTCATCACTTGAAGGCACAAGAACTCATCAAAAATGGCAGTTATTAAGAAATAGATCCTTAATTCAATCTCTTTCTCCAGTCTACAGAGTCTAAATGCCAGGTCAAAAGAGACTGTACTGTTAAGGATTTGACTTATGCTAACATGCTGCTGTTTGCTCTCCAGAGAAAGCTTCTGGCATTTTTTGTTTCCATTTTAACAGGGTTTCATGAGAAAATTTTAACATCTCAGCCAGCGGAGAAGTGAGTGCTAAGCACTGACAGCTCACTTTGCCTGAAATTTAGATCATGGGAATACAAGGCTTAATCAAGCATGAGTTACTATTCACAGCTACAAAATGTTTTTGTGCTCTGTTTATCTTTTCCAGACTGGTGATGAAAGCTTGAGGCACTACTGAACTTCAGCTGAATAGTGAAGTAGATGTGCACCGTGTGGGGGCGGCAGGTGAAGAGAACCACTGGAGAGGGCAAAAGAAATAAAAGCATGGTACAAACTGGTTTATTTCCATTGTTGTTTTTAATTGTTCCTTGTCTGCTAGAATAGCTGTACAAGATGTAGCGGCTCATTTTAAAGGGCAGTACAGTGCAGACATTCAGCTATCATATACAGACAGGAATGCAGTCAAAAATAACTTAATGAAAAATATGTTGGTAGGAGCTTAGCAGTAAGTTCGGTAACAGAGAGGGATTTTTTTTCTAGGTGCTGGATTAAAAAGGACTATTTCCCATTCTGTGTCTATGGAAACAAAAATCCTTATTAATTAAGGTTTACAGATCTGATTTGAAAACAGGACTCTGCCTTCCATTCCCATTGAATTTCTCTTCCGTCAGAAGTCATGACATTTTATGAGAATAGCTTTCTTGTCTTTTTAGGGCTGTTCTCATTTCATTTCAACAGCTCCAGAAATGTCTATTTATTATCGTAGTACAATCCTACCTTGCTCTTTGGGAAATCACCCATATCTTTGCACCTGTCATGAAAATGCAGTCAGGACATTGTTGAATGGTGGCATCTAGAACCTGCAGCCCTCTTCTACACTCCTGCGTCTGCCTGGCATTTCCTGACTGGATTGCTTTATGCCAACTGGGGTGCAGAGAGAGATTTAGTCAATCAGAAGCTGGAAGGGACAAAGATGTTAAAACTGCACAGGCTTTGGTGTTCAGTTACATATAGGGAGGAGGATAAGCAGAAATGCTGCCTACAGGTCTGTCCAATGAGGTCTGCTGTCCCCTATAAGAATCCCACAGGGCTGGAAAGCAGGAAATAAATAGACAGCTTAAGATGAAACTAGTTGCAGAGTTTTTGTTGCTGAAATCAGCTGAATGGCCTCTGATATACAACAGGAGTGCTGTTTGCTGAAGCCTATGAGCAGAAATAAAGCCCTGTTATAGGTGACAATTCTGAGAGCAGTAGGTGCTTGTGTCCTGCAAATAGTGAGAAAACGTCTTTCCTGCGTTCAGGGGGGAGTAATTTGTGCACAGTTTAGCTCTAATTATTTTGAATAGTTGCTTTGATGGAGCAGAGTGCAGAGCATAACTGGGCAGAGGTCCTTGGAAGCACAAGTTATCCTTTAGAGATAGGGAAAGAGGTTTGTGTCAGACCCTTATACAAGTTAGGGAGTCTAGATTTTTGCCAAGGACATCCATCACTATCCTAAAAATATAATTATTCATTAGTTTCTTACTTGAACCTGTTGATTTCAGCTAAACTCATGTTCTGTAATGTTTTCAATGTTTAACTCTTGAATCCAAGCCGGATCACCATACTCCATGGGTGGACGAGACATCACAGTTAAATTTGGTGCATGTTTCATTACTGCTTGTTGCCCTGAGGGCCTAGGGAAATTGTATTTGTTCATGCATGTATATTACATGCCCAGTTATTAGTGTAAATATATACCCTTGAGAGTTATACTAAGCTTGATAGCTTAAAGGTGTACTAGATGGTGCCAGTTTGTAAGCACTGTCAGGGTATTGGCTTCTGCCCTCAACATCCCTTTGGGTCCCAGGAAAGTCAGGAGGTCATTCCTAATATTTTCTTATACACAGGGGGTAGAGTCTAAAGGGGTCAGGGCTTCTACTGGAGGGAGGGGGTTATTTTTACTATTTTTGCCCTGAGTCAGAGCTATTGGGTGTGAACATTAGGGGTTACTAGCCCACTAGGGGCTTCAAATATCCCCAGGAGAGAGATCTGAGGAGGACCTAAATTGGCTTATATAAGCCTCAGATCTGGGGCTGGAATGAAGGCCTCCCTGTCAGAATGGAGAAGGAACATCTACTACTACTACTACTATTAATCATTTATATAGCGCAACAAGGCATACACAGCGCTGTATAGACATATATAAAGACAGTCCCTGCTTGTTAGAGCTTACAATCTAATTAAGACAGAAAAGATAAGAAAAGGATAAAAAGGAAGGGGGCGGACTAAGGAGACAGAAGAAAGACAAGGGAGCAATATCCAAAAGTAGCCTCAAAGAGGTGAGCTTCAGCATGGACTTGAAAAGGAAGAGAGACAAAGCCTTACATTCCTAAAGGGCTTTACAGGTCAAACAACGGTAAGGATTTGAGGGTTTTATTTTATTAAATTGCTAGCTCTCTGACTGGGAGCTCTTAAAAAGTTTTTTGTATATTTTTAAAGCAAAGTTACTTTCTTTTTGGTGCTTCAGTAGAAATATTTCCTATAGCAGAGTAGGTTTTTAACCTCTAGTAACCTTCTCAGCTTTAGGGAACTGCTGACACCTAATCAGGAATTAGTGGGCCTGATTACCTGAGAACAGCTGAGGCCTGCATAAAAGGCTCCAGAGCCCTGCCCTGTTGAGGCATTCCTAACAAGGGCTCTGCAGGTCAAACAACGGTAAGGATTTGAGGGTTTTATTTTTATTAAATTGCTAGCTCTCTGACTGGGAGCTCTTAAAAGGGTTTTTGTATATTTTTAAAGCAAAGTTACTTTCTTTTTGGTGCTTCAGTAGAAATATTTCCTTTAGCAGAGTAGGTTTTTAACCTCTAGTAACCTTCTCAGCTTTAGGGAACTGCTGACACCTAATCAGGGGTTAGTTCCCTCCCTACCCACCCTGACTCCCACCCACCTCTAGTAAGCAGTCTTGCTTTATAGGACACCTCCCCATCTAACAAAGCACAGGGACTTGGAACAGCACATTTTGAATATAATAAAATTGATTTAACTGCTTTTTCTCTGAAAGGACAGCTAGGAAACCAGCTGGTACTTTGGTAGATCTCTCTCTTTTGCTTTAACAGATACCTAAGCTCCACGAACAGAATAATGGCTGGGAAAAATCATATTGCTAAAGTGGTTACCCCCGTTACAGCTTCTGCCTCTGTCCAGACAGAGGTCCCAATGCCAGTTGAAGGACCGGTTCCATGTGCAGAGTGCCTGCATGCTGAAACTCTAAGGAAACAAGTGGAGGAACTCAGAGAGGAGGTGGCGAGGCTGAGGAACATTCAAGACAATGAGAAGTACATTGATGAGATGCTTCTTGCAGCAACCAAGCTCTCCAGCAGAGGAGAAGATGGGTGCCAACAGAATGACAAAGGTTGGACACACGTCACCAGGGCCTGCAGAATCACCAATCCAACTTCCCCAGCCCTTGAATTGAAGAACCATTATGCAGCCCTAGAAGTGGAGGAGGTGAAAGCATCCCTGGAAAGGGATGAACCAGAGCTCAAGTACCCCAACGTTGCAAAATCAGCGAACACAAGGAAGCGAAGGGTAGTGGTGGTTGGTGACTCTCTTCTGAGGGGTACTGAGGCGTCCATCTGCCGACCAGACTTGATGTCCAGAGAGATATGCTGTCTGCCTGGTGCCAAAATCCAAGATGTTGCAGAGAGTTTGCCGAGACTTATCAAGCCCACTGACTATTACCCAATGTTGCTAATCCATGTTGGAACAAATGATACCGCCAGTTATCCCGCGGAGCATATCAAAAGTGACTTCATGGCTCTGGGACAGAGGGTGAAGCAGTTAGGTGCGCAGGTGATGTTCTCTTCAGTCCTCCCTGTTGAGGGTAAAGGCCAAGGCAGAGAGGCTCGCATCCTGGAGATGAATGCATGGCTGCGTGGATGGTGTCATCGAGTGTGTTTTGGTTTGCTAGACCATGGGATGCTGTTCCAAGGGTTGCAGAGCAGAGATGGCATCCATCTGTCCAAGAAAGGTCAACGCGTCTTCGGTAGTAGACTGGCTAATCTACTGAAGAGGGCTTTAAACTAGGTTCGTTAGGGATGGGTGAAGAAAGCCCCCAGGTAGGTAATACATTAAATACCTTTATGGAAATGGGTAACAGGGGTAACATATGGAAAGCAGTGTGTATAGATGCCCATAGCATGGGAAATAAGATCCCTGAGGTTGAAGCTTTGGTGGGAATGGCTGACTTGGATTTAGTGGCAGTTACAGAAACATGGCTCACAGAAAACCATGATTGGGATGTAACTATACCTGGCTATACTTTAGTTAGAAAGGACAGGGTAGGAAGAAGGGGAGGAGGAGTGGCACTATATGTAAAAAATACTATTAAAGCTTTGAAATTACAGAGCTTAAAAGGGAGAGAGGAGGCATTGTGGGTTAAACTAGAAAGAGGAAAAGAGAAATCTATTTGCATAGGTGTGATATACAGACCTCCCTCACAAGAGGAAGGGGTGGACAGAGAGTTAATTGAAGACATACGCAGCATTGCTAAGAAAGGGGAAGTGCTACTGATAGGGGATTTCAATATGCCAGATGTTGATTGGCACATTCCTGCTGCAGTATCATCTAGAAGTAAAGAGATCCTGGATTCTCTACAGGGAGAACTAGTCAGGCAATTGGTAACAGACCCCACACGTGAGGGGCCATACTGGACTTGGTACTTACCAATGGTGAAAGTGTTTCTGATGTTGTAGTGGGAGATCATTTTGCATCCAGTGATCACCAGATGGTGTGGTTCAGTATTAGGACTAGGGCTGTTAGAATCCATTCAAAGGTGAGGCTCTTAGACTTTAGGAAGACTAACTTTGCCAAGATGGGCCAATACATCAGGGAGTCGTTAGCGGGATGGGAACAGCTGGGGGATGTAGAAAAACAGTGTGCAAAACTGAAAGGGGATATTTTAAGGGCAACCAACCTTTTTGTTAAAATGGTAAATAAAGGTAAAAGGAAAAGGAGACCACTATGGCTTTCGAAAGAAATAGCTGAAAAAGTGAAGAAAAAGAGGGAGGCCTTCATGAAATACAAGAGATCACAGAGAGAAGACAGGCATCTATATTTGGAAAAACTTAGAGAAGCTAGCAAAGTAGTCAGGAAAGCAAAGATTCAAAAAGAGGAGGAAATAGCCAATGCAATAAAATGGGGGGGATAAGACAATTTTCACATATGTTAGTGAGAAGAGGAAGGTCAGAAGTGGTATTGTCAGACTCAAGGGTGAAGGAGAAGAATATGTAGAAGCTGATGAGGATAAAGCGGAATTGCTTCACAAATATTTCTGTTCTGTGTTCACAGATGAAGAACCAGGAGCAGGACCTCAGAAAACACCCACAAACGGGAACAGAAGCGAGGGACAGCTTGAACAATTTTCAGAAGACTGTGTTCGTGAGAAACTAGCTCAACTTAAAGTAGAAAAAGCGATGGGACCGGATGGGATACAGCCTAGAATACTGAGGGAACTTGGGGACGTTCTAGCAGCTCCACTGACTGACCTTTTCAATGCCTCGTTGGAGTCGGGAGTGGTGCCAAAGGACTGGAGAGAGGCTCATTTGGTGCCTTTACACAAAAGCGGAAGTAAGGATGTGGTTGAAAACTACAGGCCAGTTAGTTTAACTTTGGTGGTGAGTAAATTATTGGAAAAGCTGCTGAAAGAGAAAATAGTGAGGTTTCAGGAGTCCAGTGGATTACAGGATCCGATGCAGCATGGATTCACCAGAGGCAGGTCTTGTCAGACAAATCTAATTGATTTCTTTGACTGGGTGACCAGGGAGTTGGACCGAGGGAGAGCCCTAGATGTGGTCTATTTGGATTTCAGTAAAGCCTTTGACACTGTTCCTCACAGGTGACTTATAAACAAACTGAGCACTCTAAGGATGGACCCTAAAGTTACTGCTTGGGTTAGTAATTGGATGAGTGGGAGGCGAGAAAGAGTACAGGTAAATGGAGCACACTCCAGGGATCTGTCCTTGGTCTGATTATTTTTAACATCTTTGTTAGTGATATAGTGGAAAGGCTGTCGGGTAAGGTTTGCCTCTTTGCGGATGATACCAAAATCTGCAATAGAGTAGACACCCAGGAAGGTGTAGATAACATGAGGAGGGATCTAGCTAAGCTTGAAGAATGGTCTAGAATTTGGTAGCTGGGATTTAATGTTAAAAAATGTAAGGTCATGCATTTGGGCTGCAGCAATCCAAGGGAGCAATATAGTATAGGGGGTGAAGTACTTTTGTCCACTAAAGAAGAGCGGGACCTAGGCATGGTTGTGTCTGATGATCTTAAAGTAGCTAAACAGGTAGAAAATGCGACGGCAAAAGCTAGAAGGATGCTTGGGTGCATATGGAGAGGAATGGCTAGCAGAAAAAAGGAGGTGACAGTGCCTCTGTATAAGTCTTTGGTGTGACCTCATTTGGAGTATGGTGTGCAATTCTGGAGACCGCACCTTCAAAAGGATGTGAACAGATTGGAGTCGGTGCAGAGGGTGGCTACTAAGATGATTAGTGGTCTTCATTATAAAGCATATGAGGACAGACTTAGGGATCTTAACATGTACACCTTAGAGGAAAGGTAGGATAGAGGTGATATGATTGAGATGTTTAAATACCTCCATGGCATAAATGTTCAGGGAGAGAGCCTCTTTCAATTGAAAGCAAGTTCTGTTACGAGGGGGCCATGGGATGAGGGTGAAGGGGGATAGATTCAGGAATAATATGCGGAAATATTTCTTTATGGAAAGAGTGGTGGATCCATGGAATAGTCTCCCAGTGGCGGTGGTAGAGATGAGGACAGTAACTGAATTCAAAAAAGCATGGGACAAACACAGAGGATCTCTAAAGGTAAAAAGGGGACTGTTGTAGTTGTTGATATGGAAGGACAGACTAGATAGGCCATGTGGTCTTTTTCTGTCGTCATGTTTCTATTTTCTATGTTACATACAGATTCAAGGAGTTTGTTCCAGGCATAAGGAGCAGCAAGGTGAAAGGATCGAAGTCTGAAGTTGGCAGTGGAAGAAAAGGGCAAAGAGAGAAGCAAATTAGGAGAAGAGCGGAGTTGATGAGGAGGGGTGTAGAGAGAGAGGAGAGGTAGTGAGGAGCAAAAGAATGAATGCACTTATAGGTTGGAAAGAAAAGCTTGAATTAGATACTGTAAATTTCAGCTGCTGCCCCGCAAAAGGACTAACGTTTCTGTAAAGATTTTCACCTGTTGTCACAACCAAGAATGTGTGAAGTTCCCAGTAGTGGCAAAACACAAAAAATTACTTGCATGAGTACATGAGGCCCCATTAGAAATGAATATAAAATAATAAAACACACTCCTGGGTTGTTGCAAATGAAGGCTCATGATACCAGATCTCATCTCTGATTCAGAATGAACAAGAATCTCACAAGGAAGAGGGGGAAACTGCTAGGTCAAAGAAAATATTTTTCATGTCTTTGAATTTTGAAACTGAAAAATGTGGCTCTTGCGGAAGCATCACGCTACAAGAGGAGGAAAAGTCCACAAAACTTTACTCACACTATTAAATATAAAAAAAGAAAAGTGAGATGAACTAAATTTAACATGTGTAGGTTGGCATCAACCAAGCTCACCATAGCTCAGCGTTTCAGGCTAGTGATCATTGCCATCACTAGCCTGAAACGCTGAACAAAGGTCATCATTTGCCAGCAAACTGCACATTCAGTGTCATCATAACTGAAAAGTGTTTCATGTGTGACATGCTCTTCAAAATGAGGTTTAGATTTGGAAGTGTGGGTCACACATGAAACATTTTTGAGTTATGACGACACTGGGTGTGATATTTGTTGGCAAATGTTAACTTTTGTTGTGACAATCACCAGCCTGAAGTTGATACCAATCCACACCTTTTTTTTTAAATCTGTAAACATATAGTTCATCTCACTTTTTTTTTTTAATGACAACACAAACATACATACACCCACATACATATATAGTGGAGCTGGAAAGAAAAAATTCAAATCTCACTGATGCTCCTTGTGGCCTTGGGCAAGTCACTTAACTTTTCTTTGCCTTAAGTACAAACTTAGATTGTAAACCCTCCAAAGAGAGGGAAACAGCTGCTCCATGTACATTAAAATGGCTGCATATTGTCACGCCCTCACCACCCGCCTCTATCCTAGAGGGGTGTGGTATCGGAGGAACTTCTCTCGATTGGCTTGGGCAAACTAACTTTCCCCAGGCGTATCTTGGGATATGCAGTTTGCCTTCAAAAATGGCTTCAAGAAGTTGTAGTCATGGTCCGGAGGTAAGGCAAAGTGACAGAATTTTATTTCTTACGCAAAAGTTCAAGTACCTTGTACACAGGACTCCTTCTTATGCAGGATTATTGGTAATACAGCACTAGAACAGCATAACTGCTTCACAAGCTTCAAACACACACAGCTGCTTCAAACGTTTCGCAGCCCTGAAAAACAGCACTTCTTTAGCAAGGGTAAAAATGCCTCTTTTTAGCCTTGCCTTGTAAAACAATTAATGGCAACAATAAAACTTAGTCCCACTGGAACAAAAGCTTCTTCTTAACTCCCTTCCCGGATTAAGTTTAAACCAAAATATGGGAGACACGGGTAGCAAATATTCACCAAGCTTTTTAGCTTCCCTGCAAGTTTTCCTGGCTGCGTCACAAACCTCCGGGTGCTAGCAAAAGTATCCCCGGCCTCCTGTCGGTTCTCTGGGTCTTGTTATTTCCAGCTTTAGGAGACCTTCTCAGAAAGTGTTAGCCCTCAGCATAACGGTTCAACGCACTTGGCTTGGCATAAAGTACAGTCCATAGGAATATCCATAGCCCTCAAGTCATCTTCAGCAGTATCGATTTGCATATCTTCAATTGTTGGAGCAGTGTGCTGTTCTGAGTTCTCAAAGCAGTGCTCTGTAAACAGCTCCCCCTTGGGTCCTAGAGTCACTCCTGTTCCCAGATCTACCCGAGACAGCCGGTCAGTACCTTCAGCCTTCGGCCCATCTCCTCGGCTGTGTTCCCTGTGGTTCAGCTCCTCCCAGGGCTCTCCTCTATGGCTCCGCTGCGTCTCCAGCTTCTCTTGACTCTCCTGAGCCTCTTGTTTCTCCAGCTCCCCTTGTTTCTCGAGCCTCCCCTCTCTTTGCCTTAGCAGGGGTTTATATTTTCACCTCCAGGGTTCCAGCCCCTCCTCCTCCCTTCCAGCCCTTCCCAGGTGGTGATAATCTCTTCTCATGCCTGCAGGGACCTCATAGGAGTCTGGGTGTGGCACCCTGGGCTTTCTCTCTCTCTTCTTTCTCTCCCTTCGCGGGGCCTGAGATCCAGGCCAGGCAGGGATTTCATGGGTATCAGTGTATGCAGGATTCAGGTTACCCTTGAAATACACAACTGGGCTCCCCCCTAAGTCCAATTCCATGTCCTTTTCTATTCTCATGGGTTCAAGACGGGCGTCTCTGTCACAATATTCATTACTTCATGCTTTTGCCATTTTTTGCTTCGGTTGTATTTCACAGTTGAGGGCTTAGGTATCATTCCCTTTCCTGATCATAGTATTGCTCAGGTGTAACACAAAACAATGTTGTTTCAGCAAAGTGACCTCAGTCTTTCTTTCTGTGCCAACAACCGCTACTCTATAGTTTCTTAAAACTCGATATACTGCCTCTCAATAACATATTGAAATGGTTTACAAGTAAAAGAAAAAAAAAGAAAGGAACTAGAAAATTAATAAGATAGTTAGATAACACTCACACTACAGAAAAGTAGGATAAGACTGTGGATAGGGTTGAGGGAGGAGTCAGTAGATTGTAATCATCCTGGAAGGTAGGGTGGGAGATTGTAGGCTTTTTGAAACAGATGAGTTTTAAGTATCTTGAACTGATTAAAGGAGGGCTCCGGAGAGAGCTCCAGCAACTGGGTCCAAGAAAATAGAAAGTGGAATGATAAGTGGATACAAGCCTTGCCAATGATGCTGCAGGAAGATGAAGATAATTTGTGTGAATAATGTGAAGGACATGTTGGGCGGCATGGGGAATAATGCAGGTGGCAAGATAGTGGGGAATGCCTGTGTGTAGGGTCTTGTGAACCAAAGTGAGAATTTTGAACTGTATACGAGAAGAAATTGGTAGCCAACAATACTGAATAAGTAGGAGCGTGACATGTTTATGTTTGTATTTATTTGAAATACCGCAGATCTGTGATCAAAATAAAATCATTAAAAGAACTGCAGTATTTATGACAGGAAAGGAAAAGAAGAAAGACCTATAACAGGACATGAATTAATAAACATATATAAGGGAGAATAAAGGGGGAGGGGACCAGGTAAGGAAGGAGGTGTTAACAAGCATAGGAGGACTACACTATTCTAACTGGGAGCACCACCTACTCAGGAGATAAAGTTATTACAAAGGCCATCTCAGATAGGTCTTTAAAGCCTTTTTGAACTTTTTCAGGTTCAGTTCTATGTGCAGTGTGGTAGGCAATGAATTCCACAAAGCCAGTGCTGCAGCAGAAAAGGTGGATTTTCGGGTCATTAGGAGAGAGATGGTATATGCAAACGAAACTCATGAAGGGAACGAAGTACCCTGGCATGGACATAAAGAGTGATCAAAGTAGATAGATATTCTGGGGCCAGATCATGAATAGCCTTAAATGCAAAGGTTAGAATCCTATACAAGACTAGGGACGCAACAGGAAGCCAGTGATATTCCATAAGGAGCGGTGTAACATAGTCAATCTGGGTGGTGTGGGGAAGTAGTCTGGGGAAGTAGTCTTATGGAAGTATGATGGATAGTCTGCAATTGTTTTAGCTCATAGTTTGGAAGTCCAGTAAAGATAAAGTTACTATTGTAACTACTGTCAAGTTGTGATCTGATGAATGAAATGAGCAATGTTTTCAATGAAGCCGGTGAAAGGAAAGGTCTAAGTGCTCTAATCTGATGAAGAGAAAGAGTTAGGATTCTACGTATGTGCATATGACCTTTTATGAGAAACTGGTCATTGCTTTTCAGCACTGTGCCTGGCATTTCCTTCCAACACTTGCTCTGCAGTAGTAAGTTTGACAGTCACACTCAGATCCTACTGTTGAAACACATTGCCTCGGGGCAATGGAACCAATTTTGTGAGGCACACTTTCTCTAATGTTCCAAGTCACTGATCTAACAACTTTCCTCACAATTCCACACAGAAAAATTAGCCAAGTTGGATAAAGAATGAATTCTATGACAATTCTCTACAATACCAATAGTTTTTATTGATCAGCTAGTGAGGCGGCTGAGCAGAGCCAGGCACAGTTTTCCTAAGATTTAGAAAAACTAATTAAAAATGTGTTGTGAATGATGGCCTGCAAAACATCAATACTTTTAAAGAGCACTAATTTGATAATAATTATGTCATTGGATAAAGAGATTGGATGTGCTGGCTGGTTGCCCGCATTGCTACTACAGCTTGGAATATGTGTTAGGAATGAAGCAAACACAGCACTGTCACTGCTAACTGACAGCGAGAGCATGAATATTATTATCGCTGTGATGATTTAATATCTGCAAGTTCCATCAATGAACACTGTGCAGTACAAAGACTGGGAAAATAGCTTACAGCGTTATCACAACAAAACATTTTCAAATATTGAGTGTGACAGAGTAAAGCAGAGATAGTAAATCAGTAGGCTAAACACATTCCGCTGAGCTTGCGGGCACCAGAAAATTAATCTAATGCCAGCATTTTCTCTATACCTTTCTGATGGTTCTCTTAAGTGATGCTTCTGTTCGTTGATATACTGTATACTAGATAAAAAAAGCACATTTTAGATAGAATGTGGAGACTGGAATTGAGACATTGAGGTTAGGATGTACTCAGTTCCAATGGTATTTTAGAAACAGCTCTGGCGAATCGAGCTGTTTCTAAACAAGCAAGGTACTGGTATCGCTGCTATAGTCCCGTTGCTGTAATTCTCCCATGCCAAGTTAGCCCAGTCCACAACCGACATATAAGGTGACGTTAGTGGATTCCACCCCTTTAAAAATCATAACTAAGCAGCATTTCAGTTTGAAACGAACTCCGTTACTTTAATTTGATGCTGTGTTTTTGTTTTCTGTCTCTTTTTACCTGCTGTTGTGTCTGCCAGGTTCTAGTATCACTGCCATAGTCCTGTTGCTGTACTTGTCCCCTGCCGATATAGCCCCACCCACCAGACCGTAATGTAAGATGATGTCAGTGGATTTCACCTCTTCAAAAATCATCATTTTATGCCATGGTGATGTGCGCTGAAGATGCACACCCAAGGAGCCAGTCCCTCTCTCCTTGGGGAGACTCCCTTATTTGTGTTGACATTGTTCTCTGCGGTCTTCATTCCAGTTCATTGGTCAGTTCGTTGCCTGGTCTCCAGAAATCCTGCTTCTCATCGTTTTGGTGAGTTACTTAATGTATTGTTTCCCTACCTCAGTCTCCCCCAGTTCTCATTTTAATGCTGCTGTTTCTTCACCGTTGCCCCTGACCATTCGAGTTGCTATCTTAAATTATAGATCTCTAAAGTCCAAGTGTATTCTCATTCTGCATCTTATTTCTGTTCACAACTTAGTCTCTGTCTTACAGAAACATGGCTGCATGAAGGGGAGGAACTGTATCTCACTCACTTCCTACCTCTGGATTTTTCCGCATTCTCTACCCCCTCCTCCCTCATCAGGGTGGTGGAATGGCAATTATTCATAGGAATACTATGAATCAGATCTAGCAATGGATCATCTGCATTACTCAGAGCTTCATCTGATGGAGCATGATACAACTCTTTCTTTTGCTTTATTTATTTATTTATTTAAACATATTTCTATACCGTCTTATCCTGCAATCAAGGCGGTCTGAACAGCAAACAATCAATAAGATACAGGGTATAGTGTGTACATGCAGTGAGTAGTGTATGCGTGTGAGGCTTTATTGTATCCCTTCTCCTACGACTCCCATTTGGGATTCACTCCAGTCATCTTTAAATTAACTTATTTCCTGTTCACATCTCCTGCTACTAGGAGACTTCAATATTTACTATGATTCACCTTGTAGATCCCCAGTACTTTCCTTCTGGACTAGAACCTTCTTCAGTATGTCTCTCTTCCTATCTATGTTGCAGGACACACTCTAGATCTTTAATCACTACATGTGACTCCTTTCTTCGGCCTTCAAATCCTGTCTCCAAAACTATACCCTGGTTAAACCACTTCCTTATTCTCTGAGTTATCTCTTTCTATCCCTTCACTTTCACCCCTGCCTACCATTGACAATGTTGCTGTTGGTCTTTATCTGCCGTCATTTACTATGTTACTATGTTCAGAGACGTAGATCTACATCTAACATTCTTGCAGTATCCTTCTGTTAATAATCTTTTTTTCTGCTGAGCTTTATGATCTCCCACTATCCATCCAGACTGATCTCTCACATTCCAATCTAACTAATACACTTGATTTTCTCACCACAGAAAAAAACTATCACTAGCGACCAAGGTGGAGCCTTCCTTGGTATCATTCTAGACCTTCACTTGCTCAAACATCAAACTCGATAAGCTGAGAGACAATGGCGCAGATTTAAGATGCATGCACTCCTTGTGGCATTCAAGGAAGCTGTATATTGTTACGTTATGCTCAGTTACATCTAGGAGAAAGTCTGCTGTTAGTCTCCCACCTGCAGGTTTGGTGGAACCCTCTGGTAATGAACCAGGAGAAAGAGACAAAGTTCTGTGGTGATTATATTAGGTTTATTTTGGATAGAAAAATAGGAGATATACAGACTAGACTAGAATAATGAGGTATAAGTTGTAGCAGCACTATGATTACATAGTAGCAGTAATTCAATGATTAGCATCCAGAGGTCAAAGAGTTACTCTGCGTTTAGGAAAAATATAGAAAAGAGCTATCTGATTAATTCCCACTCCCAGGTGGATAAATGCAGCTGGGGTCCAAAGCAGTCTTCGGAACAGCATGGAGTCCAAAGGAGATAGCTAGGCAAGCTATGCAGGCTACAGTCATAGGAGGTGAGTCACATGAGAGTACAGAACCTTACAGGTATCTGTGGGAGTCTTAGAGTATCTCACAAGGTTAGTGAAACAGCCTTGGTAAGGCACAGCGTGTCTTTGTGCTTATGGAAACAGTAAGGAAAGAAATGGCAAAATGGCCCAGAGTTCTACTGTGCATACTGTATTATTCTTTGTGATGAGACCTTGTTACATTTTTGTGATCGGTTGTTATGAGATACTGCAAGGTGTCTCAGCAAATCAGGAGGTAGTCATCATGCGGTCATCTTGTAGACAAAAGGTCCATGGTGAGAGACGAAATGCAGAAGACGAAGGTATGCAGTCTCATACATTGTTGCAAAATGTCCAAGGCCAGTAGAACAGTCTGTAGATGAGAAAGGCCTAAGAAGCAGGTTCTCTTGCAAGTAGGAATGTCCAGGAACAATAGTCTTCTGTATGCACACATACAAACACTTGGCAGGCAGTTGCTTGGAGGTCAGCAGGTCTGAGGCTTGGAACAGCAGACGTTTCTGTAGCAGGAATTCATTTTGTTTGGTTCAGGCCTTTGGTTTAGATCAGACCACAGGTACTAAGTCCCACAAAGATCATGCTTTCTATCGCATGAACATAATTTCAGCAAAACTGGATTATTTTTCTTCTCAACTTAATAAAGATTCCCACTGCCCAAAAACTGTGTTCTCTAGAGTCTCTCTATTGTCTTCAACACTTACTGCATCCTCTAGCTACCAGAGGGGGCCATCTTCTAATACATCTGCTACTTATTTTCATGCCAAAATTTTTGATTTAAGATCATGCCTACCCACACTACCACCTTTCTCTCCTTTTTCAGCTTCGACAGCATCATCTGCTCTTCCTATTCATCCTTGGTCTACTTTCACCCCTGTCACAGATTTTTCTTTAGGCAAATTGTTAGTTTCATCCATTAAACTACAACTCACTTGGATCCTGGTCCATCATCATGGCTAGCAGGACAAATGTTGGGTTTGATTCCTTTTACTTGCAATATCACTAATCACAGTCTCCATTCCAGATTCGTGGAAAAGAACACCTGTCCAACCCCTTCTCAAAAAGTCCAACCTAGATCCTCTGCCTTCATCCAATTACTCCAAAGTGAACTCCAAATACTTCGAAACTGGGTCAAAATGAATTCAGAAGTACCTTAAAAGCCCAGCAAATAGCAAACCACATAAAACTTTTTTTGTCGGATTGACCAGCACAGTACACAGGATCAATGCCCGTTACCGCAGCAGTCCTTCCTTTTTAATCATTTATAAGACAATTTAAAACAGCTCCTGTTAGTAAAAGCTGGTACTTAGCTTTGTGAAATTAGGCTGTGAAAATAGGTGGGCAATGAAAGTTCAGTGCCTGATTCAGCAGGTCATGTGACGTGCCACGTTTCGGGGGTACACTCATCCACCCCCTGCTTCAGGTCAGACCTCCGAATTGAAGTGAGAAGCATCAGCCATAAACACCCAGCTATAAAAGTGGTTTATATATCCAACCGCCATTATGGATCACGGGAAGGGACACGCCCCCCCTATTGTGATAGGCCCAGGAGTAACCAATCCTGTCAAAGAAGTGAAGCCACCAAACAGGTTCCACCTCTGAACATGGAGGGTTAATAGATGATTAGTTAACCATAGTATTAAGAGGAAAAGGCACATCAGCATATAGATATGGAGTTCAACGAATAGTGTGCCAATCATTCTGTTGATTGAGACTGTCTGGAACAACCGAATGTAAACGGAATATCCATTGTTGCTCTAAGTTCTGTAAACGCTGGATCTGATCGCCACCACAGGGATCCAAGGGGACATGGTCCAAAACTCGCCAGTGCAGGTCCCCAAACACATGAGAATGTTCAAGGCAATGCTCAACCAGGGGAGCTGATAATGTTAGGGTGCGTACCCGAGAAGCGTGTTCTGTCAGGCGATGCTTCAAGGATCGTGAAGTCCGGCCAACATATGGTAACTGGCACGGGCAAACGATCAAATAGACCACATGATCCGTGTTGCAATCAGTGTGCCACCGAGTATGATAAGATCTATGGGTACGTGCGTCCTTCCAGAGAGCGCCCTGCAGTGTACCCAGACAAAAAATACTTGACTGGCATGAAAAATGACCCGCCTGGTCGTGACATCTGGGAGGAAGGTCGAGAGGAGACTTGGTCCTGACCAAGAGATCCCGTAAGTTGGACCTTCGGGAGTAGGCAATTTGAAGTGGCTTTTGAAAGCAAGAATGAATCATTAAAGTGGGCCAAAATTGATGTATAAGGCGAGTCACTGCCGACGTCCCCTGCATATAAGGGAAAACCCCTGTGATCTTGTCCTCAGGGGGCGTAGCAGCCCTAGGAGTCAACAGCCACTCCCGATGTGTGTTATATGCCCGCTTATAGGCTAAACGAACTACTTTGGCAGGATATCCCCGAGAAAGGAGACGAGTGGTTAAATCTCTAGCATGAAACTTAAATTGTGATAACTCAGAGCAATTCCTACGGAGTCTCAAAAACTGGCCATAAGGAAGACCCCGTTTTAGAGCCGGGGGATGATAGCTGTCAAAGCGTAGTAACGTATTGCGTTGAACAGGTTTTCTGTAGAGAGACGTCATAAGGCCAGTAGGGCAACATTCTATCACTATGTCCAAAAACTGGATCTTATGGGTCTCCACTTGAGAAGTGAATTTTTTGTCTGGGTACACTGCAGGGCGCTCTCTGGAAGGACGCACGTACCCATAGATCTTATCATACTCGGTGGCACACTGATTGCAACACGGATCATGTGGTCTATTTGATCGTTTGCCCGTGCCAGTTACCATATGTTGGCCGGACTTCACGATCCTTGAAGCATCGCCTGACAGAACACGCTTCTCGGGTACGCACCCTAACATTATCAGCTCCCCTGGTTGAGCATTGCCTTGAACATTCTCATGTGTTTGGGGACCTGCACTGGCGAGTTTTGGACCATGTCCCCTTGGATCCCTGTGGTGGCGATCGGATCCAGCGTTTACAGAACTTAGAGCAACAATGAATATTCCGTTTACATTCGGTTGTTCCAGACGGTCTCAATCAACAGATTGATTGGCACACTATTCGTTGAACTCCATATCTATATGCTGATGTGCCTTTTCCTCTTAATACTATGGTTAACTAATCATCTATTAACCCTCCATGTTCAGAGGTGGAACCTGTTTGGTGGCTTCACTTCTTTGACAGGATTGGTTACTCCTGGGCCTATCACAATAGGGGGGGCGTGTCCCTTCCCGTGATCCATAATGGCGGTTGGATATATAAACCACTTTTATAGCTGGGTGTTTATGGCTGATGCTTCTCACTTCAATTCGGAGGTCTGACCTGAAGCAGGGGGTGGATGAGTGTACCCCCGAAACGTGGCACGTCACATGACCTGCTGAATCAGGCACTGAACTTTCATTGCCCACCTATTTTCACAGCCTAATTTCACAAAGCTAAGTACCAGCTTTTACTAACAGGAGCTGTTTTAAATTGTCTTATAAATGATTAAAAAGGAAGGACCGCTGCGGTAACGGGCATTGATCCTGTGTACTGTGCTGGTCAATCCGACAAAAAAATTTTTATGTGGTTTGCTATTTGCTGGGCTTTTAAGGTTCACCCAATTACTGGCATGTTTCTAATCCTCAGTTCATCTGAAAACTTGCCAAGCATTGGGTTTTCGCCCAACTGTCTAACCATATTGAGCATATCCATTTATTTAATTTGCACCAATCAGGTTTACACTCCTACCATAATACTGAGACCATCATTATATCTTTCCTTAATGACATTCACAGTGCTCTGAACAGAGGGGAAATTGCACTAGTAGTTTCTCTGGATCTTTCCTACATTTTTGATCTGGTAAATCATGATATTTTCTCGCTCGTCTTTTTCAAAGTGGTCTTCGTGATAATGTACATTTTTTTGGTTCCAATCTTTTTTTTGTCAGATCACACATTTCAGGTTATCACAGGTTCTTCTACTACTTCTGACTTTTGCCTATCTTATGGTGTTCCACAAGGCTCTGTTCTAGCCCATTTTCATTCAAGATACAGGAATCTCTCCCTTCCTTTATGCAGATGATATTCTTGTCACTTGTACTGACCTCATCAGCCCAGATCTGTCCTCTATCAACTCTTGCCTTACTAAGGTTGCCCACTGACTGCATACCAATTGTCTACAACTTAACACTCAGAAGACCACTGAAACTCGGCTTATTGGATCTCCTTCCTTCCCTACTATTACTCCCATTTTAAATGGTTCTCCTATTACCCTTGCCAATGCCTTCAAATATTAGGTGTTATTCTTGATAGTGAGTTTTCCTTTTCCCAATAAATCAATGCTGTAGTCAAGTTTTCCTTTAGTACCCTACAGCATTTCTGGGCAATTGTCTATATCTTGACTCTTCTGTACAAACCAGTCATCTTGAGTCTTGTAATATCATAGTTTGATTATTGTAATACTATCTATTCTGATTTACCTTATGAGTTAAAATATATTCAATCAATTCAAAACACTGATATCCATATTTTGTCTAATGCCCAGAAGTATGATCATGTCAAATCACTTTTGGTTTATCATAATTGGCTTCCTATATCAGCCCATATTCAGTTCAAGATTCTCACTCTTAAATTTAAGGCACTTTACAATGAGGCTCCCGATTATCTCTCTTCTCTCATCACCTTGTATATATCAGCTCATGTGCTTCGCTCTGTCTATGGCAAAGCAAGATTTGAATCCATAAGACACTCAGCATTTTTCTTTGTCACCTCTATTCTTTGGAACAGTCTAAGTTTGCATCTCCGTCTAATAACTTACAAATATTTCAAATCTAAACTTAAAACTTTCTTCTCTGAATGTTCTTTTGGAGTTACAACCTGATTCTAACTGGCAGACTGTGATACCTCACTTGGAAGCCCCCCTCTCTATTTTCTCCTGTGCTTTACTGTTATTAATTGGAGTTCCCTCTTTTCTTTTACTTTTTTTCTGGTTTACTTCTCTCTTTTAATTTGCCCGTTCTTTTAACTTTTAATTTTAATTATTATTTGTAAACTGCTTTGTATGCTTGAAAGGTAGTTTACCAAATTTTAATAAACCATAAGCCATATAGAAAGAAGTATAAGAATGCACGGTTTGACAATCATGTGCAATAGAAGGTGCCATTTTACAAATTTGCACATGAGAAAATCAGAGCTCACTTGGATGAAAGGAAGGTGATTAGCGGTGTGTCCCAGGGTTCGGTCCTGGGACCGGTACTGTTCAATGTATTTGTGAATAATATTGCTGAAAGGGGAAACACAAGGAGCAAGAGTGACGATGACACAGATGCTTATTCCAGAGATTTTTATTGAAGTTCCCCAACGCGTTTCGGCGGAACGCCTTCCTCAGGGGGGTAACATAACTGACAAATATGATATAAATACATATATTAGAACATATTAAAAACATGTGAAACTTAAAATAAACAATAAAACTAATCAAGCTGCACGGGCATAGGTAAAAAACAAAACAATCAAAACTTAAAACAATAGATAATTAAATAGTAAGAACAATAAAAAAAAATAAATAATAATTTCATACTAAAACAATAAATAATGTTGTGCATAGGAGCATCCTATGGTACAACTGTATGCATAAACTCAAATGTAGAAAACCATAAAAAACACTACAAACAGACACAGGGCAGAAAACAACTAAGAAAGAGACCAAATGACAGACAGTACTCACTGATATATTATAAGAAGAATGTCCGTATGTTAAAATATGACGGGCGATCAACGTTGAGCCAACGGTGAAGGAGCCATGTATACAGACAGCAATGAGCTATAACAGAATAACATCATGAGATTAAAACACAATGTGAGGCATTTAGTCTAAAAAAAGAGTCATCATATTATCATACTTATAGAAAGAATAAAACTGGCACAATGATCATGTTCACATAAAACCTACCAAAAACAAAGAACAACATCATATATAAAAACAAATGTTATAATAATACTAAACGGACTACAGATCCAAGGGGCAGAGAGAGTTGAACAATATACTTACTTAAAACAGAATATCTCCTAAATAATGACGTGTTTTCTAAACAAAACCGTAGTGACAAGCACACTGTAAAAGCATAAATAATGTAAGTTAGAAAACTTACGTAACAACATCATTTAATAATAGAATCAGAATGCTGTCCTTTAGCAAATACACTCGCATCTCTAAAATAAAGCTATATTAAAAAATAAGACTGTATTTAAAAAATAGCCAAATTATAAAACATCATATACTTTTCTTTGAGTTCACGCTTGCCAGTTGTTCAAACATCGTGAGGCTTCGCTTGTCTATGCTGCTTTACTTTTCTGTAATCTGATATTACTTCAAACCACGCCCCCTAAGTTTTGGCGCGTTTTTTCAGCGTCTAAATACATCGGCGTCTTCACCAAATCACTCTTTGTTTTAGAGGTAATGCTGCTTGCAGGATATCAGGTCAGTTCGCGGGTCTCTACTTCCTTTAAATAGTATTTCCAAGTGATAGTTACATTCCCTCGAGTACACTGACTCTCCAAATTCTGATTTGCAACACATCATTGGACAATTTGCTCGTTTATCTGACGTTCAGATATCTGGCTGTCTATACATGTTTAGAAATATGACTTTGTTTTACACATCTCTCTGGATACATCGTTCGTTGTAGGATTCTTTCCCTCAAATGTAGCACTATTCAGTAGTATCCTTCTAAGTACATGTAATATACTATTACCGCCGGTAACTTTCTCTTATTCCATTATCCCAGTTACGGGAGCATGCTCTTTTATATTATATATTAATATATTTATAGTTTTATTGTAAATTACCACCTAGAGTAGAGCACGGCTATGCCGTTAGTCCAATATGCATCAGTGAGGTTGTCAGACACCGTGGGGTTCCAATGTTGCTTGTGGTCCTCTTCACTCTTTTGTATTTTGATGTTGAAAAAACACCCCCCTTTTTTGGCGCGTTCCCATAGTTTGGCTTCTCGTCATGATTTGTATCAGAGCCAGTGTATCTTTGTATGAGACTGCTATTGGGCATTCTGAGCAATTTTTGTGTTTTCTGCTCAACGATATTTCTAGACGGTGCACTTTATTTCTGAATTAGTTTTGTTTGCTTCAGTAGAAGGCGTATGAATAAGCCTCTTTTATATACAAGTTTGGATGCCATTTTTATATAGCATTTTTATACGACGTTCCTATAGTGCTTTAATTTTCTCTAAGTATATGATGTTTTATAATTTGGCTATTTTTTAAATACAGTCTTATTTTTTAATATAGCTTTATTTTAGAGATGCGAGTGTATTTGCTAAAGGACAGCATTCTGATTCTATTATTAAATGATGTTGTTACGTAAGTTTTCTAACTTACATTATTTATGCTTTTACAGTGTGCTTGTCACTACGGTTTTGTTTAGAAAACACGTCATTATTTAGGAGATATTATGTTTTAAGTAAGTATATTGTTCAACTCTCTCTGCCCCTTGGATCTGTAGTCCGTTTAGTATTATTATAACATTTGTTTTTATATATGATGTTGTTCTTTGTTTTTGGTAGGTTTTATGTGAACATGATCATTGTGCCAGTTTATTCTTTCTATAAGTATGATAATATGGTGACTCTTTTTTTAGACTAAATGCCTCACATTGTGTTTTAATCTCATGATGTTATTCTGTTATAGCTCATTGCTGTCTGTATACATGGCTCCTTCACCGTTGGCTCAACGGTGATCGCCCGTCATATTTTAACATACGGACATTCTTCTTATAATATATCAGTGAGTACTGTCTGTCATTTGGTCTCTTTTTTAGTTGTTTTCTGC
Organism: Ichthyophis bannanicus; assembly: GCA_033557465.1. Taxonomy (NCBI): domain Eukaryota; kingdom Metazoa; phylum Chordata; class Amphibia; order Gymnophiona; family Ichthyophiidae; genus Ichthyophis; species Ichthyophis bannanicus. The sequence continues at coordinate 70,532,216 of CM066050.1, read as the reverse complement.
CCTGCGTCTGTTTGTAGTGTTTGAAAGCATGTATATTGGTACAGGGTACCGTACACTATTAGACTGACTAGAACTGAGAAAGAGTTAATTCTGTTCAGAACTTTGCTTAGAAATAAAACTTCATATATTTGCTTACTAAGTGAAGGTTTACATGTCCTGAAATAAAGAAAGGGCAGGTTGTACTCCAGCCTCTCTGTCTCAGGGATACCAGATAGCAGTCTCAGGGTCAGTAGCTAAAAGTACTCAGGGTTAGTAGATATCAAGTTGTCAACAGTAAACAATTATGCCAATTAGGTCAATTATGTCTTGGAATCCTGTATGTCTCCTCCTAATGACCTATGTAACAGTAAACAGTTATGTCTTGGACTCCATGTATGTCTCCACACACTCACCCACATTCAATAAAGTTGACCTACGATATGATAAATACGTCATCTTTGACGTATAATGATAAAGTGAAATTATGCTGTACCATCCAAAAGAATCCTATAAATAAAGTGAACCATGGCTAGTAAGTTAGAGTAAACAGGGAGAGCGTGTTTCTCTCAGTTTCTCTCCACTAAAGCTTTGGTGTATTTTCTATAGAACTGTGTTGTATATTATTACTGTCTTTTGATAACCTTCCCATTGTTTTTGAATGTAGCTTTCTGTAGCTCCAAGAACCCAGTGAGGTTACTGGTGAGGAGAGGGTTAAGTAAGCTCTTCAGTGACGCGTGCTGGCAAAAAAAACACACCAGGAAATCAATGAGATTCAATTGAAAAAATCATTACTACATAACCATAGCGGGAGTCACTTCATTAATTCACTCTGAATTCAAAACCCACTGGCATACATCCAGTTGGGAAAGTTTACAAAACATACACAGATAACAGACATCAGAAAGAGCCACAAACAATTTGAATAGTTTACAATAACCTTGGCACTCTTCCCAGTATATTTCTACATTTAAAACAAACCTTCCACTGCGATAACGTGGAAGCTACATCAACAAAACAAATTAAAAAAACAAATTGCAGTTGAGACAGATTTAACCCTCAAAACTAACTTAGCAATATAAGCTAATAACATACGTAATTTAATCTACATTAAAAACAAATCATTCACATAATAAACTAAAAAGGAATGGTTGAGTCCAACATCAGATAATGCAGTCCTTAGAGCCTGTGAAAATATACAGGACTAGCGGTATGGCCTTTAAAAAGAAAATAAAAACAAAACTGGTTGCTCTTTTTTTTTTTTCCAAGTCATACTGAAAATAAGCAAATCGCATATCCACAACAAAAGTCCAGGGAGAAATTGGCAAAATCACACTATTTACTGTGCACAGGTGCTGTACAAATCTATAAGTGTCTTACCGCTAGTCCTGTATATTTTCACAGTTTTGTGACATATAGTCATATACAAACACGAATACAAACACAGAACCTAGAATAATTAAAGATATAGGTATGAAGATCCTATGTACAGGTTCCTATATTTCAGTAATTTACAAGTAATGTCAGTTAATGGGAACCAAGTGTGTAATTCTAGCTACCCTTTTGGATGCCCCTAGTTCAGGCCTAGGCATACCTAACCGGCGTTATAGTGAAATAATTTAATGGTCATGCCTCAGAGGGTTTTGAGTAATTGTATACAGAATATATCTTGTCCTCAGTGAGTTCCTGAATCTCACATCTTAGCGGTTCAGCATTTTTGCTGCAGCTCATTGTATTTGCTTTGCAAGCCAGACATTGCTGTTATCTGCCTCTCTTCAATATTGTCTGCTTGGTAATTTAGTTTTTGTGGTTTGGTAAAAGTAAGAGCACTTTTTGCACGCCTGTTCAGCTCCTTTAATCTTCTGTTCTCCTGCCGTAGTTTTTGTATGCTCGCCCCACACCAGTCATGTTTCTTTTCCATTGCAAAAGGGTTGCAGACGTTTCTTCAAGTTGTCCAGGTTGTTTTTGCATTGTTAATTTTGGACTGTGTATTTATGTGCAAAATGATCGCAAGTACTTTGAGGTTTTTGCACGTTTTCCCAAAACTGTGAATTTTCCTCTCTGCACTTCTGATTCTCTTTCTTAACCTCTTCAAACATGGTTTACTGTTTGGTATATTGTGAAACATAGTCTTCTGGTATTTTATTTTTGTTGTGCTGTTTTTGTAATCTCCGATTTGTGAATTGATGTTTCGGTTAGTATTTTTATAGTGCAGAGTTTCCCAGAGATTGGCTAGGTGCTTGCTATATATCCCTGATGGATACCCCATAGTGAATTGAATTATTAATTTGTTGTCAATCCCGAACGAATCTTTAAGAAGAAAAAGGGATGTGTCCCCTCAGGATGAAGTCATAGTGGCTGCTCTGTTTTTTTTTTTACTGAGGCAATTAGTGTGTATTGCAAGGTCCAGTAAACATAGTGTCAGCTTATGCAGTCCAGAACTGAATGGTTTTTAGATTTTCTCCTAGCAAAGGAAAATGGTGTGTGCAGAGTACTAGTTGATATTTGTTGTAGTATGATTGATAATAATGGAAAAATAGTGAAAAGCCTATTAGATAAAGTTAGTAACCGTACTTTAGTTTCATGTGAGAGTTATGTAAATTCCTTTTCAGCTCTCACTGATTCTTGTTCCTTCATTTTTGGAATTCAGTATTCAGGCCTTTGCAAGGCATGTTAGCATCTTTGCTTGGTATTTTGGGATGTTTCATTCTAGAAGTATTACTCCTCTATGTACTGACAGCTGTTATTCTATGTCAGCACTGGTTTCTTTCCACCTCTTCACCTTTCACAGTTTTTTAAAATCAGAAATCAGTAGAATCACTGACCCCTGCAATAATGTTATGGATTGGCCCAGAATCCAGTTGTATTTCCACTTCAATGGCGATATATGAGTTTCTTTGCTTTAGAAATGATTCTTTACAGAATCAGAGGAGGGACTGAAAGCATGTATATTGGTACAGGGTACCGTACACTATTAGACTGACTAGAACTGAGAAAGAGTTAATTCTGTTCAGAACTTTGCTTAGAAATAAAACTTCATATATTTGCTTACTAAGTGAAGGTTTACATGTCCTGAAATAAAGAAAGGGCAGGTTGTACTCCAGCCTCTCTGTCTCAGGGATACCAGATAGCAGTCTCAGGGATACCAGATAGCAGTCTCAGGGTCAGTAGCTAAAAGTACTCAGGGTTAGTAGATATCAAGTTGTCAACAGTAAACAATTATGCCAATTAGGTCAATTATGTCTTGGAATCCTGTATGTCTCCTCCTAATGACCTATGTAACAGTAAACAATTATGTCTTGGACTCCATGTATGTCTCCACACACTCACCCACATTCAATAAAGTTGACCTACGATATGATAAATACGTCATCTTTGACGTATAATGATAAAGTGAAATTATGTTGTACCATCCAAAAGAATCCTATAAATAAAGTGAACCATAGCTAGTAAGTTAGAGTAAACAGGGAGAACGTGTTTCTCTCAGTTTCTCTCCACTAAAGCTTTGGTGTATTTTCTATAGAACTGTGTTGTATATTATTACTGTCTTTTGATAACCTTCCCATTGTTTTTGAATGTAGCTTTCTGTAGCTCCAAGAACCCAGTGAGGTTACTGGTGAGGAGAGGGTTAAGTAAGCTCTTCAGTGTTCTTTTATGGTTTTCTACATTTGAGTTTATGCATACAGTTGTACCATAGGATGCTCCTATGCACAACATTATTTATTGTTTTAGTATGAAATTATTATTTTTTATTTTTAATTGTTCTTACTATTTAATTATCTATTGTTTTAAGTTTTGATTGTTTTGTTTTTTACCTATGCCCATGCAGCTTGATTAGTTTTATTGTTTATTTTAAGTTTCACATGTTTTTAATATGTTTCTAATATGTGTATTTATATCATATTTGTCAGTTTTGTTACCCCCCTGAGGAAGGCGTTCCGCCGAAATGCGTTGGGGAACTTCAATAAAAATCTCTGGAATAAGCATCTGTGTCATCGTCACTCTTGCTCCTTGTGTTTCCTGTTTGATACAGCGAGAGCTGCTGCTCTCTCTGTGCCTAACCTAATATTGCTGAAAGACTGAATGGAAAAAGCCTGTCTCTTTGCAGATGGCACGAAAATTTGCAACATGCAACTCCTGAGGGAGTGGATAACATGAGAAAAGATCTACAAAAACTGGAAGAATGATCCTTGGCAGTTACGATTTAATGTGAAGAAGTGCAGTGTCATGCGCTTGGGAAGCAGAAATCAAAGGGAATTATATGCGATAGGTGGTGAGAGGTTGGTGCTGCATGGACCAGGAGAAGGACCTTAGAGTGATAGTTTCTGAGGATCTCAAGGTGGCAAAACAGTGTGACAAGGCGGTGGCAAAAGCCAGAAGGATGCTGGGTTGCATATAGAGAGGAATTACCAGCAGAAAGGAAGAGGTACTAATGCCACTCTACAAGTTGCTGGTGAGGCCTCACTTGGAATATTGTGTTCAGTTCTAGAGACAGTACCTCATAAAGGATATAAAAAGGCTGGAAACGGTTCAGAGGAAGGCAACCAAAATGATTTGGAGCCTATGTCAGAAGACTTATGAGAAGAGACTTGAAGACCTAAATATGTACACTCTGGAGGAGAGGAGGGACAGGTGAGATATGATTCAGACCTTTAAATACTTAAGAGTATTAATAAACAAACAAACCTCTTCCAAAGACGGGGAAGCTATAATACTAGAGGGCATAACATTAAGCTTCAAGGGAGTAAACTGAAAGGCAATGTCAGGAAAGCACAGTTACTTACCTGTAACAGGTGATCTCTTGGAACAGCAGGAATAAGTCTTCACATATGGGTACGTCGGTACCGACGGAGCCTGCGCGGGAACGCTCCCCAGCGTCCAATCAGAAAGCTTTTGGGAGCATCCCTCAGCGCCTGCGTGCTGCCTTCCCGCCTTTCCAACTGTCTCTCCTCAGTTGAGTTTTATAGCTGAGACAAAGAGAGAGAGAGAGGAAAGGAAAGATAGATAGAGAGATACAACTCCTAGGGGAGGTAGGTGGGTTGTGAAGACTTATTCCTGCTGTTCCCAGAGATCACCTGTTACAGGTAAGTAACTGTGCTATCTCCAGGAACAAGCAGGAATGAGTCTTCACATATGGGGACTCCCAAGCTAAGATGCCTGGAGCCCTAGCATGTTGGAGATTGAAACATGCTACACCTCATATGGCCAGGCATCCTGAGGATGGAGGGTAGGAGTTGAAAAAGAGAGAAGCTGTAGAAAACAGCTAACCTAAGATAGGACTACAGGCAAAGAGTCCTTGTATGTATGATAATTATCATAAAATATATTGAAATGAACAATTACAATATGGACCTCACCTACTGGATTGCAGGAAGTAGAGAGGCTGATGGAGTCTACTGGGGATCCAGTAGAGGAATCTTCAAGGTGATCTCACTGAAGTGAAGGTGAAGGTCAAAATCTGGAAGTGACAGGTGACCCCAGGATTCAACTGGGGTAGTACAAAAATGGTAGGTCTTTAGTGGGAAGCTTTATGGAAAAAGCTGAAAACTCTTTTGGCTACAGAATTACTCACAGTTAGGAGCAAAAGAGGAAGACTGACCTATTTGGACAAACTGGCCTAGTCCTTGAGGGAAGAAGGGGTATGGGAAAAACCCCGTATTCCCAAAGAAAGGACAGATGTCTGAGGAGTTGAAACCTCAGATCTACTGAAGATCCACCATGTCTTTCCTAACTGGTGAGAGGTAGGAAGATATTGGAGCATGGAGCTTCAGGGATACCTAAACCTAGGGTTATGGTAGGAGCTGTCAGTACCACAGCAGTGGTTGTGTGCATAATACCCCAAACATACTGTGGAACAGTATGAACATGTGCAAAGCCCACTGTCTGGAACATATAGGAAGGTAAAACCTTTATGAGCATAGACAGTTAGAGAGATAAGTATGTAAATACATATCTACCTATAACGAAGCATCTCGACAGATACACACACATATATATATATATATATATATATATATATATATATATATATATATATATGTCTATAGTGAGATCTAGAGGGGCATAACATATGCACACGCAGCTGACAGACATATGTATCTATAGAGATGTATATATATATATATATATATATATATATATATATATATATACATATATGAATATATAGGTCTAAAGATAAATGTCTGCAATTAAGCAGAGATATGCCTATAAGAACATTCACATGGGAGATGTGAAGAGGAAAGATTCATCCAATAACTAGAAGGTGGAACCTACTTGAGAAGATATATAGAGAATCTATTCCCCCTGGTTATGATGGTGCAGGAATGCTATCCAGTGAAATAACCAGGATGGTTGCATGAAAAAACAGAGGATAATATCAGTCTGTAAACAGCAAGTCCTGAGTCCTGGAGAACTCCAGCATGGTAAATAGACAGAAAACGCATAGGATGAGATACCAGGTTGACCCACTTGAGGGACAAAAAGGGGTATCATGCGTTTTTTAGTTAAATATGTGCTGTCCATGAAGGATTAGGATACCATGAGGACAAGCTGCAAGGAAAAAAGAGCATATTCCCTGTAGGAATTGGACAACTCTTTAGACTTTCACGTAGAGAAGGCTTATGTCCTTTATTTTAAAAGGAGTTAGCAGGGTGTGAAGAACCCTCACAGTCATGGGGAATGACTGAGGAAGCCTTTTTCAACCATATAGGATAGTCATTAGAGAAAAAAACCCATGCTCTCTAGCAAGGGCCCATAGTGGAAAGCTTCTCTGTAGGATTGCAGAGAGCATTATGCAGGAGAATTGGGAGATAGAACTGGCTGTTGGATTTTTTATCTATAACTATGTTAAACCCGGCAACTTAAATGTGTAAGTGCCGGCATTTCACAACTTGCATGTGTACACATCAGCACTTACAGGAGCCATTCTGAAAACTTATGACATGTAGCTGTTGCTAGTTAACTGCAGAGGATGCTATCTTGACCTTTAAGGGGAGGGAAATTGTAATTTGTTAATATATTAAATATGTTGACACCAATGATCATAGTGGGTTAGATTGGTTGAATAGTGAATAGGACAAAGAATACGTCTGCTAATCAATCTGCAGACTTGTGACCTATACACTTCTGCCTTGTTATTTTGCAACATAATATATGGCTTAACATGTCAATCTATGCACCAAAATGTTTCAGTCCCTTGGTATGCATTTCCAAAAGTTGTCACAAAGCACAGAAGGCAGATATGTCTTTCAAGAGCTTTGCAAGCAATTTTATTGAATTGGAAAAATGCAGTAATATTACATTTTCATTTCTGGTGGAATACCATTTGTTTAATATATAAATTGGCATATATAAATTGGCATTGTATACCAGTGCTTCTCAACCAGTGTGCCAGGGCACACTGGTGTGCCTTGGGAAAGTCCTTGGTGCTGACAGCCAGAGATGCAACTAGGCAATAGAATTTGACGTGCTTGCCCCATCTCAGTTGGGCAGTGCTCCTGAAAATAGCCATCTGCTTCCTGCTCCAGCCCCTTTCTTTGCTATCCTAGATGTAGGAAAACCACTTTTATTTTCAGGTTAGAATCATAATGTGTGATGTAGTAGCTGTAAGCTTCCTGGAATAAACTGGAACCTCTCTCCTACACAGCAATTACATGTCGGGAGTAGTTTGATTGTGTTAATTTGATTTTCCTCTGGTATATAACGAATTGTCTTGTAGGCAAGACATACCCCCACCAGCTCTGAGGATTTTGTATTGCATTCAAAAACATTTTGTAGCAGCAAAATTTAAAGAATGCGATTTTAGATATAGTTTGAGAGTAGATTACTACGCTTTTTTTATGGAGAGTGTCCATTGGAGTCCTTCACCCTTTCCACCAAATTGAACTGATCACTTACTACTAGCACTTTCCCCTCCCATCAGTAGGACAGCAGACCTTCTTAGAGGGAAATTTATCTAAATGGGTTTGTTTTGCACATAGTTATTGTCTAATTCAAGACTATCCTATTTCTCCTCAAAATAATGCATGTACAAATTCACCAATGATGGGACAGAGATACTTTTAACCACGTCATATTGAGGAGGAATTGGTAGTTTGGATTGATACAATTTGGTATAAAAATTAATGTTTTTTCAGATGATTCAAAAAAGTACTTTTTTGAGATTGTTGTTTTGAATATTACTCTGGGGAAGGTTGGAGACCGGTGATGTATCTCGCTATTCCCTATGGCAATTGATTTCACCATATGAAGGGTTTTTAGCCATCCTGAGGTCTCTACCCTATAGATAATTTTCATATGTTTAGTCACAGATGGTTTTAAGTCTTTGGAAGGTGTGGTATCTTATAGGATAGTCTTGAATTAGACAATAACTAAGAGTTGGTCTGTTTGGATTGTTTTGTTTACTCTTAGGGCAGTTTCTTTTTAATGGGAAGATTATCCTGTATATATGTATTTATGTATATATGTAAATGAACTCCCCCATAGCTAAGAAGTGTTAACTCTGTATGATGTGCTTTTCTGACAATCTGTATGTAAACAAAATTTGTACCTGCCTTGATTCGGCAGTTTCACAATAGTAATCCTACCCGCTTCTGATCGCTGGAAGGAGCGGGCTACAAATGCTTGCTAAATAAATAAAATAAATGTATTTGTTTTGCACATACTATGACAGTAATGAACCTTGCTTCTAAGCCAGGCTATGTGGAGAAGTCTTACCTGTGTGTCTCCTCTACTGGCTTCAATCTATGGTCTGAATGCATGGAGCCCTGCCATCTTACACAACCTGCTGACCTCATGTGTTCAGACGTGAGATTGAATCGAGCAAAATGAGGCACTCACAGGTATTTCTTCTGGTGGGAGGGACCAAACATTGACATCTCCTTCATTTTATATATATTTGCAAAACAAGTTTAATAGCGTGATATCCAAATATACATATTTCTAGAATTGGCCTGAGAAGGATGGTGTTGAGATGGTTACAATTGAATTTGATAGTCAAAATCTTAGGTGGGGGGAGGGGGGTGCTAGGAGTCTAAAAGCTAATTCAAAGGGTGTAAGTCTGAAGGTTTGACTGGGGCACCTAATACTTTTGTACCGGCCCTGCATGCAAAATTTGGTTTATGTGCAAGAACTGAGTTCAAAAGTGTGCCACAAAACAAAGAAGGTTGAAAAGCATTGCTGTATACTGCAGAACACTTAAAAGGGATGGCAGCCAATCAGTTATTTAAAGAGAATGGGGGCCTTGTAGTATGGTTTGCTTCTATGCCCCCCACTCCCTTATGCAAATAGAACAATGATAACGCTTGGATGCTGCCTATTAAGTTACTCGGAAAATGACTTGCTGCTTGTTACTTAATGCAATTTATCTAAAACTGAAAATAAAATGAGCAAAAAAAAAAAAAAACCAAGTATGGAAAGCTGATCACTATTATTTCTTCTCTGCCCAGCCCTGTTGGGTTCCTATTAGATTTCAGTAACTTTCCTCCTAAAGGTATTTGGAACTGGAGCTTCAGGGAGTCTACAACTTACTCTGAATCAAAACCTTCATTTTAATATCCTCCACCCTCTCATAACAGACATTCCTTGCTATTTTAACAGAGGATTCAAATGTTTTTTAAGCCTAATGGGTTTTGCAGTTTGTGTCCATAAATAAATTCTGTATATTGAGTGGAAAAAGCAGAGTTACTTACCTGTAACAGGTGATCTCTGGGAACAGCAGGAATAAGTCTTCACATATGGGTACATCGGTACCAACGGAGTCTGCGCGGGAACGCTCCCCAGCGTCCAATCAGAACGCTTTTGGAAGCATCCCAACACGCCTGCGTGCTGCCTTCCCGCCTTTCCCAACTGCCTCTCCTCAGTTAAGTTTTAAAGCTGAGGCAAAGAGAGAGAGAGAACAAGAAAGGGAAAGATAGAGGTCACGTGACAGGAGAGCATCACCCTGGTGTGGCAGGAAGTGATCCTGTAACTAGGACCTGTCCTCCGGGTGATGTAAACCCCTCTCGCATCGAGGAAGTTTCTCCAGGGCCATGTGCCCAAGAGGGAAGGGTTAGGACTGCAGTTATAGTTGGTGATTCTATCATTAGGCATGTAGATAGCTGGGTGGCTGGTGGACGTGAGGATCGCCTGGTAACATGCCTGCCTGGTGCGAAGGTAGCAGACCTCACGCGCCACCTAGATAAGGTCTTAGATAGTGCTGGGGAGGAGTCTGCTGTCTTGGTACATGTCGGTACCAATGACATAGGAAAATGTGGTAGGGAGGTTCTGGAAGCTAAATTTAGGCTTTTAGGTAGGAAGTTGAAATCCAGAACCTCCAGGGTAGCGTTCTCCGAAATGCTTCCCGTTCCACGCGCAGGACCCAAAAGGCAGGCAGAGCTCCGGAGTCTCAATGCGTGGATGAGACAATGGTGCAGAGATGAGGGGTTTGGATTTGTTAGGAACTGGGGAACATTGTGGGGAAAGGAGGGGCTCTTCCGAAGGGATGGGCTTCACCTTAACCGGGATGGAACCAGGCTGCTGGCATTAACCTTTAAAAAGGAGATAGAGCAGCTTTTAAACTAGATAATAGGGGAAAGCCGACCGTCGCCCAAGAGCAGATGGTTCGGAAGAATGTATCCTTGAAGGATACTACCAAAAGCAGAGAGGTTCCAAAAAAGAGTAAAGTAGCCCAAATGCCCTCGAGTATGGAGCAGACAGAGCTTAAAGATCCCAAATTACCCATGTCTACCAATAGCCAAATTAATATGAATAAAATACAGTCTCTAAAATGCTTGTATGCAAATGCTAGAAGTCTAAAAAACAAGATGGGAGAGTTAGAATATATAGCACTAAACGAGAGGTTAGATATGATTGGAATATCAGAGACATGGTGGAAGGAGGACAACCAGTGGGACACTGTGATACCTGGGTACAAACTATATCGTAATGATAGAGCTGATCAAATTGGTGGAGGGGTTGCGCTCTATGTTAGAGAGGGCATTGAGTCAGAAAGGATTAAAGTTTTGCAAGAAACAAAATTTGCTGTAGAATCTCTATGGATTGAAATTCCATGTAAAAAGGGGAAGGCGATGGCAGTGGGGGTGTACTATCGTCCGCCTGGCCAGAATGAACAAATGGATGATGAAATGCTCAAAGAAATCAAGGAAGCTAGCAAAAGTTACAGTGCAGTAATAATAATGGGTGATTTCAATTACCCCGGTATCGACTGGGTCAGTGTCACGGCAGGACATGCTAGGGAGATAAAGTTCCTAGATGAAATAAATGACTGCTTCTTGGAGCAGCTGGTTCATGAACCGACCAGAGGGGAAGCAATATTAGACCTAGTCCTTAGTGGAACACCAGATGTAGTGCAAGAGATAAGGGTGTTGGGGCCACTTGGCAATAGTGATCATAGCATGATCGCCTTTGATTTAATTAGTGGAGGAGGGATAGTAAGGAAATCCACAGTACTACCTTTTAACTTTCGAAAGGGAGACTATGATAAAATGAGGAAAACAGTTAAGAAAAAACTAAAAGGAGCAGTTGCAAAGGTTAAAGACTTACATCAAGCTTGGGTGTTGTTTAAAAATACTATCTTGGAAGCCCAAGCCAGCTTTATTCCACGCTTTAAGAAAAGTGGAAGGAAGTAAAAAAAAATGGAAATTACACATACCTGGTAATTGTAGTTCCTGGAGGGTCCAGTTTAGTCCTCCACAATCGGGTAGTGCACCTCCTCCTGCAGCCTGGAGACTGGACCAATCAAAACTTTCTATATGATGTATGCCGACGGAGCTCCCATAAGCCCCCAGTGAACTAGTAACAAAGCAACTTAAAGAAGCAACACATGAGACTGTTATAAAAAACATTCAGAATAAAGGTGAAAACTCTACCCTTCAAAAAGGTACCAACCCCCTCCCCAAACGAGGAAGCCAGAACGCTGCACTGCGCCGCTATCGACGCTCCGGTAGCAAAAGACAGCCCAAAACCAGGTGCTTAAGGATATAGGTTGGAAGGCAACCAAAAAAAAAAAAACCAACCGACAGGAAGTGCGGCCGAAAAGAAGTAGAAAGGAGGAGAGAAGGCCGCTGTAAGACCGAACCATTCGGAAAGCGCGCCGCAATAAATAACCTGATACTCGGGAGGGAAGGAGGACTAAACTGGACCCTCCAGGAACTACAATTACTAGGTATGTGTAATTTCCATTTCCTGAGCGGTCCTCCAGTTTAGTCCTCCACAATCGGGATGTAACAGAGCAGTCAACACCGGGCGGGACCTTGCCATCCGGCGCGCAGAACCGCCGAACCAAAACAGGAATCCCGAGCGGCCAACACATCCAACCGGTAGTGTTTACTGAAGGCATGCAACGTCGACCAAGTGGCCGCTTTACAGATGTCCGCTGGCGGAACTAGACTATGCTCCGCCCAGGATGTCGCCTGAGCCCTGGTGGAGTGGGCCCGTAGACCCTGCGGAACCGGCCGCTGCTGCAACAGATACGCTGACGCGATCGCTTCTTTGATCCAGTGAGCAATGGAGGCTTTAGCCGCCGCCTCCCCTTTCCGCGCGCCACCAAAAAGCACGAACAAGTGGTCGGTTTTCCGAAAGGTCTCGGTAACCTTCAAGTACCACCGAAGAACGCGTCTCACATCCAGGCAGTGAAGCCCCTCGTCAGAAGGACTGTCGGTAGCAGCATGCAGCACCGGGAGGAAAACCGCCTGATTCAAATGAAAGGGCGAAACCACCTTAGGCAAAAAGGAAGGAACCGGCCGAAGAACCACACGATCCTGGGAAAAAGACAAAAAAGGCTCCCTGCACGACAGCGCCTGGAGTTCGGAAATGCGCCTTGCAGAGCAGATGGCCACGAGAAAAACCGTCTTCAGAGTGAGATCTTTTAGAGACGCCCTTCGCAGGGGCTCAAAAGGTTCGCGAACCAAAGCTCGCAGCACGAGGTTCAAGTCCCACGGAGGAATGGAGATCCTACGCGAGGGCCGCAAACGAAAAACCGCCGTGAGAAAACGCCGGACGTCCTGATGAGACCCGAGGGGAAGCCCCAACACTTTGCCTCGGTAACAGGAAAGAGCCGCCAACTGAACCTTCAGGGAGCTAGCAGCAAGGCCCTTATCAAAACCATCCTGAAGAAAACTTAAAAACGACTGGCACGGAAACCGTCGCCGCCCGAACACCACGCCTCGAGCACCAGTCTTCAAAGATTCTCCACACGCGCACGTAAGTGAGTGAGGTGGATGTCTTCCACGCCCGAAGGAGAGTGGCAATCACCGCGGGGGAATAACCCTTCTTTTTCAACCGAGCCCTCTCAATGGCCAAACCGTAAGCGAGAATCGAGCCACCTGGGGCATCCGCAGAGGACCCTGAAGGAGAAGATCCGGCAACGCGGGTAGGGACCAAGGGACGCCGTCGCGCAATCTGACCAGATCGGCATACCAAGGTCTCCTGGGCCAATCCGGAGCCACCAGTAACACCCGACCCCGGTGGGCCTCGATGCGCTGAACGACTGGACCGATCAGCGCCCACGGAGGGAAGACATAAAGAAGACCGGACGCCGGCCACGGCTGAATGAGGGCGTCGAGCCCCTCGGACATGCGTTCTCGCCGTCTGCTGAAGAAGCGCCCCGTTTTTGCCGACTGAAATGTCGCCATGAGATCCATGATGGGCGGACCCCACCGACGAACTATTTGCGTGTAAATCTGCGGGTTTAGTTCCCATTCCCCGGGGTCCACCCGCACCCTGCTGAGAAAGTCCGCTTGGACATTGTCCTGCCTGCTATATGCGCCGCCGAGATTGCCGGTAGCCGAGCCTGCACCCAATTGAACAAGGCTGTCGCCTCCGATTCCAAGGCCACACTGCCGGTGCCCCCCTGGCGATTGATGTAGGCTACAGTCGTCGCATTGTCCGAGAGAACGCGCACCGGCCGCCCGAGCACCAAGGTCTCGAGGGCTAGCAGGGCGAGCCGCACCGCCCGCAGTTCGAGCCGGTTGATCGACCAAGAGGCCTCCAGGGGAGACCACGTTCCCTGCGTGAAGCGGTCTTCACAGTGAGCACCCCAGCCCGATAGGCTGGCATCCGTCGTGAATGGAACCCAAAGAGGAGGCTCCAAGGGAAGCCCCATCCTCAGGTTCTCCGAGCAGAGCCACCACCGAAGCGACCGGCGCACCGGCTTCGGGCAAGGCAACCGCATGTTCAACGAGTCGAACTGGTTTGACCAACGGTGTAGCAGGGCACTCTGGAGCGGACGCATATGGAACCTCGCCCAAGGCACCATCTCCAGAGTTGCTGCCATTGTGCCGAGGAGCCGGAGGTACCACCACGCAGACGGGGCGGGCATCCGCAGAAAAAGGCGGACGAGGCTCCGCAAGGCTAGGACACGGCGCTCCGGCAAACACACCAAGCCCCTCGCCGTGTCGAAACGTACTCCCAGGTATTCGAGGTCCTGAGTCGGCCGCAAGCGGCTTTTCCGTTCGTTCACCACCCAGCCGAGAGACTGCAGTAGAGAAACCACTCTGCTCGTGACTTGCACACATTCGTCGCTGGACTTTGCTCGAATCAACCAATCGTCGAGATACGGGTGCACGAGGATACCCTCTTTCCGCAAGGCCGCCGCGACCACCACCATTACTTTTGTGAAGGTACGGGGAGCTGTGGCGAGTCCAAACGGCATGGCCCGAAATTGAAAGTGGCCCCACGGAAAGGCGAAGCGGAGGAACTTTTGATGAGACGCCCGGATGGGAATGTGTAAATAAGCCTCGGAGAGATCGAGGGACGTGAGAAACTCCCCTTGACGCACTGCTACGATGACCGACCGCAACGTTTCCATCCGGAAGTGCGGAACCTTGAGAGCACGATTGACGCCCTTGAGATCCAAGATTGGACGTAGAGAACCGTCTTTCTTGGGAACCACAAAATAAATGGAGTAGCGACTGGCGCCACGCTCGGAAGGTGGTACGAGGAGTACCACCCCCAGGGATAAGAGCCGATGAAGTGTCAATCGGATGTCCCGAGTCTTCTGAGCGCCCTTGCTGGGAGACATAACAAAGGAATCCCGGAACGGGCAAGCAAACTCCAGCGCATAACCCTTTTCGATAATCTGCAACACCCACTGATCTGAAGTAATTTGGGCCCAGGAAGGAAGAAAATCGCGTAAGCGACCCCCTATGACCGGACTTCCCCCCAGAGCCCGCCTCGCTTCATTGCGGCTTATGATTAAAGGAAGAGGACGAGGAGGAGGCGGCTCCGGAGAATCCTCGTCCCGCTCCTCGGAAACCACGAAATCCCTGAGAATGGGACCCAAAGCGACCGCGCTGGGAACTCCAAAGGCGGGAAGAGCGAAATCTGCGAAAATCCCGAAATTGACCGCGCGTAGGTGGCAAGGTTCTAGTTAGCTTAGGCTTATCCTCCGGCAGCCTACCACCCTTAGATTCACCAAGGTCTTTAACCAACTTGTCCAGAGCATCTCCAAACAACAATTTGCCCTTGAAGGGCAGCTTACTGAGGTGAGACTTGGAAGAACCATCGGCCGCCCAGTTGCGCAACCAGATGGATCGGCGCGCTGCCACCAATGAAGCCATACTATTCGCCAAGGACCTGATCAAATTATAATGCACATCCGCCAGGTACGCCGAACCCGACTCCAGGCGGGTAACCTCTAGCAACCCCTGCTGATCCATGCCGCAAGTCGAGCGCAGACGCTGAGCCCAACGTAAACAGGCTCGAGCTACCCAAGCGCCACAAATTGAGGCTTGCAGGGACAAGGCGTTGGTATCGAAGGCTTGTTTCAACAAATTATCTACCTTCTTATCTTGCGCATCCTTTAAGGCAGCACCGCCCTCCACCGGGATGGTGGTTTTCTTAGTCACCGCCGACACCGCAGCATCTACCCGCGGGGACTTAAACAACTCCCTGTCTTTGTCAGCTAAGGGATACAGATGGTTCATAGTCCTAATGCCCTTCAAACCGGACTCTGGTTGATCCCACTCAGTGTGGATCATTTGCTCCACTACCCGGTGCACAGGAAACACCACCTGGGACTCCCGCACCGCCTGTATGAGCGGATCCTCCAAGCCGTCCTCCTCCAAAGGGCGAGCAACGGTCAGGTTGAGGGTCTGAAGGGACTCCGTGATCAAAGGCACCAGCTCATCCCTATGGAACACGCGAATTATCCGAGCCTGGTCTTCAGGCTCCGGGATCTCTCCGTCTTCCAACTCGTCAGCCTCAGCATCAGGATCACCTTCCGCTTCCAAATCCGGGTAACTCACGGCGTCCTGTTCTGTGTCCAGGGACCTGAACCGCTTGGCGGCAGGCTGTGAAGAGCACCGAACTTCCCCTGAGGAAAGGGAGGGAAGTGGCGCTGGCCAAACCTCAGGCAACTGACCGGAACGGCTCAAGCGGAAGGCCTGGTGCATGAGTAGAACAAAATCCGGGGAGAAATCCACGGATGGAGATGCAAGAGCCGTAGTAGGCAACTCAGGAACAAGCCCGTTAGAATGGGACGCAGAAGCAGACGGGCGAGCGCCAGGAGAGAGGACTCCCTCCGCCAGCAGAGGAGGGTCATCAGGAACTGGCAGCTCCTTCAACTCAATTTGATGTTCCAAGTCGGAAGAAACTGAGGTACAGCCCCGGCAGATGCCAGAGTCCGCCACCGCACCCCTGCGCGATCCACAAATCACGCACTGCGGTTTGGTAGCCATGTGAATAATTGCCGCAGCCAGGAGAGACAGAACTGAGCCCACAGGAAGGAAAAAGAAATGCTGAAACAGTTAGCCCCGTTTAAATGATAGCACCCTTTTTTTTTTTTTTTTATAAAAATAAAATACTCCCTAGAATCTTGATAGGGCCCCTAACAAAATCGCCACCATAGATAGTGCAAAAAACGCCAGGGGAACCCGTGCACAAGTGTTGAAGCCGGCGGGAAAAACTGTATTCAGAGCTACAAAATGGCCGCCGGCCCCTGCACCCACGGTGAAAAACGGCGCGAAAAACAAAGGCAAAACAAAATGAATCAGTAAAATAAAACTAACAGAGGCCAAATGGAAGGAAAAAACACGAATCCCGGGCCTGGGCACCCACCGCCGAGCCGAGACGTCGAGGGGAGCCGACTCACCTGCAGAGTGCAGAATCGAGAGCGCGCTGCAGCACACAAGGAAGGAAAAAAGTGAAGTTCCCACCCGGCAGCTGAAGACACTGACAGAGACAGCAAGCAGCCCAAATTAACAGAGCTGTCTGGAAACAGGTAGAGCTCTTCCCCGTGCAGTCTAGGGGAGAGCTCTAACCTGGCTGCCAAATACCTCCGGGAAGGAAGACAGGAGCCCAATGCAGGACTGGCTTCTCAGCACCGGGAGGCCCCCCTGGTTCCCCCTTTTTTTTATTTTTTTTATTTACAAATTAAAGCAACAGCTACCTAATTAAAGAAAAAAAGGTGATAATCAGAAATCAAAGACCCAATCAAAAACTAACTAGTGTTGCTCCCCCAAGCGTCACTAAGTGTGCCCAGCACAGGCACACACGTCCTCAAGCTGCAAGGAGACTGGACACACTGGGGGCTTATGGGAGCTCTGTCGGCATACATCATATAGCCAGCTGTTACATTGTAAACCCCTACCAACTCTAAAGGCTACTACTGTTTATTTAGAGCTAAATGAAACAAAGTATCTCTAACCAGCAAGTTGTTACATTTCAATGCAGTAACCCAATAACCTTCTTACAATAACCTTAAGACTGTATCGCACAATACTGTATCTGTTTATACTGAATGATAGGTAACGATAGGACTGTATCGCACAATACTGTATCTGTTTATACTGAGTGATAAGGAACGTTAGGACTGTATCCCTATTTTGTTAAAGTAATAAGAAACGCTGTACCCCAACCCATCTATCCCTGCTAGACTGTTGGTACCCAACAACTATCTTGCCGGCCTACACTAACTCATCTCTAGGCCAGCTGCCTTGACTTCACCCCACACTGCGCCACTCGAATCCAAAATCCAAGTATTTCTGGCAGACATAAAATGGAGCCTGCTCACACCTTCCTGATTTTGTGCATGTGTATACTAACATCTTCATATAGAACCATCCCACACTCACAATACTGCATTCCTCTACTATATACACCAATCTACCTTCTCCACCCCCCCTCCATTACCCATCCTGCATCAATACAACTTAAATCCTATCACCACCACACAAGCACCAAGTAAATTACCCCAACGACACACCCATATCAAAGGGAACAAATCTCAAAAACACCCTAAAACCAAAGCAAAGAACACTATTGGATCTCAAATACAACTCACACGAACCACACACCAAGAACATCACACATGTAACATTATCCTTATTAATGCTAGGTCAATAAGGAATAAAACGCATATTATCCACAACATTCTAACTGACGAACAACCAGATACCCTATGCATAACAGAAACATGGCTCACTGACTCAGACTCTGCAACAATGAACCAAATACAGAAGCCCGGATACCAACTATACAACTGCCCACGCATCAACAGAAGAGGAGGCGGAGTCCTTATAGCAGCCAAAACCAGCCTTCAACTCACAACCACATCTACGGTCACAAATCCAGATCTTGACCTACTTAAAGTCGAGAGCATGGCATTATCCATCTGCCTAATCTATCGACCTCCCTCACCACAGCACGAAACACTAGCCACAGCACTAGAAACCATCACATCCACACAAAGCAAAAAATTCCAGATCATCCTCGGAGATTTGAACCTAGCATCAATTCCTCCGTCCCACACGGACTCCTTCTATGAAGCCATCGACCAATTGGGTTTCCAACAAATAATAAGCAACCTCACACACGATAGAGGAAACATCCTAGATATGATTTTCATACCCAGAAATCCACAACAAAGCAATGAACCACCTATAATAAACATAACTCAAGTACCATGGTCAGACCACCACCAAATCAACTGTAAACTTAAACTACAGTGCCAACCCAAAAACTCAAAGGAGATGAGAATGACCAACCCCATTAGGAAATTCAGCAAACTCAACGAGGAACACCTCATAAGCACCATTGCATCCCACATAAACCTAGATTCCACAGACCTAGACGAACTAACTAACAGATGGAACACACACATCCAAAATACATCTAACCCAACTCTGAAACACACATCAAACCCACATAAGATCAACTCGGAACCCTGGTACACAGGAACTCTAATAAAATCAAAAAGGGAGCTCTGTAAAATAGAGAGAAAATGGAGACAAACCAAATCCTCCGATCTCAAAACTAAATACATGGCCCATCTCGCAAAATACAAAGACGACGTGAACAATGCAAAAAAATTACATCACACCAACATCCTAAACAAGGCAATCAATCGCCCACGAGAGTTATTTGAACTAGTCAAATCACTAACCAAAACCGACCAAAATGCCAACCTCAACAAATCCATCAAGGTCCAAACACTGGCAAACCACTACGCGACCAAACTGACGGCCCCTGGTCCTCCACCCCCCCCACCAACACCACAAATCAGAAGTGAGAACAACACAACGCAAAACCAGTTATGGGAGCACTTCCACAAAATAGGAACCAAGCAAATCACAGCCATTGTCACAAGCCTGAAAAGCACCACCTCCCCACTAGATCCCTGTCCTGCATCCTGGATCAAGGCAGTGAAACAAGACATAGCACCTCACATAGCACACATAGTTAACCTATCCCTACAACAAGGAATCATGCCCTCAGAACTAAAGAAATCAGTCATTAGACCGATCCTAAAAAACACTACACTCAACGGAGAAGACCCAGCCTCCTACCGTCCCATATCAAGTATCTCATTCCTGGCAAAGATCATAGAAAAAACGGTCCTTCTACAACTCCAAGACCATCTGACTGACAGTGCTCCTCTTGATGACCAGCAATATGGCTTCAGGCAACATCATGGAGTTGAAACCCTGTTACTAGTTCTACTTAACAACCTCCTAAAGGGCCTTGAAAACAAAAAGAAAATGTACATTCTTGTATTCATTGACATCTCAGCTGCCTTTGATACAGTTAATCATGGGACCCTCATAAATAGGATAAAATCAATAGGAATAACAGGAACCCCACTAAAATGGTTCTCATCCTACATCTCAAATCGAACACAACAGGTTCAATTCAACGGAGAAAAAGCAGAATCTTTCTCACAAACACAGGGAATCCCCCAAGGCTCTGCTCTCTCAGCACTTCTGTTTAACATATATATGCAGCCACTATGCAAAATTTTCTCACGGCACGAAATTAATTACCACATCTATGCCGATGATATCATGCTATACACACAACTAGACACTAAAAACCCAGACTACAACCCACTGGAGACATGTATCGGAGAGATGCAAGACTGGTTACAACAAAGTAGTATGTCAATTAATCACAAAAAAACCGAAGTAATGTATATCTCCAAAGAACCGAATTTTGACCCTCCCACATCAATAACACTATGTAACAACACTTACCAAACAAAAAAAGAAATAAAGTATCTAGGAGTCACATTTGACTGTGACCTAAAGATGGAAAAACACCTCCGAAAGACCAACAGAGCAGTTTTCCACAAGCTTAGAGTGCTCCAACCCATTCGGAATATTATTGATCCCCAAGACTTCAGAACAGTGGCCCAAGCACTCATCATGCCACATTTTGACTACTGCAACGCCATCCTACAAGGTTTACCTAAAAAAAACCTAAACATATTACAAATGGCACAAAATGTAGCTGCCAGGGTCATAATGAAGAAAAATCTAAGTGACCACATCACACCAGTACTAATTCAATTACACTGGCTACCCATAACAGCTCGCACAAAATACAAAATACTAACAACCACCTTCAAACTCATCCACAACTTAGCACCTTCCTTCCTCAACAACCTAGTAAGATTGCAACCTCCTACCCGAAACAGAAGAACCCACAATTCCAACATCCTTCACACTCCAACAGATATAAGATCTGCCAAAGCTAACACCAGCCACAGGGCTTTCTCATATGCGGCGCCAACACTGTGGAACCAACTCCCACCAGAACTACGAGCTAGCAATGACCTTCTAGACTTCAGAAAGAAACTCAAAACGCACATTTTCCAATCACATTTCAACCTGAACTAAACCCACAGATGGAGCAGCCCCTGACCACTGTGTCCAAGAAGATTATCCTGTATATATGTATTTATGTATATATGTAAATGAACTCCCCCATAGCTAAGAAGTGTTAACTCTGTATGATGTGCTTTTCTGACAATCTGTATGTAAACAAAATTTGTACCTGCCTTGATTCGGCAGTTTCACAATAGTAATCCTACCCGCTTCTGATCGCTGGAAGGAGCGGGCTACAAATGCTTGCTAAATAAATAAAATAAAATATAGAAAGTTTTGATTGGTCCAGTCTCCAGGCTGCAGGAGGAGGTGCACTACCCGATTGTGGAGGACTAAAATGGAGGACCGCTCAGGAACTGCCAGCATGGTTTAAAGGTGAGGTCAGAGAGGCTGTTGCCAAAAAAGCATCTTTCAGGAAATGGAAAAAAGAGCCAAACGACGAAACCTGGAAACAGCACAAGCACTGGCAAGTCAAATACAAGGCATTGATAAAGCAGGCAAAGGGAGAATTTGAGAAGAAGCTTGCTGTGGAAGCAAAAACGCGAAATAAAGATTTTTTCAAGTACATTCGCAGCAAAAAACCTGTGAGAGAGTCAGTTGGTCCATTAGATGATAGAGGCGTTAAAGGGGCACTAAGAGGTGACAAGGCGATAGCAGAGAGACTGAATGAATTCTTTGCTTCGGTCTTTACTGAGGAAGATATAGGGATGTTACCCATGACTGAAGTGGTATTTAAAGGTGCGGAAGAATTGAAGGAAATATCGATACATCAGGAAGATGTATTACAACTATTAGATAAACTGAAGAGTAGCAAATCACCTGGGCCGGATGATATACATCCAAGGGTGTTGAAAGAACTGAACTATGAGATTGCAGACCTGCTATTAGTAATCTGTGAATTATCATTAAAATCATCTCTAATTCCTGAAGATTGGAGGATAGCCAATGTAACACCAATTTTTAAAAAGGGTTCCAGGTGTGATCCGGGAAACTACAGACCGGTGAGCTTGACGTCAGTACCGGGAAAAATGGTAGAAACCATCATAAAGAATAAAATTATTCAGCATTTAGATAGTCATGGCCTAATGGGAGACAGCCAACATGGCTTAAGACAAGGACGATCTTGCCTTACTAATCTGTTATGTTTTTTTGAAGGTGTGAATAAACAGGTGGACAAAGGTGAGTCAGTTGATATAGTGTATCTGGACTTTCAGAAAGCCTTTGACAAGGTCCCTCATCAGAGACTTTTGGCAAAACTAAAGAGTCATGGGATAGGAGGCAGTATACTACTGTGGATCAGAAACTGGTTAAAAGATAGAAAGCAGAGGGTAGGGCTAAATGGCCAATTTTCCCAATGGAGAAAGGTGAATAGTGGTGTACCCCAGGGATCTGTGCTGGGTCCTCTGCTTTTTGACATATTCATAAATGACCTGGAAAGTGGAATAACGAGTGAGGTTATCAAATTTGCAGATGACACAAAACTATTTAAAGTTGTTAAAACCCAAGAGGATTGTGGAAAATTGCAAGAGGATCTTGATAAATTGGAAGACTGGGTATCAAAATGGCAGATGAAATTTAATGTGGACAAGTGCAAAGTTATGGACCTAGGGAAGAACAACCCAAACTATGGTTACACGATGCAAGGTTCCACTTTAGGAACCACCACACAGGAAAAAGATTTAGGCGTCATTGTGGATAACATGTTAAAACCCTTGGCCCAGTGTGCAGCGGTGGACAAGAGAGCAAATAGAATGCTAGGTATCATAAGGAAAGGAATGAAAAATAAAACAAAAGATATTATAATGCCTCTATATCGTTCCATGGTGAGACCGCACCTTGAATATTGTGTGCAATTCTGGTCGCCATATCTTAAAAAGGATATAGCGTTATTAGAAAAGGTTCAGAGAAGAGCCACCAAAATGGTAACGGGGATGGAAGGATACTCCTATGAAGAAAGGCAAAAAAGGTTAGGGCTCTTTAACCTGGAAAAGAGACGGCTGAGGGGAGATATGATAGAAGTCTATAAATTAATGAACGGAGTGGAACGGGTAAACGTAGATCGATTGTTTACATTATCAGAATATAGAAAGACTAGGGGACATGCAATGAAGCTACAGGGTAAACTATTTAAGACTAATAAAAGAAAATATTTTTTCACTCGACGTGTAATCAAACTCTGGAATTTGTTACCGGAGGATGTAGTTAAGGCTGTTAGTGTAGCTGGGTTTAAAAAAGGTTTGGACAAGTTCCTGGAGGAAAAGTCCATAAACCATTATTAAGAAGGGACCCAGGATATCAATGCTTGACCCAGTACAAGCATTGTGGAACCTGTGTCTTTTGGGGAAACTGCTAGGTACGTATGACCTAGATTGGCCACTGTTGGGAACAGGATACTGGGCTTGATGGACCTTGGTCTGACCCAGTATGGCATATCTTATGTTCTTATGAGAAATGCAACTCCTAGGGGAGGTGGGTGGGTTGTGAAGACTTATTCCTTCTGTTCCCAGAGATCACCTGTTACAGGTAAGTAACTGTGCTATCTCCAGGAACAAGCAGGAATGAGTCTTCACATATGGGGACTCCCAAGCTAAGATACCTGGAGGAGTCCCAGCATGTTGCGAGTTTGAGAGCCATGCTAATTTACCGAACTCCCAGGCATTCCAGGGATGGAGGGTAGGAGTTGAGCTAAAAAGATGTGCTGTGGAACAGCTGGACCAAACAGGATGCCTAGAGAGGCTCTGTGCAGGTGATATTTAGTGATAATATTGAAGAGCAATAAACCAATATGGACCTCACCTGGTGGCATTGTAGAGGGGTATATGGAGGTTCATGAGGATTTGTGAATATGAACCAACAGAATATCCCCAGTGGGTACCTCAATGTAAGAAGAGGTAAAGAACTGTGCAAAAAACAGGCTGAGGTAGAACCCTTAGGGTGAGAAAACAATCCCAGTGGAACTGGGGCAGTTCAATGAGGTAGGACTTAGCGGAAAACACGGAAGTCTCCATTGGATAAAACTGAAAACTCCTTTGACCTTAAGAGACCTAGTTCTTATAGGAGAGGGAGCTCCCAAGATCTCCATATCCGAAAACAAGAAGGATAGGAGTTAGGAGGCATTGTAGCCTCCCATTTTCTGAAGATTCAGAAAAAGTCCCTCGTAATGGAAAAGGAAAGTATGTGAAGGGCTTCAGGTGTATCCAAACTGAAGGTCATGGTACAAAAAACCCTGAACTACCACAGGAAGTGGTTGATTATGGATAACCCTAAGTGTGCTGGGACAGCATGGAAAGGGATAGAGAGTATCTGTCAGTCTGTGGTGGAATATATATATATATGTATATGTATAAGTATATATATATATATATTTAGGCAGACAGACAGGAAGAGTATATAGACATATACCTACCCACTATCATATATTGTAATACATACCTATAGAGATAGGTAAATACAGATATATATAAGGGAGGAGTAGCCTAGTGGTTGGGGCAAGGTACTTCAGGCCGGAAGGTCAAGGATTCAAATCACACTAGAGGACAGCAACCTTGGGCCGGAAGGACTGGGGTTTCTAGTCCCACAGATGCTCCTTGTGGTCTTGGGCAAGCCACTTAACCCTCCATTGCCCATGTTCCCTGTAAGTATTAGTGTATATGTCTCATATCCCCGTGTGTTAAATGTATCCCCCAATTGTGTTGTGACCGCTTTGATTGAAGGATAAGGCGGTATACAAAACTGTCTAAATAAATAAATAAAATAAATATACATCACATATGTATATAGATATAGATATGGGCATAGACGTACAGATGTCCATATACATGTAACATATACATATTATATATATATGTATACATACCCGTGTCCGCACATAGGGTATGTGGAGAAGATTTATCTAACAACAAGAAGGGAAGTACCTGCTTGAGAAGATATTCAGAGAATCCCCACTTCCTTGTTAAGGGTAAGAAGTGCAGGGAGTTCTCTCATTGGCAAGAGAATTCTAGAGTCCTCTAAGAACTCTTGCCCTTGAAAAATCAGGAATGGAGACCTACCTGGAAAATGCAGAGGATGTTTTTAATCTGCAGACAGTGAGTCTGAATCCTTCCATAACTCCAGCAGGTAGCTGGAGAAAAAGATGCCATAAAAATACCATATTTACTCTCAATGAGGGTAAAAAGGGGTATGGTGCATTCTTGTGCTCAACATGGTCACGCCATGAAGAATTGAGGATAGAAGGAAAAAACCAGCCAGGGATGGTCTATACTGAAAGAAAGAAACCATCTCTGGTGAAGGGGTCCCCTGGAGATGTGAAGCAAACCAGGGATTTGGATAATTCTTTAGGTCTTCTCTTAATTAAAGGCCTGTGACCTTTATTAAGAAGCCTTTAATGGAAATGGTAAGGGCAAGGAGAATCCAGTAAGCCTGACTAGGTAAAACCCTTCCTAACCATCTGACATTATGTGCTCTCTAACAAGGCCCCATAGTGTAGAGCTGCTCCGTAGAGATGCAGAGAGCATGTTGCAGGCTAATTAGAAGAAAAACTGGTGTTTAAGAGCCAGTAGGTATCATCAACTACTCCGTCAAACCCAAGAATTGGGGAGGCTAAGGAGAGAAGGTAAGGTCTGCAACAATAGCCAGAAAAGGTTCTTAAACCGTCTGGGACTTAGTGGCAAGGCCAGAAACCATTGAAATTGGAGAACAAGCCCTGGCTGCTTGGACAGCAAGTTAGTGGTCTAAGCAGTAAGAGCCCCTGCAGTTCTAACTATTGAATAGGGCAGCAGAAGGTCCCAAGGTTGGGAAAGAAATACAGACAGAAGTAGGAGAGGTAAGACTCCGCTACTGTCTGAGAAGCTGCCAGGAAAAATTAAGAATGCAAAGGGGAGACAACTCTGAAAAAAAACTGTTAGGGGCTTTAGGAAAAGCCCTCAGTAGAGTGGTATCACTCTTACAGACCAAATGTCCTGGAAGAGTGGCAGAGTTGAAACGAAGACTTATTGTGGAGGAAATCCTTAATAAGTAGTAAGAGAGATGCTGATACAGGAGAAGAGTCAAAGGTAAGGGATGGTGACCTTATTGACAGCTGTTACTCCCCGGTGTAGTTCAGAGGACGAGGAGTAACTGTAGTACCCGTAAAGCATAATCATCTCAAGAAGCTCATTGAGCTAATAGTTAGGATGTGTCCTTGAGAGGGACATATGTAAATTTTTGGATGGAACTGATGTAGATGCTTGTAGAGATAAGAAGCAAACTACAGGATCTAAACCTCAATAGGAAAAAAGGATTCAGGGAAGAGTTTATCAGCAACCTTGCAGCTGCTGGGTTTGCTGAACCCGTTGAGGTTGTGGTTTCCTGAGCCTGGCTGGGTGATACCCCTGCCTAGAAACATCTGTATGATGGGTAGAAGATTGATAAAACCTTCTCCCATTAGGGGAACAAAGCTTAGTAGTAGACTTTCTACAAACTGGGATAGAGGAAGGCGTAGACAAGCCTCTGAAAGCAATAGTGTCAGTGGTAAACTGAGCAGCCTGGAGTAAAGTCTCCTTATTAAAGAGATTTTCTCCAGTGCAAGGAGCATTTCCCAGTATATCTTGTACAGATTTGTCCAAGTCTGAAGCTTGGAGCCAGGCTCTACATCGTGCTCCTATGGCTATAGCAGACGTTCTGCTGACAGACTCGAAAGAGTCTAGGGAAGCACGAGTCAGGAACTTGGAAATATTTTGAGCATGATTGACTAGCCTAGAAAAATCTGCTCTTTTAGGCTCTTGGAGTCAAGAGGTCAAAAGTAATAAATTTTATTTATTTATTTATTTATTTAATTTTCTTATATACCGCGCTTTTTATCATCAGTGCGGTTCACATACAACATAACTGTGCAGTGCAGGGTGTCTGTACTGTACTTACAATATAACAGTGAAATAACAAAATAACAATATAACGGGGTTATATACAGGATTGAGCAGGGTACTATATACAAATAGGTTAAGAACATTTTGGTCAATTAATTACGTGTTGGCTTAAGTGGGTACATGTAGTCATTGGGGTGATAAGTATCTACTTGTCGGGGGGATCAGGGTCTTTTGTGACCTCCTCAAGAGATAATCCCATATAGAAAATATATGAAAGGATTCTTGATGAAAGGTAGGATGCCTGGAAAGTTTGACGTCCAAAGGCATCTAAAGTCTTAGCCTCACGACCTGGCGGATAAGAAGAGTGCTTTTTAGTACTCTTAACACGCCTCATTGCTGATTCTACAACCAGAGAATGATGAGGGAGTTGAGGCTTTTGAAAACCTGGAGAAGGGGGCACTTTGTATAGAAGATCAGTCGCCCTAGAAGGTGGGGATACCATTAAAGGAGTTTCCCACGTTCTAAATAGGAGATCCTGCAAGGTCTGATGCAAAGGAAACATAATGACTTCCTTTGGATTGCAGGGGATCTGTATAGGTTGTGGATCCCCTGGTGCAGGGACTTGACCAGGTATAGAAATGGCAAGTAACTTCGCCATATCAATTAGAAAAGCTTGAAAAGAAATCTCCCCAGAGGGGAGTCCTCGAGGAAGAGGAGGAAGAACTAGATCTGTTGAAGAACTAGCTCTAGCAGCCACCTGCTCATTCAGATTCTGTGGAATAGCAGATCTGGAGGGGTGGAGCATCGGATTATCCTTGAAAGATAGTTGTGGGTACCGATGAAAATCGGTACCACGACTGGTCGGTAGCAAGTCGTCCATGCTAGGGATCGATTCCAAACTCGGTATGGAAGGAAGCGAACCGGCTAGCATGGGAGGTACCGACACCGATGTCAATACCGGTACCAAGATCAGTACCGTTGGTGACACCGATATATGAAGATCAGTCTGCATTGGCACTATCGGTACCGTGGTAACTGAATGTGGCAGATCTCGATCATCGGTGGAATGTCTACGGTACCATCTGAAGTCGGTACTGAGACGAGTCGGTACCCAGTCATCCAGACTAGAGATCGATTCTAGACTCAGTATCGAAAGAAGCGAGTCTATCGATTCATATCGGGAGGGTACCGATGTGGATACCAGCATCGGTACCGGGACCGATGTGGGAAGATCGGTCGTTAGCGGCTCTAGCAGCACTGAAGATACCAAGAGCGCTCGACTGCGATCATCGGTGTGGAATGTTTCATCCAGCACCATTGCCGATGCCGGGGTACCGGCACCGCTCAAAGCGGATACCACCACCGGGCATGGTTCAGGCACGTTCACAGAGGTAAAAACCCCGGGAACAACTTGAAATCCCGTTAGTGCTTTGGAGACAGAAGCCTCCCGCCGGGGTTTTAAAGCCAAAATGTCCTCGGGGGCAAGCCGAAAGGCATCTCTATGAAGGACATGAGATCTACCACCCGAGGACTGGCTAGTCTTTACAGACTTTAGTTTGGTTACCTGATCCTGCAAAAAAAAGAAGATGGAGCTGGTACCCTCAGGACTGAGGGGAACGGCGTATCGAGTTGAGCTCGATGCTGAAAACTTCTTGCAGAAAGAGAAGTGCAGGAGGGACAGTCCAGCGGATTGTGTTCAGGTCCCAAACATGGAAGGCACCAGTTATGGGTGTCTAAAAGTAATTTGGTAGTGCCACAGTTAAAACACTTTCTAGTGGCTAGAATTTCCATGAGGGAAATGGAGAGGCCTAGCAGGCCGAAGTCTGTCAGGCACCAAATAGGAAAAAATTTCCTACAGAAGGAAATATCTGTAAAAGAAAAGAAGAAGAAAACACCGGCGGTACCGGTGCGTCGGAAGGTAGACGCGACCACAAGAAAAAAAAAACAAAAAATAAAGGAAGAATTTTCTGCAGTGACAGGAGGACGTCCTGCCAGCTCCGCGGAAAAATGAAAACTGAGGAGAAGCAGTTGGGAAAGGCGGGAAGGCAGCACGCAGGCGTGTTGGAATGCTTCCAAAAGCGTTCTGATTGGACGCTGGGGAGCGTTCCCGCGCAGACTCTGTCATTACCGACGTACCCATATGTGAAGACTCATTCCTGCTTGTTCCTGGAGTTTAACATATACAGTATTAGTCAAGAAGTGTTCTTAATAAAAGTGTTTTCATTAGCTGTTACTCCACATTTAGAGTTCCATTTTGGTGACAAATTAAACTCCCAAGCTGTTTTCTTTGATATGCTACATATATGCTGGGGCGAGTGGGGAAGATTTATGTGGTTTATGTCTAAGGTAGAGAGGTTCCCAACCTTCTTTTATATAGTGACACCACTAATACAGAGTTCACACTGTCAGAAGGCACAGCATCTCCTCCCCTTTTCCTCTGTCATCATTTCCCTTCCCCCACACCACTCTCTAGCATCATCATTCTCCCTTCCCTCCATAGCATAACCATCTTCTTCCCCTTCCCCTCCTTCCCTCCCTCTTTGCTGGCATCACCAGCTTAGGGAATGCTTGAAATAAATGAAAATGAAAATCAATAAAATCACAAATCTTTCTCCTCTGCCTCGTCCTCAATACAAAAGTTTAGAGGACCTGGGAAATTAAATCACCTAAAACTTTCTTGAACAAACCATTTCATGTGGGTTTTTAATGCCTGATATTTGCTGGTAAATACAAGTACATACTGGGAAGCTGCTCTTGCTGAAACTGAAATGGCTTGTGAGCTTCTACCTAACTACTTACAGCAATTCCTTTTGTGGATATTTAGAACTAAAATTACTAGACTTGAGTTCCCAGGTTTGAAAAGCACATTAGGAAGTACATAACTATGATATTTTTGTAAAAGCTATAATTTTGCTATGCAGCAGTGGATGCATCTTATAAAGAAAATCCTGGGGACAGGTGTACAATGGTATTTCTCGCATTTGAAATTCTTCTTTAAATTAAAACAAATATAAAAAATGCAATGTGTGCCTTTGAGTCAGTCCCGACTCCTGGCGACCCAGAAGCTCCTGGGTTTTCTTGGCAGTGTCACCGGAAGTAGATTGCCAGGCCTTTCTTCCGAGGCAATGGAGGGTTAAGTGACTTGCCCAAGGCCATAAGGAGTGCTAGTGGGACTCGAACCCTGATTGCTTGGTTACCAAGCCAGTGTTCTAACCACTAGGCTACTCCAAAACAAATATAAAGGCAGGTAAAATTCCATCAAGTTATTAAAATGCTAAAACACATCTTACATAACAGTTTCCTAACCTACATAAGGTGAAATTAGACTTACCTGCTAATTGTTGTTCCTTAAGGAACTCCAGGCTAGTCCTCCAGCAGCTTGGAGACTGAGAAACGTCACACCTCTTTGATGACACCAGTATAAGTAGCCAGGATCCGCCCTCTGATGCCAGTAACCTATTGACAAAGCAAACTCACCAGAGCAACAATTAAGTGGAAACCGTATTGAAAATCGTCCTATAAACTACTCATAAGTATCCTAAATAGGCTAAATGGGTTAAACCCAATTTGACAGTGTTCAAGTATCTGCCAAATAATACAGAACTGGAATACATGCTGAGATTCTTATTTCCAGAAAAACTCTGCCTAATACCCCCCATAGAAAGAACATCCCCCCTTAACGGACTATACCCATGCACCCCAGACAAAAAACACCTACCTGTCACACCTGAGGAGCTTCAGGCCATAGTTCACGCAAATCTACGGGAGGGATACAGGACTAGCCTGGAGTTCCTTAAGGAACAACAATTAGCAGGTAAGTCTAATTTCACCTTCCTTTGCGTCCCTCCAGGCTAGTCCTGAACCTTTGGGGCTGTATCAGAGCAGTGCAAAAAAAGTCAACGGGAGGGACCTGCTAGCCCAGCCTGAAGCACTGCCGCTCCAAAACAGGAATCCCTCTCCGCCAGCACATCCAAACGGTAATGTTTGACAAAGGAATGTAGAGACGACCAAGTAGCTGCCCTACAAATTTCCACCGGCGGAACCAGCGTGCATTCCGCCCAAGACGCCGCTTGCGCCCGAGTCGAATGAACTCGCAATCCTTTTGGAACTGCCCTAGCTTTTAAAATATACGCGGACGCGATGGCCTCTTTAATCCATCTGGCAATGGACGCCTTCAACGCTGCTTGACCCGTCTTAGGGCCCCCAAACAGCACAAACAACCTATCCAAACTATGGAAGGAAGCGGTAGATTTCAGATACCGTTTCAGAGCTCTCCCAACATCCAATCTATGCAACTGCCTCTGCGCAGTACTCGCACCGTCTTCCTCAAAAACCGGCAATGACCACCTGATTCACATGAAATGGAGAGACTACCTTGGGTAAGAAGGATGGCACCGTCCGCAACACCACCTTGGAATCACTAAATACCAGAAACAGTTCTCTGCAGGACAACGCCTGCAACTCCGAAATTCTCCTGGCCGAGGAAATAGCCACTAGAAACACCACTTTCAAGGTAAGGTCCTTCAACGATGTTTTCGCCAGCGGCTCAAAAGGCACTCGCACCAAAGCCTCTAGCACCAAATGCAAATCCCAAGACGGAATCACCGGTCTACAAGGAGGTCGCAAAAGCATTACTGCTCTCAAAAACCGCTTAACGTCTGGATGACTCCCCCGACACTCGCCTCCTATTTTACCTCTGTAGCAGGACAGGGCTGCTAACTGCACCTTCAACGAAGCCGCCGCTAACCCTTTCTCGTAACCATCTTGCAAAAACGCCAAAACTTGCGGAACTGCAGCCCGTAAGGCCATAATGGCCCTATCTCCACACCAAGCCTCGAACACACGCCAAATACGAATATACGCCAAAGAAGTAGATCGTCTTCGAGCTTTCAACAAAGTGGCTACCACCGCCTCTGAGTAACCTCTCGCTGTTAACCGCGCCCTTTCAATAGCCAAGCCGTAAGCGAGAACCGATCCACCTGAGGCATCCGCAGAGGCCCCTGAGTCAAGGGATCCCCCTGTACCGGAAGCTTCCATGGCTTGTCCACCAGAAGCCTGATGAGATCCGCATACCACGGCCGCCTCGGCCAATCCGGCACGATCAACACCACTCGCCCTTTGTGAAGTTCTACGCGCTGCAGAACCCGACCGATTAGCACCCACGGCGGAAAAACGTAGAGCAACTGGTCCTCTGGCCACAGCTGAAGCAACGCATCCAGCCCTTCCGACACCCTTTCCCGCCTTCTGCTGAAGAAGCGGCTGGCCTTTGCGGACTGAAAAGTCGCCATGAGATCCATGACCGGCAAACCCCAGCGTCGCACCACCATCTCGAACACCTGCGGATGAAGGGCCCACTCCCCTGGGTCCACCTTTACCCGACTCAGAAAATCTGCCTCTACATTTTCCACCCCTGCTACATGTGCCGCCGACACCGCCCGGAGATGTACCTCGGCCCATTCGAACAACTGGTCGGCTTCGGTTTCCAACGCCACACTGCTGGTGCCGCCCTGCCGATTGATATAAGCCACCGTCGTCATGTTCTCGGAAAACACTCAGACAGCCTTTCCGTGAAGGCCCTCCTGAAAAGCTCTTAGCGCCAGAACCACCACTTGCAACTCTAACCTGTTGATCGACCAACTCTTCTCTTGACGCGACCACGAGCCCTGTGCGTACCGTCCTTGGACATGAGCCCCCCAACCGACTAGGCTGGCATCCGTCGTCAGGGGAACCCAATCCGGTGCCTCCAACGGCATTCCCTCCTCAAGGCTCTCCACCCGCAACCACCAAAGGAGGGCGAGACGCGTCTCCTGCTGACAGGGTAAGACCTGAGACAGACTGTCGTGCTGGTGCGACCAACGCCTTAGTAAGGCCCTTTGTAGGGGTCTCATGTGCACTCTCGCCCACGGCACCACCTCGAGAGTCGCTGCCATGGTCCCCAACACCTACAGGTAGTGCCAGGCCGTGGGCCGCCTGTTGCACAGAAATCTGCGTACCAACCCAAGCAGACCCTGCACCCGTTTCAGCGGTAGAAACACCTTTCCAACCCTCGTATCGAACCGGGCCCCCAAGTACTCAAGCTCTTGCGAGGGAATCAACCTGCTTTTGGCCATATTCACTACCCAACCGAGTTGTTCCAAGAACGCCACCACTCTGGCTGTGACCACCTCGCTCTCCTATTTGGATTTCGCCCGAATCAACCAATCGTCCAGATAAGGATGGACCAGAATCCCGTCCTTTCTTAGAGCCGCCGCCACTACCACCATCACCTTGGTGAAGGTCCGTAGCGCTGTCGTCAGACCAAAAGGTAACGCTTGGAACTGAAAGTGTCCCATCGGCACTGCAAACCGTAAACCTTTGATGCTCCTGACGAATGTGAATGTGAAGGTAAGCTTCCGACAAGTTGAGGGACATAAGAAACTCGCCTTGGCGCACCGCTACTATAACCGACCTCAACGTCTCCATTCGAAAATGAGACACCTTTAGACAACGGTTCACTCGCTTGAGATCCAGAATTGGCCGATAACTGCCTTCCTTCTTTGGCACCACGAAATAGATGGAGTACCGACCGCAACCGCATTGGTCTGGCGGAACCGGCACTACTGCCTCGAGGGCGAGCAACCGGTCCAATGTCTCTTGTACTGCTGAATATTTTGCCTGTGCTTTGCAGGGGGATTGTACGAATGACTCGGTCACCAGCCGCTGAAGCTCCAAGGCATAACCGTCTCGGATGACCTCCAGCACCCACTGATCGGTCGTTATCTGAGCCCAGGCAGGATAAAACTTGTGCAGGCGCCCCCCTATTTGCACCTGCGCCGCCTGGACCCCCCTGGCTTCATTGTGGCTTACGCGGATTGGAGGGAGTAGAGGCCGCAAACCCTCTACTCGCTCCTCTGAATCCCCTGAAGCCCTGGCTGCGGTAGGGAAACCGTCCCCGCTGCACTTGCCCAAACTGTGGGGGACGAAAACGACAAAAATCCCGCTGTTGTCCTATAGCCGCCGGACCCGAGCGACTCTGTTTCTGCTTATCCTCAGGCAGCCTACCGCCCTTGGATTCTCCTAAATCCTTCACGAGCTTCTCTAGATCCTCCCCAAACAGAAGCTTTCCCCTGAACGGGAGTTTACTTAGCCTAGACTTGGACGAAGTATCTGCCGCCCAATTGCGCAACCACAGATACAGTCTGGCTGCCACAGCCGACGCCATACTGTTTGACAATCCGTGAACCAAATCATAGTGTATGTCGGCTAGATAGGCCGCCCCTGTCTCCAATCTAGCTGCCTCAGCGGCCGCTTCCCCTGTCTGGCCTGCCTGTAGTCCTTGCGCCCACCGCAAGCAAGCTCTGGCCATCCAAGCCCCACAAATGGACGCTTGAAGGGACAGTGCATTCACCTCAAAAAGTTGCTTCAACAAGGTATCTAACTTCCTGTCCTGCGCATCCTTCAGCGCCGCACTGCCTTCCACCGGAATAGTGGTCTTCTTAGTAACTGCCGAAACTGCAGCATCTACTTTAGGTGATCGAAACATCTCCCGATCCTGTTCAACTAACAGGTAGAGCCGAGACATTACCCTGGACCCTTTAAGTCCTGCCTCAGGCGTATCCCATTCACCTTGTATCATCTCTTTGAATACTCTATGCACAGGGAAGGCCTTTTGAGATTTACGAAAAGCCTGCAACAAAGGATCCTCCAACTGCGCCTCCTCTGAGGGCCCCGTCGCTGGAATATTAAGCGCCTGCAGCGTCTCAGATATCAGCTCCGGTAACTCTTCTCTCCTAAAAATCCGAACCACACGTGCCTGATCCTCCTGTTCTATAATTTCTCCTTCCTCCAAATCCTCTACTAATTCTGAATCCTGCTCTAAGTCCTCTGAAGCCACGCATTCAGAAGCCACTGACTACCCTGACCGGTCTCTCTCCGCTCGCAGCCTCTTCACGGGAATGCCCGACTCCCCTGTGCTCAGGGGGGGTCCCCGCCTCTTATCCCCCAAGTCCCCCCCTGAAGAACTTGCAGAGGCCTTCATCTGCACTCCGAAAGCCTGCTGAATTAGGGAGACGAACTGTGTAGAAAAAATTGTCGCTAATCCCCCTGGGATCTGCCCCTGCGGCGCCTGAACACCCTGCAGGGACGATGGCCCCAGAACTGGCTCTTGAGAGAGATCACCGGGAGCCTTGTCCTCCAGGAGGCCGGAGGTGCCTTCCCTCTGGCTCTCCCCCTCCTGTTCAAGCCCCTGCTCCATTGTCAGAGACTCTTTCAAACAGCTCTTACACAGCCCAGCTTCTGAAATAGCACCCCTTCTGGACCCACACAATAAACATAGGGGCCTAGAAGGCATGCTGTCTGGACCAGCACACTATCCTGTGTCCCAGACTCAGAGACCCCTCACCCCAATGTGTAGTCACTCCTCGGGAAAGACCACGGGGTTTTCTTCTTCTTTTTTTTTTTTAACAGTGGGACACGGAGATCTGCTTCCCCACCTCCGAGCAGCACTCCGCTACTAAAAACGAAGCTACCCTGCTTCACAGGAGGCCCCGATACTGTAGCAGCACAAAACTCTAATTTTCCCGCCCGCGCGCCTACCAAAAGGCACGGCCCTGCGCGGGCCTCCACACGCGGCTGCAGTCAAACAAACAAGAAGCTGTCTCGACGACCCCGGCCCCTGCTTACCTCATCCCCGAGGCCCAGAAGTGCCGAAACAACTTCTCAGCACTCTGCCGAGACCGCGGCAGCAGCACACAGAAAGGAACGCTGAATAAAATTGCAGCCCAACTGACACAGCTCCACCGAAATCCAACTTCGGCGTGAGAGCTGTCAGTCACCTTCTGGCAAATGCCCTGCTGCTAAATAGCCGGCTCCTCACCCATAATGGTGGTATCGGGAACCGGACACCAGCACCCCCTCTGCTTCAGAGCTCACTCGGTACCCGGTAAGAGCAGCATGAGAGAGGAGGGGGGGAGGGGGAAAGGGAGAGACAAGAAAAATGAGCAGAAATAAGTAGCTCAGCACAGACTCTCCCCCCAAAAGTACCTCACAGCTATCAGAAATAAAGAAAGGAAAATAAAGAAAATAAAACCTTAAACCCTTATGAACTAAACCTCAAGCTACGCTTAATTGCTCCTCTTAGTGAGCCCCTATCTCTGGGCTCACCAGCCCTCCAGCTGCTTGGAGACTGAGATAACTGGCATCAGAGGGCGGATCCTGGCTACTTATACTGGTGTCATCAAAGAGGTGTGATGTTTCTCAGTCTCCAAGCTGCTGGAGGAGGAGCAAGAACCCCAAAGGTTCAGGACTAGCCTGGGGGGACGCAAAGGAAAACAGAATTGCTCATAAAAATACTTAGAGCCATGTTTTGACCTGCTTTTGGTACAATAGAGAGTTCAGTTCCATCCTTCCTGCCAAAGGCAAGGAGTTCCACAACTCAGGTTCATAGTACAAAGTGATTTCTCACTTTTGTGTCCACTGAAGAAATATGTAGTGTATCTAACCTCCATATCACTGCATCTTAAATTACTCTACTGCCTATAGCATTTTTCTGATATGATCTATTATGCTAAAATGTATCATTGAATTGGCAGCACATTTACTATAGTAAATTCAAGTGCTATACAATACTAAAGCCATAGTTTTACTATCTTTATTTTGGGAAACCTACCAGAGACATCCCAGAGAGCAACCCTCCCCCTCCCCTTAGTAACTCCTGCGGAGAGAAGCTATTTAAGGAGGAGCAG
Source organism: Ichthyophis bannanicus (assembly GCA_033557465.1). Taxonomy (NCBI): domain Eukaryota; kingdom Metazoa; phylum Chordata; class Amphibia; order Gymnophiona; family Ichthyophiidae; genus Ichthyophis; species Ichthyophis bannanicus. Next base: position 70,495,571 of record CM066050.1, on the reverse strand, counting down.
CTTGTTCCAGTCTACTGTAGCTCTTCACCATACTCCATAGGAAAGCATCTGTGAGCTGAAGAATACCCTTAGTGGTACAAAACCTGTACTGTAAACCTTCTTGGGCTGCATACCAACTGATTACAGCAACTTAGATTTGGAAAGACAAGTAATTAAATCAATCATGCTGGAAAACTCCTATTTGCTGGGTATTTCCAGATCTTATTTTTTTTATTTAACACATTTTGATATACCGTTTTTCTACAAGTCAAAACGGTTTGCATGGAACTCTGTGAAATGCAATGAACACATTAAATAGGAAATTATGAACATTTACAATGAACAATTTGAATATTTTGGAGATAACAGAGAACAGTGAACATCTTTTAGAAGCTCAATAAGTTAGTGCATAAACATTCGTAAAACTATATACAGTAGGGTTGTGGGAGTCTTTATGGGAGGGGGTAGGGTGGGATGGGGGATATTGTGTTTATTTGCATGTGATCATTCTGTTCTATAACTGGTGGGTGTTTGTTGCCAAGTACTCCAAGAAGAGATGGGTCTTAATATTTTTTTGTGAAAGTATGTGGCTGCTTTGGTGCATCGTATTGTGGGGGGTAGTGAGTTCCAGAGGGTGGGGGCATATAGGGTGAATTATCTGGTGAATGCATTTAATGTGGCAGGTAGTTTGGTTTCCCAGCCAAAACTGCCTTATGTGGATATGAATTCATGTAGAAAAGTAAAATGATTTTAGCCCTTCCAGTCAGTCTGTATGACCCCTATCAGCAATTAATGTGCCCTAACCCAAAATGCACACTAAATGGATGCAGTACTAAAGATTAACAGTCGTAATGAATGTTAACATATGCCAAATGCCGCTGTGCTCATAGAAATAAATGGGGGCAGTGGCACTTAGCACACATTAACATTCATTAACGCAAGATTACCTTTAGAAGCATGCCTTTAAATATACCTAATTTGTGTTAAACTCAGTTTATACATACTGGCAAAATGCAAATCATGCATACTAGTTATAGTTAGTGCTTACTGAACTCACTTAATGTGTGCTATCCATAATTAAGGCATGCTAAATACAATTTGCATGCGTGAAGGGCCACATTTAGACATCTATATTATGCCTTGGAAAATGTACCATTCATTGCTAACTATGCAGGTAAACAGTGATCAGCACCAGACCAGCACTGTTCATGGAAGATTCCTCTAAACAGCTGTAATCCAATAAGAGAAGAATCATAATATAGTACTTCACATAAAGGGGTATGTTTACTAAGTCGGGCTAACAGTTAACCCGGGCTATCTGCAACTACGTCCCATGTTATTCAATGGGACCTAGGTACAGATAGCCTGGGTTAAACGTTAGCCCGGCTTAGTAAACATACCCCAAAGTGTAGTTACTCACCTGTAACAGATGTTCTCTGGTGACAGCAGGAATCAATCCTCACATATGGGTGACATCAACGCTGACAGTGCCCTGTGCGGAAGCTTCTCCCCAGCTGTCAAAGCAAGCCTTTAGGAGATGCACCACACATGCATGGTCCTCTTCCCACCTGCCATCTTGCCTCAGTCACATGGCATAGCTAAAGACAGCAAAAATGATAAGAAAGCAACTCCACGGGGTGGAAGGAGGGTTATGAGAACTGGTTCCTGCTGTCCCCATAGAACACCTGTTACAGGTGAGTAACTATGCTTTCTCTGGGACCAAGCAGGAAGTCAGTCCTCACATATGGGACTCCCTAGCTACAGGCTACCAAAAACCTGTAGAAATGGCACGGGTGAGCCGTGAGCAGCAGCAAATGAGTCTTAAAGAGACAGACTCTCAAGAGTCTCAAGTGTCCAGTGAGAACCAGCACTCCGGTAGTCTGAACACAGAAGGGTTAGCGGACAGAAGTTGCCTACACCCCAAAAAGATGATGGAACATGGCCTGGGCAAAGGCGTTGTCCCGTTGGGATGCCTCCAGGCAGTAATAAGCTACAAAGGTGTGGACTGAAGACCAGGTAGTGGCCTGGCAGATGTTCAACAGAGGGACAGAACGCAGATTTGCCACAGATGCTGCCATGGCCCTGACCCAGCACTCCAGTGAGAGCCTAGTCTGCTCATAGGCGAGGTTAATGCAGTCTGCCACCCAAGTGGACAGAGTTCGCTTGGTCAAAGCCTGCCCCAGTCGACCGGGGTGATAGGAGACGAAAAGCTGGGAGGCTTTGCAGTGGCCCTGGGTATGTTGAAGATAGAAGGACAGGGCCCTCTTATAATCCAGGGTATGCAGTATGATCTCAGCCCAGCTGGCGTGAGACCATGGAAAGAAGGTGGGGAGCACCACCTTCTGATTGAGGTGAAATGGGGACACCACTTTAGGAAGAAACCTAGGGTGCGTGCAGAGCACCGCTCTTTCTTATAAAACCTTGTGTACAGCGGATACGCCACTAGTACCTGAAGTTTGCTGACCCTGTGAGCAGATGTGAATGCCACTAGGAAGCTTACCTTCCATGAGAGGTAGCGCAGGTGGCAGGTAGCCAGGAGCTCGAACGGTAGCCCGGTGAGCTTAGATAGCACCACACTGAGGTCCCACTCCACCAATGGAGGGCGGATGGGGGGCTTGGATAGCAAGAGGCCCCACAAGAAGCGGGTCATGAGAGGTTGAACAGAGAGGGACTTGCCCTCGATAAGATGGTGGTGCGCTGCTAGAGCACTCAGGTGCACACTGACTGAGTTGGACTTAAGTCCTGCCTGTGACAGATGCAGCAGATATTGTAGTACAAACTGCACAGAGCATGAGAACGGGTTGACTTGCCATTCTGCGCACCACACTGAGAATCTGTGCCATTTGAAGGCGTAGGCCTGTCTCGTGGAGACCGTAGGGGAGGATAGGAGGACCTCTTCCACCTCCCCTGAGAGGTTGAAAGGGGCCAAGGTTACCCTTTCAGCAGCCAAGCAGTTAGCAACAGGGACCTCAGATTGGGTTGCAGAAGGGAGCCCTCATCCTGCTAGAGTAATCCCAGAGCACTCCCCAAGGGGACCGGGGTCACTGCAGACAAGCGGAGGAGCAGCGGGAACCACAATTAGCTGGGCCACCAGGGGCAATCAGTATCACCGATGTCCAGTCGTGCTGAGCCTTGAACAGGGTCTTGGCTATCAGTGGCATGGGCAGGAAGGCATAGAGCAGTCCCTCCATCAGCGGGATGAGGAACGCATCTGCTGATACCCGTGAGGAGTGCGGTTGGCGGGAGCAGAATTGGGGCTGATCAGACTCGCAAAAAGGTCCATTAGGGAGACCCTCCAGATCTGGAAAGCCGAGAGGCCACCCTGGGGTCCAGCTGCTACTTGTGCGGCTGGAGGACCCTGCTCAGTTTGTCTGCTAGGGCTTTGAGCTCGCCCAGCAGATACACCATCTGCAGGAGCATCCCATTGCGGAGCGCGAATGAGTAGAGCGCCACCACCTCCTGAAAGAGGGCATAGGACCCAGTGCCTCTCTGATTGTCTGTTTGGACCAGCACTGACTGGTGCTGGTGGTGGAAGGCTCAGAGGGCCAGAAATGTGGCGCAAAGCTCCAGCAGGGTGATCTGGAGTTGGCTGTCTGACTACGACTAGCTGCCTTGGGTGCAGAGATCTTCACAATAAGCCCCCCAGTCCAACAGGGAGGCATCCGTAGTGAGAACCGTCTGGGGATCGGGGGCCTGGAAGGGCATCCTGCCTGGATGTGCTGCAGTACCTGTCACCAGCTGAGGGAGTCCACAAGTTGATGGGTTACTATCACCCTGTCCCTCAGCCGTCCAGTAGCCTGGGTCCACGGGAGTGGAGACAGCACTGGGCTGCCCTCATGTGGAGGTGGGTGTCCAGGGTGACATGGATTGTGGATGCCATGTGACCCAGCAGGCATAGCAGGAGGCGGCGAGCACAGTACGTCTGTGTTGCACATCTGTGACCAGCGCCCTGAGGTGGTTGGCCCTGTCCTGGGGAAGGAACGCTCTTGGCCTGAAGGGTGTGTCGCTGGGCTCCTATGAACTCTAGACACTATCGGGAGGAGATGGGACTTGGGGTGTTTTATGACAAACCCCAAGTGTTGTAGGATGTGAATGGTGTGGGCTATGGCCTGCTGCACCTTGGTGGTCGAGACTCCTCTGATGAGCCAGTTGTCCAAATAGGGAAAGATAAGGCTCCTTGGAAGTGGTGGTGGGCCGTGACCATTGCTAAGCAGAAAGGGTAGCACCCTGTATTGGTAGTGGCCGCCTCCCACCACAAACCTGAGGTATTGCCTGTGGTTGGGATGGATGAAGATTTGTGTGTACGCATCCTTTAAGTCCAAGGAGCATAGCCAGTCTCCCTGCTGGAAGTATGGCAGCAACATCCCAAGGGGAGAGCATCTTGAACCTCTCCCTCACCAGGAACCTGTTCAGGTCCCAAAGGTCCAGGATGGGCCTTAGGCCCCTTGTTCTTTTTCGTACAAGGAAGTACTGAGAGTAGAATCCCTTGCCCCAGAGATGTGGGGGTATGGGTTCCACTGCCTTGTCCTTGAGAAGGCCTGCGAGCTCCTGCAGTAGCAGGGTCTGGTGGAGGTGGATCCCGGAAGGCTCTCCCGGGAAGAATGGAGGGGGAATCTACTCCAGGTGGAGGAGATAACCTTCCCTAACCACCTGCAGTGCCCAAGTGTCGGTTGAAGGCTGACCACCGGTGGGCAAACAATATCAGACATCCCCCTGTGGGCTGCTGGACTCCTGAGGGTGGAGAGGCTATGCCCACGGAGTCAAAAATTCCCACCAGGCTGTGCTGAAGCTGGTGCCTGGGTTTTGGGAGACGTCTGCTTATGAGAGCCATGCCCTTGTCCCTTGGCCTGCTGACCCTACTGGGGAGGGGGAGGCCTGATACTAAGGGTAGTTTCTGTAAGCTCTTCCCTTCCTCGAGTAAGGGGGCTTTTTACTCAGGGGAAGGGTAGCGGTCTTCTTGGAGAGCCTAGTCCTTGTCAGGAACTCTGACTCCAACTCTGCAGCCTTATCCATGATGGGTTTGCCAAAGAAGATCTCTCCTTGGCAGGGGACATTGACCAATTTGTCCAGAACCCATTGCTCCAGGTCGGAAGATTGTAGCCAAGTCTGGCGTCAGGCACTGATGCCCGCTGTGACTACTCTAGCCGTTGACTTGAAGCCATCATAGGCTGCTTGAGTCATGAACTTGGAACACTCTCTGACGGCAGAGGACAGGCTCTGGAACTGCTGGAGGGGTTCCTCAAAGAGACCGGCCAAGAACTCAGTGAGTTCCTTCACCAGGTCCATCAAGTATATGCCCATATACAGCTGGTATGCCTGGATTTGGCCGATGAGCATCGAGCCCTGGTAGCACTTCCTGCCCAGGGCATCCATGGTGCGGATCTCACTACCTGGGCCTCTTGAGCCAATGCATGGCCAACTTACCGCCATGGAGTTATGCAGCCATTGTGCTTTCTGGAATCTCGGGCTCTGGTGGACCCGATACATCGAGTCCAGCAGTCTGTTCACGATGGGCACTGATGCCGGTGTTTCCCACCTTTGAAAGAGTAGCCATTCCAGGATCAGGAGATGGGCACTGTAAATGCCTCCTTTGGAGGGGCCTCATACTGGTGGATCTCTATGACCTCCATGTGAGGTTCTTTCTCCAACTCGGTGTTGGTGCCTTTGACATGTCCTGCACAAAGTTGAGGAAGGCCATATCCTCAGGTGGGGAATGGCATCGAGTCTCGGAGGAAGACTGGCAATTCCTCATCCTTGGTCTCCCAGTCTGACATTGTCGTTGGAGGAGTCAAGGCCAGACTATGGTGTAAGGTTGGGCCACAAGCCCGACTGTCCATGCCCCTCGGAGGATCTGCGGGCAGAGCCACAGCCACTCATTGGAGAAGATCTCAGTCCCAAAGATCAGGACTGGGATCGAGACTGATGTCGAGGATCGATTCGAGGCCGATGGTGCTCAAGGATCGGCTCAACATCCAGGGATGTCCAGGGATCTCGAGCCCAGTGCCAGATCTGACGAGGGGGAGTCCTTGAGCACAGTGGCCTTAGGGGTCGGAGGCCGATGATTCCTTGCGGATGACCTTGGTAGGCCGCTTCCACTCCAAACCCTCAGACTTACGGTGTGGACTGCGGGATCGGGCATAGGACTTACCCGCCTTTCCCAACTCTTCCACAGATGCTGCCCTCGAGGATGTCTTCTTTTTTTTTTGTGTTCCACCTCTGGGGTGCTCCGCTCAGAGGACTCACAGCCTTGGTCGGAGACAGCGGGGGACTTTGGGGCTCCAGGGTCCCTGAAGGGGGCTTGGAGCGCAGTGTTGCTTGATACTCCAGGGCAGATTCTGGAAGATCTTGTCGTGCTGCTGCTGATGGCTCTTATTAGCCTTGGAGGACATCTTTTTACAGAGTCCCGAAGCCAAGGGGTCATGGTCTGCCCCAATGCAGCAGTCATGTGTGTTGGTGAGAGACATGGTCCGGCTGGAACACCGATCACACTTTTTGGAGCCACTGGCAGAGGCCATGGGGGGAAAAAGGGCCCCAGCGAGGTTGAAGACCCGAGGCTCTGCCAGTGAAAAAGGGCGTGAACCTTGCTGGTAGAAAAGTTATGGAAAAAATGAACCCGAGACATGATGCTGGGGTGAGCCCGGGGGCAGGAAAGGGAACTAATACAACTGGGGAAGAAAAACTTCTAAGAAAACTGACTCTTTTTCCAGGGGAATCAGAATCACGTCTGGTAGGCTCTGCAGAAAAAGGGGCAAGATGGCACCCTTGGGCGGGAAAGAGACCATGCATGAGTGGTGCATCTCTCAAAGGCTTTCTTTGAAAGCTGGGGAGAAGCTTTCATGCAGGGCTCAGTTGGCATCGACGTCGCCCATATATGAGGACTGACTTCCTGCTTGTTCCAGAACAAATTTACATTATGGTCCTGCATATATTATCATGGTTGTTATCATGGAGGTATACACAGAGATTGTTCAACAGAGATGTGGCTTAGCTAGATATGGAGAACGCGTAATCTTTTTCCCAGAGTCAGTATTTGCTCAAGTTCTGCTATGAGGGGACATGGGATGAGGGTGAAGGGGGATAGATTCAGGAGTGATATGCGGAAATATTTCTTTAAGGAAAGAGTGGTGGATCCATGGAATAGTCTCCCAGTGGAGGTGGTAGAGATGAGACACAAAGGAGAGCACCAAACTCGCAGGTAGTCCAACCCAAACAAAAGAGCGAGCAGGATAAGGGTCACTTGCACTTTATTAATGAACAACCCCGACGCGTTTCGGCAGATGCCTTCATCAGGGGGCTAAAAGGACTGCAAACCACATAAACAAATAAATAAAACATCAATAAATACATGTTAGAATATTATGTGTTAAAAAATAATACTGATAATATATATAAAAACATCAATATAATGACCACAAGTAAAAGAAAATATACTCACAGGTTGTACTCTAGTCATGCATTAAAAGAAGCGCATGAACAAAGTGTGACCAATAGTACAATTGTAAAAACAATAAATACGTTAAAATATCAAAAATGCATATAACTTCACATTAGCAACATATAAACCAACAATGGGAGAACAGTAAAAAACAAGGAAAATGGGAGACCCAGACCCGACGTGTACTATATAGACATGTCTATAGAATTTAAATAAGAACAATGTAACATTAAAAGATGATAAACACCAATGGAACAATTAAGGATATTATAACCACATCATAAAACATAATAACTTAATGTAAGAAAGAAAAAGTAAAGAACTGTAAAAAATCAATGTAGTAACAAGTCATGTATATAATAAATGCCAATGCATTAAAAATATAGCAAAGAGACAAATTTAACCATGTTAAAAGAATATGTCAAATTCTAAAAACATAAATAATTGCAAAAATACATAAAATACATAAAACATAAAAAACTAAAGTGCAAGTGACCCTTATCCTGCTCGCTCTTTTGTTTGGGTGGTAGAGATGAGGACAGTAACGGAATTCAAAAAAGCATGGGACAAACACAGAGGATCTCTAAAGGAAAAAAGGGGACTGTTGTAGTTGTTGATATGGAAGGACAGACTAGATAGGCCATGTGGTCTTTTTCTGTCGTCATATTTCTATGTTTCTATGATGTGTGTTGCATTAAGTAGGAGAGGAACAAACACAATCTGAAAGCGTTACACGTAGATATCAAAAATCAGCTACAGAGATTGTATTATCAAATGGATATAGTAGAATGATACTCTTCTGACTAGAAGGAGATGGTTTTAGCCTCAGAAAGCTAGTCAAAAATGTATTAAGTTAGTCCATTAAAAAAGGTATCACCTTATTTCCTTTTTTTGTGTTTTTATCTTTACTTATTACTAAACGGTGCATTTGTGATATTTCCTTGTATATTTATGAGGTACTATTTTATTCTATTTCATTTATTATTTATTGCACTATTTTTGTGCTTGCATCCAAGAAAAGCAGTATAGAAATGTAACATAACTTATACCAGACCAGAACTGTTACTCGAATGAAACATTATATTGATGCATGTCAATAAAAAGTCAGTTTCAATATGTTGGTCTCAATTGTGTATTTCTCATTGTTTTTGATGGGGACCATCCACTGGTGCAAACATAAATATTTATCCATTTGTTTCTTTCAATTATCAGATCATTGCAAAAAATCAATCTCAAAGATAAAATACAAAGTAGAATGCAGGGGGGGGGGGGGGGGTGGGAGTGTTTCAGCCTTTATGTACAAGCTCTTCAATTGATTCATTATGTGAGACTTGCTAGATATAATGATGATTTATGAAGATGAAAGAAATCCTGGCTCTAAACTGTTTGGTATGCTTAGACAATCTCTACCAGATTCCGACAGCTGGACCAGCAGAGAATTCAGGAACTGCAAGGATATTTTCACTTTTAACAACAATTTTAGAGGACAGCTCTTTGAAGAACATTGCGGCATATCTCACAACCAGTAGTTAAAGGGACATGCTGGGGGTAGGATTAAAGCCGGCCCAACCATTAGGAAAACTAGTCGGTTGCCTTTGGTGGCAGCTTCTGGAAGGGAGGAGCAACAAAAAGTAACACATTCAAAGCTAAACCATAGATTCTAATAGTCTGGGGAAGGGGGGCATAAGGCTTAATGTCTGTCTAGGGTGCCAATACCTTGAACCAACTCGGGGGCGGGCCCTGGGTAGGATGCCAACCAAATGGTTTTCTGGTCAGCCTGGCCAGTTTTTCAATGAGAAGGCCAGCGGCCGGCAGGACAGAAAATCGGATAATGTAAGTGTTGGTATTCTTCTGACAACTGCTCCCTACCTACTCTGGCCACTGGCGTCATGAGCCAAAGTCCTCACTCGCCCATCTCAGCAGGCACAGAAAAACCAAAGAAAGTTTCAGGCCTGCCTGTAGCCTATGCATACATGCAGAAGTGGCTCTGATGTGTCCTGTCCCCTTGAGGATAGGAGGAAATGGGATGCATCAAAACCACCTCGGCATGTGAATGAGCTAGAGGCAGGCCCTGTGCTTTATTTTACCTTTCTTGAACTGGGTATACTGCGACCTGCAGCTGCTGGATCAGAGCTACTGGTGAGGCTGAAAGAAGGAGGGGGGGAGGAAACTGGGAAGATGCTGGACACACTGCAGGATGTGGATAGGAACACAGAGGGATGCTGGACACAGAGGATACTGGGATAGGGACTGGGAATAGAGATACTGGACACGGGAGGGGGACGTATGGGCAGGAATATAGAGCATTCTGGCTATGTGGATTCAGGGATAGGGACAACAAATAGATATGTTGGACATAAGGGGACGATATGGGCAGGGACACAGGGGAACATGCTGGGATAGGGAAAAGGAACAGATGCTGACACAGGAGCAGGATATGGGCAGAGGCAGAGAGGAGCATGCTGAACATGGGGGATGGTGACAAAGAAGGGAAATGCTGGGGATATGGAGGCTATTCCAATGTCTATGTCCAGGACCACTGTGCATCCAGTCGGGATGGCTCTGATAAGTCGGACCAGAAAGATTTTCCAGATATTTTCCCTCCTGGAAGACCTGGATCTATATGTCAAGAATCCCAAGTCTGCTAAGTCCCAGAGTTGGCATCACCGGGGAGAGCTACGCTGCCAATAGAATCTTGGGGCAGCTATGGAGGAGGGATAGCCTAGGGAAAAAAACTCCTAAGGATAGCCCAGGGCTCAGCAGTAGTGACTCAATACAATTGTCTCCTTCCCAGAGTGGAGGCTGAGTGAAGACCCAGGAAGCTGCAAGAGGTCGTCAGGGCGGATGAACCGGTCGTACCGAACAACAGCGCCCGCTGCTGGTCCATGAAGGCAGACAAACTGCAGTCCAGGGCTGCCATTCTGGACTCCAGGCCGGAAGGCTCCACAGCCTTCGACGCAGGCACTGAAGGACTCAGGCCTGGCGCTGACTCTCCCCGAAGGGGAATCCTCTACGAGGATGGTGTCTGGGGACCGAGGCCAGTCCGAGGTCGAATCCTTCCAGGGGGCCTTTGCAGGCCACTCCTTCTCCGATGCCTCAGACGAGCGTCTCGGACTGCGGGACCTGGCCTGGGGGGCACCCAGCTGGTTGGATACGTCCAAGAACACCGCCTTTGAGGGCTTCTTCTTATTCTGGGGTTTCCTCGAGGGAGACCCCCTTTCTGAAGACCCACAACAGGGCTCAGGTTCAGAAGGGTCCCATCCAAGGTGTCAAGGCTTCAGACAAGGCCCTGGCCTTTGGAGGCACCAGGGACTCGGGAAAACTTATCGTGCTGCTGCTGGTGACTCTTGAGGGCCTTGCTGGACATCCTCTTGCAAAGACCGGATGCTGCTGGGTCGTAGTCTGGCCCGAGGCAGCAGAGACAGCAGTCGTGTGTATCGGTTAAAGACAACTTTTGAACACTGATCACACTTCTTAAAGTCACTGGTAGCCATGGGGGGAAAAAAGTACCCCTGTGAGGTCAAAGACTCGCCGGGCTGCCAGTTGGGAAAAAAAGGAGCGAAGATGCCAGAAAATTAAAGAGCAAAATAGACCCAAACTCGATGCCGAGACAATGTTGGGTGGCGGGAAGAGTACCAGTGCGATACTGGAGGCGAGTATTGAAACTTGGAGAGAAAAAAAAAAATCAACGTTTTCCGGGGACAAGCCAGATGAACGTCTGAAGAGCTCAGCGGAAAAAAGGAGACTGAGCAAGATGGCACCCTTGGGCGCATGCGTGGTAGCATCTCCAAAAGGCTTTCTTTGAAAGCTGGGGGGATGCGTCCATGAGGGCTACATCAGTGCTGACGTCACCCATATGTGAGGACTGACTTCCTGCTTGTTCCCGGAGAATATCCAATAAGATCCTCACAGATCAATGAACACCCTTTGTATCCAAGAGGGAAGTGTGTGCCTTGGTGAAGGTCTTGATGCTGTGAACATCAGTATATCGCCCACAGATGATTGGCCTTGTTGAGCAATTCAATAAAACTCAAACAGATTTTAAAAAGGTTCATGCAGGAGGACGGGAAGAATTGGGACATTCTCCTACCCTATTTGATGTTTGCCATCCACGAGTTACCTCAGATTTCCATGGGGTTTCCGCCTTTTGAGTTGCTTTTCAGAAGACTTACAAGAGGCGTATTAGACGTAATAAGGGAAACCTGGGAAGAAGAACCCTGAGTCAGGTGTAATTTGATGGAGTACATTATACAAATGCAAGACTGGCTGAAGAAAGCCAGAAAGGTGGCCAAACTCAGTCTGGAAAAAACCCAAGCTGAGCAGGCCAGGGGCTACAATCGGGCAGAAACAGAGTTTTAGCCTTGCTGCTCTCATCTGAGAGCAAGTTACTCTGTAAATGTCAGAGGCTCTAAATGTGGTGGAAGAGAAAGTGGAGTCTGTTAACTACAAGACTGCCCAGCCAGATAAATGAAAGAAAGACAAAATTTACCATATTAACCTATTAAAAAAATAGGCTACAGTGGTACAGGAAGATGATTTTGGGCCAGAAATTTCAGCTCCGTTGGATTCAGCTCAAGTCCCATTTGGAGCCCAGCTCTCTACTGCCCAGAGAAGAAATTTAGAAGGTTTGATCTACTGGAACCTAAATGTGTTGTCCACTCGCCTGGGACGAACCCACCTCATTTGTTATGATATCATTACTGACCCAGGGTCAATGCAGTTTCTAAACTGGAAGCATATACCATGTCCAGTGTAGATGAGTTAATCGAGTGACTTGGTGGAGCATGTTTTATATCAACCTTGGATCTGACAAAGGGATATTGGCAGGTACCCTGGACTCTGGTTGCCAAGGAGAAGACTGCTTTTTCAACACTGAAAGGTCTTTTCCAGTTTACAGTACTGCCCTTTGGATTACACGGGGCTCCTACCATGCTTCAAAGCATACCTTGACGACATAGTCATCTACAGCAGAGACTGGATCACCCATCTAACCCAAATATAAGCTGTGTTGGCGGCCAACCCCAAGAAAGATTTTCTGGGAGGCTGGGACGTTCAATACCTGGGATATTTATTTATTTAACAGTCGCTTATATACTGCTACCTTCCAAAGATCAGGTGCGGTTTACAGAGAACAGGTAAAGAAACAGTGTAACATATCTGTTTTTACATTAAACATCGCTTGAATTATGTACATCTTAACTTTAACAATTAAACTTTAGAGAACTATGTACAATCAACGGATGTTGAATTAAACAAGAAAGGTAGCTATTTATAAGCATCGTAAGCTGTGTATAATGGACATATTTTCATGGGTCATTATGGGATTATGCTCAAAGTGTTATATATTATCCCTTTTCATTTTGGTATTGGGAATATTTAATTGGGAATGGACAGATATGACCTAACTACAGTAGGTGGATGTCACTGCCCAGGTTTCCACCCCAAAATCAAAGAAATAGGTTCATGCCTTCCTTGGATTGATTTGCTATTACTGCCGGTTCATCCCTAATTTTGCAGAGGTGGCGGAGCAATTGGCCAATCTCTTCCGGCAGAGAGCTCCCGAATGGATTTAATGGTCACCAGACCTGGACCTAGCCTTCCAGTGCCTCAAGAAGGCTGTGTGCTCTGAACCTGTCCTGATTAGCCTGATTTCCTTCTACAATTTATTGTGCAAACTGATTCTTCAGAGGTGGGCCTAGCAGCTGATCTAGCCCAGGAAGTCAGGGGTAAAGCACATCCCGTAACATTCATCACCAGGAAGCCACTTCCTCGGGAACGTCATTATGTGGTGATCGAGAAGGAAGCCCTGCCTGTCAAGTGGGCACTTGAAATCTTCAAATATACCTGCTTGGTCATCTGTTTACACTGTTAATGGACCACTAACCCCTCAAGTGGTTGGCTCCACATAAGAAGCCTAACGACCAGACTATGCAGTGGTTTTTGAGTCTCAAACCTTACCAGTTTCGGTTCCGCCACAGGGCTGGTCAGGGTCACCTGAACACAGACTTCCTTTCCTAGGTGGGGGTTCCAGGTGAGGCAGATGCTCAACGGGGCATGGTTGAGCTGAGGGGGAGGGTGCATGATGGGGTCGTATAGAATGTTACATGTCTCTCTCCAAAGGGAGTATCAACAGTCCCTTTTAAAAGGGTTTGCAGCTGGGAGGGCATAGCTCACAGGGAGAGGCTAAGAACCCAGCAGGCTGCAGGAGGGAGAGAGGCCCATGCAGCCAGAAGTCCTTCCAAGGTAAGCTGTGCAAAGGAGTTCTGAGGTAGGAACTTAAACCTCCACAAGCGGGTTCTCCCAGCCCTTCCTCCAGCCCCAGTTAAACAAGCTGGAACAGAAGTAAGCTGATTTTGTTTTCCTTGAATTGCTGTCTGGCCTTTTAAAGAAAGCTCCTTCCTGCCATATGTCACACTACCATAGGCCTTTTTCAAATCATCCCTATATCTTGCTTTTCTTTCATGCATTGAAGAAATTCTTCCCCTATACCAGGGGTCTCAAACACGCGGCCCGCGGGAGAAGGATGTGCGGCCCGCGACGGCTTCTGCTGCTGCCGTTGCCGCTGTGGCAACGGCAGAATCGACGGTCAATTTAAAAAAAATAAAAAACTGGCTTCTGCTGCTCTGTCCTGCGGCCCGTTCCCCTCTGCGCGAGAGCCCTGAATGTGCTTCCTCTGCGGCGTGCTTTTCAAGCCGCGAAGGGAGTATTTCCCTCTCGCGAGGCTTGAAAAGTGAATAGGCTTAAGCCGCGCGAGAGGGAAATACTCTCTTCGCGGCTTAAAAAGCATGCCGCAGAGGAAGCACACTCAGGGCTCTCGCGCAGAGGGAAAGGGGCCGCGGGACAGCTGATTTTCTGCTGCAGCAGAAGCCAGCAGCAGAAGCCAGGTTGTTTTTTTATTTACCTGGGGGGGGGGGTATGACTGGAAATGGGCTATTGGCAGGGGGGGGGTATCACTGGAAATGGGCTATTGGCAGGGGGGGTATGACTGGAAAAGGGCTATTGGCAGGGGGGGGTATGACTGGAAATGGGCAATTGGCGGGGGGGGGGGGGTTATGACTGGAAATGGGCTATTGGCAGGGGGGTTATGACTGGAAATGGGCCATTGGCAGGGGGGTGTAGGACTGGAAATGGGCTATTGGCAGGGGGGGTTATGACTGGAAATGGGCTAGGGCGGGGGCTAGGACTGGAAATGGGCAGGTGGGGGATAGGAAGGACTGGAGGTGGGCTGATGGGGGGAGTTAGGACTGGTAATGAGCTATGGAGGGGCTGACTGAAATGGGGTAATGGGGGTTAGGGCTGGAAGTGGGCTATTGGCAGGGGGGTTATGACTGGTAATGGGCTATGGGGGGTCTAGGACTGGTAATGTGCTGGGGGGGTTGCTAGGACTGGAAATGGGCTGAGTGGAAGGGGGCTTGAACTGCAAATGGCTGATGGGGAGGGGGGCTTGGAATGGAAATGGGCTGTGAGGGGAGGGAGCTAGGATTGGAAATGGGCTGATGGGGGGCTAGGATTGGAAATGGGCTGATGGTGAGGCTAGGATAGGACTGGAAATGGACTGATGCAGGGACTAGAAGGGAGCGGATGCTGGGTGGGGCTGGAACTAGAAGGGAGCTGATGTTGGGGGAGGATTAGAATGGGATGGAGCTGGGAAAGTGAAATGGAGAGGGGAAAAATATTTTGTCTGGGAGAGAAGACAAATCTACAATTGGCCAGGTATTGTGAGAGTAAGTGGGGATTGAGGATGGAGGGGTAAAATTTGAGTGGATGAAATAGGAAAGAGAAAAAGGAGAAAGATTAGTATGTTAAAGCAGATGTAGAGAGAGAATGGAAAAAAAAACTAGGAGAGAAGAAAGGGCAAATGGAAGCAGACGATGGAGAGTTAGCAGAAGACATGAAGAAACCAGAAGAAAGTGGCTGGAACAATTGCAACTGAAAAAAATGCACAAAAGGTAGAAAAATATCTCTTTATTTTGAATTTATTAACTGGAATATGTCAGCTCTGGGAAATGTGCATCATTAATGTTTGCGCTTTGTTTAGTACAAGAGGAAATTCATTTATAGTTTTATTTCTACAGTGTTGTTGTACATTCCAAGTTTGGCTTTTGGGGTTCCCAGTTTAATTATTGTCTTCTTGTTTCTAAATCTTTTAGTCTTTCTTTATCCATACTCATTAAAGAGGCATGTTTACTAAAAGTTAGTGTATGGTAACATTATGCAAATATTTATGCAAATGAGGTCCCTTATGCAAATGAGGCCCCGCGTCTTATGCGGCCCCCGGGTTACTTTACAAGTCCTCATTTGGCCCTCAAAGCAATTTGAGTTTGAGACCCCTGCCCTATACTGTATCTCTCCATAGGATTTTTGCAACCCAAATGCATAAATTTTGCATTTTTTAGCACTAAATCTTTGCTGCCAAATTCTTCAAGATTTGCTAAACCCCTCCTCGTGTTATCCACACCTTCCAGGGTGGACCATGAAAAACTGGAAGGCTGGACGTCCAAATGGCAGATGAAATTTAATGTGGACAAGTGCAAAGTTATGCACCTAGGAAAGAACAACCCAAAACTATGGTTACACGATGCAGGGTACCACATTAGAAACCACCACCCAGGAAAAAGATATGTTATTTTTACAATGTAATATAATGCTTGTATTCCATTCATTCACCATTCTGTAATATAATTTTGTATGTCTGCATTCTGGAAGGAAAGTCTACGTGGCTAATAATACGTAGCCTGTCACAGGTGCAGAAGTATAAAGAAGTGAAGACAAATATTAACCAATGAATTATTGACATGCTGGAATAGTATGTAATGACTGTAACATCCTTTGCTGTATGTCTGCATCCTGGGAAGAGAAAGTCTATGTGGCTAATAATACGTAGCCTGTCACAGGTGCGGAAGTACAAAAAAGTGGAGTGAGACAAATATTAACCAATGAATTATAGACATGCTGGAAGTAGGAGAGGACCTACTGTACTATAAAAGAACTGTGAAACAGAGGATAAGTGTGAATGCTCAGTCAAGCATTTCACCCTTCCTTGCAAGAAAGTAATTAAACTAACTCTGCCTCACTGAGGTGTCTGTTATTGTGTAAAAAGTTATTTTTATTACAATCGTGGATAATACGTTGAAACCCTCCACCCAGTGTGCAGCAGCGGGCCAAGAAAGCAAATAGAACACTAGGAATCATGAGGAAAGGAATGGAGAATAAAACAAAGGATATTATAATGCCTCTGTATCGTCCCATGGCGCGACTGCACCTTGAATATTGTGTGCAGTTCTGGTTGCCATATCTTAAAAAGGATATAGCTGAATTAGAAAAGTTGCAAAGAAGAGTGACAAAAATGTTAAAGGGCATGAAAGACTACCCCTATGAGAAAAGGCTGGGGGCTCTTCAACTTGGAAAAGAGACAGCTGAGGGGGAATATGATAGAGGTCTATAAAATAATAAATGGAGTGGAATGGGTAAACATAGATCGGTTGTTTACGCCATCAAAAAGTAGAAAGACTAGAGGACACACAATGAAGCTACAATGCAACCCATTTAAGACTAATAACAGAAAATATTTTTTTACTCAGTGAGTAATCAAACTCTGCAATTAGTTATCAGTGGATGTAGTAAAAGCGGTTAGTGTAGCTGAGTTTAAAAAAGGTTTGGACAGGGGGGCGGAGCCTGATGTCCAGCGGGTAAGACGCTTCGCGCTGAAGCTCCCGAGAGGCCTACTTAGAATCCTGACATAATACCTATACAAACTTACTATTTTGCTCCGGGCTGACCGGGGTACCTCGGGGGGGATGGCGGCCCATAAACCAGCGCGCTTGGACTTCGGGTCTCCTTCTTCTTCTCACGGAAAACGCTCCAAAACAGAGGTGTCCTCCCCACAGAAGATGGTTCCATTTCGGGAGAACCCCGAAATGCACCTGGAGATTTTAGAGGAAATACGCGGCGTGAAGGAATTGGTGCAGTCCAATGGAGAAGCGCTTAGAGCCATGCGAGAAGACTTTGGAGTGCTCCAGGACCGACTTGAAAGTCTCTCATTACGGCAGGACAATATGGCGGGGGTCCTCGACTCGCACGCGGTGCGCTTGGGCACACTGGACAAGGCTGAGCGCCAGATACAGAATCTTCAAAAGGAGTTAGAAGATAGCAATAATCGAGCCCGTCGCAACAATGTGAGGCTCATTGGAATACCGGAGGGGGTGGAAGCGGGAGATATGAGAGAATTCCTGCTCAAAACTCTTCCCTCCTTGCTGAAGATCACCTTTCAAAAAGAACTGGAAATCGATCGTGCACACCGTGTTCCTACCCACATGGCGCTCAACCGAACGACCCCCCGGCCTATTATCTTTCGCTTGCTACGATATCAACAAGTGGAACAAATTTTAAATGCTGCCCGGGCGAACCATCATTTGGAATTTGAAGGTCACAAAGTCTCCTTCTTCCCTGATCTGGCAAAGCCTACAGTCGACCGACGGAAGAAACTCCTTGCTTTTCGCCCTCGACTTCAACAGCTACAGGCTCGCTTTGGCCTGTTGTATCCCGCGAAGCTCCGAGTGACTCTCCACAACCAAACCAGGACATTCGAAGATCCTGATCTACTATCAACATTTTTAGACTCCAAAGAAGCAGAGCAGATGCGCTAATCCAACGACTTGGACTTTTATTTGCCGGCTCTGTCCGCCATTTTGAAGGGCCCGATGCGGCGGTCATAGTTAAGCACAGAGACTACCTGGACTTTTTCTCTTTCTTTCTATGACTTTGTTTTGTGGTCTCCTATCCCTCCATGATGTGTGCCTCGGTCGGATTCGGAGCACGCACAGTCCTACAGGTTATGTGTTTTTTCAATTTCGGCCTTCTCTGGGGCTTCTCCCCGCAGACACATGGTCGCCAGTAATTTTTGGGGTTCTGCTTCTTCTCTACCGCGCTGCGGTTTTTCTTTTTTAATGTGGGGCGCTTCATTGTATTATCTAAGTTTATTTTCTTTTATGCCATATGTACAGCCAGATACAGTCAATATGAGGGACATTGTGAAATTATGTGCGCTATCATGCTCAGAATTTTTAACTTGTCTGAATGGCTTTATGTAAAATCTTATCACTCAACGTAAAGGGCATTAATAGTCCAATCAAAAGAAAGAAAATCCTTAGCTATCTTAGCCATGAGCATGCTGATTTAGCGTTTCTTCAGGAAACGCACTTAAACTCTGCTGAAACACTGAAACTCAATGTTAAGCCTTACATGGTGGCTGCCTATTCTCCCGCCGTTTCCAAACGGTGCGGGGTAGCCATTCTGGTTAAGAAATCTTTGCAAGCTACTGTAATTGATACTAGCGCTGACAAGGAGGGTAGATGGGCCCGAGTACATCTTAAGGTTGGAGATAGTGAATTTACATGTATTTGCATTTATGCCCCGAATGTGGACAACCCTGCTTACTATGCAAGTATTGCGCAGTTGGCACAGGCCTCTGCCAATACTCCATTAATACTTGGCGGTGATTTTAATCAAGTGTTAGACCCTCTGATAGATAGACAGCCGCCTAGAACGAGTAGTCCACCCAAGAGTCTTGCTACCCTTACAGCTCTGATGCAAGATCTTGCGCTGGTAGATATATGGAGGTTGCTTCACCCCTCCGACTTAGAGTTCACTTTCTTTTCTGCCCCCCATCACTCCCAATCTAGAATAGATTTCTTTCTCATTTCCAAAGCACTGATTTCTCAAGTAGACACGACTAGGACTCATCCTCTCCATATTTCAGATCATGCTGCCATATCTTTATCATTACGTGTCACTGCGCGGGACGATTCTCCCCGAGCTTGGTTTTTTGATAGATCCCTACTGGGTCAAAAAGATTTTCAGGTTGATATAAAGGCCGCTATCCAAGATTATTTTCATTTTAACTCACCCCATGACACAGCGAGCTGGGCTTGGTGGGAGGGTTTTAAAGCATCTATCCGCGCCACTATAACTAGCTATCAAATTCGGCAGGGGAAACAAAGAAAGCAGCATTTACTGATTCTAGAGCAGCAGATACAAGCTGGGGAGCGTCTCCTCACGTCCCGTACTGACCCATGTATTTTACTCCGTTTACAACGCTTGCGTTTTCAATACAATCAGCTTTTGTACACTGCTGCTGTTAAAAATATTGAATCACAACAAGGGCTATATTATCGGGAAAATAATCGTGCTGGCAAATTATTAGCAAATGCCCTAAAAGGTCAAAAAGAAGCCAAGCGTGTTACCGCCCTCCGTAATCCGTCGGGGGGGGGCTTGGTCACTAAAGATACCGAAATCTTAGAACTCTTTCGTGATTTTTATACTCGGCTTTATCAATCTGAATGTGATTTTGAGCCAGATGTATTTGAACGCTTACTTTCAGGGGTACAAAGACCGACCCTATCTGACGAAGATAGAGTGGCCTTGGACACACCATTTACTGTCTCAGAAATTCATTCTGCTATCAAGAAATGTGCCTCAGGTCGAGCCGCAGGCCCAGACGGTCTCCCTGCTGAATTCTACAAAACCTTTCACGCTGACTTAGCTCCAGTTTTGAAAATTTATTTTTCTGCTCTGGCCGAGGAGGGTTCTCCTTCTGGGTCCTTTTCAGTGGCAAATGTAGTAGTTTTTGAGAAAGAGGGGAGAGACCCGCAACTAACAGCTAATTATCGTCCAATTTCCCTCCTAAACGCGGACTATAAAATATTTGCCACCATTCTCTCTACCCGGCTCTCGGATAGGATGCCTACCTTAATACACCCAGATCAATGCGGTTTCATTCCTGGTAGATCAACTGCTGACAATGCTCGGACTCTATGCCATGTATTGACTACCGCAGTTAATCTTGATCGCCCATTTGTTGGCCTCTCACTTGATGCTGAGAAGGCCTTTGATCGCTTAGAGTGGCCCTTCCTGTTTGCAGTCCTCCGCTGGTACGGATTCGGGGAAGGTTTTCTCCGTTGTCTTCGCACCATGTACGCACAGCCTACAGCCAGTATATGTGCCAATGCTTTAAAGTCTCAGCCTTTTCCCCTTCAACGCGGCACTCGCCAGGGATGCCCACTGTCTCCACTTCTCTTCGATCTTGCACTCGAACCCTTGGCTTTACTAATCCGGCAATCGGAGGAGATTCATGGAGTCCCCTTCACCCATAGGGAAATCAAAATTTCAGCGTATGCTGATGACCTTATGCTTTTTGTCTCTATAGACTCAGTACCGGCTGTCCTAGAGCAAATTGGTAAATACTCACAACTGTCCGGTTATAAGATAAATTGGACCAAGTCGGTAGCCTTTCCATTAAATCCTTTGCTTCATCAGGCAGATATGCAACCCTTCCCCTTTTTATGGCAACCTCGCATGGTCAAATACCTTGGGGTTCACTATTGTTCTCCTTTGGAAGACACTATCTCCTTCAATGCCAAAGATTTAACCTCTAAAGTCCGGGCGCTTACTCACCGCTGGACTCCTTTAGCACTTACCTGGTGGGGTCGATTAGAAACCATAAAAATGATGATTGTTCCGAAAGTGAATTATATCTTAGAAATGTTGCCCTGTCTCTTCCCTCGACGTATATATAAAGATATAGAGGGCCTTCTGACTAGATACTTGTGGCAAAACAAGACACCTAGGATAGCGAAACATAAGCTGCAAGCAGATAAGGAAAATGGGGGTGTCAGATTCCCTGATTTCCTGAAGTATCATCAATCTTTTCTTCTCAAACAAGGCGCTCGTTGGCTGGAAGATCCAGTACCGAGTAGACCTGTGTGGCTAGACATAGAAGAGGACCTTTGCAAACCGATTCCTCTTACTTTCCTCCCTGGTATGACTCTCCCATCAGACTCCCAATTTCCACCAATGCTTTTAGACACCTTAGGTGCCTTTAATAATCTTATGCACTCTTTAGACTCCCGACTCTGTCCGTTAGACAAGCTCCCACTTTGGTACAACACTCGATTTCGAATACAAAATAAGCCGATGGCGTGGAGCCCCTGGTACACTAGGGGCATTTGGATTCCTAGTCAGTTGTTCCATGAAGGTCGCTGGAAAACTTTTAGTGAATTGCAAATTGAATTTGGTCTCCCAGCGAAACACTACTTTCAGTTGGTGCAACTTCAGCATTGCCTTCGGAGTGCTAAGGTGCTCCCGCCATCGGCCTCCCCTACACAAGGTTGGTTGGAGACTATCCGATCTATCGGTAGTTCACCGGGTGTAGCATCCAATTTTTACAAAACCTTTTGTAATGCTATAACTAGAGATACCCCTATAGCGCAGAAAGCATGGGAGAGAGAATTGCATGTGACTTTGACCCCGGAGCAATGGAGCCTTGTCTGGAGTAGAGTGACACGGGTCTCCCGATCCGCCTCACTCACTCAGACACTCTTCTTTCTAGCCCACCGGTGTTTTTACACTCCTGACAGATTAGCCAAATGGAACACTACTCAGGGCAATAGTTGTTGGACATGTCATGCGGCCATTGGTTCACTACCTCATGTTATGTATGAATGTCCCGCACTACAGTATTACTGGCGTCGGGTCTGGGGTCGTATCCAGTCTATTTTGCACTTTCAAGAGCCCCTTTCTTGGAGGATAGTGGGACTTCGCTCAGCTGCGGGGATCCCCTCTCTTCCAAAAACGGCTTACTTCCTTTTGGACTTTATGCTTGGCATTGCTATTTCCCTAATTACGAAATACTGGAAAAATAGCTCCCAGCTGAGCCCCAATGAATGGTGGAATCATGTCTGTCTCTACAGTAAATATGAACAAATACCTCGTATGTTTGCTTCCCCCATTCAGACCCCTCATCATCGGTCTAAATGGAAGATGCTCAATGACTATGTACATTCTGCTCAATGCTCTCATCTGACTGTCTAAATTTGTATATATCTTTGTCCCATGATTATTCTGTATCGCAGATACTCTTTTGATTGTTTTGATGTATAATCACTGTTGTTTGGAAGCGCTCACATGCTGACATAATCAGCTAGAGAAGAAGCGTGGGGGTGGGGGGTAATTGGGTTTACTTTTCTTTATTGTATACTTGTTTTGTCTCCTTTGGTGTGTTGTTCTTTTGTTTGTTTGTTGCAAAATGAAAATAAAATTTTAAAAAAAAAAAAAAAAAAAAGGTTTGGACAAGTTCCTGGAGGAAAGGTCTATAAACCATTATAAAAGAGGACCAGGGATATCCACTGCTTGCCCCAGGACAAGCATTGTGGAATTTGTGTGCCTCTTTGAGAACCTGTCAGATACTTGTGGCCTGGACTGGCATGTTGGAAGCAGGATACTGGGCTTGATGGACCTCGGTCTGACCCAGTAAGGCATTTCTTATGTACTTACTGTATGGTACCCAAGTTACCTTTGTGGGTATATACACACACTACCTAAACGCACTATCCAACCGCTTCAATTTGCTCAAAAGACCATAGCATGCACCATTTTCGGAGTTTCCAGACACACCCACATCACACCCATACTAAAATTCCTCCACTGGCTGCCTATTGCTTCAAGAATCAAACACAAGGTCCTCACCATTATTCACAAAGCTCAGAACAGCCTCACTGCTGAGAACCACCAGGCATTAATCAACTCCCCTAGTACTGACAGACCATGAAGGCAGAGCACCCAGAACCTCCTTAGCCTACCACCTCAAATCCGTAAGAGCAGCCAGTACACTCGCCTAAGAGCATTCACGCTCTATGCCCTCACCCTCTGGAATACACTACCCCCCATATTGCAAAATATCCAGTCACTGGTAGATTTTAGAAAAAAACTAAAGCCGTATCTCTTCCAAGAGCACTACGGTGCATGTCAACTGATCAAGCCATCATAGGAACACTCTTCTACAACACAGAACATTCCTCCCACCCCACCACCGTAGACGTTCACTAGAAAAGTAACCCCCTCCTATACTTCTCTGCCTGCTGTAAGTTCCTCTCTTCAAAGATGGAAGTAACCTAAATCATTCTGCATACTACTGAAGTTTGTTGTAGCATGCTTCTAGCTATTACTTCTTATGCTCCTAAGGTTTGTTGTACGTTCCATGCACTTTATTCTACTCTTCTTTGTCATGTTTCCCCTTGTTATTTGTGAACTGTTTTGACTGGTAGAAAAACGGTATACTAAAACCAGTTAAATAAATAAATTCACAGGGTAGCAAACAGAAACAAGGCGAAAAAGGAGCTCAACCCTTTGATCAGTGTGAATACAGCATTATCAAGAACACCCCAAAGCTGTATTCACACTGACCAAAGGGTTGAGCTCCTTTTTTTTCCTTGCTCCTGTCTGCTATCCTATGCATCTTTGCAAGTGCGTGTGCCTTGTTGTGGACTCTCTATACACACACACATACACATTTTCCTTTCTGCATGTGTGTATATAATAAATGCACATATATTCTTCTGTGTAAATATGATAAGCAAATAGATCAACAAGCATATCTGTGCTTTTTACATATGTATACACACACTTGCACACACTATATTATACAGAACAGCAATGTAACATCTTCCTGTCCATCATAATGTAAGGTTCTACTGAGGGGCTAAACACAGCATCAGCAGTTTTCTTTCACCTCCCTCTTTCCTTCCTGATTAAAACGCTCTCTCTCTGCTTCTTTCCCTCCTCTTATTCAGCATCTCACTTCACACAGTATGAGCCAGACTTGTCAGACAGCTTTGCCTGGATAAAGCTTCCAGTGCCAGCAACCCTGCTGGAATAGCTAGAATCCTTCCTGGAAATACAGATGCAGGTTTGAAACATCAAATATCAATTAGGAAAATCAGTCCATGGCATACAGAAAAGGTTAATGTTAGAAGTCGCCGCCTTGCTGACTACAGGTTGTTTTTTCCTTTTTTTTTTTTAATAAGAAAAGTGTCATGGAGAGAAACTGAGAAGAAAAAGTCTCTTGTTGGATGTAAAATGAAATAACTTGAGGTAAGTAAAATATTTGGTTTGATTTTTAATCTTTAACAGAACATAAAATCATGTAGATATATGCCTGCCATGGCAAAAGACTGTTTTATAGTCTTACAATGGGGAGAATGTAAGCCATGATTTAATAAGTTATACGTAATAGTATAAATAGCAGCATATTTAGGAATGCAAGAAAGTTGTAGGCACCTTTTGATAATGTGCAAAGAAATAAATTTGTGTTAAGTTCAAAGACAGTTTCTTAGCAGCGAATGTGAGCAGACAGATTTTGAGTGTGAAACAGGAGACAATGGAGGGATGCTGAAAGCAATTCCACAAAGGTGGGTCTGGGGTGGAGGAGGAATCTGCAAGTGAAGAAAACATGAATTAAGAACAGAAGAAATGCCAAACTGGGTCAGACCAAGGTCCATCAAGCCCAGTATCCTGTTTTCAACAGTAGCCAATCCAGATCACAAGTACTTGGCAGGATCCCAAAAAGACACGCAGGATCCAGAGAAGGAAAAGCCAACTGACTAGGCAATGCTACTCTATCTTTGATCTGCCTATGGGATAAACCCTCATCTGACCTTACTTCTGTTTCTTCTTTATACTGTATAAGTAAACAACCTATTTTTACTCAGTAGGTCCTAGAAAACATTTCAGAGAAAGGGAGGCAATGTTTGTAAAGGGTTAGAATGAAATCGTAGTGGATATCCCGTATATTTACTTTCTCTTATAGTTATTTTTATGGATAGCTTTGTGAAGCGAAAAGGATGGATTCCCAAGCCTTTCCTCTGACTAGACTGCTGCAGAGGTCCGTGTGCCATCTGCTGTATTAACCTCCAGCAGCAGTTGCTTCTGAGTCTTCATTTTTTCTGGGGGATGTACTACCTCTCATATTAGCCGTCTACTACATTAACTGCTCCAGATACCGCATACAACGAAGTCCAATGAAAAAGTAAGGAGCTGAAACAGAAGGGTTGGAAAGCTGTAGTTAGTGCCTTGCTTTCAATACCTTATAGTCCTTAAAGCGTGTTAGTTCTGCTACAGCCTGTGGAGAAGGAGAAAAATAGGAAGATAAATAAGAGTTGGAGAAGTTGAAAGTGACCTCATGAGAAATACAGTTTACAGGACTAGGAGGTTAATGCAATAAACTAATGATAAAAATTAGCACTAAAGTATTGTAAAATACTTTGGAGGTGAAAGTTAAGCTTAACTTGCACTTCTAACCATAGTTACAAAGAAATTAGAGGCTTCCGGGGCATGGAAACCTGAGTCTGGGGTCCTCACACTTGGGATGCCTAAGTCAGGGACCCAGCACAAAAGTCTCACCAACAGGAAGCCTTACAATCCCCTCCCCATTCACTAATACATCCCACTCAGTTTCCCCATTCACTAATACATCCCACTCAGTCTACCCACCCATTTAGTCCTTCGGTCTTCACACACTCCACCCAGCCTACTCACTCACTTATTCTCTATCCTTTAATGCACCCCATACACAGCCCGCCAGCTCACCCACTAAGCTCCCTGATCCACTACCACACCAAAATGTGGAGTGTTAATGGAATGCTGCAGGGGGTATACAGGGTCAACGGGATAATGCTGGGAGAACAGTGAGGTGTGGTAGTGGTTTGGGGGGTCAGTGGGGTATGTTAATGGGCTAGAGGAATTGTAGAATGCAGGGGGCCAGGACTCAGGTTATCCAGGTTCAGAGAGTCTTGGAGTCAGGGAACATGGGAACAGGGGTTCAGAGTCTGTGATGTGATTTCTATGTCCAGGATCTCCAACTTGGGGATCCCAGATTTGTGGATGGTTATTTCTTCCGACTTCCTGGAGAAGTAAATGAAAGTGAAGTTTCAGCACTAAGAGAAATAAAAATTTGAGCTACGCACACTTTGTTACACTTTAAGTAATTCTATCTGCAGTTCATTTGCCTGGAAAGTGTACTAAAATTAATTTACCCTTTCATTTCCTGCTTAGTGCAGAATTTTTGTGGGCTAAAATCCTTCTTGTATTGAATGTGATTTTAGCAAACAAAAAATGTGTGCCAATGCTGAAGTAAACCACAGTGCTAAGCATAGTTCCGTTTATTACATCAGCCTATAGAACAGTAAAGGAAGGAAGAATTAATGGAAGAGGGGAAAGAGGAGAATAGCAATCCGGTACACCGGTGTCTCTAGCATCCCTGCAAGCTCTTTATGATTTTATCTCTCCCTATTTACTCGATGCTTCCCTTCTGTTACTATTGGGGGACTTCAGTATTCACTTTTCCTCTCCATCAAACCCAGTCTCAAAAGACATTTTGGATTTTTTATCCTCTTCTGGCCTCCAGCAGCATGCCACTGTTCCTACCCATACAGCAGATCAAATCCTTGATCTGGTCATTAGCTCTGCACCCTTATTCCCTTTCTTACTCTCTGTTACTTCCCTCTCATTGTCTGATCACTTCCTTGTTTTCTTTTCTCTCAATCACCCTTCCACCTGGTGCCCATTACCTGCCCCCATACTTCCATAGCACTGTGATCTTCATAAGTTCACTCCAGATTCTTTCGTGGCCCAATGACCTTCCTTCCCCATGGATTTTGGTCAGCGTTCTCCTGATGAACAGCTCCATTGTTTTAGTTCTGTTATTAAGTCTACTGTACATTTGATCTTGTCGCTCCCCTTTCTCTCCCCTCTCTAAACCTTTGTATCACCCTGGGCTCCGTAAACTTGACCACTGTTGGTGGAAATCTTGGTTACCTGCCCTGTTTTCCTCCTTTCAGCTTGGTTCCCGCTATTATCACACTGTCATCACTAAGGCTAAGAAATCATATTACTCCACTGTAGTACACCAAGATCAAGGAACACTGTCTTCTTAAATTAAGGTGTAGGCTCATTTTAAGACTAAGATCCGGACAACTGGCAAAATCATTAAGTTCATCGTTGATGGAGAAGAACTTGAAATAGTTGAAAACTTTAACCTACTTGGATCAACTATCAATAAAGAAATGACAAGCAGTCAAGAAATTCGACAACGCATTGCTCTTGGCAGAATGGCTATGAAGCATCTAGACAAAATTCTCAAGAGCAGAGATGTCTCTCTCCATACCAGGGTTTGACTTATTCAAGCCATGATATTTTCAATAATGTAATATGGATGTAAAAATTGGACAGTGAAAAAGATAGACAGAAAGAAATTTGAAACTTTTGAATTATGGTGCTGGCAATGAATACTGTGTATACCAGTGGTCCTCAACCCAGTCCTCTGGGATGGTGGGAGAGGCAGGAGGAGTGGGGCCACTGCCTTCAATTGGCTTTGTGCAGTGGCCCATTAGTTTATTCATTTTTTTCTTATAGAAAATGGGAAAACAGTCTTAGTAAATTAGGCCCTAAAACCTAATAAAGTAACTATTATACACATTTTTGGGGGCAGGGGCTAGCACCGTGACTTAGGTTTCAGCGGCCAGCTCCAAGATTCCAAGAAAATGTGTCAAGGCCTGCCTTATGCAAACAGAAACATTCAAGGATGATCAAAGACATGATGCTGAAAATCTAGGGAGCAATATTCAGAATCTTGGACTTCACATCAACATAAGCAGATAATGTATCTGCTTGTATTTGTGCCTATTATTTAGTGGCCCTATCTGTTTAGGTAGGCCCACTGACTATGCAGTGATTCATTGTTTGTGCAATCCCCCAAAATGAACAACTATTTAACATAAGAACATAAAATATGCCATACTGGGTCAGACCAAGGTCCATCAAGCCCAGTATCCTGTTTCCAACATTGGCCAATCTAGGTCATACGTACCTAGCAGTTTCCCCAAAAGACACAGGTTCCACAATGCTTGTACTGGGTCAAGCACTGATATCCTGGGTCCCTTCTTAATAATGGTTTATGGACCTTCCCTCCAGGAACTTGTCCAAACCTTTTTTAAACCCAGCTACACTAACAGCCTTTACTACATCCTCCGGTAACAAATTCCAGAGTTTGATTACACGTTGAGTGAAAAAATATTTTCTTTTATTAGTCTTAAATAGTTTACCCTGTAGCTTCATTGCATGTCCCCTAGTCTTTTTATATTCTGATAATGTAAACAATCGATCTATGTTTACCCGTTCCACTCCGTTCATTAATTTATAGACTTCTTTGGATAGCAGCTGAATATTGCCACGGTCCAGATAAGTTTTGGCCTTGTCCTTAGTATGTGCCTGGCTCCTTGTTATCTTAGATAAATTTTGGCCAAACATCAAGTTATCTAGCCACAATTAATGCATTAGCTAGCAAGAAATTAAAATAAAAGCATTTGTGTGGTTAACACCCAATGTTAACTGCATAGTGCTTTAGAATATTGACATTTTAGAATTCAGGCTGCAAAGTTTAACTAATCATCCGCCTGGAAATTCAGCATTTTACCCTTACTGAATGACAAGTATGAAATGTTTCAACAGGCTCTCTAGAGTCAGTATTATCCTCCCTAAACATTTTTGTCTCCAGCTGGGAGAGGTTGTGAACTAAAGAGCTGGTTCTCTACAACTTGAGCTTCTCCATGTATTATTTTCCATAGCTACTCCAGCTGAAACAAATGGTGGGATTAAACCAGCTGAAGACACTGCAACCTAAAGCACTTAAATGAACCATTACAAGCAATTTTATTTATTTTTTGTTTTTTTTAGATAATTGATAATAACATAGTAAATAACGGTAGATAAAGACCACTATGGATCATCTAGTCTTCCCTACTCCACTCCTTGCAGGTTATACCTACTCTATGTTTTTTTAGTTTGGATTGTAAAGCACAGTTACTTACCTATAACAGGTGATCTCTGGGAACAGCAGGAATAAGTCTTCACATATGGGTACGTCGGTACCGACGGAGCCTGCACGGGAACGCTCCCCAGCTTCCCAAAAAAGGAAAGCTTTTGGGAGCATCCCACAGCGCCTGCGCGCTGCCTTCCCGCCTTTCCCAACAGCCTCTCCTCAGTTCGTTTAAAGCTGAGACAATAGAGAGAGAGAGGAAAGGAAAGATAGAGAGAGAGAGAGAGACACAGCTCCTAGGGGAGGTGGGAGGGTTGTGAAGACTTATTCCTGCTGTTCCCAGAGATCACCTGTTACAGGTAAGTAACTGTGCTATCTCCAGGAACAAGCAGGAATGAGTCTTCACATATGGGGACTCCCTAGCTGAGATGCCTGGGAGATCCCCAAGGATATGAGACCCTGGGAAGGGTTCTACGTCCTCCTATGGATCTCAGGCATCCATCCAGGGAAGGAGGGTAGGAGTTGCTTAAGAATGGAACAGGTGTTTGAGGACAGCCTGACCAAACAAGGCATCCCGGCAGGAGTCCTTGTCCAAGCAGTAATGGGCTGTGAAGGTATGAACCGAGGCCCAGGTGGCTGCTCGACAGATCTGGTCGATGGACACAGAATTTAGATGAGCCATAGAGGTGGCCATGGCTCTCACATTATGAGCTGTGACATGGCTCTCCAGAGAAAGGTTCTTACTCTGGTAGGCGAAAGAAATACACTGAGCAATCCAATTGGACAGTGTCCTCTTAGAGACTGGAAGTCCCAAATGAGAAGGATCAAAAGCAACAAAAAGCTGGGAGGACTTTCTATGTTGCTGTGTCCTTTGTAAGTAAAAGGCAAGAGCTCTTTTACAATCCAGAGTATGAAGATTCTTCTCTGCACTGGATGCATGAGGAGCTGGAAAAAAGACAGGTAAATATACCTCTTGATTAAGATGAAAAGGTGAGACCACTTTAGGCATAAAGTGTGGATTGGTCCTAAGGACTACCTTATCATGATGGAACCTTGTATAAGGTGGATTAGCCACTAAAGCCTGCAGTTCACTGATGCGGCGAGCTGAAGTGACTGCAATGAGGAAAATAACCTTCCAGGAAAGAAATTTCAAGGAGGTAGTGGCTAAGGGTTCAAAAGGTGGCTTCATAAGCTGACCAAGAACTAAATTTAAGTCCCATGCCACCGAAGGAGGCCTAATGGGAGGTTTAGTTAAAGTTAGGCCTCTCATGAATCTTGCAATGAGAGGATGAGAGGAAATAGGTTGTCCATTGTAGGCTTAAGGGATGCTGCAATAGCACTCAAATGGACTCTTACTGAATTCGTCTTAAGTCCTGCATTGGAAAGATGCAGGAGATAATCTAACAGAGAATTTAAAGGTAGTGCTAGAGGGTCAAGACCCTTTTCAGCACACCAAATGGAAAATCTTTTCCATTTAAAAGCATAGGAACGCCTAGTGGAAGTTTTTTTGGAAGCATGGAGGATATCCTTCACTTGCTGAGAAAGATTCAAGCCTTGAAGGTCTAGGCCTTCAGTAACCAAGCTCTGAGGTGAAGGGACTTGGGGTTTGGGTGCCACAAAGTCCCTTCCTCCTGGGACAGGAGGTCTGGAGCAGCTCCCAAGTCCAGGGAGGGGGCTTGGGAGAGATGCAGAAGTAGAGGGTACCACACTTGGTGTGGCCAGCGTGGAGCTATGAGGATTATAGATCCTTGATCCCTCTGGAGTTTGAACAGAGTCTTGGGAATCAAGGGAATGGGTGGAAAGGCATACAGGAAGCCCTGACCCCAATGAAGGAGAAAGGCATCCTTGGCCTGAACTCCCTGACACGGAATTCTGGAACAGAACCGGGGAAGTTTGGCATTCCACGGACTTGCAAAGAGGTCTATGTCCGGGGTTCCCCATTCTTGGAAGATTCTGAGTACCTGATCCTTGTGCAGGGACCATTCGTGTGGAAGCAGAACTCGACTGAGTCTGTCTGCCCAAGAGTTTTGGATTCCTGGGAGGTATACTGCCAGGAGATGGATTTGATGCTCTCTGGCGAAGGCCCACAATCTTAAAGCTTCATTGCAAAGCGACAGAGAGCCAGTTCCTCCTTGCTTGTTTATGTAAAACATGGCTACTTGATTGTCCGTATGAATGAGGACTGTCTTGTAGCTGAGGAGGGTATGAAAGACCTTGAGAGCTAGAAAAACTGCTCGAAGCTCCAAGTGGTTGATATGAAGAGAGGTCTCCTGTGGGGACCAAATGCATTGAGTGGAGAGGTCCTGTAGATGAGCTCCCCAACCTGTTTGGGAGGCATCTGTTGTGAGGGTTGCTTGGGGCAACAACTGTTGGAAGGGGGACCCCAGCAACAGATTTTGAGTGGACATCCACCATTGGAGAAACCAAAAGAGACGTTTGGAGGTTGCTATTTGGTCTGAGAGAGCTCCTGAAGCTTGAGTCCACTGGGTGGACAAAGTCCATTGAGCTGCTCTCATGTGTAGGCGAGCATAGGGTACCACATGCACTGTGGAAGCCATGTGGCCTAGCAGTTGCAGCATCTCCCGGGCAGTTAAGTGGCTCTTTGACTGAATCTGGGAGGCTAACTGCACTAGACGTTGGCAACGGGCCTGAAGAAGTTAGGCCCTTGCAGTAGTGGTATCCAACCAGGCCCCTATGAATTCTAGGGACTGAGTAGGGGTGAGCTGAGACTTTGGAAGGTTTACCACTAGTCCCAGATACTGCAGAATGCGCCTTGTGCGGTCCAGGGAAATTTGGGCCTCTGACTGAGATGGAGCTCAGATGAGCCAGTCGTCCAGGTATGGGAAGACAAATATTCCCAGAGTGCGTAGAAATGCAGCAACTATTGCCATGCATTTGGAGAACACTCTTGGAGCAGAGGCCAGACCAAAAGGAAGCACCCTGTATTGGTAATGTTTTCCTTGGAAAAGAAAACGTAGGAATCTTCTGTGAGATGGATGGATGAGGACATGTGTGTACGCATCCTTGAGATCTAGAGAACAAAGCCAATCCTGACTTTGAAGGTATGGAAGGAGAGTGCCCAGAGAAAGCATCTTGAACTTCTCCTTGCATAGAAATTTGTTCAAATCTCTGAGATCTAAGATGGGTCTGTATCCCCCTGTCTTCTTTGGAATGAGAAAATAGGGGGAGTAGAACCCTGACCCTTGTTGAAGAAGGGGAACTTCTTCTATTGCCCCTTGGGCAAGAAGGGTAGCTACCTCCTGATCTAGAAGGTCGAGAAGAGATGTGGGAGAATTGAAGTGTCTCACCATGGTGTGGGGAGGAAGGTCTGAGAAATGAAGCTTGTAGCCCTCTCTTATGAGGGAGAGTGTCCACTGCCCTGATGTTATTTGCTCCCATCTGGGAGCAAAATGAGCCAACCTTCCTGGAATGGTGAGAGGCTCTGGCTGCTTTAGAGCCAGAAAGGCTAAGTTCTCTAGCATCAAGTCAAAAACCCTGAGGAGGTTGGGCCTGCTGAGTTGCAGCAGCCCCTGTAAACTTAGGCCTGGCCTGTTTAGGTTGCTGACGCTTAGTGGCAAAGCGACCTGTAGAAGATTGTTGGCCAGAAGTAGAAGGAAATCTGCCCTTTTTGAAAAAAGACTTTTTAAAGGGCTTTTTCTTGGCAGGAATGGAGGTTGACTTTGAAAGTCTATCCAGAGCAGAGTTTTCTGCATCCATTTGAGTGGCTTTTATTTGCCATTCTTTGCCAAATAGGTTTTCACCTGTACACGGAAGATTTCCTAAGCCATCTTGAACCCAGGGTTCTAAATCAGAAGCTTGGAGCCAAGCAATTCTGCGAGCAGCTATGGCAATGCCCGAAGCTCTGCTGGCACCTTCAAAGGAGTCAAAGGCTGCCCTGTTGGAAAACTTTGAAATGTCTTGGGTATGCTTAAGCCAAATGAGGAATTCCTCCCTTTTATCCTCTGGAAGAAAAGGGAGGAAAGTGTGCAGCTTTTCTGCAACTTCTTTTAGAAACATACCCATGTAAAGACTATATGAGTTGATTCTGGCAATAAGCATACTGGCTTGGAAGATTTTCCTACCAAAAGCATCCAAGGTCCTGCATTCTCTTCCTGGAGGAGCAGAAGAGTGTCTCTTTGTACTCTTTATCCTCTTCATAGCTGACTGCACCACAATGGAATGGTGAGGAAGCTGAGTTTTATGAAACCCAGGACAGGGAGGGACACGATACATAGTGTCCAATCTGCGAGAATGAGGAGAGTGAGAGGAGTCTCCCATAAATCAATCATGTGTTCATAAAGAATCTCATGAATTGGTAAGGTGACTGCCTCTCTAGGAGCCTTAGAATAACCTAAAATATCTAATTTTTTTGCTCTAGGCTCTGATTGAGAGGTTACTGAAATAGAAAGTCCTTTAGCTACTTCTCTTATGAAGTCTTGAAAGGACAAGTCCTCTGGAGGAGACATTCTTCTTTTTGGAGAAGAAGGCTCTTCAGGAAGGGCTATGGATACTTCAGGAGATTCCTCTGATGTATCAGAATCACCAGAGGAGTCAAAGTACCGTCTGTCAGGGTGCTCTTCTAATGCTCGATACGCGTATCGAGCAGTATCGACATCGGGTGTCATCGGTACAGGATCGGTACCGATAAGCAGCCCCGGACAAGGAACCGCTGCAGTCGGTATCCTGGTCGATGTCGATGCAGTCGGTACCGGTATCGGTGCTGGTGCCGGTACCGGAGCCGATACCGACAACGGAGCTTGTTGCGGTACCAGCGGCGTCGCAGCTTGAATGAAGGCCGTGATAGCCCGCTGCATGGACAGAACATTCTGATCCATTGACGCCATGAATGCCTGGAATTCGGTACCGGGAGATTGTGCCGGTACCCCAGAGCATTCTAACAGGTGATCGGTCGAGGCCGTGCCATCGATGTCAACCTGTAACCCCATAGGAGGAGCTTTGGAAGCCGGAGCTTCCCGCCGGGGTTGTTTTGCTGGTGCAGGATCCTCGAGGGCAAGCCCGGAGGCATCTCGATGCTTAGAGGGAGATCTACCCTTCGAGGACCTGCTAGATTTATGTTTGGTTACCTGAGATCCATTAGGAGAAGAAGACCTGGAAGATGTCGATGCTACCGAAGCTGTATCAGCGGGAAACAGCACATGGAGCTTAGCTGCTTGGTTCTGTAAACCCCGTTTAGACATTAAAGATCAGGACGGACAATCCGGAATGGAGTGTTCAGGACCCAAACATTTAAGGCACCATTCATGGGTGTCTGTACAGAAATAGTACCGCTACACTTAGTGCATTTCTTGAACCCGGAGGCTGGTTTTTCCATGAGGGAAATTTTTCTGTGGGCCCTGAGGCCCAAAGAGAAAAAATACACTAAGTGAGGAAAAGTATAGATTTTTTTTTTTTTTTTAAAGAAAGAAAAGACCGGCGGTACCGGTCCGGAGTCGAGGAAGGCAGACACGCGACCAAAGAAATAAAATAAAATAAAGAACTTCTTCAGCGGTGACAGGGCTCGACCTGCTGGCTCCGCGGCAAAGAAGAACTGAGGAGAGGTGGTTGGGAAAGGCGGGAAGGCAGCGCGCAGGCGCTGTGGGATGCTTCCAAAAGCTTTCCTTTTTTGGGAAGCTGGGGAGCGTTCCCACGCAGGCTCCGTCGGTACTGACGTACCCATATGTGAAGACTCATTCCTGCTTGTTCCTGGAGATCTGCAGCTTTGTGCAGGTTACCACCGCTCTATGCTTTTTAGTTTGCCTGCTGCTCCATCCCTCTGCTATGCTTTTTTGAAGTGTGAAAGTCATTTAGGTTTTGCTTTGAGCAGGAATATTCCTCTTCCTATATAGGGATCCTCTGTGTTTATCACATGCATTTTTGAATTCCATCACTATTTTTGTCCCCACCAATGGGAGGGCATTCCAGGCATGCACCAACCTTTCTATGAAAAAGCATTTCTTGATGCTGTTTTTAAATTTTTCTTGGGGCAATTTCTCCACATGGGTTAGCTTTGCACATACCATGAAAGTCATGAACCTTATTTCTAAGCCAGGGCATGTGGAGCATGATCTTAGTCTCTAAAATTTACTGCTAAGGCTCGGCATAGTACTTGCATCATGCCTTAAGAATTGTCTCCTTCTGGAGTTGAACATGGCCAAGACTGAACTTCTCGTTTTTTCTCCTAAAATTTCCCTTTCTTCTTCTTTTTCAGTCTCTGTTGATGGCTTTGTTCTCCAACCTGTTTCATCTGCTCGCAATTTGGGTGTTATTTTTGACTCTTCGTTCTCTTTGTCCTTTCATATCCAACTCATCGCTGTCGCTTCTTTCTCTTCAACATTGGCAAAAGCCGCCCCTTTCTCTCCAAGCTCACTACTAAAACCCTCATCTATTCCCTTATCTCCCGTCTTGATTATTGTAACCTCCTTCTTGCTGGTCTCCCTCAGTCTCATCTCTTCCCTCTTCAGTCTATTCAGCACTCCGCTGCCCGTTTGATTTTCCATCAGCCTCGTTTTGCCCACATCACTCCTCTCCTCAGATCTCTTCACTGGCTCCCTATCCATTTCCGTATTCACTTTAAGCTTCTCCTTCTGACCTATAAATGCATTCACTCTGTGGCTCCTCAGTACCTTTCTTCTCTCATTTCTCCCTATTTCCCCCCTCGTGTACTCCGTTCTTCTTCCCAGTTGCTTCTTGCTATGCCCTTCTCCTCTATTGCCAACTCCAGATTCTGCTCTTTTCACCTTGCTGCTCCCTACGCTTGGAATACATTTCCTTTGTCTATACGTCAGGCATCTTCTTTGCCCCTCTTCAAACTCAAGTTAAAAGCTCATCTTTTTGCCTCTGCCTTTGGCTCTTGATTTTGCTGTTCTCCTTCCTTCCCCTCTTATTTCACCTTTCTTTCTTCCTCTTACACTTGTCCTGTCTCTCCTGCTCTTGGTCTCTTTGCCCTTGTTCTTATCTTTTTTCTACTCCTTTTCTTGCTTTGTCTTTTTAGATTGTAAGCTCTTTTGAGCAGGGACTGTCTTTTGGTGTTTTCATTGTACAGCACTGCGTGCGCCTGGTAACGCTTTAGAAATGCTTAGTAGTAGTAGTAGTAGTGGAGTTCATAAGATGTAACATGTATGGGTAATTTATCAAGGTGTGTTTGGAAATTCTTCTTAATTAATCTCCGTTTTCCCCTTCTTCACTCCCAAATCCTTCCCTCAATCTTGTCACCCTTTCTTCCTTAAGATCAGTGAGGAAGAAACCACACATCTTTTGTCCTCCAAACTTACTATCTGCTCTTCTAATCCCATTCCCACCCATCTACTAAACCATCTCCTCCACTGTTATCCCTGCCATCTGTCACATCCTCAACCTATTGTTTTCCATTGCTACTGTTCCTGCAGCCTTCAAGCATGTTGTGGTTACACCTCTCCTTAAGAAACCATACCTAAATCCTACCTGTCTTAATTATTGACTCATCTTCCTCATCCCCTTTATTTCTAAACTACTTGACTATGTGATTCACTGCCATTGTACTGACTTTCTCTCCTCTCAAATCCTTCTGGATCCATGGCACTCTGGCTATTGCCCTCTAAGTCCTACTAGAACGGCTTTTGCCAAAGTCTCCAATTATTTGTTCCTTGACAAGTCCAAGGGCCTTTACTCGATCCTCATCCTTCTTGACCTTTCTGCTGATCACCACCTTCTTCTCAATAGCCTGTTCTCACTTGGATTTAGATGCTCTGTTCTGTCCTGGTTTTCTTCTTATCTCTTCCACTGCACCTTTAGTGTATGTTCTGGTGGATCCTCCTCTACTGCTATCCCACTTTCAATTGGTGTACCCCAAGGCTCTGTCTTAGGACCTCTCCTTTTCTCTCTCTACACACAGTCCCTTGGTGTACTCATCTCCTCCCATGATTTTCAGTACCATCTTTACTCTGATGACTCTCAGATCTACCTTTCTATATCTGAATCTCTCCAGGAATTCAGGCCCAGATCATGTCTCACCGCCATCTGAAATTAAACAGGGTCAAAACTGAGCTCTACTCCTTCCTGTTTCCTTGACTTGCAACCTTGGGGTCATCTTTGACCCCTCCCCCTCTCCCTCTCCACACATCCAACAAATAGCTATAACCTGTCATTTCTTTCTCTATAACAAAAGCAAAATTTGTCCCTTCCTTTCTGAACATGCTAAGACCTTTATCCATTTTCTAGACATCTCCCATCCCTTCCCCACTCCTAGCACAACTGTGTATCTCTGTCCTATAATTTTATGGAGTTCTTTTCCTCCTTTGTAAAATATTTATATTGTAAACCACTCTGCTATTCTTTTGAAGGATGGAGTATCAAATTTTAATAAACCTAAGCATAGACTATTGGAACTTCCTCCTTGCTGATTTTCCTCTCAATCATCTAGCCCCTCTTCAATTTGTTCAAACTCAGCTGCACAGCTTATGTCACCCCCTTTTCATGAGTCACTTCACTGGCTCCCTATCTGTTTCTGCATCCAGTTCAAACTTCTACAATTGACCTATAAGTGCCTTCATTCAGCTGCTTCTCACTACATTTTCTCTCTCTTATCTCTCCCTACACCCCCCTCCTTGGGAACTCTGCTCTTCCAGCAGATCCCTTCTATCTGCGCCCTTCTCTTCCACTGCTATCTCCAGACTTCAATATCTCCACCTTGCTGTTTCTCATGCCTAGAACAAACTCCTGAGTCACTATGCAGGTTCCATTTTGGCCTTGTTCAAATCCAGGCTAAAAACTCACCTCTCCGAGACTGCTTTTGGATCCTGATCTCCTCAATTTCCTGCTCACCTCCTACGTGTTTCCTTATAATTTCCCTAGATAAATCCTAGTTCCCAGTTGTGCTGTCTGTCTTGACAAGACTATAAAATCTTATGGGCAGGGACTTTCTCTTATATGTCTCTGTACAGTGCTGCATAGGCCTTGTAGCACCTTGTAGCGCTACACAAATGATTATTAATAGCAGTAGTAGTAGTAATCAAGCCTGTGGCACCCGACATAATCGGAAATAATTCAGTATCTTTCTGCCACATTTTCTTATTTATTTATTTTTACTTATTTAACATTTTTTATATACCGCCTTTCAGGTTCTCAAGGATTTATCTAGGGAAATTTCTTGGTCTCTGACTGCATTTCTTGGTACTTGAAGAGCTTCTCTCTCTCAATGTGATTCACAGAATAGTCACTTGGGACTGTCACCTCTGTAATCAATGCCATTCTGGTGTTTTTCTCCATTACCACTATGTCTAGCTTCCTTGTATCCAGCTTTTAAATCAGCCAGAATGATAGTATCCTAGGTGATCATAACTGCTTCATTCTCTGTAATTGTCTTAGGAACGTGATCCCAGTGCTTTTCAGGCATAGTGATGTTGTAGTGTTTACAAAGTTTCCAATTGAGACATGATACTTCATTGTGCTTTTCTGTATAGAAATTTTCTGCCTTCAGAACTTCACAGCCAGCTATGAGGTGAGTCATTATTTCCCGCTCTTTCTTATAGAATCCACATATGTATGTTTTGCCATTTCTTTCAGTGCTCAATGTAAACCATCTCATCCGTAATCCACTGTCCTGGGCTGCAAAGCAGTCTTTATTAGCCCGACCCAGCCATGTTTCGGCTGATGTTGCCTGTGTCAGAGGCAACTAAATATAATTTCCACAATGAAAGTATCAAAGCAACAAGCTTTAAAGACTTGTTAGTGACAGTTACACTTACAGAGCATTAGTTTTGCTGATCATGTAGTAAGTGCACACCTTTAGCAAAAGGGCCCCTTCCCCCCAAAGTCTTCAGATGGTCTGCATAAGGACTAGGGTATCACAGTGATTGCATTCAATTATGCTCTTAATTGGTTGGTATGACTTAAAACAGCTTAATTATGACAATGACTTCCAAAGCAAGATTATTTGATTGTTAATTATTAGAAGAAAATTGATTATGTAAATTGAAAGACTATGTAAAAAATATGAAAGCTATGGGATGGATGCGGGTGGGGTAGGGTGGGAGGGAACATCAATGGCAAATTCTCAAAGACCCTCAAAATATAACTGAAAAAAAATGTTGATAAGCTATATGTTTGACCTCCTCAGCCAAAGCCCCCCCGCTGGGCAACTGTTGCTTACCAGCTAGAAACTATGCAAAAAGAAAGAATAAAATTGTCAAACCAACTCACTCAGTGTGCTCTGCCCCACTGCTCTGGAGACACAGTATTTTCCTTTAACTCAGCTGCCTGTTAAGAGATATAAAATAATTAAGCTTTCTGGTTTTATTTATATTTTATGGCTAAGGAGAAAGAGTTAAAAATACTTAAATAAATGTGCATCCTGCTTAGCCATTTCTGTCATTATTATTCTGGGGAAATGCTGGGATGAACTCCATCAGAAAACAGGTAGATATGTTATTTATTTAATGAAAATTTATATTCTAACAGTGCAAGAGACTGAGCTCTTAATGGATCACAAGCCCAACAACCATGGAATTATGCTAGTGTTTATTGATAAATAAGACCTTATGTCAGACAAAAATAAAACCAAATGAAGATTTGTTACAATTAAATGAAAGCTCAAATGATTTTCAGCCACTACTGTGGTTGCCATTTTGGGAGGTGGACCAATAAAAGCTAGGGATCAAATACATGCAGGAATAGGTGTGCTTTAGTCTTTCCAGAGAATTGAAAGCAATCTCTT
Organism: Ichthyophis bannanicus; assembly: GCA_033557465.1. Classification (NCBI taxonomy): domain Eukaryota; kingdom Metazoa; phylum Chordata; class Amphibia; order Gymnophiona; family Ichthyophiidae; genus Ichthyophis; species Ichthyophis bannanicus. The sequence goes on along the minus strand of CM066050.1, from coordinate 70,455,821 downwards.
TCTAGCTGGAGCCCTATGGTACAGACATTCAAGAGATTTGATCCTGCAGTCAACAGAACTCTAACACATACCTCACTCAGATGGGTAACAGAGTGGAAAATGAAAGCACTAGCAAACATTTCCCCAAAGAACAAAAGGAATGGGTAAGAACATAATCCTCTATGATAGGGGTTCCTGACCTTTATGGCTGTGCATTCCCTTTAACATCCAAACTTCTCCAGAAAACACTTCATCCCCCAACTTTCTCTCTCTCTTCTACCCCTTTCCCAAGCCTGTCTTCACTAGCTTTCCTTTCTTTCACCCCCATCACTCACTCTTCCTCCCTTAGCCAGTCCCCATCACACTATGCCCCTCCCCTTCCTCCAGCCAGTCTCCATTCTGTCATTCCTTCCCCCTAACCAGTCCCCATCTTTGTGTTTTACCCTCTCCCTGCAGTTGTCATCACTCTCTCAACTCTTCCTCCCAGCCTGTCCCCATCACTCCCCCTTCTCTTCCCATTCTCAATCCAACCCAACCAACCAATCTCTTTTTCCCCCCTCAGGCTTTCCATCACCCTCATTTGTCTCTCTTTCAGTCGCCTGATCTATTGCTGCTTTACTGCCTGCCATTCCCAGCCCTGCTGTCTTGAGCTGGTGTCAGTACTGCTGCTTTAAGACTAGGCTGCAGCTGTTGATCCAGTCCCCAGTGACCCTCATGGCTCTCGTGTTCTAATTCTTTGGGTTGTATGGCTCTTTCTTTGCCCCTGCCAGCTCCTGAAGGCTGTTTAGCTCCAACATGCTACTATTGGTTTTGGCTGCAAACCTCATAGTGTTTTGGGCTGCTCAGCAGCTGCTGTTACCTCCCTCACCACTCCTGTTTCTTCTGTTTGGGGAGCTGCACTCTGATACAAAGGCTGTTTCTTTCCTCTATCCCTATGTCCTGCAGAACGCCTGTGATGGACTCCATCATGTCCGTCATATTAAAGGTGCTGCTTCCATGTTAAGTTTTAAAAATTAGTAAGAGGATTTTAAATTTCATTCTCCATGTGACAAGCAGGCAATGGAGGTTCAATAGAGGTATCACAATGATCATGTCAAAAAGTTGAAGTGCAGCAATACAAGGACAATTTAAAAAACTGGAAATGTACAAATAATAAAATAGCAGAACATAAAAAAGACTATAAGGAAGATGGAAAGAAAAGCAAAAAATCCAATTAGTGCAGGTTTGGTATTTTGATCACACTGGTTGAAATGCCCCTTTAGAAAGAGCTTCCTGCAATGATAGAGAGCTCTGATTGTAATAGCTGTCTACTCATCTGAAATCAGTGCTCGTAAATTCATTTCCTTAATGTGGTCCATTTTGGGAGAGTCTGCAATTGGAAAAGCTGTGAACACCGTATAATTAGCTTGCGTCTGCAATCCTTTTCTTCTTTGAGGGAGATAAGAGAACTGAGTAGCGAGTTCTATGCTGAGAGATCACTTCCAAAACAGTGAAATTAGGCCTTACCTGCTAATTTTCTTTCCTCGAGTCCTCCAGACCAATCCAGATGTGTGGGTTTATGCTCTCCTACCAGCAGATGGAGATTGAGAATCACTAGACTGTTGTACAATCTACCTCCAGCTAGTATTTCTATAACAAAGCAAGATTACAGCAGTCACCTCAGAACCGCAAGAGGTCAAGAAACATCAACTGGTCAACAAGAGCTCTATGAAAAACACAAAGAAACTACACAAACCAGATTCAAGATCGGAGACTAGTGGAATTAACCTTTACTAGCTCCAACGCATTGACATGAATCACTTAACGACTCTCCTAGCAGGTGCTCAATCTCAAGAGGGGGGTGTTCTGGACAGGTCTGAAGGTACTCAAGGAAAGAAAATTAACAGGTAAGTCCTCACTTCCTCATTGTCTCTCTAAACCAGCCTAGATATGTGAGAAGTAAAAGCAGTCCTCAAATAGTGAGGGGTCCAGCCAAGTCTGTCACCAATCTGCTTGCGCCAATGCCAGCATCCTGCCTCACCCCAATTCCAAGATTGTAACAATGAACAAGAACATGCTGGGTCTACCAACCACAAAACACTCAAAACCTCCCTATAGAAGGATAATACCCAAATCAACAAAATAATTTATAGAAAAATACATAGAAAAAAGTGAGAGAGCCATCAGAATGGAACTGGGGACATATGTTCAAGGAATTCAACTCCAACCAGCAATAACATGTCATCCACTGCTCCCCTAACAGTAATTGGCTTAATTTCACTCATGTGAAATCTCTATCCATTTAGTGTAAAAAAATATTTTTCTATATTATTTAATTTCTCATAAAACTCTAATGAGCTTCAAACAAACATTATATATTGAAAACATACTAAGAAACTCATTGCAGGTCCATCCTTCTTAGCGTCATCATCAACTGAACTTATCACATATATCAAAAAGCAGCACTGTGAAAAAACTCCTTGGTGAATCGAAATATTGCAATAAACATCCAAAATCATTCACATCATTCACTAAACATACTGTATATGCCTAACAATAGTCATTGAAAAACATTTTTTTTAATCAGACAAAAATATAATGTTGCTTAACAGATTGAAATATTGAAGAAAACACCACAACCATTCATAATGGTCATGACATCCATTCAAGAGGAAATGCCTTACTTAATCAAGCAAAAAATATAATGCCACTTAGCTGATGAGAGTGGTTCACAATGACTGTTCAAAATCATTTGCGGCAGTTAAAGACGGCTTGCCAGTTCACCAAGCTCACAAAAGCATGTGCCTACCAACCAGCCACTCTAGCTTGGTCTGTGAAGATAATGGGATTCCACCAGAAATATGCGTGTACCCTTGTAGAGAAAACATGCAACACTACTGACAAAGCATGCCCTCTGACAACTATTCAGTTTCCTGAATCCATTGGCCACTGCAGTTATCAATGTCACCTCGCCCTTCCTGGTTCCATGGACCAAGGCAACTGACATTAAGACTTGCAAAATCTTCAGCCCTCCACTACATAGGCCCCAAGAGCAATACCACCTCCATCTGATGGAGACCTGCTGTGGAACCATGCTTGCTTGCCAACCACAGGCTGGGAAAGAAAAATAATTGACAAAACAGAGGACGAGTCAGCTTTAGGGCCTCATGAAGAGGAAAAAACCCAACCCAAAGATAACTCTCTCTGCTGATAACAAGGGGAACTTCCAATGGAAAAATCCTGAAATTTGAAATCATTGTGGCCAAATCAATAGCCTTCCAACCAAACTGTCAAAAGCACATTCTACAAAGAAGCTTTATAATGAGGCTCAAGGGTACCTCAATCAGGGGGACCAGCCCTAAAGAAAAATCTCCAAGAAGGCACTAGGAGTTGTCACCATAATCTATAACTTCTGGATGCCAAGAGGCTGAAGATGCTTAATTCTGCGCCAAGAATGTTACGAACATGGAATAACCATCAGCTGGATCCACAAGGATCTCAATGTGAGACCCTCATTCAGACCATGTGTCTTAAAGACCAAACACCTAGTAAAGAAGAGCAAGTGGATTCCACTATAGATAAGACCACCAGGCATCCCAGCTCTGTCCATACCAAAAACTTTAGACCACTGACCTTTTCCTGAATTGCTAAAGTGGCATCTTCCTTCCAAGTGAACCAAAAGAGGTAACTGTGGGTATGGTCCTGAGAGAAATAGTGCCCAAAAGTGGCACAAAGGATGCCTGCAGAGTTGGTGAATAGTCCACTGATGCCAAACAGGGATTAGCAGGTGCCCATGCAGAATATTCTGCCTACACCCACAGAAACTGGTATCCAAGCTCCTTTCAGCGACTCCATCTGAACAAAATTGCCAACAGAAGGTTGTGCTTAACCTTAAAGCAAAAGAGGAAATGCCTCCAGAGTAAACTTTACTGATATCATCATGCATCCTATTGTTATATTTCACTGTCTTCACACTGCATTGTAGGTGCCACCTATAACCTTCCAATGTACTACAATAGAGTTCCTGTTCCCCAGCTATGTTTAACATATATAACATGCCCTGGATACCCATCTTGCAATAAGCCGCAGCCAGGTTTCTTCTGCTAGGACCACTCTGTCTCAAACAGCCTGGAGACAGTCTAGGACCACAGCACAGGGATCTCCTGTGACCCAGTACATTACTGCTCATTCTGTCTGGAAGTCAGTCGCAAAATGGCATCCATATCTAAAGGGGTTAATAAGGATTCACACTACTCAGAGCAATGCTGCAAGAATTACCAGGTAGAACACCACTCCAATAAAGTATTGCACCAAAGTGACGTCAGCAGACCAAGACTTATTTTGAATGGCTTTAGTCTCTTTGGGTCTGCTGTAACTCCTGTGAAAAAAGGATATGTCCATTGTCACCCACCAACGTACCCAGAGGCAAAAAGGCTTGGGTAGTTTAATGGGGCAGTATTTTAATGGCTGCAGATTTTCCTGTGAAGGCTTTAGAAAGGTCTTCTGGGACCTGTGGTTTTTAACATTAGCCAAAGAAGTGTAGTTGTAAGCAGAGGGTAAGGTTAAACACAGGCTTTATTCCCCATCCGGGGTGGATTCATAACAGTGGAACACAAAGAATTGCAGACCCTTCGTCTGGTGACACAATTAAAGAAATGTTTCAAACAAAACTTGGCTTACTTCAGCATTAGTTAATGGAACAAAAAGCAAAAAGAAAACAGTTCATTTCACTTACAGAACTTTTCTTCCTGTTTCCTTTTCTAAACAGTTCTTGCTGCTTTCAACAAAGAGATGATATGCAATCAGCCAGAGTGTATGTACAGTCCATCTCACTCCCATCTGAAGACTCTCCAATAGTCTCAAATTGCATTCTTTCCTCATCAGAATAAACTTCTCCCGGCACACAGCTGCCGTTGAGGTTATAATGTTCTTGCCGGTGAGCTAAAGCATTCCCCTCCTCCACTAAACTAGTGGCCCGTGGGAAATTACCATATTCACTGTAGTCAGGCCCTTGAGAGTTACACAGTTCCTGGTAAGTGCAGGGCAAATCAGGGTATTTTAAACCTCTTCTACTAGAGTAAATACGCCTACCTTTAGGCACTGTTACTTCCTGTTCTCTCGGTCGAGCAAAGGTCTGTTCTGAAGAACCCTTTCCACGGTGTCTCTCTGTTAGCTTCAAACTTCCTTCAGGGTAAAAGTTTTCCCCTGCTGAATCCCTGGTGCTGGGTAATCTATACCTCCTGGACTTGGCTGCTGGACTGCCACCTCTGCTTACTTCGTAGCAATGCTCCTGGGGATATTGAAAAGCTGTGCACTGCTGCTCACAACAGCTTCCCTGGGAATCACCAGCCTCATATGCCCCGGGCAACCTCTCTGGCTCCGTCCTTACAGCTCCACTGATTCTGCTTTCACGTTTAGCAGTTCTCTCCGTAGCATCTACTACTCCTCCAGTAGCTCCTGCCACTCCTCTCTCTCTACCTTCCGGTAAGTGAGTTTTAAATGTGTTTAAGCTGGTGTTAGTTTGGGCTCCGCCCCCATGCAGGTGCTCCTTATTTCCTAATGAGTTTTGTGCTATGCTTCTGTTCGGGCATTCCCTTACACCTCGTGGCTTTGTTTTTATCTGTTGCTTATAGCAACCTTTCCCCATGTGTGAACCTGAGCTGTCAGTTTCCCTTACGTTTTGCTCAGAGTTCCCTAGTTCCATGGGTTCTGACAGCACTACCTTATAACACCATGGAAGCGGACCACCTGTGACGTGAACTGTAATTTCTACACATCGGGCCCTGGAGTTATCTGCCTGTACAGAACCTTTACTGCTAAGAACTCAATGTCATGGTCAGGCTTTACCTCTGCTGCAGAGCCATACTAGTCACCAATAAACTCATCTGTCAATGAATCCATGCCACTGAGCCCCATCCAACAGCACTTGTTGCTTCCACAATATATCTCTGGGGAAACAGTGACACCAAAATATAGTTCGAGCCCATGCTTTCCTGCTCCAGGAGCTCTTAACACAATCAAGAGACTACCCCTCTTTTTAAAGAAATACTAAATACACATCAACTTTTGCAAACAAGCAAATCCTTGGCAGCCTGAAGAAGCCATCCGTGGTTGCTGATAACAAAGAGCAAAATCTCTTTGGTGCAAGATGCAGAAAGTTTGGAACCACAGAAAGGCTTGGTGTCTCAGATTTCTTTTTCATGTAACCTCAGACTCAGGTGTAGAAGCAATCAATTTGTTCATGTCCAGATGCGATAGGGCCAACAGAGCTGCTTGTTGTCTGAGCTCAGCTTCCATTACCGGCTTCATGGCAACTGCAGCCTTTTGGGAAGCAGACTGCACTGTAGAAACACTGGAACCCAGATCAAACTGAACCTCTCCCAGTACTGACTCTGCTGAACCAGAAATAATGACAACTGACACAGACCAACTGAGGCCTGGATGATGGAAAGAAGGACCAAAGCACTATATAATTCAGCTCAGCATCAATTGTGAACTGAAATAGTCCAAGGCATTTAAAGATTGATCCAGACAGCAATGGTCTCTGACTCACCTCCATCCACTCAAATTCAATCCCATAAATTTGGCCACAGATGGAGAATGCACCAGGATAGGTGATCTAAGACCTCAGCCCTCATACAGGGAGGAGAAGCAGCATGTAGCTACATGATGAGGAAAACCTAAGCCATGCAACTTCACTGCAACCCCTGCCCCAGATCCCTATTAAAGAGCTCTGGCCCACTCCCTATAGACAGAGGGCTGCACCATATGGCTGCCAAGATTCACTAAAACATAGCATTAGAGCGCTTCATGCTTGCAAGACAGCAAGACCTGTCTAAGGCATTGTGATCATCAACAAACGCCACCAGAGGATGATTTCGGGGCAGTCTGAAAAATGAAGTCCACGTTCCTCTCACAGGAAGAGAGTATGTCAGACCATGTGCAGGCACCATAATCTAAGGAGCACTCTTAGTGGCAGGGCTATATGAGGGTGCTGTAGGGCTGCCCTAATCATGTAATGGTCTGCCTCCCTGACAAAAGAAAGCAGACAAAAGAAAGCAAGGAGTTTAGCAAACTCCCTGTAGGAACTACACTCTACTAGACTCTGTGTTCTTGACAAATTCACATGGCCCTGAATAATGCAGGATGCCATCTCTGCCCAGTGCTAAACAAAGACAGCAAACTCTGCAGCCAGAGGGATCTCATCCACATCATGGGGGTGAAGAGAGATAAGGAAGTCACATCATGCTATATCTACTGCAGGCCAACCTAGACATCCCAGTGGTCTAAGGCCCCACTCCTGGTGGTGAGATGGAGGAATGGCCCCTACTCAGGGGCCTTGCCATCACTCCCTATCACCATAGGGGAAGCCTGGCATTACCAAAGTACCAACTTGGGAATATCCTGTCCCTTGTCCAAAAGTGTGAGGAGGGTTTTTTTTTGTTTAATTTTCTCACATTTTATTTCTGAGCTTTCCCTGCAGGAAACAGAGACCAAAGTGGGCAAAATGGTGTCAGTTCTCACCAAACACATTCCTGCAAATGGCCTGAGAGACCATCTAGCTAGCTGCTCCTGCCATGCTGGGCCCATTGCAACGCACACTTTCCATAGGGCTGCTGCTGGTGAGAACAAAAAGGTCGCCAGATCCTAGGAGTCTGCTGCATGGCTTTCTCATCACACCCGCAGCCCTAGTCACTGGTTCCGATCCTCCAGTTGTAGTGTCCATCAGCCATGTTGTGCTGGGCATGCTCTCTCATTGCAGGGGCTGAGACTACTCTTTTGTGCACTGATCTCACCTCCACAGTGTCTGATTCTCTTCTCCTGGCCAGCAGTCCAATAGCTACAGCAGAAACCAGTGCAGCCCTGGTTGCCCTTCACGCTTTGGCTATGTCTTTTTTTTTTTCAAAACTGCATCAATTCGGCTGAGCTCCATCAGAGCCTCCTTGGACCCACTCCCGTAGTAAGTGAGGATTCAAGAGGGCACTACCAGTGCAATAAAGAAAACAGAAGGCAGCTTTCTAAGAGCTTCTCCCCCAGACCCCTCTGAAAAGGATGACCGAAGGGTACTGCAGCAGCCAAAGCACTGTCACCCAGACAGCTCTCCCCTCAGTTCCCCTTCTAAGAGAGGGGAAGAAGGACCAAAAAGTACAACAGCCACAACCAACATCTACTAGGGATCAGTGCAGCAATTTCTCCATGGCTCTCTCCCAAAAGTAGCCAAGGGAGACAGAAGGGACTGCAAACTAAAGACAAATGTTATTCAGGCAGCATTCCACCAACTTCCCCTCTGGCCCCCTCCAAAAGGGGAGGTAATGCCACCACCCTGTTTTACAGAAAGGCAGTAACGTTGCCTCAGGCCCCCTCCGAAGAGTAGCAGAAGACGACAGAGGATACTGCAGCCGAACTATCCTCATAAGCTAAACCTAAATGGAAGTGGCAAATGGCAAAAGGGGGAGGAATCCAGTACCATCCGGTTTGCATCCCAGAGCTGTATGAACTGGCTCCAGCCATTCTAGCCCACCTGAGTCCTCTAAAGAGACAGAATTCATTTCTATGGGAGTATTTTACATAAGAACATAAAATATGCCATACTGGGTCAGACCAAGGTCCATCAAGCCCAGTATCCTGTTTCCAACAGTGGCCAAATCTAGGTAATTCGTACCTAGCAGTTTCCCCAAAAGACACAGGTTCCACAGTGCTTGTATTGGGTCAAGCATTGATATTAGCTTTTGTAAAATCATATTTGAATTTTTATAATGCTTTTTCTTGAGTTACTCATGTCTCATCTCTTATCTTACATAATAAGTCAAATTGAAACATTTTCGCATAGCTTTCCTAATTCTATATGCAGTCTCATTAGGGAGCTGGAACAAACTGCTCTACAAAACTAATACTAAAAAGTATCCTCCCATCCAAAACAAGCCCAGATTATTATCTCATCTCCTACTCTAGCCCCACAGGAAGGCCTAATATTACCAGATTCAGACTTGGCAGGAGACAGACTGTACAGGATCCTATATTCGGCAACGTCATCAAACTAGAGAGTCTGTGTCTCTGCTGGTAGGAGAATATACTCCATTTGTCTGGACTGGCCTGCAGGGTCAATAGGGAATGTAACCTTAGACGATCTAACAATCTTGCAATAGAATTTACTCCATTAATGGCTGCTTTCCTTTTTTTTTAACAAATGAATTTATCTTTGCAACCCCTAAGAATAGGCTGCTTCACATCCTTTGTATTCCACTTAGCCTGACCATTTATCAGTTGTCTTGTAGACCATGTCCACATAACTTGCAAAACAAATGTTATCCAAAACAAGTCAAAACAAATCTATGTTAAATTGAGGTATGGCATCACTTAGGAGCATGTTTACTAAAGGATTTAACGCACATTAATGAAAATAACATGTCTAAGTATTCACAGTACAGCCCTTTTATTTTTAAGACTCCTAAAGGTGCATTTAACGGAGTGTGAATTCTCTACTTGGCTATGATTACACTCCAACTTCTTTTCAAATTATCAAAAAACAGATAGACTCTTAGTAAAATATGATATGATTTCCATGGGTTAAATCATCAAAATGTTTCACACTTAGTATATCCCATGAGGTCTCAGACTGGAGAATAAATAACAGGGCCAGGATCTGACCTTCATTAAATCTCTGTTTGCATCAACGACCTCCCATTGGATAACTAAACACCAGTGCGATTTCAATCTTCATGTGTATTGCCAGCCATTACCCACTAGAAAAATATCATTATGGACAAAAATTTCTAACAAACTCCTTCTTGATAAAGCTGAATGCTGATCATAGACGTTAGTGTTGACTATCATGAACATTAGTATTAACTATTTTCTGTTGTATCCCAACGCTGATCAATGGCATTGCCGACGCGTTTCTCCTCCCGGTTCTTCAGGGGCCAATCTATGCAATTCTGCTTTAATTATTCGGCTGCCCACGTTCTACCTCGATCCTGTTCTTTTCTCCACACAGGTGTATCATCTGCGCGGCGTCCTTCTCGACAGATGATACACTTCTCACTTTTTTCCAACACAACCTTCTTCATGTCATCTCATAACTATTTTTTATCTTTCATTTCCAGCATAATAGACCATCAGATGCAAAGTGTCCAATGCCATTCCATTTCAGTTTGCTGACACCCAACAGATTGAGTTGTACACGTTCCATTTCATTCTTGACCACCTCCAACTTCTTTTGGTTCATGCTTCGTACATTCCATATCCCCAATATGTAAGACATTTTTGCAGCTTCTGACTCGCATTTCATGTGCAGCTACATCTGCAGTCAGATGTCCCAAGGGCTTTGATCCAACCACATCATAAATGCTGGCTTTACTCTGAAAAGCCTTTAGCTCCTCCCCAGTAGCCAGTTGAGTGCCTTCCGATGTGGAGGTCTCATCTTTCAGCACTATAGTGCAATTTGTTCTGTTGTGACTATCCATTGGGTTTTCATGGCAAGATACAGAAATAGGCCTAGCAATCTTTCTTCCACGCAGGTAATTCTAGTGTTGTTGCCGTTGTCACAGAAATGTAATCCTCTGCCACCAACACCGTCCCATTCTGCTGCTGCCCAGATGGGTGGGATGTCTTGGTCTGGGCACCTCACCTGAGACCTGCCCATCTTGGGAGACCCTGCCAGTAGTTTAGCTACTGATAGCTTAGCTCTCAGCATCACTGATGCACACAAGCCCTCACAGCACAACAAGTTGCAAACCAAGTGAGGGTGTGGCACTTAAATATCAGCAGGATATTCAGTGGCAGTATCCAGATAGGAGCATCACTGAATATCTGGGCTAAGTGGCACTAACCAGGTAAGTGCCAGCAGTTACCCAGTTAGCAAAATTTTCAGCCGGTGCTTGATTGGATTACAACTTAAGCCTGCTTTTCATGTGGTCTAAGCTGACTGAACAAGGGCCGTTACCAGCTCCACTACACTCACGTACCACCCTTCACTAAATGGATAGCATGTGGCAGGACTGCACCAAGCCATAATTGCACCCTGTGTGCCATGCAAATCTGAAGTGCCTCCTCATCTCACCCATACCTCTGCCTAGCCAGCTGCCTGCCCTTGCCCTGCTACCACCACTTTTGGTTTTCATGGTGGCACTGGCAGCAGCGGAGCAGACCTGACTTCAATTTAAAAGAAAAAACACGTGGGTCTTTCCTCCGCACTTGTACTCAGATCTGATCCCTCCCTGTTCTGGCATAGGTTCGTGTCAGAGGAGGGATGGACCAGACCAGCTATTCAAATGTGGGTCTTTGCAACTCCACACTTGAATGGCTAGCCTGGTCCCTCCCTTCTCTGACGCAGTCTACATCAGAGAAGAAAGGAGGGACCAGACCTGCGTATAAGCATGGAGTCGGAAAGACCCACGTACTTTTTTTTTTTTTTAATCTGAAGTCAGCAGGCAGCATGGGGGGAGCTGAGGTTAGCAGCCCAAAATGCGCCCCTAATCCTTTGCACCCTGTGCGGCTGCACTGCTCGCACAGGGCTAGGTATGGCACTGGTATGTGGAGATATTCAGTGGCACTAGCCAGATAGTGCCATGGAATATTGTGATCTGACCCCTTAGCGGGCAACAGTGTGCTTATATACGGAATGCAGAACTGCAGTAATTTGGCCCGTTGTGCTTGAACATTGGTGTTTTGAAACTACAGCACTACATTACAAGCTCTTAGAGCCTGCCCGTCAGTTGCTTTAGCACTCAGGTTTGCACCCCCTGAAGAAGGCTGCTGGCCGAAATGTATTGGGGTTTGACAATAAAGTTTTGACCCCCATTCTACGTAACTCCAAGAAAGACAACCACAGAACCTGCACAGCCCTATTCATTTCATTTTAGTTTTTGTAAAATCTTATTTAAATTTTTATAATGCTTTTTCTTGCTTTACTCATGCCTCATCTCTTATCTTACATAAAAAGTCAAATTGAAACATTTTCACACAGGTTTCCTAATTCTATATGCAGTCTCACTAGGGAGCTGGAACAGACTGCACTATAATACAAACCGGTATTAAAAAAAGTATCCTCCCATCCAAAAGCAGCCCAGATAATATCTCACCCAGGGAAAACAAACTACATAAAATAACTAAATATGATTGGAGGGATGAATAATGATGGTGCAAGGAAGTAGATAAGACAGCTAAGAGAGAAGTAGTAGTGTCACAAATATGGACAAGAACAAGAAGGGTAACTGAGATAAATAGTATATGTTGGAAGGACTAAAAAACAAAAGGAATAAAAGACAGAGAATCCTGCTAGGCTAGTCCAGATAAGTGGGTAATACTCCTTTACCAGTAAGTAGAGGCAGAATTAAGCAACTTTCAGTGATGTCATCAGGAGATATAATCACTGGTGCAACACAGAGAAGCCAGTAAAGTCTTTCCAAGAAGTAAGTAGAAACTCAGAGATAAACTCCAAAATGATTAGTATAAACCAGTTAGAACAATCAGAACTCAGATTTGGCTGTCTTACTGTATCTTATGGTTGTCAGGCTCTGCAGTACCAAAGAATTGAAAAGGCAGTAGAACTCTCTAACCCACAGCAAATTCTTCCAGGGTGGGTCCTGGACTGATCTAGCAGGATTCAAGGAAAGGAAATTATCAGATATGAATAGCATTTCTCCTTCCTCATCATCCTGTTAGACCAGTCTAGATGAGTGGAATGTACCCAAGCAATTAGGACTTCGGGTGGGAGGAAGATGAGGCTCTAGCCAGAACAGCCTAGCCAAAGATGCCATGAGCACTTGCTCTCATATGCAACTGGTAGTGCTTCATGAAGTTACTCAAGGAGGACCAGGTATCCTCTGGAAAAATCAAGGTAAACTCATCCGAGAAGGCGGCCTGCGACCTAGTCGAGTGAGCTTCAACTCCCTCAGGCACCTACTTCCCGGCCAGAAGAGTTGCTGAAGCAATGCATCTTTGATCCAGCAGCAAATGGAGGATTTGGCCGCTCCCTGATCCTTCCTCGTGCCACTGAAAAGGTGTTAGTCACCTCTAGTTATCGGAGCAAAACTCTCCTCACATCGAGGAGAAGCAAGGGATCCGACTGAAGGTCATCATCCACAAAGGAAGGAAAAACACTTCCTGATTTAGGTGAAAAAGTGGAATCACCTTAGGAAAAAAGGATGGAACTGTTCGCAAGGGGACAGAAGTTGTGGAAATCAGCAAAAAGGGCTCCCGACTGGGCAGAGCATGCAAATTCGAGATCTGTCTAGCAGAAACAATTGCCTCCTGAAAAACCGCCTTAAGAGTCAAATCTTTAAGAGTGGTCTTGCAAATGGGTTCAAAAGGCAAACCTTTCTGCGCCTTCAACACCAATTAGAGGCTCCATTAAAGGACAGTCAGGGGCACCAGAGGTCAAATGTGCTTAGCTGCCCTAAGGAAGTAAGAGATATCAGGGTGGGCAGATACTTCAACCTTAAGGGATCCTCCCTCAGCCTTCCACTGGAATAGAGGTGTGCTTCATTACCACTGTGACTAGGGCATATATTTGTGACAGTCCAAAATGCTGATCCAGCTTGCTCTGAGGCAGCAGATACAAATGGGCCAAGGCCAACTCTGGGTGCTTCAACTGGGAGACCAGGCACTTCTCCAGTGCTTCCAGCAGCAGGAAAACCCCCAAAGGCACCTGATGCCCTCCAAAATGGGGTTTTGGATGGTGAGTTGAGAGCATGCTCCTCAATTCCCAATACCAATATGGCATCCAGAATCAACACCAGGAGACCCTCCTGGTGACAAAGATGGACCACCAATGGGTAGTGTGATACCGCGGGCCCTCTGACGCAAGGAAAGAAAGTTTTAAATCTTGAAAAAAACAAGATTTACCTGCAATTACGAGAAGGGACACATAGAGGGAGCAGGAGAGCAAGCCTGGAAGTGGAAGAACCACACCTCTATGGGCAGGACTCAGAAGCAGCTGCTCTGGATTTAAGCAGGGACAAAGCATTGAAAGGGAGGAAGCCAAGGCAGCCAAAGGGCCAACCAGAGAGGCAGCCAAGGGGCAAGCCAGAGAGGCAGTCAAGGAGCAACCCAGAGGGGAAGCACCGGAGGAGGCAAGGAGCTTGGCAGAGACCTTCACAGGAAGCGCAGGAAGCAGTGCCAAGGGAAGCTCCAGAAGCCGGAGTCAGAGACCGAGGTGAAGTCACTGACAAACCCAGAAGAGCTCAAGGAGTGAAAGCTACTGGGAGAGCAGGCCGAGCTGAAGGCCCAAGAGCAGGCCTAGAGGAAGGCCATACACAACTGCAAGAGGCAGTCATACAGAGGACAGCCAAGGAAGGAGAGGCTTATCCTTCTAACTGGAGAAGAAACCTTCAAGAGGAAAAAGGTACTTTTAAAAGTTTTTACAAAAGTAACTTGAAGGATGAAAGAAAGGTTCATAGCCTTAAGAGAGAGGATATAGCTGAGAGGGCGCGGCCCCTAACCAACTGCCACAGGGGTGGAGGTGGAAGACAGGCCCCTCCGCAGCAGCCTTACCTCAAAAGAATTATACCTCATTCTAAAACAGGAAAGATATCCTGGGATCGTTGGAAATTACCTGAAGCAAAAGACTTTCAGACTAGGCCTCAAGCCTTTCACAAGAAGCCTAGAGAGAAACAAAGGGCTAGCTTTTATCTGGATAATAAGGACTGTTTTAAACCAGAAATACCAGATAAGTTTTACAGGAAAAAGTTTAGTGCTGCCAGAGACTGGAAGAAGCAAACCTTTAATCCTGAAACAGCAGTAAGCCCAGGGAGTTATAATATACCTAAAAGCCGACGCCCCAAACTCCCAAGCCAGCACTGGGATACGGTATGGCATGCTTTTAGAAAACCAGGTTTTAACATCCCAGAGATCTCAGAGACCTCAGATTCGGACCCCGTAGAAATGGAATGGCTGCCAGGGGAATCTGAGGGTATTGAAGACGTAGAACCAATGGAATGTGATTATTGCACAAGGAGATGTGTTTAAGTAAAAGGCAAACAAATCCCATGTATGCAAAGAATACTGGAAACCTTATGTTTTAAGTTGGTGACGGATAACCATGTTATTTTGAGTGTTTTTGCTGATTCACATTTTGATGCAACCAAAGTTTGTGTTCTGTTACTCATTACCTCATATTTTGAACTTCTTTATGCGCAAAGGTGAAATAAAAGCCTTTTCTTTACCCTACACTTGGCAAGAGTTACTTTTTAGGAAGTTGACCTTGAGGCTGACAATGAGGCCTGCTACCTCCTTGACCCTCACAACAGGTCAACCCTGAAACCCTTTATTTCTTATGCGCTCCCCAGCCCCTGTGGAACCACTACGCCGCCACCAGAGGGGGCTGAGGGGGACAGTAGTTACACTGCAGAAGGGGTATCTCCCTCCAACTCACCTCTTGAACTAAGGGAATCCCCTTCTGCCATCCAGCTGACCCGCTTAGGGGATAAGGCCGGGCTTTCGGAGGAGCACCCAGGTGAATGGGTGAGGTGGGGGCGTTTGGCCCCGGACATGGCTATGGCAGTACCATCAGAGGATCTGGATTACCCTGTGGGGGAGGCCAGGGCCCTGGATCCCCCTGAAGGGGAATGCCAAGCAGCTAAGCAAGACTGAAGATAGCCCAGGAGCCGTTTCAACAGCTGCTGAACTCCACGGTGTGAGAAGCTCTCCTGTGGCCCTGAAAGGCCCAAAGGGCCTCTTTGGTTGAAGACCATGGCTGCCTTTGTGGGTCCTCAATGAGTGACACTTGCTCCACAGCAGCTGCAGGCACAGATGGCAAAGCTGAGGAGGCCCTGATGTCGGCATTGTGCCCTGGACTGCCCAAGGAGGTCCAGATGATAAAAGGCCCGGGACCCTTACACCCCATCACACTGGGGGGGAAAAAGAGCCTGCTGTGGAGCTCATCCTGTGAAAAAATGCAATATAGTGGCTGAGAAAAGTCAGTGTAAACCATGAAAATAACATGAATGTGGCAAAATCACCAAAATGGAAAAATTCAGGGGATTCGAAGAGAGTCCCCACGCCTGTCCAGCTGGTCAGAGAAACCCAAATCAGGTTTCTCTGAAATCCTGCCACACAGCCGGGCCTTCTTTTTTTTTAATCTCCTTTGTGTGGCAATACAGCCAATTCAGACCATAGAAAATAGGCAAAAAAAAAAAGTTAAAAAGGACAAAAAAAAAAAAAAAGGATCAACTTGGACCCAAAAGGATACAAGGATACCAAGGGGACAATAGAAGGGAAGGGAGGCCTGGGCCCAACTTACTGGCTCTTCCTCAAGGGCCCCGCAGAATCCATCTGCTCCTCCTCAACCCACCAAATGCTAATAAACCGTGGGTAACAGCGCTGGATTTATTTTTTTATTTAACAAGGTTTTTTTTCATACCATTTTATCATTTCAATCAAAGCAGTTTACATTGTAACTTAAACTTTGTAGTGTACATTAAACAGGGACATTGATAACTTGGATTTTTCTGAGGCAATGGAGGGTTAAGTGACTTGCCCAAGGCCACAAGGGGTGATATAGTGGGAATTGAACCCTGATCTCTTGCTTCCCAAGCCAGTGCTCTAATCATTCGGCTTTTCCTCCACTCTTGGATGGCTCAGGAGTCAAAGGCGTACCTTTGCTCTGAGCTTTGAAGGGGTGTCCAGGCTCAATCTAAGGTCTTTGCACTGAGGTGTGGGCAAGGAGAGCTGGGCCTATGAGAGTGCTACATTAGTTCACACCCACCTTGCCACCTGCTGGTTATAAATCCTGATGACATCAGTGAAAGTTGCTCATCTATCCCTACCTGCTGATAAGGGAGCATAATTTACTCATCTTGACTGGTTTAGCAGGAAGATAAAGAACTGGAAAATAGAGGGACCCAGAAGGAAAAAAATGAACAAGAGTGAAGGGAAAAAGGACAAATAAGAGAGAGAGTGGAATAGCATGGTGAAAGAGTTCCGGAGAGGGAAACAGGAAAGTGATTTTAAAAGAAATGGGATATACTGAGCAACAGCCAATTGTAGCACCAAGAGTTCATTTGAAAATAAGTGCTACACTAAAGGACATATTTACTAAAAAGTACACCTGTAGTGTGTGGTCGGGCTGTGAAACCAGTGTGGAGGCCTGTTCTAACTTCAGGATGCATGTGCTTCTGTCTTCCTCCCTCTCGTTGGTGCATTGCTAAGGTGTAGCACCAAGGAATAAAACATGACATATGCATATAAAATAAGTTGGAAATTTGAAAGCATTAAATAGCAGGTATAAATATGTGCATGTGATTTTTCAAAGAAAAAGTATGCACATATTTTGTCTTACCAAACTGATGAAGCTTTTGCCCAAGTCTACCCTCTAAAAGAGCAGCATCACTGAGATATTCCTGATTGCCATCAGATACATGGGTAGTTGCTTGTTTAGCTCACTCAACCAACAGTTCTTGGGGACCAAACCCCAAAAACTAGATTCAATCATTTTTGTTCACCAAACTCAATAACTTTTTTCTCTGCAGAAAATGTTTCAAGTCATGAATCTGGCTGAACCAAACCCTCCATCAAATGTTTATATCAGAAGCAATCTAAGTTTTTCAGTTTATCCCACTCCTCAGATCAGGGGCGGCTCTATAATGAGGCCGAGTGAGGGGGTAGCCTCAGGCGGCAACCTTTTGGGGGTAGCAAAAATTGGCCCCAAAAAGACCGCCTCACTCGGCCTTCAAAATTTAAAAAAAACAAAACAAAACAAAAAAAAACAGCAGCAGCAGAATGAAGTGCCCCACGGCCATGGCCCCCCGCCAGAGCCCTGACAGTGTTTCCCCTCTACGCCGGCTCAGCTTTGCAGAGCCACACGAAGGGAGAGTGATTCTTAGCTTTAACAGAGTTGCGGGAAAGGGAAACACTCTCCCTTCGCACGGCTCTGCAAAGCTGAGCTGGCATGGAGGGGAAACTCTGTCAGGGCTCTTCTGGAGAGGCAGGGGGCACTTCATTCTGCCAGCAGCAGCAGTTTCTGCAGCCATGGGGTTTTTTTCAATTTCCCTGGGCTGGGGGGGTTAGCATAGGAAGATTAATGGGCTGATGGTGGAGGGTTAGGAGTGGAACTGGGCTGATGGGGGATTAGAACTGGAAATGGGCTGATGGGGGGTTAGGACTGGTAATGGGCTATCGGGGGGGCTAGTACTGGAAATGGGCTGGGGGGGGTAAAACTGGAAATGGGCTGATCGGGAGGGGGGACTAGGACTGGTAATGGGCTGATTGGTGGGGTTAGGCCAGGAAATGGGCTGATTAGGGGGGCTAAGACAGGAAATGGGCTGATTGGGGGCGGGGCTAGGACTGGAAATGGACTTATTGGGGGGTTAGGACTGGTAATGGGCAGATGGGGGGCTAGCATTGGAAATGAGCTAGGACTGGTAATGGGCTGATTGGGGGGCTAGGACTGGAGTGGGCTGATAAGGGGGATAGGACTGGAAATAGGCTGGGACTGGAAATGGGCTAATGGGGGAGGGGAGGAGAGTGCTGCTGGCCCTGGAAGAAAACTAGGGGCTAGGGCTACAAATGGGCTGATGCGAGGGGATGGTAGACTAGGACTGGAAGGGAGAGGATACTGAGAGGGTCTGCCAGGGGAAGGAGGGGGCTGGAAAGGAGCTGACACCTGGGATGTACTGAAGGGGGACTGAAAGGGAGTTGACACTTGGGGATGGGAGTGTTAGGTGGCTGGGTAATGGGGAGGAGGCTGGAAGGGTGCTGACATGCGAATGGCACTGGAAGGGGGATGGACAGAGGGTAGGGCGACTGGAAGGGGGCTGACTGGGGGGTGGCAATGAGAGTGGACGTGAGCTGATACCTGGGATGGTATTTGGACTAGAAGGGGCTGGACAGTGGGGAAGGAGGGGGACTGGAAGGGAATGGACACCAGTGGCAATCGTGGGAATGCAAGGCAGTTGACATTGGAAGGTACTGGAAAGGGGGCTGATACTGAGGAGGGTTACTAGGACTGGAAATAGGCCGATGGAAAGAAGTGAATAAAACAAGAGATAAGAAATTGCAGATGGACCATAGACCACAGAAAGAAAGCTAAGAGAAGACAGGAAAGCAGAAGCCTCAGATTGGGACCAGCATGATCAGAGAATAAAATGGTCAGACAACAAAGGTAGAAAAAATAATTTTTCTTTAATTTTAGTGATTGGACTTTGTGCTATTTTTATATTTTACACAGTATTGGGGAACTGCATCTCTTGTTTATCTGATGTTGCACTGCATGTGGACTCTAGCTTCTTGGGGTTTCAATTTAAATTTTGTCTACATATTTTTATTTTTACTTTAGATTGTGGTTACTTATTCTGTACTTGGTGAGGGTCGATATTGTGAGTGTGTGACTGAGGTCAGGTGTTCTGTTAACATGAAGTTTGTACTTAAAGATCTATACTGTACTGTAGTAATTTGACTTGTTCAGCTTTTCAAATAGGTATATGGATGTTCCAGGACCCACTGTAGTATTTACAGTGACCTTTTTTTGGATGGGCTCCTTATGTGAGTTTGGGAGTATGTGCTGATATGGTATGGTAGGTTTGCTCTTTGTTGTAGGATTTTGTATTAGTTCAGAATATGTCTGGTACTGGAGAATAGTGGTGGTTGTTGTTGTTAGTGAGATGATCAGAATCAGATGTTTTTTTTTAAATATTGAGTTCTGTGGGTGAATGTCCTGGTTCTGCTCTGCACCTACTGTGGATGCAAAATATATGTTGAAAAAGAAAAAGCAAGAACCATAACGCAGTTTATAACAAAATAAAAATTAGTTATAATTTAGTTTTATAAACTGTGCTGTTGGTTCTTACTGTCTTTTAGTTCCTTGGTGTGCAAACAGGACCTAGCCCTGTGAAAGCGGTGCAGCTGCATAGGGTGCAAAGGCTTGGGGGGGGGGGGGGGGCATTTCAGCTGTCTGCTGTTGCCCTGCTGCCGTTGGCAGGACAATATCAGGCAGCCAAAATGCACCGACAAGCCTTTTCGCAGCACTTTAAGTAGGTCTGGTCCCTCCCTCAGAGCAGGGAGGGACAGATCTGCTTAAAGTGCCGGCGCCTTTCAGATTGGGCGATGCCCCCCCCTCCTTCTCCCTATACCTCCGTCCAATGCTGTCTGCTCTTTCCCTGCTGCTGGCGCCACTGTGAAAAAAACAGAGTGCGTCAGCAGCAGGGAAAGAGCAGGCAGCACTGGACAGAGGTATGGGGGGAGAGGGGGGCATGCGACCGAGCTGCAAGTCGCACAGAGCGCGATTGCAGCTCGATACGGCCCTGAGTGCAAACATCTTGCATTTCCTCCATATAATCTAATCGGCTTTTTGGTTTGGTTCACTCTCTGATTGGATTTCTGAAAAAGCCCTGCCCCCCTCTAAGGTGGGGAGGGGGGCGCCATCTCATTCTTTGCCTCAGGCAGCAGATTGCTTTGAGCCACCCCTGCCTCAGATGCTCTATTTCCTACTTCATGCCTCTGTAACTCAGAGGTTTCCTGGTTCTTTTCTATGTCTGCATCTGTCATACCTGTCCATCTGAGCATTTCTACTGTACTTTGACAAGTCACCATAAAAGACCTCTGAATACTACTTTAAAAATACCCCTAGCCCTAATAGGTTAGTAAAGCATGAACCCAGACTAGAATTCAAAGTCATAATATCAACCTGGTAACAAAGCTAATCACTGGCATTAGGTTGGCTCCATCCCTAAGTAAATTAAATCCATCATTGTGATATACACAATGGTTCATCTAATAAATTGGGTATCTAAGAATAACTGATTTATCTGCTAGAATAAAAGTATCCAAACAAAATGGATTTATTCTTAAAATAAAATCAAATCAAATCAAATCACAAGGGGAAACAATTTCCAAGAACTGCACAGCCCAGTTGGCATTTGTGTTCAGACATTGCCCTTCTTTCTATGCAGACTGCTGTTTGTCAGGGGACTGAGCATACTTTTATTATAGTCCTGCTCTCTGGATTTATATTATTTTGCCCTTATCCAGACAAAAGAGGTATAGGCCTTCTTTCAAAAACATTATGCTTATGAATTTTCTTAAGCTCACAAGTACTACAGAAAATCGTCTCTTCTGGATATATCTCAATTTCCCCATCCTCATTCGGTATCTAGTACTACTTTTTCATGTTCAATAATAGTCATGTTGGGGGAGCACAAAACTACCTCCTAAAATCCAGATGAACATACTGTAGCTGCAGGAAAGTCTTCCTCTTGGAGCCGTGAGCTTCTTATGCAATCTTTGTGTCCCATCATTTTAGCTGGCAAGAGTGTGAATGTAAACCTCAAATTTAGATCTTTAGCACTGAGGTCTCCAACTTGAAATCCAGCCGATACTAACATGTACAGTAAGGTGAGGTGTTACACATAACAACTGCATGGGATAAAGAACATCTAGGGCTTAGACATATTTTTGATAGACTGGAAGAAGTACCTTTATGAAGATCTAGACTTTGTGGTAGGAGTTAGTTTTCAAAGAGATTTCTTTAGCAGAAGAAGAAAACCTCTCTGAAAATTGCCCATTCGCCATGTCGTGAAAGAGGGTGGCATTGAGGAAGGCATAGGGAGGGCCCAGTAAATGGTAGTGGGGATCTCATTTTGAATTTATTACACTATTCCACTTGTACTTTGAACCTGCAAAATACAGGAGGTAAAGAATCCCTTTGAAACTCGTTCACCGTGGGATTATCAAAAGGGAAAATTGGCTTGCAAGAGCATGGGGAATATGAAAATTGCCCTTGTAATATTATTATTTGCATCCTTATATTTTAAAATATTTCAAGAGGGTTCCACTAGAAAGCATGCAACGCTATGCTGTTATCCTTTCATCGCACATGCAATTTGTTGAATACGGAGATCAGGAAAAGGTTTCAAATACACAAGAATCGTCCTCAGCAATCACATGGAATGAGTGTGGCAAGGTAATGAAAAAATAATGGAACAAATGAGAAAGCAGCCTATTTTGACTGTGCAGTTGATAAAACCTCAGGAGAATTCACTAGTATACCCAGACAGAAAATTCAGAGAGGCTTAGGAAAACAGACACTTCCTGCTCACACTTACAATCTAAGGGGTATGTTTACTAATGTGTGATCAGCCTTCGCAGCTATTGCTGAGCGTTAGGTGCAAAATCACCAAAGGTAGTTGCAAAGGTTGCGCATTATCTGTTGGGTTATGCCCAGTATTCCCCCAGCAGACTGCGGTGAGACAGCATCACCACCATTATATGTGGCATTAGTTGCATCTGAAATGTCTGTAAAAATGTGTGGCGACTGCACGCTGGAGCCAGGCATGACCACTCTCTGCCCTCCTTCCGTCCACTTGCACTGCTAACAAGCAAAATACAGCTACCATGAAAAATTAGCTGCAGTAGCTGCGTTTGTCCCACCATGGCAAGATTTTCCCACATTAGTGCCATGATGACAGCTAATGCCCTTTAGTAGACATACCCCTAAAATTTATACCAGAGGCAGTGGAAGTTCAAGCGGCTTGCCCAAGGTTACGAGTATCAGTAGGATTTGTACCTATTCAGCCCCATTGCTCTAACCCAGTGGGACCCCCCCAGGCTAGTCAGGTTCTCAGGATATCCTCAATGAATATGCATGAAATAGATCTGCATGCACTGCTTCCATTGTATGCAGCTCTATCTCATGCATACTCACTGTGGATATCCTGAAAACCAGACTGGCCTGGAGGTCCCAGAGGACTAGGTTGAGAACCACTGCTCTAACCACTAGGCTACTCTTCCCCTCTGTTAAGCACACAGTTATAAAATTATCGCTGTCTCTGTAAGTCAGTATCCAGACTGACCACTGAGCTTAATGGCATGACAAATAATACAGTTTTGGGAATCTTCACCCTCCATCAAGGGAGAAAGATGTAACTAGTATAATGTGTGTTGTGAATATTCTAGAATTCAAAGGCCTTTAGAGAGTGTATTTATTCTGCTGAGCGAGCCTGCATGGCCCCAGCTTTCTTCATTGTCAACATTAACATTTATTATAATTATCATAAATATAATGTGATTGCATAAATCCTTGCTGAGAAGTCTATCTTCTTTTTCTCTCCCTGTTATGAGACTGATGCCTGGAGCCAGGCTAAATCTAGCCACACAAGGAGGGCAAAGAAAAAAAACCACATCTGTAACACAAAGGAAGGGAAAGAAAATTGCACTGGAAAAGCGAGAACAAAATACAACAGAAAGAGAGAATGGAAATGGAGAGAGAAAGTCAACGGCAAAATGCGTGAAAAAGGAAGGGAAAGAGATAGAGGAGAGTCCAACAGGAAAAGATAATAAACAGAACTAAAGGAATAAAAATCAAGGGGTGGAAGGCCAGGAAAGGCCAGAATACAAGAGAAAGCAGAGAAAGAGAAGTCAGAACACAGAATTGAAGATGGCCTTCAAAGATGAAAGATATTTTAGGAAAATGAAAAGCTAAGTGAGGCTGGGCTGACATAACATCATACACAGTCACAAAACAGGCTAAATGAACCTCATGGCCCTTATCATATTACGGCTTAATCTCTTGTTAGCAGGGCCAGTACAAGGTATTGGCGCCATAGGCAAACTTTCAGACTTCTGCCCCCTTCCCCTTGAGATTTTGATCATCACTCCTCTCACAATAATACTTTAAAAATGCATAATTGGACAACATCCTTCTAAATATTAAACTTTGTTTTGTATGTATATACCTATGCTCCCATTCTAACTGTAGGTAAAAGAATGTGCTGATGGCTCTTTGAGTTTGTGCATTGCTGTCGAGGTTTTGCTTTGACTGCTGCCTCTCAGGCAGTTGTCTAGGGCAGAAGCTTCTAATTGTTTGGCTGACACTTCTTGTTAGCCATTTTATGCAGAATTTTATTATGCTGGTTTATGATTATATTGTTTGATTTCACATTGGGTTGGCTTTATGTCATTAGTGTACTGTATTCTTTTTATTTTATGGATATGGATATGAAGATTTTATATTCCTTTATTTTGGGTTATACTATGCCTTGGGTTTTGATAGAAAGGCATGCAATAAATAAAATGTTGACTTGCCAGTCATCATATCCTATGTCATAGTCTATGGTACATCAAAAATAGTTATAAGGATAAGTTAGGAGGTAGCACATTAGACTTTGCTCTTGAAATAATATGTTACAACTTTAAATTCTTTAACAATTATTTTTTTCCACCAAAAGGCCATCTTAAGTAACATTTTCTGGCTCTTTCAATAACAATACAAAGCATCCCATTTTTCAGTCCTTAACCTATAAAATTGTAATTATTAAGTACATTAGAATTATATTGACCTCTATATAAGACCCCTTTAACTTAGACAAAGTGAGTTCTTAAAATAGGGCATATGCACCCTTACAGATATAATCTGAGTTCTGCTAGCTGGTGATGCACAAGGCCACCTGCAGGAAGAGAGAATTCTTCAATCTGAAAGAATAGAAGAGCTAGAGGTTTTCTCACGATAATGATGGAAGATGAGTCTGCATGTTCTGACTGCTGAGTCATAGACTATGTTCACTCAAGCCCCAAGATTCCCCAAAGACATAGGATCTACTTTTCATCTTGGAAAAAGCATTTTCAATCTTCCAGCGGTATTCTTAGAAAAGAAGAGTGAGAAACTACAAGCATTTTATTGACCTGTTATGGATTAACAAAGTTGATATAAACAGCTGGGTTGGAAGTAAATGGAGAAGGTTTTGTAAGCAAAAAAAGTTTCCTTACTTATATGGAGCTGGAGCTGATTGATTTCTTTGACTGGGTGACCAGGGAGTTGGACCGAGGGAGAGCCCTAGGTGTGCTATATTTAGATGTCAGTAAAGCCTTTGACACAGTTCCACACAGGTGACTTATAAACAAACTGAGCACCCTAGGGATGGACCCTAAAGTTACTGATTGGGTTAGAAATTGGTAGAGTGGGAGGCGACAAAGGGTACAGGTAAATAGAGCTTACTCTGAGGAGAAGGAGATTCAGTGGTGTGCCGCAGGGATCTGTCCTTGGTACGATTCTTTTTAACATCTTTGTTAGTGATATTGCGGAAGGGCTGTTGGGTAAGATTTGCTTGTTGGCAGATGATACCAAAATCTGTAATAGAGTAGACAACATAAGGAGAGACCTAGTTAGGCTTGAAAAACGGTCTAGAATTAGGCAACTAAAATTTAATGCGATAAAATGCAGGGTCGTGCATTTGAGCTGCAAAACTCCAAAGGAACGGTACAGTGTAGGGGGCAAGGTACTTCTGTCCACAAAAGAAGAGCGGGCATAATTGTGTCTGACAATTTTAAAGTAGCTAAACAGGTAGAAAAGGCAACTGCGAAAACCAGAATGATGGTTGGGTGTATAAGGTGAGGAATGGCCAACAGAAAAAAAAGGAGGTGAAATTCCTCTGCATAAGTCTCTGGTGCGACCTCATTTAGTGAGGGAGGAGTGGCCTAGTGGTTGGGGCAAATTACCTCAGGCCAGAAGGTCGGGGGTTCAAATCCCACTAGAGGACAGCAACCTTGAGCTGGAAGGACTGGGGTTTCTAGTCCCACAGGTGCTCCTTGTGGTCTTGGGCAAGCCACTTAACCCTCCATTGGCCCATGTTCCCTGTAAAATAGTTATCTCCAAGTTATAAATGCCCTGTTCAATGTAAACCGCCTTGATGATATGAAAGGTGGTATATAAGAAATGTTAAATAAATAAATACATTTAGAGTATTGTGTGCAATTCTGGAGACCACACTTTCAAAAGGATATAAGCAGGTTGGAGTTGGTGCAGAGGGTGGTTACTAAAATGGTTAGTGGTCTGCATTATAAAGCATATGAGGGCAGACAAAGATTTTAATATTTATACTTAGAGGAAATGCGGGATAGGGGCAATATGATAGAGACATTTAAATACATCTGTGGCATAAATGCACAGGAGGATCTCTTTCAATAAAAGGCAAGCTCTGCTACGAGGGGACATAGGATGAAAGTGAAAGGGGATAGACTCAGGAATAATATGTGGAAATATTTCTATATGGAAAGAGTGGTAGATGCGTGGAATAATCTTCCCAGTGGAGGTGGCAGACACGAGGACAATATCTGAATTCAAAAAAGCATGAGACAAACACAGAGGATCTCTAAAGGTAAAAAGGAGACTATTGTAGTTGATATGGAAGGGCAGACTAGATAGGCCATGTGGTCTTTTTCTGCTGTCATATTTCTGTGTTTCTAACTAAAAAATGAGACTGTAAAACATATTTTCCCTTCTAGTTCAGAGGTGCAGGAGGAACAATATTGATAAATGCCAGTCAACTTCTATGGGATGGATGTAAATAGATTTTATTCTTTTATAAATAATTGCAAAGGAGAAATTTCACATGCTTGATAATTTTGTTTCCTTGGATCCTGCCAGACTAATCCAGACCTATGAGTTACTCTCCTTTGCCAGCAGGTAGAGGCAGAGGCAGAATTAAGCAACTTTCAGTGATGTCATCACTTGTGCAGCACTGAGAGAAGCATGATACTTCCTAAGTAGTAAGCAGACCAAAAAAACCTCAGAAACAAATAGCGTTATTAGTCAACAATCTAATCTAGGAACAGTTACCTTGAACAAGTATTTGGCTCTCTTAGCACAATGAATTATATGTCAGAACACAGTACTGACAATGCACTCAATAGCAGTTGGGCTTTCAAACCTGTAGAAAGTATCCTGGACTGGTCTAGCAGGATTCAAGCAAAGAAACTTATACGGTATGTAAAATGTCTCCTTCCCTTATCTTGCTAGGCCAGTCCAGA
This sequence comes from Ichthyophis bannanicus, assembly GCA_033557465.1. Taxonomy (NCBI): domain Eukaryota; kingdom Metazoa; phylum Chordata; class Amphibia; order Gymnophiona; family Ichthyophiidae; genus Ichthyophis; species Ichthyophis bannanicus. The sequence continues at coordinate 70,429,127 of CM066050.1, read as the reverse complement.
TATATGGGATGTATCCAAGCAGTCAAGACTCAGGGTGGGAGAAAGATGGTGCTCTGAACAGAACTGCCATTTTAAAGGTGCCATTTGTTCTAGCTCCAAAATACAATCTATAGTGCTTCACAAGAGTGTAAGATGCCTCTGTAAGGCATCTATCTGATCATCTCTGAAGACACCAAGGCAGATTCTGTCCAAGAGAAGGCTTGTGGCCTAGAGAAGTGAGCTCTAACCTTCTCCAGCACATGTTTACTGGTCAGAAGGTTTGCTGAATCAATTGTATCCTTAATCCAGCAGGCAACAGAGGACTTGACCACTGCCTGTCCTTTTCTCGGATCAGCCGAAGAGGATAAAATGATGATTCTACTGATAGAATTACACAAAGCAAGGGATCCTTCTGAAGATCCTCCTGCATCTTTGGGAAAAAGAATGGCACAGCCCATAAGAAGACAGAAGCTGATGAGAAGATCAAGAAAGGCTCTCTGCAGGAAAAGGCCTGCCAGGTGGATGCTATAGCCACCAGAAAACCGCTGTAAGAATCAAATCCTTGAGCAAGGCCTTGCAAACGTGCTCAAAGGAAGCCCTTTCAGTGCTTTTGAACTAGAGAAAAAGACTCCACTGTGGAACTACTGGAAGCACTGGCAGGTGTATCTGCTTCACGCCCTTGAGGAAGTGGGAGACATTGGGGTACGCTGCCAATGACATCCCTTGACTGCCACTCCTGCAGAACATCAGGGCTGCCACCTGAACCTTGAGGATGTTCAGAACCAACGTCTAGTCAAGACCATACTATATCTGCCTTCCTGGCCTTTATGACCAAGAAAAACATCATCTCTTGAAAACCCTCCAGAGTCTCACAAAAGCTAAGAATGTAAAGGCCATCTGGACCTTAAGCAGGATGTGCACTACCGGCCCAAAGTAGCCCTTCTTGAACAGCTTATACCTGTCAAGGACCATGCCATAAGGGAGAAGGGAATGAAATGTTCCATCACTATGGGCGCTTTCCGCAGGAGGCCCCCCTCTCTTAGAGGCAGCAAGAGTGATGACCCTGCCAATAGAGCTAAGAGATCCATGTGTCAAAGCCTGGGAGGCCAGTCCATGGCCACCAAAATCATCAAAACCAGATGTGCCTGAATCCAGCACAGAAGATGGCTCACAAGTACATGAAGGGAAAACATACAGAAATCCTTCGGGGCCACTCTTGAAGCATAGCATCCAAATCCACTGCCCGCGGATCCTTCCTGCAGCTAAAAAATTGGCCACTCAAAAGAATGCCAAAGTGATAATCACGACAAATGCTGGAAAGGCCTACCCCTGAACTACGAGATTGAATGCCTGAAGGCTTAACTCCTACTTGCCAGGATCTACAGTGTTCTGACTCAAAAAGTCGGCCTACATATTGTCTATGCCTGCAATGTGCGCTGCTGACAGGGGAACGAGATGCATATCTGCCCAAAAAAAACCTCTGCCGCTCTGGCACTGTTCATTCCACCTTGCTTTTTGATGTATGCCACTGCTGAGGCATTCTATGAAAACATTCAGACCACTTTTCCCACGAGAAGAGGCCAGAACCTCTCCAGAGTTAGGCGGATTGCTCTGGCTTCCAACTGGCTGATCACCGAGGAGGCCTTCTGAGGGAAGCACAGTCCTTGGACGAAATGGCTTAGACAGTGAGAGTCCACTAGTCCTTTGGGCTAGCTGTGAGGCTACAATCACCCAATCCAGCATGTCCAGAGGCATTCTGACCATCAGATGGCAAGACTGCAATCACCTTGCCAACCACTCCTCCCAGAAGAGAGGAAGGGACTGGTCAAACAACTGAGAACAGGGAGACCAGAAGTCTAGCTGGTGTCTTTGAAGATGACACATGTGCAACCTGGACCACAGGATGAGTTCCAGGGTCAATGCTATGGATCCAAGCATTTGGAGGTATTCCCACACTCATGTAGCTGACTTGAAAGTCAAATGCCCCAAGTTGGCTCTTAGGTTTAAGGGACCTCTGCTCCATGAGAAAGACTTGACACAGGAGAATAATGAACTGGGCTCCAAGATATTCCTGGGAGGGATTCAGGCTGTTCTTGGGATAGGTGATCACTAACACCATCAAATGAATTACCAGTGCTGTGTGATCCCTGGACTTCTCAGGGGGTCCAACCAAATCAGCCAATTGTCCAGGTACAGAAGATAACACAACAACTGGGGACTAAGATATGTCTAGGGAATCATATGGAAACACATAGTTGGAGAATGGACTAAGCAGATCAGGATCAGTATCCAAAAGCAGCCAGGAAGAGGTGAGTTTTTAGCCTGGATTTGAAAAGGGCCAGAGATGGAGCCTCATGTACTGACTCAACTTTGCTCCAGACATAAGGAGCAGTAAGGTGGAAAGATCAAAGCCCGGAGTTGGCAGTGGAAGAGAAGGGTACAGATAGAAGCGATCTGCCAGAAGTACAGAATTTCCAAGGAGGGATGTAGGGAGAGAGAAGAGAGGAAAGGTACTGAGGAGCAGCAGAATGAATGCACTTATAGGTCAGTAGAAGAAGTTTGAACGGATACAGAAACAGATAGGAAGCCAATGAAGCAACTTGAGAAGAGGGCTTACATGAGTATAGCAAGAGTGGCGGAAGATTAGCCACACAGCTGAACTTTGAACAGATTGAAGGGGAGAGAGATGATTCAGAAGGAGACCAGCAAGGAAGAGGTTGCAATAGTCTAGATAGGAGATGACTAAAGAGCAGATAAGGGTCTTAGTAGTGTGTTAAGCGAGGCCTTCGAGAAGATGCGAGGAACTGAGCTAGGCCAAAGGATAAACTGAAAATGATGGCGAGAACACAGAAACAGAGAAACAGCTGATGCTGCTTCCAGATGGGAATATAAAATTACACCTTGGCAAGTTCCAGGGAGATGAGGAAATCCCCCTTCCTGACTGAAGCAATGACTGATCTGATGGTCTCCATATGGAAATTGGGACTCGGATCTTGGCATTGACCCCCTTCAGTTCTAGGATATGTCAGAAGGAACCTCCCCTTCTTGGGCACTAAGAAACAGATGTAATACCACCCCTGGCCCCACTCTGCAGAGGGAATGGGTAGAATAGCCTGCAACTGCAGGAAGCACTATAGAGTATCCTTGGTAGTAACCTGCTTCAGTGGGAATCCGCAGAGAGATTTCACAAAGGAGTCTCCTAGAGCAGTGGTTCCCAACCCAGTCCTCAGGTACCCTCGGGCCAGTCAGGTTTTCAGGATATCCACAATGAATATGCATGAGATAGATCCGCATGCACTGCTTCCACTGTATGCAGATCTATCTCATGCATATTTAGTGTGGATATCCTGAAAACCTGACTGGCCTGGGGGGTATCCAAGGACTAGGTTGGGAACCACTGTTCTAGAGGCTCTGCCAACTCCAGTACATTACCCTGACTGAGGAGCCTGAGGACCTACTGATCTGACATGATATAGGTCTGCTCTAAGAAATCTCCAGAGCAGCCACCAACTGGCTGCCCCTCGGAAGGGACCCACTGGATCACACTAAGGCAGTTTACTGGCTCTTGATGGAGCTTTAATGAAGTCTTGAGTATGCTTTGAGCCCCCAAAGGACTGCCCTTTCATGGGTTGAGACTCATAGGATAATAAGAGTATGGGTAGGACCTAGCGGTCCAAGGGCAGGGCCAGCTCCAGAGTTGGTTCAAGGTGTTGGCGCCCTAGGCAAACCTTAAGATATATGCCCCCCTGGCTATCAGAATCTATTGTTTAGTTTTGAATGCACTGCTGTTGCTGCCATCCAGAAGCTGCCATATGGTATGCCTAATGGTTGGGCCGGCCCTGTCCAAGGGCATTTCCATGCTCCATGCATGACCCTACAAGAGGCACTCCTGGCAAGTCTAGGCCTGTTTTCTATAAGCTTCTTTGGGCAATCCTCCCTAAGGTTTATCACTAACCTTTCCATGCCCACCCAAAGAGTAACTGGTTCTTAAAGGGGAGTATTAGTCAAAGAGGACAAAACTATGATTCTGCTGATAGAAGGAATTAGACAAAGCAAGGGATCCTTGGAGACAGCACCTACCAACCAACTGTGGTGCCAGAACTACCACCATCGCCATTCCAATTATGCAACTTCCAGGCTGCTGACAACTGTTAGTCACAGCATAGGAAGCCTTGGGCCCCAAGCCTGCACACAGCACTGCTCAACAGCCTAGAATGCAAAGGTATTTTTAAGGAGACTCTCAATTCTCCTATCATGAGATCTTTCGAGAGCAGCACCTCCCCTTCAGTAGTATGGTTGTGCGCTTTGCCACAGCTATAATCAGGGCTTCCAACCGAAGGGGTCTGAAAGGATGATCTAGTTACCCTAGGGCAGAGAGTACAGACAAGAAAGGACCTTAGGGACCCTAAGGCCGAGCTCAGGAGCCTCCCACTGAGAAACTATGGAGCTGTTGCATAAATTCTGGGAGAGGAAAAGCTAAAAGAACACCTGGCATCCTCCAAAACGGGAAGCCTGTACAGGAGCTTGCTCTGCAACAAACAAGGCTGCCATAGCATCTTGAATAAAAGATGAAGGTCTCCCAGTGAAATAGGCAGATCACAGAAGGATCCTCACTTTCCCAAAGAGGAATTACTCTTTCTTCCTCAGGCTCACCTTTTGGAGAAAGGATTAGGGCACACTGGGGTGCTTAATACCCCTTGCCCATAGACACAGAGATGCATGAGGTCTCCAGACTCCCGAAGGGGAAGCCTGGGCCTATGACTCCCTTGGAGGGGGCTGCCAAATAGTTAGCAAGTACTGAGAGCAGCCTGTGAGTTGTTTCTGGGCTGTTGTGTAAGCCATTAGAAAGAAGGGGCCCTGGGACCTCAGAGATCCAATAGGAGCCATGGGCTTGTGGATGTGGCCACTCCGCCATGTCTCCTCTTCAGCAGAGACCATACTACCATAAAAAGGTCGCAAAGCCCACTGGTGTGAAAAAAAAAACACAGTAGGGGGCGCAGCTGAGGTACAAAACATGGCAGTGGGCCCTGGACCCTGGTCTCCCATGGGGAGTCCTGAATATGCCACAAAAATAAGCCCTGAAGCAATCCTATAGCACCCATGGCAAAAAAGAACTGCAGTCGCAGGAAAACCACACAAAAGGCCGTAGGCTGCACTGGACCATGATTAAGCACAGCAATGGTCCAAAGAAAAACAAAACATGAAAAACGCCCTCCAGAAATAAATGAAAACATCTTGTCAATCTGGCCAGGGTAGGGTTGCCAACTGGCCGGTTTTCAGCCGGCCTTTCCATGGCCAGGCCAGCTGCCGGCGCAGATGTAAAACCGGCCCTTGAAAAGCCGTTTTTTTGCTCTGGCCGCAAGATCGGGAGCGGCCAGAGCAAAAAAACGGCTTTTCTTTTGACCCGAAGTCCAAAAAAACCCCCACCCAGGGTCGGCCCACACACCGGAGGGCTTCAGAAGGAGCCGGGTAAGCTCGCGCGAGGCCCCGGCTCCCTCTGTACAACCGCCAGCGTGAAGAGCCTTTTCCTTCACGCTGGCGGCTGTATCTGTAAAGCCGCGATTGCTGGGAAAGGTTAAAGGCAATACCCTTTAACCTTTCCCAGCATTCGTGGCTTCACAGATACAGCCGCCAGCGGGAAGGAAAAGGCTCTTCACGCTAGCGGCTGTACAGAGGGAGCCGGGGCCTCGCACGAGCTTACCCTGCTCCCTCTGAAGCCTCTCAGATAGCTGCGGTGCTGGTCGGGGGGGGGGGGGGGCAAGGACTGCATGGGCGGGGATTGGGGGGGGGACCTGGACCGGAAAAGGGCTATGGGGGACGGGGGACGTGGACTGGAAAGAAATGGGCTGTGATGGGGGGGGACCTGAACTATAAAAAGGCTATGGGGGGGGGGGACTTGGAGTGGAAATGGGTTGTGATGGGGGGGGACCTGGACTGTAAAAGGGCTGTGATGGGGGGGACATGGAGTGGAAATGGGGTGTGATGGGGATGGGTACCTGGACCGGAAAAGGGCTATGGGGGGGGGGGACTTGGACTGAAAAGAAATGGGCTGTGATGGGGGGGGGGACCTGGACTGTAAAAGGGCTATGGGGGGGGGGACATGGACTGGAAATGGGTTGTGATGGGGAGGGGGACCTGGACCGGAAAAGGGCTATGGGGGGGGGGGACATGGACTGGAAATGGGTTGTGATGGGGAGGGGGACCTGGACTGGAAAAGGACTATGGGGGGGGGTAACGTGGACTGCAAATGGGCTGTGATGGTGGGGGGGGGGAACTAGGACTGCAAATGGGCTGTGATGGTGCAGGGGGACTCGGACTGCAAATGGGATGTGATGGTGGGGGCTAGGACTGGAAATGGCCTGTGATGTGAGGGCTAGCACTGGAAATGGGCTGATGAAGAGCTAGAATAGGACTGGAAATGGGCTGATGTGGGGCATGGGAGAATGGGACTAGAAGGGAGTGGATGCTGGGTGGGTCTAGAACTATAAGGGAACTGATTTTGGGGGAGGACTAGAATGGATGGGGAATGAGAATGGAGAGGGGAAAAATATTTTGTGTGGAAGAAAAGTCTATGATGGGCTGGGTATTGGGAGAGTAAGAGGGGCTTGAAAATGGAAGGGTGAAATTTAAATGGATGATAAAGGAATAAGGAAAGAATTGGGGGAAAGAGCAAAAGGGAAACAATCAGTATGTTAAAGCAGAAATAGAGAGAGAATGGAAAACATCTAAAAGAGAAGAAAGGACAAATGGATAGCTCGCAGAAGACACGAAGGAACCAGAAGAAAGTGACTGGAGCAATTGCAACTGAAAAAATGCCCAAACAGAAGGTAGAAAAATACTTTTTATTTTGAATTTATTAACTGGAATATGTCTGGTCTGGGAAGTGTGTATTGCTAACATCTTTGCGTTTTTGTTTAGTGCAAGAGGAAATTACTTTATAGTTTTATTTCTCCAGTGTTGTACATTTCATGTTTGGATTTTGGGGTACCCAGTTTCATGATAATCTGACCAAGGACGTTAGCCTACAGTGATCCTCGGTAATTTTTGTGGGTGGGGCTGGGGGCAGGGCAGGGGTGGAACTAGGGGCGGAGAATGGGTGGAGCATGGCGAGCCACAGGTGTCGGGTTTTTCTCGGTGAAAAAGTTGGCAACCCTAGGCCAGGGAAACCTGAGAAGTGAGGCCCCTGCAACTCCTGAAGGCATGAGGCCTAGCTACCAGAGAGGTTTTTTCGTTTTATTATTTTAAATTTAGAGCTGCTTTATTGCAAGCAGCAGTGAGCCAAATAAAGTCTCGTTGAAATCAATGGAGAAAAGGAGATAGAAAAAAAGCACAAAGACAAAATTAGCAAGCAGATATAGTAAACCAAAAGGGATGGGGAGCTTGGGCCCAACTTACCAACCTCCCTCAGAGGCCCATTGGGGTCCTCCTGTCTGCTCTCCAGCCCACAAAACACTAGGAACCCGTGGGTAGCAGTGTTTTACACAGGGCAGGTTGTTAGCTCAAGAAGATAGGAGTACCTGAGCTCCAAGCAAACATTGTGCCTACTGGTCTCATGCACACAAGCTACAGGATCATAGTCTGTGCCAGGGAAGACACAGCCTATCTGCAGTGCCCCACCAGGCCACACACCTTGCCCTCTGGCTGGAGACCAGGGTTGCCAACTGGCTCCAGATGTGCCTGACAAGCTTGATCCAGTCCTGGGTTTACTCCATTGCATGCATGTAAGGATATGTAGTTCTGATTTCTCTATTACATTCCATAAGAAAAGCCAGACTACAAGTCCCTGCATGCAATCGGTAAACCCAGGACTGGATTGGAGCCAGTTGGCAACCCTACTGGAGAGAGACAAATAGTGGCTACTCTTAGTGCTGCACCAATGGATATACTAGTGATGGTAAGTTGCTCAAGTCTGCCTCCACGTGCTTGCAAGAGAGCATAACCCATACATCTGTCAGCCTCATTGACTTGATCTACTGAGGTCACTTGGAGATGAGGTGACCAATCAACCCTTTTTAGCCTTTAATATTGGTTCCAATGCACTCAGGCCTCATCTTAAATGGACCAATGCATTAGAACTGCCAAACAGACCCCCCTCCCCCCACAGGCCCCCAGTTCTATCATGCCAATTCATGCTGGGCTAGCAGTATGAGGCAAGAATGATCCCCTAAAATCCCTTATATGGCAGCTTGACCCCCTAGCCGTAGTACTGTGAGGCTACCGCTAGGGGTCAGCAAGTATCATTTTAAACCTTGATCACTCATGCCTCATACCGCAAGCCACCACAGGATTAGTGATGCAAATCTGGGGGAGGATGCTTGACCAGGGATCTGGGAGGGAGGTCTTTGGGGATATATGAGAGATCTTGGTTGTAGAGGGGGAAGGAAAAGGAGAGTTGAGGCGGACGTTCTAATGCACCAGCACCTTTTAGAAGGCTCCCTACGAACACTGGGCCACTCATTAGTAGAACAACACAGTCTGCGAGGTTGACTGCAAGTTGCATTATTCATATTGCGCGAGAGTTAGGTACTGAATTACTGCAAGTTAATGACTCCTGCATTAAATTATGCTGCAGTAAAATGTGATATTTTATCACACTTTAGCACCTAGCCCCATAAATGTTGGCTGTAGCTGCACTTAATATTCAGCTCCCAGAGGAAGTAAAAGCTTTTGTTTCTCTGGCTGGGTACTTCAGCTAGTGTGGTGTAGGGGTAGGCATTTGCCCTTAAACTTTTATTTTCTTTTTGTACTGGGGGTCTGGGTCCAATCATCACTACATGTTTTTAAATGTATTATGGATAAGGAGGGAATCTGCTCGACCCACTACAATTTTGTTAAATTGCTGATTGGGGTGGGGAGGGGGGGGCACTTCTTGCTATAAGAAAAACTGGAGGTAAATCACACTGGCACACTGCAACCTGTACTAAAGCAAGGCATTTCACTCCTCAGACCTGGTTAAATTCCATAGTAGCCATGTGTTAAACCAGCAGCAGGGCTTGTGAGTACTTCTTTGTATTCAGGGGCAATAGATAATGGCTTTCATTACTATAGGATTTAAATGACAGTCACTAACATGTGTGCATATTCTTACACACAAATTTATTTTGCACAAAACTCCTTCCTTCATTGGTTGTATTTAGCTGTATTTATATTCCGCTTTTCACCGGGTCAAAGCGGTCAATTGGGGGATACATTTAACACGAGGGGATATGACACACATACGTTAATACTTACAGGGAACATGGGCAATGGAGGGTGAAGTGGCTTGCCCAAGACCACAAGGAGTGCCTATAGGACTAGAAATCCCAGTCCCTCCGGCCTGAGATTGCTGTCCCCAGGTGGGACTTGAACCCCCGGCCCTCCAGCCTGAAGTACCTTGTCCTAACCACTAGACCACGCCTCCCTTGTAAGCTTAACACACAAAAAAGCATGCATAGCCCATGGCTAAGCCATGTTTAGAGCTTATCACTCTTGATTGCATTGGTCTCTAAGATATTTCTCCCACAATCCCATATACACACTCCGCCCACCCACTCATGTTCACTCAATAAATTGCATCTACTTGCAATGCTTCTAGAATGCACTTTACAATTTGTTGATATTGCGTCTACTTTCCCCCATCTCCATTAGTCCCAAATACGTTTCTCACTTAGTGTGTAGTCTTACATTAACAATAAATTACAACTTCCTAGGATGTAACAGTTAAATAAAGGATGACATTTAAATTTCCTCCTTATACTGTAATTAAAGATTGTGCTGATAAAGACATTTCAATAGAACCATTACAAAAGGTGACAGTAGTGAGAATGCTTTTGCCTGTTCTGTGGCAGTAAATTTCCATTAATAATTGAAGGAAAAGAATAACATCTCAGCGTGAAAATACTATAGAATCTTGACAGAGAGCTATAGAGCTCAAAATTAATGGTGACGTCTCCTGTGCCTGCTGCAGCCCTCTACTTAACTGCATATATTTGGGGGTTGATTGTATAAAGACTGCATGGAAAGTTATGTGCTATTTACGCATTTAAGTCCCTACTTTCAAGGATTAACACGTATAGATGGGCTCTTACTGCACACACTCTTTGACCAGTCTCTATTTTATAAGTGCCCGCTAAAGTGCCAATTGTGTGTATATTCCATTGGGGGGCATGTATAGGGGCAGAGCTTAAGTGATGCATAGGCATGCCTCGATTGACACACATACATTATAGAATGCTATGACTTATGTGTGCCAATGTGACGATCTAGACGCCACCAGCTACACCTGCTCTAGGGCAGACATAACAGGGGTGCCTTGGTTGCATGCTTCCATACCCACCATTTTATAAAGTGAAGCATGTGCATGCTTCATGTTATAAAACAGGCCCCAAGTATGTATACAGCAACTCATTTTGTCTAAGTGGGAGTTTATAAAATTACCCTCCACGTGTCACTTCAACAGGAATCCTCATCTATTTTTTGTCTTTCAATTTACTAACACACATATTTTCACATTCTACTATTATAAAGAAGGTTTGTCATTTTTACTGATGATTCATAATAGTATAAAAGCTCAGGGACCAAAATCAGTCAGTGAACTAAAGAGCAATGATATAAGAAAACAAATACCCCACATTATTATACATGAAGCTATGCCTGTGATCATGAGTTAATATGAGGCAAGGTTCAGGACACTTAGGGAAGAGACACATTAGATGATGGCAGCTTTAATCATGAGAGGAAATGTCTGCCAGGTTTTGTCTTAGTTACCAGCTGCCAGACGAACCCTGTCCATAATCCCTCAGAAGGACAACACCATCAACTCTCAAGATATTGCAGACCACCTTCAGACCAAACATAACTCTACCAACTACACCAGGCTCATCCTACCCACTCTCAACAACACAACCTCACTCACGCAGGTCTAGACCACCTTCAGAGACATTTCCCCTGAAGAACTCAATGCAATAATATCATGCATCAACACAACCACCTCCCCGCTTGACCCATGTCCAGTATCATGGATAAAAACCAACAAGGCACACCTACTCCCAATCATATCAACCATTCTCCACTCCTCACCTAGCCTCCCCCCCTCCCCTCAAGCAAGCCTCTATCCAACTTCTTCTGAAAAAGCCTAACCTGGATCTGAACTCCATAACTAGCATACCCTTCCTAACAAAAATCACAGAAAAGACAGTCCAAATCCAGCTCCAGGAGCACATTGACCAACATGCACCTCTGGACTAACACCAACATGGGTTTCGACCCAATCACTGTGCCGAAACCTGCTGACCTCCCTCCTGGCAACACTGATCACAGGGACAGAGAACAGCTATACTACTCTTCCTTGACATATCCGCAGTGTTTGACACAGTGTCCACCAGCTACTAGAAACATAGAAATATGATGACAGAAAAAGTCCACATGGCCTATCTAGTCTGTCCTTCCATATCAACAACTACAACAGTCCCCTTTTTACCTTTAGAGATCCTCTGTGTTTTTGTCCCATGCTTTTTTGAATTCCGTTACTGTCCTCATCTCTACCACCGCCACTGGGAGACTATTCCACGGATCCACTACTCTTTCCGTAAAGAAATATTTCTGCATATCACTCCTGAATCTATCTCCCTTCACCCTCATCCCATGTCCCCTCGTAGCAGAACTTGCTTTCAATTGAAAGAGGCTCTCTCCCTGAACATTTATGCCACGGAGGTATTTAAACATCTCAATCATATCACCTCTATCCCGCCTTTCCTCTAAGGTGTACATATTAAGATCCTTCAGTCTGTCCTATGCTTTATAATGAAGACCACTAATTATTTTAGTAGCCACCCTCTGCACCGACTCCATCCTGTTCACATCCTTTTGAAGGTGCGGTCTCCAAAATTGCACACTATACTCCAAATGAGGTCGCACCAAAGACTTATAGAGAGGCATTATCACCTCCTTTTTTCTGCTAGCCATTCCTCTCATAGAAACTACTCAACCAGCTCTATGACATTGGAATACAAGGCACTCCACTCAGATGGATTCACTCGTACCTTACACAACACAGCCAGAGGGTGAAAATCAGACACTACACATCCTCCCCCTACACTCTGACTCAAGGAGTACCCCAAAAATCTGCACTCTCCTCCCTGCTCTTCAATATCTATATCAGACCATTATGCACAACCATCCAGAAGTTTGACGTCGGCTACGAGATCTATGTAGACAACATGATGTTATACACTCCTTTCACCTCTTCATCTCCCTATTACTCTAGTATCTTGGCCTGCTTCAAGGAAATAAGTAACTGGCTTCAGCTTCACAAACTAGCAGTCAAGACCATCAGAATCGATAACACAGATCTACAGGTCAAAACACAGGTCAAGTATCTCAGTGTTACTCTAGACCAGCAACTGAGCTTCCATCCCCACATACGTAACACCACCAAGACAGTATAGTACAAACTCCAAACACTATGCAACCTATGCCCCCTCCACAGACCATTTTCAAGCAGCATGCCAGGTCACAATCACACCCGTCCTTGACTACTGTATCATCATCTACCAAAGGCCACCCAAACAAACCATCCTATAGATCTTTCTATTCCTGAGTTAATCAGGGGTGCAGAGCCTCAGAGATGGATGGATAGAAGGGGGCGTGGAGCCACTTTTTAAAAAAATCTTTTTGGATGTTTGCTGGTGGTTTTATGTGTTATCTTAATGGTGTGAACCACAAAGAATGGTTTATATATTCGTGGTATATAAATAGGGTTACCAGATTTTTGGAGAGCAAATCTGAGGCACCTGGGCAGGGATGAGCTGGGCTAGGAGAGGCAGGAGTCTGCATATATTTTGAAAAGATTAGTCTAAGTAGTATTCAATAATTTCAAAAGTTAAAAAACAAACAAACAAACAGTAGCAGTCCTTCCAATCAGCGCTGTACCTAGCTCTGTGTGAGCGGTGCAACCGCACAGGGCATAAAAAGATAGGGGTGCATTTGGGATTGCTGGCCTCGATTCCCCCTGCCCCCCCTCCCCACTGCCTACCTTTGCTCCGCCTTGGTGACAGCAGCAGAACCGATCTCTAATTGAGAAAAAAAAAGAACACGCGGGTCTTCCCAATTCCACAATTGCATGTTGGCCCAATCCCTCCCTCCTCTGACACAGGCTCACGTCAGAGGAGGGAGGGACCAGACCAGTCATTCAAATGCGGATCTTTGCAACTCTGCACTAGAATGGTTTGTCTGGTCCCTCCTTCCTCTGATGCAAGCCTATGTCAGAGGAGGAAGAGATCGGGCCAACATATTACCATGGAGTCAGAAAGACCCACATGTTTTTTCCCTGCAATTAGAGATATGCTCAGCTGCTGTTTCTGCCACCGCTAAGGAGACATGAAAAGCGGTGGCAACAGGGCAAAGACAGGCAGCGTGGCATGTAGGTGTGGGTAAGATGGGGAGATGCAGGACACGGGGAAAATGACAAGGGGGGGGGGGGCGTGCCAGAGGTGCAAGTCACAGAGGGCGTATTTATGGGATAGTACGCCCCTGCTTCCAATTATAAGCGCATATAAATATATATATGCTTAAACTTTATTTTACACATATAGATGAATATTCTATATATTTCTAAAATTCCTCCTATTTTTCAGAAAAGTTAATTTTACATCTTCTCCTATCAGGATTGAGAAGACTGCATTAGAGGTGTATGCAGGAGAAGCTGCCTCCATGGAAAGTCGGGGACAGGTAGTAGTTACAATCCATGGAGTAACACTATCTCAAAATTGTGGACAATCCCTGAAAATCGGTGACATCTGGCGACCTTAATATACTGTAAGATTTTTAAATAAATAAACGCCAGATTTTTAGAATTTACATCCATTATCTTTATATTTTGCACAGCAAGGGGGAAATATATCACTATTTCTATTTCTCTGTCAAATTGTCTGCTTGGAAATGATATTGTTGCTATCATGGGATGGATTGGGGGGGCAGTGTAATGACTCCTCTTCCCTCCTCCACACCTCAAATATGAAACTAAGGTATCCCTCCTACTAGAGAACATGAAATGAAGCTGCAACGAGGTAAACTCAAAAGCAACATCAGGAAATACTTTTTAATGGAAAGGGTGGTAGATGCCTGGAATGCTCTCCCTATGGAAGTGGAGGGGGAAAAACAGTAATGGAATTTAAAAAGGCATGAGACAAACACAGAGGATCATAAGAACATAGCATAAGAACATAAGATATGCCATACTGGGTCAGACCAAGGTCCATCAAGCCCAGTATCCTGTTTCCAACAGTGGCCAATCTAGGTCATACGTACTGTCGTGACCCCCTGCCTAGGCCAAAGGCTGATAGGCAAAAGGGCTGCCTTATTTACCCTTAAGTAATGCCACAAGACGTTTCTTCCAGCAGGGGTTGCTGGGACTTGTAGTTCTTATATTACTTGCAGATAAAGTAGTATGACCATTCGGGGTTTTTAAGGCAAAACAAAGATATTTATTTTTGGGCTCCCCTCTCGCATCAAAATTCACAAACGCTACGCAAAGTGGGATTATTTCTCCAAATGAAAATCACCAGGAACAAAAATGTGGCTGGAACATCAGAACTCAATTAGACTCTTTGCACAGTAGCTGTTCATAGCATTCTTCAGCACAAACAGTTTCACAGCTACTGCTGGTATTTACAACAGGTAAATTCTTTTTCTCTTTTATCCAAGGATGATGCATTTAACCCTCAGGTTTCAGTGGAAATGCTTTCTTTCTCACAGACGCTCTCAGCTCTCCATTAGCTAAACAAATATGCTATGTAAACTTCCTTCCACAGTTCAAGGCTAGCACATGTTTAAGCCTTCTGCTTTACAAAAAGAACAGTCCATCTCTGTTTCGTCACACTTGGGAACTCTCTCATAAACATCAACTTGCATATCTTCATAAGCTGCACTTTGCTTATCTTTCTCCAGGCTTTTGGCAATAGGTTCAAGCTTACTGTTATACAGAAACTTGTGAAGCTCTCCTAAGAACTGCTCCCTCTGGTCACAACCAGCAGTGCTTTGGGAATGAACCTTCCTATTCTGATACAGCTTCTCCAATAACTCATAAGCGTTCAGGTCTGTCTCTCTGTCTTTACTTGAACACTGATTACTTTTGTTTGTAACAGCTTTCACTATCCTCTTGCCTGCACGGTTCCCTTGAGCATTCTGTTCTGCACTTAGTTTCAGTTCTCTAACAACGTCTTCAGCCAAAGTTCTGCTAAGCACTGAAGCAGACGTACCTTCTAAGCAAGAACTGCTTTTCTTGTTGTCAGAACTGTTTCCCACAGTGGAGTAAAACTTTCCAGATTTCTCCTCTCTGAGCTGCTTTGAACCAGGCTTCACCTTTGAATCCTCTGGTTCCAGTGCTCTTCCCGAACTTGAGTCAGCATTCCTCGGCTGCTCTCTCGGCCACGCCTTCAGCTGCTCTACCGGCTTCTCTCTCAGCCACGCTTCCAGCTGCTCTACCGGCTTCTCTCTCAGTCACGCTTTTCTACAACTCACTGAAGCAGGTTTAAAACAGTGCTTTGCAGCGACCACATCCTGCTTCCTGCACGTGTATCTCATCTCACTAGGGCTCAAGCTTGTTCCTACGTCATGGCTTGGGCGGGGCTGAGCTTCAGCTACTGCATGTCCCTCTAGCTTGTGGTCACTATGGAAACCCTGGCTATCTCTGCTCTTAAAGGTGTATTCCTCATTTTCCTCACATTCCATCTCTTCCACACAGCTCTCATTGTCACAGTACCTAGCAGTTTCCCCAAAAGACACAGGTTCCGCAATGCTTGTACTGGGTCAAGCATTGATATCCTGGGTCCCTTCTTAATAATGGTTTATGGACCTTTCCTCCAGGAACTTGTCCAAACCTTTTTTAAACCCAGCTAACAGCCTTTACTACATCCTCCGGTAACAAATTCCAGAGTTTGATTACACGTTGAGTGAAAAAATATTTTCTTTTATTAGTCTTAAATAGTTTACCCTTAGCTTCATTGCATGTCCCCTAGTCTTTCTATATTCTGATAACGTAAACAATCGATCTACGTTTACCCGTTCCACTCCGTTCATTAATTTATAGACTTCTATCATATCTCCCCTCAGCCGTCTCTTTTCCAGGATAAAGAGCCCTAACCTTTTTAGCCTTTCTTCATAGGAGTATCCTTCCATCCCCTTTACCATTTTGGTGGCTCTTCTCTGAACCTTTTCTAATAACACTATATCCTTTTTAAGATATGGTGACCAGAATTGCACACAATATTCAAGGTGTGGTCTCACCATGGAACGATATAGAGGCATTATAGTATCTTTTGTTTTATTTTCCATTCCTTTCCTTATGATACCTAGCATGCCGCTGCACACTGGGCCGAGGGTTTTAACATGTTATCCACAATGACGCCTAAATCTTTTTCCTGGGTGGTGGTTCCTAATGTGGAACCTTGCATTGTGTAACCATAGTTTGGTTTGTTCTTCCCTAGGTGCATAACTTTGCAGTTGTCCACATTAAATTTCATCTGCCATTTTGATGCCCAGTCTTCCAATTTATCAAGATCCTCTTGCAATTTTCCACAATCCTCTTGGGTTTTAACAACTTTAAATAGTTTTGTGTCATCTGTAAATTTGATAACCTCACTCGTTATTCCACTTTCCAGGTCATTTATGAATATGTCAAAAAGCAGCAGACCCAGCACAGATCCCTGGGGTACACCACTATTCACCTTTCTCCATTGGGAAAACTGGCCATTTAGCCCAACCCTCTGCTTTCTATCTTTTAACCAGTTCTTGATCCACAGTAGTACACTGCCTCCTATCCCATGACTTTAGTTTTGCCAAAAGTCTCTGATGAGGGACTTTGTCAAAGGCTTTCTGAAAGTCCAAATACACTATTATCAACCGACTCACCTTTGTCCACCTGTTTATTCACACTTTCAAAAAAACATAACAGATTAGTAAGACAAGATCTTCCTTGTCTAAAGCCATGTTGGCTGTCTCCCATTAGGCCATGACTATCTACATGCTGAGTAATTTTATTCTTTATGATGGTTTCTACCATTTTTCCCGGTACTGACGTGAGGCTCACCGGTATGTAGTTTCCCGGATCACCCCTGGAACCCTTTTTAAAAACTGGTATTATATTGGTGATCCTCCAATCTTCAGGTATTACAGATGATTTTAATGATAGTTCACAGATTACTAATAGCAGGTCTGCAATCTCATATTTCAATTCTTTCAACACCCTTGGATTATACCATCCGGCCCAGGTGATTTGCTACTCTTCAGTTTATCTAATAGTTGTAATACATCTTCTTGAGGTATCGATATTTCCTTAAATTCTTCCGCACCTTTAAATACCACTTCAGTCATAGGAAACATCCCTACATCTTCCTCAGTAAATACTGAAGCAAAGAATTCATTCAGTCTCTCCGCTATCGCCTTGTCGCCTCTTAGTGCCCCTTTAACTCCTCTATCATCTAATGGACCAACTGACTCTCTCACAGGTTTTTTGCTGCGAATGTACTTGAAAAAATCTTTATTTCGCCTTTTTGCTTCCACAGCAAGCTTCTTCTCAAATTCTCCCTTTGCCTGCTTTATCAATGCCTTGCATTTGATTTGCCAGTGCTTGTGCTGTTTCCAGGTTTCGTCGTTTGGCTCTTTTTTTCCATTTCCTGAAAGATGCTTTTTTGGCAACAGCCTCTCTGACCTCACCTTTAAACCATGCTGGCAGTTTTTTGGACTTCCTTCCACTTTTCTTAAAGCGTGGAATACAGCTGGTCTGGGCTGCCAAGATAGTATTTTTCAGCAACACCCAAGCTTGATGTAAGTCTTTAACTTTTGCAACTGCTCCTTTTAGTTTTTTCTTAACTATTTTCCTCATTTTATCATAGTCTTCCTTTCGAAAGTTAAAAGGTAGTACTGTGGATTTCCGTACTATACCTCCTCCACTAATTAAATCAAAGGTGATCATGCTATGATCACTATTGCCAAGTGGCCCCAACACCCTTATCTCTTGCACTAGATCTGGTGTTCCACTAAGGACCAGGTCTAATATGGCTTCCCCTCTGGTCGGTTCATGAACCAGCTGCTCCAAGAAGCAGTCATTTATGTCATCTAGGAACTTTATCTCCCTAGCATGTCCTGCCGTGACACTGACCCAGTCGATACCGGGGTAATTGAAATCACCCATTATTATTACTGTGCTGTAACTTTTATTAGCTTCCTTTATTTCTTTGAGCATTTCATCATCCATTTGTTCATTCTGGCCCAGTTGTCGATAGTACACCCCCACTGCCATCGCCTTCCCCTTTTTACATGGAATTTCAATCCATAGAGATTCTACAGCAAATTCTGTTTCCTACAAAACTTTAATCCTTTCTGACTCAATGCCCTCTCTAACATAGAGCGCAACCCCTCCATCAATTTGATCAGCTCTATCATTACGATATAGTTTGTACCCAGGTATCACAGTGTCCCACTGGTTGTCCTCCTTCCACCATGTCTCTGATATTCCAATCATATCTAACCTCTCATTTAGTGCTATATATTCTAACTCTCCCATCTTATTTTTTAGACTTCTAGCATTTGCATACAAGCATTTTAGAGACTGTATTTTATTCATATTAATTTGGCTATTGGTAGACATGGGTAATTTGGGATCTTTAAGCTCTGTCTGCTCCATACTTGAGGGCATTTGGGCTACTTTACTCTTTTTTGGAAC
Organism: Ichthyophis bannanicus; assembly: GCA_033557465.1. Lineage (NCBI taxonomy): Eukaryota > Metazoa > Chordata > Amphibia > Gymnophiona > Ichthyophiidae > Ichthyophis > Ichthyophis bannanicus. The sequence goes on along the minus strand of CM066050.1, from coordinate 70,410,448 downwards.
CTCTCTGCTTTTGGTAGTATCCTTCAAGGATACATTCTTCCGAACCATCCGCTCTTGGGCGACTGTCGGCTTTCCCCTATTATCTAGTTTAAAAGCTGCTCTATCTCCTTTTTAAAGGTTAATGCCAACAGCCTGGTTCCATCCCGGTTAAGGTGAAGCCCATCCCTTCGGAAGAGCCCCTCCTTTCCCCAGAATGTTCCCCAGTTCCTAACAAATCCAAAACCCTCATCTCTGCACCATTGTCTCATCCACACATTGAGACTCCGGAGCTCTGCCTGCCTTTTGGGTCCTGCACGTGGAACGGGAAGCATTTCGGAGAACGCTACCATGGAAGTTCTGGATTTCAACTTCCTACCTAAAAGCCTAAATTTAGCCTCCAGAACCTCCCTACCACATTTTCCTATGTCATTGGTACCGACATGTACCAAGACAGCAGACTCCTCCCCAGCACTATCTTTATAGTAAAAGGATGGCAACAAAGCAAACTTAAACAGCTTTTACACTTCAACAAATAGAAGGAAGTAACCTGCATGGAGCGCCAGGAACAACCCTAAAGAAAGTAACAGAGGGGAGTAACCTGCAATGAGAAGTAGGTACAACTCTAGCCACCTCACTGGGAAGACTAGATGGACTATGCTGATCTTTATCTGCTGTCATTTAATATATTACTATGTTTGCAAGTTAGCAACTTCGATGCCTAAAATTAACACACTTAAAAATATATGCTTGTGAATTTCGACATGAGCAATTTTCTGTTTTTGGGTGTGCTACTTTTCACTTGTGAACGTTTCGCAAAATTGCTAACGAACTTAGAAATCATCCAAATCATTACAATTCAGCATAAATTAAACCTGGTGCACCTCAGGAAGACATAATCAAGTGTTTTGCAAAACTATTTAATAACGTTTCTTGCTAATCATTCTGCAAGTAAGCTAAAATGGAAGCCATTTGTGTGCTACACAAATGGCCTGGCTTGGCAAGAAAAACATCTTGTGATATTGGCCCATTGCCATGGAGACGTCGGGGCCAGGACCCCAAATGGGGTCACATCATCAGTGGATGGGGTCACAGAAACATGGCCATTTCTCTTTCTCTCTGGACTTTCCGTGTGACCTATGCCAATAGTGGCAATCACCAGTCGGCATGTGGCCTGTGAGCCAATGAACATTCATAGGTCTTTGTCCTCTCCAGTTAAGATTAGAAACCTATGCTGAGTACTGGGGTCTGTAAGCGTACACTGACACAAAAGACCCTGTACAGACTGCTGCTGCCTTCCTGCTTTAGATGAGTGGAAGGAGGGGAAGGAGGATGGAGACCTGCTATTTAAGTTCATCATCATCTGGGGTAACGTGAATGTTCAGTTGTTAAAATGGGGTCATACAGGGTAAAAGTTTGGAAAGCACCGGGTTATTATATAGGACTTACTGTTTGCTAAATATCAGAAGAACATAAAAAATGCCAAACGGGATCAGACTAAAGGCCCATCAAGCCCAGTGTACTATTTCCAACAATGGCCAATCCAGGCCACAAGAATCTGACATAGTCCAAAAGAAAACAACTGCTTATTCTTGGAGATAAGTAGCACGGAACTGGTTACTTTTGGGCTCCTTAATAATGGTTTATAGACTTTTACTCCAGCTACACTATCTGCTTTTAAAACATCCACTGGCAATGAGCTCCAAAGACCAATTATACGTTGAGAGAAAAAATGATGAAATTAGTCTTACCTGCTAATTGTCTTTCCTTGAGCTCTCTCCGGGCCAGTCCAGGGAAAGGTAGGGTTGTCAATCCCCCATAGTAACTGAGGACTGAAGGCTCCAAGCTTTTACTGTGAGGTGAAGCCACTCCCCCTTCAGGCAATCTGTCAGTCTCCTTCTGGCAAAGCAACTAAAGAGAAAGAAAATCTACAAACACAGATTAACCCTTGAAAAACTGATAACATTCCATAGTCTTTAAACAGTAATAACAAGACAAAGATGTCTCTATTTTTTTTTTTTTTTTTTTTTTTTTAACATTAGTTAACTAGCAAGGTTACTAAGCAGGTTGAAAATGTGAACTAAAAGCCCCAGATATCTCCTGCGAGCTTATATGATGGAATACTGTGGACGTTCACCAAGATCAAGCCAAGGAACAGAACGGATAGGGAGGGTCCCTGGACTGGCCCGGAGAGAGCTCAAGGAAAGACAATTAGCAGGTAAGACTAATTTCATCTTCCTTTTCGCTTCTCCGGGCCAGTCCAGGGAAAGGTAGGGCAGTACCAAAGCAGTACCTAAGAATGGGAGGGACCCGCCAAACCCGCGATAAGAGCCGAAGCTCCCACTCTGGCATCATCCCTGGCTTGAACATCTAAACGATAATGCTTAGTGAAAGAATGCAAGGAAGACCACGTCGCCGCCCTGCATATATCTACTGGAGGAACAAAGGCTAATTCCGCCCAGGAAGTCGCCATGGATCGTGTGGAATGAGCTTTAAGACCTGTAGGTGGTGAAAGCCCCCGGGCAGAGTAAGCTACTGTAATAGCGGAGCGCACCCAACGAGCAATCGTCGCTTTAGATGCCGCTTGGCCCTTACGTGGACCGGCCCACTGAATAAACAATCTGTCAGTCTTACGAATCGGTTGAGAGAGTTTAAGGTACGTCTTCAACACCCAACCAAGATCTAAGTGCTTTAGCGCCTTGTCCATAGGGGAATCGTCGCGTTGAGAAAAGACTGGTAACACCACTGACTGGTTAACATGAAAGACAGACACTACTTTGGGTAAAAAAGAAGGAACCGTGCGTAGCAAGACTCTTTCGGGCAGAAATTGCAGATAAGGTTCTCTGCAAGACAACGCCTGCAAATCCGCAATTCGTCTTGCCGAACAAATGGCTACGAGAAAAGCTGTTTTCCCAAGAACACTCTCGAATCTGTTTAGCACAGAGAGCCGATAAGGGCGATCGCGACAACGCCTCCAAAACCACATTCAAATCCCAAGGAGGTACAAGCGGGCGACGTGGAGGATGAATAAGTTTGGTTGCCCGTAGAAAACGCTGCACATCTGGATGTGCCGCCAAACGGCGTCGGCCAATTAACCCTCTAAAACAGGATAACGCCGCAACATGCACTTTAAGGGTATTTAGAGCTAAACCTTTATCTAAACCCTGTTGTAGAAAATTGAGCAGATGAGGAATAGTAGCAGACATTGGAGACACCTGTCTCCGAGAACACCAAGATTCAAAGAGCCTCCAGACTCTAACATATATCAAAGAAGTTCCTGGCCTCTTAGACCGCAGCAAAGTGTCCACTACGGAATCTGCATAACCCTTGCTTATCAAGCGAGACCTTTCAAGAGCCATGCCGTAAGCAAGAAGCGATCCACTCGTGGCATGAGAATTGGACCCTGATGTAGTTGATTCACTCTGAGGGGAAGAGGCCATGGCGGAGCCACTAGAAGACGGACGAGATCGGCATACCAAGGACGACGAGGCCAATCGGGAGCAATGAGAATCACCTGGCCGCGGTGTTGCGCAATGCGCTGTATAACTCGACTTAACATCGGCCAAGGGGGAAAGACATAAAGCAGACTGTCGAGGGGCCATGGTTGTACCAGAGCATCGAGGCCCTCTGACATGTGTTCTCTGCGCCTGCTGAAGAAGCGGCTGGCTTTGGTATTGCTGAAGGTGGCCATGAGATCCATTACTGGCTGACCCCAACGCAATGTCAACTGGTGAAAGAAGGCCGCATTCAATTCCCATTCCCCGGGATCGAGAAGATGTCTGCTGAGATAATCGGCTTGAACATTGTCCTTGCCTGCTACATGCGCCGCCGATAGAGCCAAGAGATTGCGTTCCGCCCATTCCATCAACTGCTGACATTCGGAAAGAAGAGAAGGAATCCTCGTTCCGCCCTGCCGATTGATATACGAGACAGTCACAGCATTGTCGGAGAAAATCTTGACCGCTGTTCCTTTGAGTAATGAAGCGAAGTGAAGCAGAGCCAAACGAGCCGCTCGAAGTTCGAGTCTGTTGATCGACCAAGAGCGTTCTGTCTGGGACCAAGTTCCCTGAGTAATCCGAGACAGACAATGAGCTCCCCAGCCTGAGAGACTGGCATCCGTGGTGACTAAAACCCACGGCGGATCTTGCAAGGGAATCCCCGCGGTGAGATGATCGCGACTCAACCACCATTGTAGACTGAGACGTATCCCCTCTGGGTAGGACAGTCTCTGAGAAAGTGGATGAAGTTGCGGAGACCAGCGGGAGAGCAACGCCTGTTGTAAGGGACGCATGTGAGCCTTGGCCCACGGGACTAGATCCAGCGCCGCCGCCATGGAACCCAAGAGTTGTAAATATGTCCACGCCGACGGCGCCGTTAAATTCAGAAAGGCCTGGACTTGATGCATTAGCTTTTCTACGCGAACTTCGGTCGAAAAGACCTTTCCTTGTGCGGTGTCGAACAGCGCTCCGAGATAGGTTAACTGCTGCATCGGTCGTAAGTGACTCTTGTCCTGATTTAGCACCCAACCCAGTTGTTCCAGAAGCTGAACAACTCGAGCTGTCGCTTGAACCGATTCCTCTTTCGAATCGGCCCTGATCAACCAATCGTCGAGATAAGGATGAACTCTGATACCCTCCTTCCGAAGCGCAGCCGCCACCACTACCATTAGCTTTGTGAACGTACGCGGAGCTGTAGCAAGGCCGAATGGCATCGCCCGAAACTGGAAATGACCGACAGGAAGGGCAAAACGTAAAAAACACTGATGCGCGGGACGGATAGGAATATGTAGATAAGCTTCCGTTAGATCGATGGAAGTGAGAAACTCTCCCGGATGAACCGCCCGAATAACCGTTCGCAAAGTTTCCATTCGAAAGTGGGGAACCCGCAGAGTACGGTTGACACCTTTGAGATCCAAAACGGGACGAAAAGAATCGTCCTTTTTGGGAACCACAAAATAAATCGAGTATCGACCGCAACCGTATTGGTCTAGAGGTACTGGTACTATAGCTCTCAGCTGCAAGAGACGATGGAGAGTTACCAAAATAGCCTGCTGCTTTCTCCCGGGAGCACAGGGAGACATCATAACAGCGGGTAACAACGGACTGGCGAAATCCAGCGCGTACCCTTCCCGAATGATTTCTAATACCCATTTGTCGAAAGTAATGTTGGTCCAGGCCGCTAGAAATTGCTGAAGGCGACCTCCCACAGGCAGAAGCGACTGGACCGGCAAACCTTCATTGTGGCTTTTTCCCTGCGGGCTGAGAGGGTGCGAAATAAGATCTATTAAAACCTCTGGCTCCCCGAAAGGAATGATTTCGAAAGGTGGCACGTCCTCTGGAATAAGGAGCAAAACGTGCCCCACGAAACCTACGTGAGTCCCGGCCAGAACCACGAAAACTGGGAGTCGAACGAGTAGGCTTGGGTTTATCCTCAGGCAAACGACCGCCTTTAGAATCTCCCAAATCCTTCACAATCTTTTCCAAGGCCTCGCCGAACAGCAAAGTTCCTTGATACGGCAACTTGCTGAGACGTAACTTCGAGGAAACATCCGCTGACCAATTCCGTAACCACAAAAATCGTCTAGCCGCTACTAGGGAAGCCATGATTTTAGCTGCCATGCGCAGCAAGTCATAAAAAGCATCTGCCGTATAAGCCGCGGCAGATTCTAATTTGGCGACATCTGGTACCGCAGATGAAGTCTCTGAGGAAGTATCTCCCTGTAACCAACGAATGGAAGCGCGAGATACATAAGCTCCACAAATAGCCGACTGCAGCGCTAAAGCACTAGAATCAAAGGCTTGCTTTAGCAGTATCTCCAATTTTCTATCCTGTAAATCTTTAAGGGCTGCTGCACCTTCTACAGGGATGGTAGTCTTTTTGGTTACCGCGGAGATAAGCGCATCCACTTTTGGCATGCAAAATAAATCCTTTGCTTCTTGAGGTAGGGGGTATAAGCGAGATAAAGCTCTGCTGCCACGCAGTGAAGCCTCCGGACACTGCCACTCCGAATCAATCATTTGTTTGATCACTCGGTGCAAAGGAAAACACCTCTGCTCTGACTTAAAACCCTGCAGCAAGGGATCCTCCAAAGGCTCCTGAGAGGGTGTTGGCAGAGGCAAGTGCAGCGCTGACAAAGAATGGAAAATGAGAGCAGAGAGTTCCTCTTTGCGGAAAACTCTAAAAATATTAGGATCCTGACCAGAGGCTATCTCCCCATCCTCTAAATCTTCAGCTTCAAAATCCATAGCTGAGTCTGACAGAAATTCAGGATCTCCCTGCTGCACTGCCTGTGATAACAAAGGATCAGTAGCTAAACCCTGAGAATGAGAAGTGCCTTCTCCTGGATCTTCAACACTTGGAGAAGTGAGAGAAACTGGGACTGAAACAGGAACAGCAGGTAACTCTGAAGACTGAGCAGAATGCACAAGAAAAGCCTTATGCATTGCCAGAATAAATTCAGGTGAAAGAAATGAAAGCATCTGTTCCTGAGGCACAGTGGAAGAAATAGAAGGCTTATCTGAAGTAATTGTGTCTTTAGAAGACTTTGTTTTCCGTTTGTGAGGCTTCTGATGCTCTGCTAGAGCACTGCCCGGTGCAGCCAAGATGGCCGCCGTTCCCGCCTTTTCGGCGATTAAACTAGCCTCAGGTAAATTAATATGAGCCTTCTCAGACATTATAACAGCAAATTTTAACGTCTAAAATCCAGCCCAGTCACCTGAAACAACTTTGAAGAACCCAGAAACAATAGAAAAAATCGCCAAAATCGCCAGGGAACCCGTGGTTTTACAGGAGAGTAAAAAAGATAAATTAGCCTGGAAACACTCACCCGAGACTGAAAAAAGGCACCGGAGCACTAGTAGAACTGAATAACAGATCTCCGAAGGAGGTAAGAGCTGTAGAGCTAGAGGAGAAAGCTGGGGCTCCTAGTATCACTCTGCCATTTGAATCGGGACAGTGAGAGAGGCAGGCTCTACCTCACACTGTTGAAGGAAAGCCCGTTCAATATTCAGTCTGCTCTTAAAGGCATAGTAGCCTGTTCAAGTAAGTAAAAAACAAGACTATGGAAAGGATCAGCCCTGCTAGAGCCAATCAATAAAATAAAAGAACAATATAAGTAATGATGAGGGAGAAGATAAAATCGATCCTCTATAGTTACTGAGGACTGAAAGACTGACAGATTGCCTGAAGGGGGAGTGGCTTCACCTCACAGTAAAAGCTTGGAGCCTTCAGTCCTCAGTTACTATGGGGGATTGACAACCCTACCTTTCCCTGGACTGGCCCGGAGAAGCGAAAAGGAAATTCCTGTTTTAAATATAGTACTTTGTAGCTTCAAGGCATGTCCCCTATTCCTTGTATTTTTTTGAAAAAGTAATCAATCAATTTGCAGATACTTGTTCCATTCAGCTCAGGAATTTGTAGACTTCTATCATCTCCCCCCCTCCCCTCCCCAGCCATCACTTCTCCAGGCTGAGGATCCCTAACCTCTTTAGCCTTTCCTTTACCATTTTGGATGCCCTTCTCTGTACCTTTTCTAATGTCGCTTATATCTGTTTTTGAGATGTGGAGACCAGAACTGCATACAATACTCAAGATGCAGTAGCACCATAGAGCAATACAGAGGCATTATGATATCCTTTGTTCTATTTTCTTTTCCTTTCCTAATGATTCCTAACATTCTGTTTGCTTTTTTGGCCAACGCTGCACACTTAACAGAAGATTTCAATATATTGTCTATGATCACATTCGGATCCTTTTCTTGGGTGGTGACTCCTAATGGGGAAACTATCATTGTTTGTTTATAGTTTGAGTTATTCTTCCCTACATATATCACTTTGCACTTGTCCACATCAAATTTCATCATACATTTGGATGCCCAATCTCCCAGTCGCAAAAGATCCTTCTCACAATCTATATGCAATTTAACAACTCTGAATAATTTTGTATCATCTGCAAATTTAACCACCTACCTTGTTGTTTCCAATTCCAGATCATTAATAAATATGTTAAAAAGCACCAGTCCCAATACAGTATGCCACTATTCACATTCTTCCAGTGAGAAAATTGAGCATTTTTCCCTAGGCCAGATGTTGATTGGCACATCCTTGCTGTGGTGTCATCTGGAAGTTAGGAGATAATGGAACCCACACGTGAAGGAGCCATACTGGACCTAGTGCTTACCAATGGGGAAAGTTTTTTTTGAGGTTATAGTGGGAGATCATCTCAGATCCAGTGATCACCAGATGGTGTGGCTCAATATTAGGACTAGGGCTAATAAAGTACATTAAAAAGCGAGGGTCCTTAGACTTTAGGAAAACTAACTTTGCCAAGATGGGATAATACTTCAAGAAATCATTAGAGGGATGGGAACAGCTGGGAGATGTAGAAAAGCAATGGGCAAAACCGAAATGAGATATTTTAAGGGCAACAAACTGTTTTGTTAGAAAGGGAAATAAATGTAAAAAGAAAAGGAGACCACTATGGTTCTCAAGAGGAGTAGCTGAAAAAGTGAAGAGAAAGAGAAGCATAGATATTTGCAAAAGCTTAGAGAAGCTAGGAAAGTAGTCAGGAAAGCAAAGATACAAAAAGGAGGCGAAACAGCCAATGCAATAAAATGGGGAGGGAGGGGGCACAAGACATTTTTCAGATATGTTAGTGAGAGGATGAAGTGTAAAAGTGGTATTGTCAGACTCAAGAGTGAAGGGGAGGAATACAGTTGTGCTCAACATTATTAGCACCCTTGTAGTTCAACCCCTTAATGTCCAATATTTCCTAAAACAAAGTGGCCACAGAAATGGCTTTAGACTATATATGCTGTGATGCAGCGGTGGCTGATGAAAGCCCTGATCAGAGAAATGAACCTGTTTGTCAGCAAGGAAAAGATGTGCACAGAGTGCAATATTTATAGGGACCAGCTAGAGGGAGCAGGAGTGCAGTCAGGGAGACTGAAGGGCCACGCCTAGCTGGTCAGAGGCACATGACAAACATTTCACAAGCCTCAAAGAGAGGAGTCCTTTATAAGGAAGGACTGCCTCAAGAGACACAGAAAAGAGGAGGTCCGGCTCAGAAGGGAGAGACACGGACACGGAAAGAGACACAGAAGAAGGAGGAACAGAAAGAGAAAGCTGTTTGCTGGCAGAGGACGAAGACTTTTTTAATTTATTTATTTAGCAAGCATTTGTATACCGCTCCTTCCAGCGATCAGAAGCGGGGAAGATTACATGGATAAAGCTGTCGAATCAAGACAGAATAATTTTGATTTGTACATAAAGATTCGAGAGGTTAGCACGTCACGCAGAAAATTATCTACTTCTAAGCTAAGGGGATAATAATTTACATATGTACATTTATACATTACAGGTTTCTGGGGAGCTGTGGGGGAGTTGCCCCTCATGCGAATTTAGTACAGGTTGAAATGACTTTGAAATAGGTGGGTTTTTAGTTTCTTTCTAAAGTCGGCTAGATCAATGCTGGCTCGTAGGTCGGGTGGGAGTTGGTTCCATAGTGTCGGTGCTGTGTATGAGAAAGCCCTGTTACTAGTGATTTTTTTGACTGATCTGATATCTGTTGGAGTGTGGAGGGTGTTGGAATTGATGGTTCTCCTGTTTCTGTTGGACTTATACGGATTGCAAGCAAGAAGCAAGAAGGAATCAGCCGGGAAGGAAAAGCCAGGTTGAGCAAGGAAGCCAGGATTTGGGCTATTGCAAGAGCAGGCATTTACCAGCAGAGCTGTTCCCACAGGTGAGAGAGGAACCAAACTCTCAGAGAAAAGCTTGGTACAAAGCTTCTGAAGGGAGGAAGCAAGGACAAGGAGAAAACCCTTCCTCATCGTGCTGCTGCAATAAGAGGTATGAGAATTATATTCCTACAAAGAAACCTTTGCCCTGTAAAAGTTCTTGTGAAGGAAGTGTGGAATCTCTAAGAAGAGAAAGCCCAGTTAATACTAAGGGGACACGTGGCCAGCGCTCCAGGCTAGGCCCGAGGCACTGGAAAGTATTAAGGGAAATATACAAAGCTCCAGAATACAATATTCCAGAGACTGTTAACACAGAATTAGACATACCCATTCCTGAGCCATGCAAGTGGAACTGGTGGAACAGTTGCCAGACCCAGAGGAGATGGATTGCTCTCTCTGCATTTCCTATAGCACAGAGTCTTTGGAGGACGTATGAATTGCTTATGGTATCTGCAGAATGTCTATTATGTGCTGAGCAGAAGAACTGTACAAATTTGCTTTAAACTAGAAGCTATGTTTGTGCCCTGCTACTACTGTGAAGTTAACAGTTTCCTTAAACCTGGAGTCACCAACCTCCAGAGGGCCGCGGGCCGCACAGCCGACTACCGGGAGCCTCGCGGGCCGCACCCCCCTTCTCCCCGCCCCCGCGAAAAAAAACAACAAACGCAAAATTATGAAAACAATGGCTGATCACCTTTATTGAATTTAATGAGATGGCTGATGATTCATGCTAGCAGACATACGCTTAAAGTCCAGCTTCACAGATGACACTGACAGGAGAAGGGACGCTTGCAGGTGGTCGTCGGTGAGCTGCGAGCGCGTGGATACAATGGCAGGAATCCTTGGCGGGCTGCACGTAATGTTAACCGGGGTAGAGCCTCACGGGCCGCACGAAGGGACCTCGTGGGCCGCATGCGGCCCACGGGCCGCAGGTTGGTGACCCCTGCCTTAAACCTTGTATTTTCTTTTGTGCCTGAAGTTAAGGACATTATTTTCAGTTGTGACCAATTTATGACCCCATGCATAAAGGGAATAAAAGCCTTTTTTCATCCCTACCGCTCTGCTTTAATTGTTTGCTTTAAAGGATTGGAGTTTAAAACCACTAGACCAAGTTTCCTTGGTTATTAAAAAGGACTCTCCTATCTAATAATAATAATTTTTATGACACTGTGTGACAATGCACACAGATTTGATGCATAAAAGAATCAAATAAAACAAGACCAATTAAAAAAAGAAAAAAGTAGGAAATTGTATAAAAACTAGGACATTGCCAGGACATTATTATTATCTACAAAAATGTAAGACCAAAAAATCTTACAAAATCATGCCCTAAATCATCCAACTCAACCATTGAAATACTACTAACTTTTTATTTGTTGGATCATTTGCCATGAAAGGAAACCCTCTCTCGCGACAAACCCTCCTTTTTCTCTTTATTAAGAGCAAGAAACTGCTCAACTATAAACTTTAAAACCCACGAGACAATGCACAAAGCGAACCCTCAGTGTTACTTATCTTTCATAGCTAAAAAGCTTTCCAAAGATGTCACAAACTCAAGCCCAGGCTTGCTCTACTGAAAGTCAATGAATTCCTGAACACCACGACATAGCGCTGTTTTTCCAGCCACCGTAAATTCACAGCTCTTCCTCAAGTGGTTGCACTGCTCTTAGTTAGCTTCTTAGATACGCTGAGTATTATGGATCACAACATGAGCCGAGTTAATTTTATAGCGCCAGATGCCAGTACTTAAGGCCAATAAGTAAATAGTTGATTAACCAATCTAGCTTTATGAAAGCTCAACTACGAATCCCAGCACACAAGTAAACCCTGAAATGATCAGCCCCTACAAAAGTGCCAAACAGTCAGAAAAATACTCCATACCTTATCAAATCAAATCGAACTGCATGCTATGCATGATCTTGTCTACCCTTGCGGTGTTCGGTAATTCATTGACTTTCAGTAGAGCAAGCGTGGGCTCACAATGGAGTTACAATGGTTGGAAAAAGAGGTTAATTCAACCACTATTCTTCAGACGCAACGACAGGAAGGATAAGCTGATAAATACCATCTTCTAGTTTTTTTCTGTCTGAGATGGATTTTGTTAACGTCTGTTAATAACTGTGGGACTACGAGCTTGAGTTTGCAACATCTTTGGAAAGCTGTTTAGCTACGAAAGATAAGTAATATTGACGGTTCGCTTTGTGCGTTGCCCCTTGGGTTTTAAAGTTGATAATTGAGCAGTTTCTTGCTCTTAACAAAGAGAAAAGGGAGGTTTGCTGTGTGAGAGGGTTTCTTTTCATGGCAAACGATCTGGTAGAAAATCATACATGTGACACTCAATGCAAAAGACTGGAAAGCCCCCATTCCGCTGGCAAATAAAAAATTAGTACTAATTAGTGATATTGCGGAAGGGTTGTTGGGTAAGGTTTGTCTCTCTGCAGATGATACCAAAATCTGCAATAGAGTAGACACCCAAGAAGGAGTAGATAACATGAGGCGTGATCTAGCTAAGCTTGAAGAATGGTCAAGAATTTGGCAGATGAGATTTAACACTAAAAAATTAAGGGTCATGCATTTGGGCTGCAAAAATCCAAGGGAGCAGTACAGTATACGGGATGACCTACTTCTGTCCACAAAAGAAGATCGGGTGTGATTGTTTCTGATGAACTTAAAGTGGCTAAACAGGTAGAAAAGGCAACGGTGAAATCTAGAAGGATGCTTGGGTGCATAGGGAGACGAATAGCCAGCATAAAAAAGAGATAATATTGTCTCTGTATATGTCTTTGGTGAGCCCTCATTTGGAGTATTGTGTGCAATTCTGGAGACTACACCTTCAAAAAGATATAAATATGATGGAGTCAGTGCAGAGGGTGGCTACCAAAATGGTGAGTGGTATTCATTATAAACCATATTTATTATTTATTTTGTTTTATACCGCACTTTTTATAATCAGCGCAGTTTACAGAACAACTCAAACGCGAGGCATACCCCAGGGCTCGGCTCTCTCGGCACTACTTTTCAACGTTTATATGCAGCCCCTCTGTGATATTTTCAAACAGCACAATATCAACTATCACATTTATGCAGATGATATCATGCTATACACACAATTGGATACCGTCAACCCTAACTATAATCAGCTTGAAACATGCCTGAACGAGATGTCAAAATGGTTACAGCAAAACAACATGACGATCAACCATAAGAAAACTGAGGTGATGTATATCTCCAGTAAACCAAGCTTTGATCCTCCTGCAACAATCACCCTGTGTAACAATACGTACAACACTAAGAATGAAATAAAATATCTGGGTGTCACGTTTGACAGCAACCTAAAGATGGAAAAGCCTCCCAAAGAAAACCCTAAACATTCTGCAAATGGCCCAAAATGTGGCGGCGAGGATCATCATGCGAAAAAACATTGCTGAACACATCACACCTGTATTGATCGAGCTGCACTGGCTGCCCATTGCTGCTCGGATAAGATATAAAACACTGATAATCACATTCAAACTCATCCATAACATAGCGCCATCCTTTCTCTCCACCCTTCTCAGCACGCAACCACCAAACAGAGACAGAAGAACCTTCACCTCTGACACACTCCACGTTCCAACCGATATCAGATCTGTTAAATCCAGGACTAGCCACCGAGCATACTCATACTCTGCCCCGACCCTCTGGAACCAACAGCCGCCTGAGCTACGAGCGATCAAAAACCTTATGGTTTTCAGAAAAAAAACTCAAGACACATCTATTCCAGTGTCAATACAATTTGATGTAATTCCCAGGAGGCTACAAGCGGACACACTATGAAACATGGATACTGTTATGTAAAAATGTATATATGTAAATTCTGAATCCTCTCCTTAAGACCTTTTACTGTGTGCTGTGCTTTCCCTTCAAATCAATGTGTTTATACCCCAAATTTCCTGTCATGATTTGACAACCTCCAATCTGTAATCAAACCGTTTCTGATCGCTGGAAGTAGCGGTATACAAATGTATACTAAATAAATAAATAAATTACAAGGAACAGGACCATATGGGGACAGACTTAAAGAGCTCAATATGTATACTTTAGACTGGATTTAGTATTAATCCCTTTGGAAATGTAATTCAGCTAGAAGTCATATCATTATACCACAATATGTCATCACTGATAGTGAGCACTGCTGAATACATTTATAGAGCAATGAACTCTGCCACAAATTTATCAACATAGCTAGATGGATAGCCAACTGCATATCGCCACTCTACGCATTGTTAGGTAGAATGCCCAAGCTCCACCTGCTGGGGAAGTCTGTCATAAATCTCAGTGGCATTATCTGGATAGTGCTGTTGAAAACTGACAGGTAAGGCACTTTATCCATATAGCATATGCTGCTATGCAGATAGAGCTTTTGAATATTGACTTTTGTTTCTTTTGGGATAAGACCCAAAAGAAGTAAAGTCAAGACAACTACATTATTTGCTGAAGTCAATTCAGGTACACAACTGTGAATCAGAGTTTTAAAAAAATCAAGATCCACATAGAATTGCATGCGTTTTTCTAACTGTTTAAGTGGATCTCCCAACAATATCCCTATAGAGATCCTCTTATATCACTTAAGATGTGGATACTATATCAAACCCAAAACTTATTGGAATTGGGAGGTGGAGGGGGAAGAGACACAAAAATAACTGAAAATTGTTTCCTTTTTGTGAAATATTCATATTGTATTTCTTTTTAATTTCAGATAAACACTGCTACCCAAAATTATATTCCTGACATGGGGACAATGAAGACTGACAACAGAACCCTATTTATGGAAGAACCAATTATTGATGGAAAGGTTTCTAGGGGTTGGCATACCAAGGACATCACAACTTCTGGTCATGCTCTCTTTGGATCCAGTTCCATAATTAAGGATAGTACCAGAATTCTTGGAGTTCAGGTAATACTAATAGTAGCCTATTCTTTGATCATCCTTCTGGGACTAATTGGTAACTCCTTGGTGATCTACATGATAATGAAATACAAAAATATGAGGACTGTAACCAACTTCTTTATAGCAAACTTAGCTCTGGCAGACCTTATGGTGAACACCCTCTGCTTACCTTTTACACTGGTGTATACTTTGCTCGATGAATGGAAATTTGGATCTGTTCTCTGCCACTTATTTCCCTATGCGCAAGCTCTCAGTGTCTATGTTTCTACTCTCACCTTAACTGTAATTGCTCTCTATAGATACAGGTGTATTGTTTTTCACCTGGACAACAGGATTTCCAAGACATTCAGCTTCATTATCATAGTCATTACTTGGTTGGTAGCTGCTATCTTTGCAATACCATTAGCCATTTTCAGAGAATATAGATATGAGGAGATCCCATCTCTCAATTTCAAGATTGCTGTCTGTTCTGAAAAGTGGCCTTCAGGAAACAACAGAGATGCCATAATCTACAGTCTTTCAATGCTCATCTTGCAGTACATCTTTCCACTATCTATCATTAGCTATGCCTACACCAGGATATGGTTTAAGCTGAAAAGCCACATCAGCCCCACTTCTAGAACCGAAAGTCAGCAACGAAGAAGAAAAACAACCAAAATGCTGGTGATGATGGTGGTAGTTTTTGCAATCTGTTGGTTTCCCTTTCACATGTTCCAGCTTGCAATTGATATGGATTTGGTATTCCATGAGTACAAACTTCTCTACTCTGTCTTCCATGTGATTGCTATGTGCTCCACTTTTGTCAACCCGCTGCTCTATGGATGGATGAATAAGAACTACAGAAATGGCTTCCTCTTGTTCTTTGGTTGTAAGAACAAATCTGAGGGCCACTCAGAGGGGTCAATCAGAGGCCAGTCTTTTACCTTTAAAGCTACCACTTTCCATGGAAGTATTAAAAACCAACTTATAAATGGACAACCACCTACAGAGGTTTAGATCCAATCAGCAACATCTAGAGACAGGGCTGTTGCAAAGGGTAGGCAAGCAGGGCAACCATTTGAGATTCCAATCAGGGGAGCATCATGTTGCTCTCATGTGGCAGTCTAGGTCTGCAAGTACATAATCCTGAAAGTGAGGAGGGTAGCAAAAGCAACTTTTGTCTGTGGTGTCATCTTGCCCAGCAACTGCCCTGCTCAAAAATGCATACGAATGTGTTTAAACATCTCCTAAGAGGACTGAGGTCTTCTAGGAAGAAACTGCTAAAAGGAACAAGTAAACTGCAGTTACTGAAGCCAAGCAGAAGCATTTCCTTTATATCAATGTCTTGAAAGTTATCCCCAATATACAGCCAGATGGATTCACTTAAAAGGCTGAATTTCCTACTGAAAACTATTTGCTTCAGGGTATGTTACTTATGTCCTATGACCAAAATTTGGTACCCATGAAATGATTAGTTTTCAAAATTTGACAATTCTTATCTTTCTAATTTTTATTGTTAAACTTTTTGAATTTATTTAGTCAATGGAAAAAATGATAAACTACATGTATCAACTTATTTTGCTGAACAATCATCTTTTATTGTACATATAAAACCTGATAAAAAGGACATGCAAATTTAAAGAGCAGTGGGAAATAATTATAATAGCTACATAAGCATGAAGTCAACTAATGCCATATTTAATTTTAATAAAACTTAATATATGAGACACAGAATGAACAGTTAAATGCTTTTTATTTAATAAATGTTCATATCAAAGAATATCAACAGTTAGCCAAAACACAACATATTAAGGGCATCATTACTAAAAGCATGTTAACACTGTTAATGCACATTATTTACCACAGGGCCCATTTTAATTTAAATAATGCATTTTAACAGTGTTAGTGCACATACAAGCCGATGCCATCCTCCCCCCCCCCCCCAAATTTTCTCCCTTCCAAGCTCGACCGTCCATAGCAATCTCACTGTTAATATTCTTGCCCCTCCTGCACTCTCCCCAATTTAGCTTGAACACCTCCCTATACTTCATCTTCTTTCCTCTTGATGGGTTCAAACCTCTGCTTTCTTGGTCCCTTCTCAAATGTGGACACCTTCCAGCTTTCTCCTCCTTCCCCCTACTTCATTTTCCTCTCTGCTCCCAGAAATAAAAAGGCATACCACTGTATTTATAACAGAAGAGACATATTCTTGATCTCCTAGATTCTTTTTCTATAATGGCACCAAATAATTAAAATGTTTATGTTTAAATTTAACATTCTCTTTGCTAAAAGCATCAGTGTTGGTTGCTGATGCTCAGTTCTCCAGTTCAGTTGGTCAGATGAATATTAAACTGTCTTGAATGGAGTGCCAAAACCACTCAAAAATTTAAGATAATTTTTAACAGAAATAATAGCCTTAGCATATCCCAGAAACCTAAGCTGGATTCGAGTCAGCTGGGGATAGTGTTTACAGTTTCAGGGAAAGGAGATCCAACTATTGCTTGATTGTGACATCTACTGACTACATTTGGGGTGCTCAGATACCAAGTTCCACAAGAAGTTGTGGGCTGTATCTTTTCACAGAAAACTGTCATTGTGATAGAAAAATGACGGCAGAAAAAAACCTATATGGCCTATTTAGACAGCCCTTCCATAACTACTATAGTCCCTTTTTTATAGGAACATAGAAACAATGATGGCTAAGTTATATATAAGAAACAGAGCTGCCAAGCTACCAAGTTCTAGGAGGAGGACTTTAGACAAATCTTGGATTTTTTGCACCCCTGGCAGAAACACCAACCAGATATTAAATACCATTAAAGAAGAAAGTAAGGATTCTAAAACTGAAGTTATAAATCCCACCTAGGAGCAAATGACCTCATCAGAAACAGCACCCTTTTAGCCCAGAGACATTTCCAGAGGTTGGGGGGAGGGTCTAAATCCCCTGGTAAGGACTGTTGCATTCTCAGAAGTACTTCCTGTCTATAGAAGGGGAGAAGAAAGGTAATATCAGACAGACAAGTTCAATATGGGGCTCAAAACCTGGTAAAAACAAGATTTTAGAACATAAGTGTCTGGGCAATGTATGGGATCACAAAGGGATTTGGACTTTGCTCATTAATTTTTCAGTTGTAGCTCAGGGCAAGTTACATTCAGTTACAATAGCCCTCTGTCCCCACAGGGCTTACAATCTAAGCTTGTACCTGAGGCAATGGAGGGTTAAGGAGCAGCAGTGGGATTTGAATTTGCCTTCCCTCGTTCTCAACCCATTGCTCTAACCATTAGGCTTCTCTTCCCACAAAAGACTATATTGTAATGATTGCCTACATCTCTCTGTGGTAGGAAGAAAGTTAGATTCTAAGTGAGAAATTCAGGCAGTATATTGCCAGGTGTTTAAATTAGACAGTACGGGTGGAAATGCAGGAGTCTGGGATGTCGTCCCAAAGAAACAATTTCAGTAATTTACTCATCTGCAACAAAGTAAAGGAGACTAGAGACAAGGTTAAACAGATCATAAGCAAGACAACTCAAAATAACTGGAAAGTAATGAGTACAAATGCTCACAGTCTAAGTAACAAAATTCCAGATCTGCAAGCCCCAATGTCGGAGGAGGACTTGGATATTGTTGCTACTGCAGAGTCATGGTTCAATGAGTCCCATGAATGGAATACAGCCATGTTGTTGTTGTTAAGTGCCGTCGAGTCGGAGTCGACTCATGGCGACCCTCTGGATAGCTAAATTGTGTTCGGTCTTGAGTCAGGCGGCTCATTGTTGACAGACTGGTACCTGTAGCTCCTGTTATTGTATCGATCCATCTCATTGCTGGCCTTCTTCTTTTGCGCAGACCTTCTATCTTGCCAAGCATGATGTCTTTCTCTAATGATCTCTCTCTTCACATGATGTGTCCAAAGTATGAAAGTCGAAGTCTTGTCATCTGAGCTTCTAAAGAAAGCTTAGGTTTGATCTCCTCTAGTACCGACTGGTTTGTTCTTCGGGTAGTCCATGGTATACACAGTATTCGCCGCCATGCACCATAATTGAAAGGCATCAATTTTCTTCCTGTCTATCTTTTTCACTGTCCAGCTTTCACATCCATATGATGTTATTGAAAATACCATGGCTTGAACAAGTTGAATCTTTGTATGGAGAGAGACATCTCTGCTCTTGAGAATATCTAGGTCTTTCATAGCCATTCTGCAATGCTTCGTCTGATTTCTTGACTGCTTGTTGCTTCTTTATTGATAGTTGATCCAAGTAGGTTAAAGTTGTTCACGATTTCAATTTCTTCTCCTTCAACGATGAACCTGTTGATTATGCCAGTTTTTATGATCTTTGTCTTCTATACATTAAGGTGCAGGCCCATTTTGAGAATATGTTGTTTGATTGTGAGAAGCAAATGTTTCAGATCATCTTCACTTTCAGCCAGTAATGTGGTATCATCAGCATAGTGAAGGTTGTTGATGTGTCTTCCACCAATCTTCACACCTCTGTTGTCTTCATACAATCCTGCTTCTCTGATGATTTGTTCTGCATATAAATTAAACAGGTAGGGGGAAAGTATGCAGCCTTGTCTTACACCTTTGCTTATTTTAAACCATTCTGTTTCTCCTTGTTCCATTTGAACTGCTGCTTCTTGATCAATGTACAGATTGTGCAAGAGTACGATCAGGTGTTGTGGTATACCCATGCTTCTTAATGTGGCCCAGAGTTTCTCATGGTTTACACAGTCAAAAGCCTTGCTATAGTTGATAAAGCACAAATAGATATCCGTTTGGTATTCTTTAGTCTTTTCAATGATCCATCTCACATCCGCAGTGATGTCTCTCGTTCCTCGCTCTTTCCTGAACCCTGCTTGCACTTCAGGTAGTTCTTGTTCCAGGTATGGTTGTAGTCTCTTTTGAATAATCTTCAGTAGAATCTTGCTGGCATGTGGGATCAGAGCGATTGTGTGATAATTTCCACAGTCAGTTGGATCACCTTTCTTTAGTATTGGTATAAACACAGATCTTTTCCAGTCAGTTGGCCATGATGTTGTCTTCCATATTTCTTGGCAGAGCCTTGTAAGTACGGTAACAGCTGCATCAGATTGCTGTAATACTTCTATGGGAATGCTATCAGTGCCTGGTGCTTTGTTCTTTGATAAGGCTTTCAATGCTGCTTTAACTTCTTCTTTCATCACCAATGGTTCCCGATCATAAGGTACAGGTAGAAACGGCTGTTGGTCCACTTGATCTTTATCATATAAAAACTCTGTATATTCCTTCCACCTTTTCTTGATCTTCTCAGCATCATTCAACATAGAACCTTGAGCATCTTGTAACATTCCAATTCGAGGCTGGAACTTTTTCTTTAACTCTCGTAGCTTTAGGAAAGCCGATCTTGTTGTTCCTCTAATAGTTTCTGCTTCTATTTCCTTGCATGCATCGTTGTAGTACTTTTCCTTGTCCTGTCTTGCTGCACGTTGGAAATCTCTGTTGAGTTCTGTTATTGCCTTTCTTTCTCCTCTGGCTTTAGCTTCTCTGCATTTCTGGGCAATTTTCAGAGTTTCTTCCGTCATCCATTTTGGCCGTTTTTGCTTTTTCACCTTTTGTAGAGACTTCTCGCTTTCTTCCAACACAACCTTCTTGATGTCATTCCATAACTCTTCTGGAGCTCTGTCATTTGTATCTAAAGCAGCAAATCAATTTTGCAGGCAGTCTATAAATTCCAGTGGTATATTCTCAAGGTCATATTTTGCTGCATTCATGAGTGGTTTGCTCTTTTTCAACTTTAGCTTGAGTTTGCTTCCTAGTAGTTGATGATCTGTACCACAGTCAGCTCCAGGTTTTGTCTTTGTTGATGTTATAGAACTTTTCCATCGTTGACTTCCACAGATGTAGTCAATTTAATTTTTATACAATCCATACTGGGCTATAATTGGCTTTGGAGATAGAGATATGGTCAAAAAGGAGGGAAAATAGCATTTTATGTCTAGAATGATAACAAAGGGACTTAAAGGCAGGGGATATGGGGATAAAGGAAACACCGTGGACTATCTTGGAAAGAAAAGATGACACATCCACACGACTGTTGTCTACAGACCTCCATCTCCAAAGAAGAAGTTGGAGAGAGACTTGGTGATAGATATCCAAAATTTGGGAATGAAAGGGTAGGTGGTGTTGCTAGGTGACTTCAACATACCAGATGTGGACTGGAGTATCCCAACTAAAGAATCTGAAAGAAGCAGAGATCATGGATGCCTTTCAACGAGTTCTACTCAGGCAAATGGTGATGGAACCCACAAGGTAAGGAGCAATGCTGGATCTAGAACTTGCAAATAGAAAAAGTGCATCTAAATGTCCAGAGAGGAGCCCACCTACGCAGCAGTGATCTGCATATAGCAGGGATTCTCAAACCAGTCCTCAGAGCACACCAAGCCAATCTGGTTTTCAGGATAACCATAATGAAAATGTAAGACAGAGATGTGCATACAATAAGACAATGTATGCAAATCTTTCTCATTCATATTCATTGTGGTTGGTTGGTTATTTATTTATTTATTTAGTTAACAGATTTTCGATACTGTTTTATCCTTCAATTAAGGTGATCTACATTGTAACTTCAAATAGTTTACATTGCAACAATGAGATAGGGAAGGGAAATATGGCATGTAGGAATAACAACAAAAGACTGTTATACTAAAAACCTGACTATGTATGCTCCAAGGCCTAGGTTGAGAACCACTGTCATACAGTATAGTTATATATGAAATGCTAAACCAGGATGCAGACACACCAAGTTCAAAATGCTGGCTTTCAAACCTGCTGATTTTAGCAAAAAGGGGGCAATACCTGAAGGAGGATCTGGCAGGGTGGAAGGAGGTAAGAAAGTGGAAAGATAGTGGGTCAAAGTCAAAAGGAGCGTGCACCCAATTGAGCAATTGGGTGCACGTTTTGTGCATATGCAAACAGTGCGCTCTACATGCACATATGTAAACAGCACATACTATTCATGTATGCTTAACACTGCGCCCTATTGCTCAATAGGGTGTACTATTGATGGCAACAGGGTGCTCTCTTGCAAAACAATGCAAAGATTAGAAAAATGAAACCCACCAATGAAAGGATACAAATTTGTTGGTCCTGCACATCCCTAGAAACGAGACCAGTAAGCCTCACCTCATTGGTAGGAAAAGTAATGAACACACTGCTGAAGGATGTGATAATGAGCTTTTTACAGTCTAGTGGGTTGCCTGATCCAAAGCAACAGTGTTTCACAAAAGGCAAATTGTGCCAAATGAATCTTATGTATGTTTTGAATGGGTGTCTAGAGAACCAGAAAGAGGGCATGTGCTAGATGTGTGGCACCTGGATTTCAGTAAAACCTTTGATATGATTGTTCATTGGAGGCTTATAAAACTGAGTGGCCTGGAGGTGGGTCCCAGGGTAGACAACTGGATTAAAAATTACTTAACCACAAATGACAGAGGGTAGTGGTAAATGCCACTCATTTGGAAGAAAGGCAAGTAATGAACCGTCTCCTTGGGCCGATTCATTTCAATATATTTGTAAGTGATACTGTCAAAGGATTAGAAGAGAAAATTTGCCTTTTTGTGGATGACATGAAGATCTGCAACAGAGTGGATACACCAGAGGGAGTATGAAAAATTAGGTATCATCTACAAAAATGAGAAGAATGGTTGAATACTTTGCAGTAAACCTTTAATGTGAAGAGTGATGTATTTGGAGTGCATTAACACAAGGAAGCTGTATATAACAGAAGAGGCTAAAATGCATGGACCTGGAGAGAGACCTTGGGGAGGTCTTGTCCAAGGACCTAAGGATGGCAAAATAATATGACAAGGCAGTGGCCAAAGCCAAAAGGATTCTAGGCAGGAGGAGGTTAGGACACTAGTAAGGCCTCACTTGGAATACTGTGTTCTTGCTAAGGACATAAAGAGTTTGGATTTGGTACAGAGGAAAGCAACCAACATGTTAAGAGGTCTCCATCAGAAGACATATGATAAGAGGCTGAAGGCCCGAAATACGTATACCCTAGAGGGGAGGAGAGACAGAGGAGATATGATACAGATCTTTAAATATCTGAAAAGTATTACAGAATTAACAAGTCTTTTTCAAATGAGGGGAAGCTTAGAACTAGATATGATGCTATGAGGTTACATAGAAAGTTGAATCAAATGCAACATCAGGAAATACTTCTTCATGGAAAGAGTGGTGGATTCCTGGAATACCCTCCCAAAAGAGGTGTTGGATGCAAAAATGGTGCTGGAATTCAAAAAGAAATGGGATTAATACAGCACCTCATCTTAAAACGGCTGTGATATGACTGTTTCATTTCTTCTAAGAAACCATGGGGAAAGTAACTTGCATTGCGTGACAAGTACAAGCCTCTGAAAAACAAAGGTATGGGGAATGTAAGCTGTTGCACATGACAGGTACAACCCTCAGAAGAACGAAGGCATGGAGAATTTAACCTGCTGCGGGCAGGTACAATCCTCCCCCTCCCCCTAGAAAATAAAGGCATGGGGAAATTAATCTGCACTGTGGACAGGTATTTATTTATTTTATTTATTTATTTGTTTTTTATATACCACGCTTTTTTTAAATCAGTGCGGTTTACATATAACATGAACAATCAAAACAATTTACATAGAACTGGAGATATCAGAACGAAACAGTTGAACGATTACATTGAACAAATTTTATATAGAACAGAATAAAGAACTTTAACTAGAACAACGGAACAGTAGTAAAAATCAAATATAGCCGATTGTTCAGTCAATATGGATGTGGGGAGATGAGTCAGGTTGGACAAAAAGAGAAGGTCTTGTTTAGGGTGGTTGGTTGTAGACTGATTGGAATAAGTAAGTCTTTAAGGCTTTCTTAAAGGATGTTAAATCTGGGATACTTCAGATTGTTGAAGGTAGAGCATTCCAGTTGGTTGGTGCATATAATGAGAAAGCACGATTCCTGGTAGATTAAGTACAAGACCTTATTGCAGAAGGAATGACGAGAGAGTTTACCATGCATGATCTCCTGGTTCTGGTCTCCGGGGTCCGTTGTATGAGTTCAGCAACAGAGGATGCAGACATGCTGTTGAGAGCTTTGAATGTAAGTAGGAGAGCTTTGTAAATAAGGCGACTTGCTATAGGGAGCCAGTGCAGCTGTATCAAAAGGGGCGTCAAGTGTTCAAATCTGGACACTGACAGAAGCGTTCGGGCGACAGTGTTCATAGCCAGTTGTAGAGGTTGGAGAGCGTGCTTAGAAAGGCCATGGAGAATTATGTTGGAGTAGTTGAAGTGAGGAAATATGAGTGCTTGGCAAACTGTGCAGAAATCTGAGGGTTCAAGAAGGGGACATAGATGTCAGAGTGTTCTCAGTTTATGGTAAACAGCCTTGGTGATATTGTGTACCTGGGTTTCCCAATCCAGATGCTGGTCCAATGTGATTCCCAGATAGCGTACTTCCTGTTGTCACGGAGACCCTGAGTAGAGCCAATAGGCCAATGCCTAGGGTATTGTGGTTTTGATAAACTGCTTCTCTCCTTTAAACAGAGTCAGTCAGTCAAGTGATTAAAGCAAAAATTAGGGTTTTATTCCCTTTCCCGGACAGAAAACATTCTTTGCAAAAACACACAGGACAAAAACAGCAACTGAACGAAATTAGCTAGAACATCTCTTCTTCTTTCCTTGTTCACGTCACAAGGTCACATTGGCTGAAGTTAACACAAAGAGGTTATGTCATCTGATAGACAAATCGTGCAGTCCATTGGCTCAGGGTCTGTACAACTGTTAACACTCTCCCACTGCATTAAGCCTGGACCACTCCCAATATTCTCCGTATCACATTCCTTACATGTGCTGGAGCATGGCTTATTCTCTTGTGGCTGATAAACCCCTTTTCTTTCAAGGTACTTATCAAAGTCAGGGTTATAGAAACCTGGTACAGATAATGTCTCTTTCTGGTTTGCCTCTCTTGGCTCTCTTAGTAGGTAGTCTGAGTATCTTTCTGAGTTAAAACCCTGCTCAGGGCTGTGCCCATTAAAACTTCCAGCCTCTTCTCTATAAAAATAAGGCTTCAAGCTTGTTACCTTACTGCAGGCTTTGAAGTCAGCCTTGGGCTTTCTTTCCCCTGGCCCAGTTCCTCCAGTTTGAGCTAGGTTCCTCCGTGGCTCATGCAATCCCTCAGAGACACTGCCCCACTTCCTGCTCGTGTGGGAATCCTCCCTAGGACTGTCGTTCCAGAGACCAGCTGCTCTACTGCTCCCTTGGTCTCTCCTGGAACGTCCTCTGAGAGCTTTGGGTCCTGCCAGACCTCCCCTGGAACTGGAACTTCCTCTGGGACTCTCAGCTCTTCTCCAAGACTTTCTCTCGTACTCCTTGCTCTTGCTGTTCTGACCTCTTCCTGGTTCTGACCAGGAACTTATATACCTCCTCTCTCTGCACGTTACGTCAGATTCTGAGGCCAGGTGATCCTGATGAGTTTCTCTAATTCTACCTGCGTCACTACTAGAGAAGGGAAACTTCATTTTAAACCCTTTCTGCTTTACTTGTGCTGACGGCACTGGCTGCTCAGCTGTTTTCACACACGCTGAGTCTTCCTGTCCTGCCAAGTTTGAGGTAAGCTCTTCCCTCTCACTAACCTCCATAGGTTCCACTGCATCACACTGTTTAGGCACAAGATCGATGTCATTCAACCTGAGGGAAGTTGGTGGGGTGAAAGTCTTGTCTTTAGTTATAAATAAGATCTCTGACTTTCTGCTGTTAACCATCAGGTTGTGGGAGGCAAGCCAATCTGAGGCTGCATTGAAGCACTCTGTGATGGAAGAATAGTCAGGGTTGCCTGTGGAGAAAGGGGCATAGAGTAGGACATCATCGGCATAAATGTGGCAGTAGATTTTGAAAGATTGAATGATGGCACAGATCAGTTGAATACACACGTTGAAGAGTAGAGTGGAGAGGGATGAGCCTTGCGGGACTCCTTGTGTCTGCTGGAATGGTCTGGATGACTGTGTTTCTATGCGGACTTGCTGCTGGCGATCAGAATGGTAGGATTTGAACTATTTGAAGGCTGTGTTCCTTATACCTATTTGGTATAGGCGGTTAAGTAGGAGATTGTGGTTGAATGAATCAAAATCAGAGGCGATGTCCATAAATATTAGGATGAATCCATGTTTCTTGTTGTCTAAGCCAGTGTGGAGTCTATCTAGAAGAGTTTTTAATATTGTCTTAGCAACCCTAATAGACAGATGGATGGACCATATTGGTCTTTATTTGCCATCATCCACCATGTTACTATAGTGCATTATAAGGACCCTCGGAACTGATTTCAATGGGTATTATCAGGAACTACAAATGCCACAGTTTTGGGATGAAAGTTCAAAACCAGGACTGTCAAAAAGTCTCCCACCTGGAATTGGGTAACATGGCAGGTTCAGGGGACAGATTAAAAATGTGAGAAATAAGATGGAAGTCTATGGATGAAGGAAGAAATGGCTGGGTCAACAAGTAGACTATTCTTTGTTTCAGTATTTAAAACAAGTTCTGTTACTTTTTAAATGTCAATATATAGTAACCATACAATATAGCCAAATAAATAGCCATGTATAAAGACCCTACTGTCAAGGGCAATCAACCATATGCATGAAATTACCACACTACCAGGGTTATCTTTTTTAAATAATTTAATCATCAATCCCAAGTCATCAAATCATGATTCCATTTTATTTCTGAATTTTAGAACAATTCTTTAGAGAGAAATGATTTTGAAAGCTCATCCTTCTTAGCCAGCTGACCACTACAGACAGAAATAATTTAGAGTATTACTTTGTTGGTTGTAATCATAATCCTAGTCTAGAATTATAAAAAAAATTGAAATGAAAACCTGGAAAAGTTCAAAAATAACAAGAATATATATATATATATATATATTAAAAAATCCAATGTGATTTATAATATAAATACCAATCCTAACAATAATACCAAACCCCTGGTTTAAATGTGAACAAACAAAATAGAAACCAGGAAAACTACCACACCGGTGAGGAAAGCAGAATTCTTTTTGTTGGAATAGCCATCCCAGTGAAGAGGAAAAACCTCGTACCGCTGTGGCCAATTCCTTTTTAATAAAGTATTTTTTAAAAGTCAGTATTTACTTAACTGAAGTCTAGTAGTCCATTGTGTTCAATCAGCAATGTAGCTAGTCGACGTGGCACGTTTCGGGGTGATAACATATATACCCCTGCTTCAGGTCATAGACATTGCTCGGTGAACTAATCCCTTGTGTAGCATTGCTTCAAAAAGCCGGTTTTTTAACACGGCCGTGGCAGCGTGAGCGCAGCTGTGTGAAAGTCTCCAAATGAAAGGCGTCATGAAAAGCACCAATCAGAACCAAAAGGGGAAGGCCACTGCACAAAGACCAGCCCCTGCGTCTGAATATGGTGATAGATCTACAATTATATGATCGTGTACCAGTCTTGTTGTAAATTTAAACCATTTGGTGATACTGAATTGAGCAGGTAGATCCAGCGTTGCTCCCGATATTGTAAGAGCTGTAAGCGATTCCGGCCTCGAGGGTTAGGAGGCACAAAATCCAAGATCCGCCAGGTAAGCATTTCAAAAGAATGGGCTTGTGTACACAGTGTTCTACCAAAGGTGCAGAAAACGTCATTGTGCGTAATCGCGAGGCATGTTCACCCAGACGAATTTTAAAAGGCCGGGAAGTACATCCGATATAATACAGAGTGCAAGGACATACAATCAAATATACCACATAGGATGTGGTGCAACAGGTATTCCAACGAGCCCAATAAGTAATATGAGTATGATCATCCAACCAAGATGCCCCTGAAATGGTGTGAGAGCAGTATGCACAACTGCCACAGGGGAAATGACCAGCATTCTCATGAAAAGTTAGTGGACGATCCTGGGTCGTCGTGGTGTGCACTATCATGTCCCGCAGATTTGATTGTCTGGAGTATGCTATCTGAAGTTTTCTCCGGAAACAGGGGTGCAAAGCCAAAATAGGCCAATAACGATGTAGAATCCCCACTATTTTTGAAGAACCCCTCATGTAAGGGAAAACAGCTGTGACAGTAGAAGGCTCAGAAGATGAGAGAGTAGTTGAAGAGTCACATAACAACCATTCCCTGTGAATATGGCAAGTTCGTTTATAGACCCTCCGTATCAAATGGGGTGGATATCCCCTAGCCATCAAGCGGGAATATAAATCTGCCGCATGCTGAGTGAATTCCGTTTTATGAGTGCAGTTCCTGCGAATACGAAGGAATTGACCTTAGGGTAGGCCACGTTTCAGAGAAGGCGGGTGAAAGCTGTCATAATGCAAAAGAGTATTACGCTGAACTTTTTTTCTATATAATGATGTCTCAAAGCCTGCTTCAGTAAGTGTCACAGTGATGTCAAGAAATTGAATGCATTTTGTCTCGACCTGGGCAGTAAATTGTATATTGGTCTTAAAGGAGTTCAACGACTGAAGAAAGTCCTCTAGTGCTGCTCTTGTACCTGTCCAAATAAAGAAAATATCATCAAGGAAACGCCACCAGAAAGATATATTAATATATAGGGGGTGAGGATAGATGAACTGCTCCTCAAACCAACCCATATAAAGCGTGGCAATCGAAGGCGCCACTGTAGCCCCCATTGCAATGCCATATACTTGAAGGTAGTGTTGTTGTTGGTATACAAAAAAATTCCTATTAAGTACTAGTTCCAGAAGCTGGAGGATAAAGTGCTGAGGGATCCGTTCTGGTAACGGCAGAGGACAAGCAGCTAAATTCGACAATACCTCCCGCTGGTCAATATTCGTGTAGAGAGCCTGCACGTCTAGTGTTACTAGATACGTAGCAGAGGGGTTATTCGCACAAAGGGACAGGTGGTTCAAAAAGTCCCCAGTATCTTTCAGGTAAGACGGAACCTTGGCAGCCAAAGGTTGTAAAAAAAGATCGCAAAATTGCGAAACAGGTTCAAGAATAGAATCCCGGCAGGAGACTATTAGGCGCCCAGGAGGATGAACCAGGGACTTATGGACTTTCGGTACTAGATAAAAAGTTGGAGTCTTAGGAAACTTATTCATAAGAAAGTCAGATTCCTGTTTCATGAGCCAATTACTGAGAAAAGCATGAGATACTAAAATCCGCACCTCGGTTAAAAGGTCAGGTGTAGGGTCTGAAACAGGAAGATAATATTTGCGGTTGTTAAGGTGCACTAACATTTCGGCTTCATATTGTTGAGAAGACATTACCACTGTGGCACCTCCCTTATCAGCCCTACGTATTATCAGTGAAGATTTTGATAACTGATTAATCGCGGTAAACTGATCACGGGAAAGATTACTATAAGAGGGTGTGCAAGTGGATTCGAATTGGGAAAGACCATCCAAAACCAGATTCTGAAATGTAGAAATCGTTGCCTCTATAGGACCTCGAGGTAGCCATCGAGAAGGATTTTTTACCAAAGCTGTTTGCGAAGCAGCTGTGGTCTCAGAAAAATGATGGATGACCCGTAGTTTACGGAAAAAGCGATGTAACGCCACCCGAGCCACAAAACCATCATATCAAGAGGTGGGTACATACGATAAACCTAATTCCAAAACAGACTGTTGAGCCGCTGTAAGAACTTCTCCAGAGAGATTTATAACTGACGACTCCTGGCTCTGGAGCGGGTGTCCGGTCCCTCGAAAAAATCCTGATGGCTGGATCCTCGAGGAGGACGGCCACGAGATGAACCAGCCCTATAGGGCCGTGGTCTAGAGCGGTCAGAGCCTTGACAGACCGTTTCCGATCCCGTCGAATCAGTATCGGAAGTGGTGTCAGAGCCATCGATAAAGGATACCTTTTTGGGCCGAAGGCCAATATTACGTGATGGCCACTTAAAGACACAGTTGTTATCATAGTCACTTTTGTCGCGTTTGAATTTGCTAATCTTCAGACTTTTAACATGATCTCGAAAGGAGACTAATTGCTTATCAATTTCCGCCCATTGGGTTTGAAAACTTTGTGGTTCCAGGGTGGTAAGAATCTTGGTCTGAAAATCTGCTGCCTGAGCAGTTAGACGTTCCTGTTCCATAAGTGATCTTTCTAACAGTAATGCAATCAGGTCAATGCTGCATTTAGTAAGGATCGCGTCCCATTTAGCTAAAAAATCCGGATCCTCGGTAAATTGCTTAGGGGGTTTAATCACCCGCAGCCCTCTCGGAACTATCGATGATTTCAAATATTGAGCCATGGCTGATCCATGCAGGTTAGCCCTGATCAGCTTTTTATGAAGGTCTTTGAGTTCCAAAATGGTGGGTGGCAAATCTACCGCTAAGGTCTCTTTAACATCCTCATCAAAAAGAGATTTTTGTTTTTTAAGTTGGGCAAGACGTTCTTCAGTGTACGCAAACGTTGCAGAGGCCATGATAAAAGGTATACATAAAGTCCAATCCTAACAATAATACCAAACCCCTGGTACCTCTACCTTTGGTAGAACACTGTGTACACCAAGCCCATTCTTTTGAAATGCTTACCTGGCGGATCTTGGATTTTGTGCCTCCTAACCCTCGAGGCGGGAATCGCTTACAGCTCTTACAATATCGGGAGCAACGCTGGATCTACCTGCTCAATTCAGTATCACCAAATGGTTTAAATTTACAACAAGACTGGTACACGATCATATAATTGTAGATCTATCACCATATTCAGACGCAGGGGCTGGTCTTTGTGCAGTGGCCTTCCCCTTTTGGTTCTGATTGGTGCTTTTCATGACGCCTTTCATTTGGAGACGTTCACACAGCTGCGCTCACGCTGCCACGGCCGTGTTAAAAAACCGGCTTTTTGAAGCAATGCTACACAAGGGATTAGTTCACCGAGCAATGTCTATGACCTGAAGCAGGGGTATAAATGTTATCACCCCGAAACGTGCCACGTCGACTAGCTACATTGCTGATTGAACACAATGGACTACTAGACTTCAGTTAAGTAAATACTGACTTTTAAAAAATACTTTATTAAAAAGGAATTGGCCACAGCGGTACAAGGTTTTTCCTCTTCACTGGGATGGCTATTCCAACAAAAAGAATTCTGCTTTCCTCACCGGTGTGTTAGTTTTCCTGGTTTCTATTTTGTTTGTTTATAATATAAATATACAAGGAGGACTAAAAAATAAATAGTAAAACTTATATGCAATAAATAAGGCAATACTTACATATAGAATTGGTCAACAACCACTATAAATTGCACAGCAACCGATGTGAACCAATACCTAAAGTAAAAGCTGGAATCATATCACAAACAACATAATTTAATGTAAAATAATGTATTTACAAAATTAAACAAGTATGAGACAACAGCGAGAAACCAGGACCAAGGGACAAAAAGGAGACTTATGAGGGCAGAAATGAAACTTGTATGGAGAGTAAAAGAACTGTTATATATATTCTTTATTGTTATTTTTTGAAGTTGTTTATACATGTTGTTAGACATTATATTAATAATTATGTTTTATTCGTCTATTCTTCTATTATTATCATCTATATGATTTATGTTATATTTTTCATATTCTATATATGTTTATGTATTATTATTATCTATTTGTTGGTTTTGCAGTTCTCAGCCCCCTGATGAAGGCTTTGCCGAAACGCGTTGGGGCGTTTTAATAAATAAAGCATTGGTGACCACCTAATTCCCCTTGCTATTTGTGTGTTTCTTCTGGTGATTGCGAGAGGTCGCTCCTCTTGTGGCTCCCTTGGACTTTCCAAATGCTGATTTGAAGCCAGGATGTGAAGAATGGAGGGCATTGGTCTTGTCTAGAAAAGCAGAAGGTTGAGTGAAGACTATTTTCTCTGCAGTCTTGGAAACAAAAGGAAGATGTGAAACTGGCTGAAAGTTAGCAGAGTCGGAATGATCAAGATCATGTTTCTTAATAACTGGCCTAACAATTGCCTGCTTCCAAATAGCAGGAACTGAAGCAAATAGTGAGCTAGTATTAATCATAATGGAAAGAAAAGGGAGTAAACCTAGCAAAGGAATTTTGATCATCTTAAATGGAATTGGGTCTGCCTACAATGCTGATGGCTTTGTAGAAGTTAAGGTCTTATCAGTGATCAAAAGTGTAGTGAAATGAAAAGTGATTCAGTGACTAGGCAGACTAATGGTAGAGTTTGTCAACTCAGTTTTAACCATAAGTGGGTCTGAACATGAGGAACAAAGGTTCTCAACCTTTGATATGATGTGATGTGATGAGCCAAATCATCAACTGTAAATTTAGGTAGCAAGAAAAGCTGGGATGGGTGGGCATAGAAGATAAGAAACTACATCATAGAGTTTATCAATTTAGCTCTGATTGGAGCAGATTACTAGCTTATAAAGGCAGATGTGGCCTTTTTTTAACCTCTAAGTAATAAATAGAAATACACTTAAAGTACTACAAATGACTTGGAGCAGTTTTATGTTTGCAGCATTGTCTTTCAAAGCTATGAAATTGGCGACTAAGCACAAACTAGTTATACCATCTATATTTGACAGTGGCAGACTTTCAGTAGAGGTGTAGTGGAGCTTCTGAATTTAGTACCTCAGATAAAGCACAGTTGCTTACCTGTAACAGGTGATCTTTGGGAACAGCAGGAATAAGTCTTCACATATGGGTACGTCGGTACCGACGGAGTCTGCGCGGGAACGCTTCCCAGCGTCCAATCAAGAGCTTTTGGAAGCATCCCAGCACACCTGCGTGCTGCCTTCCCGCCTTTCCCAACTGCCTCTCCTCAGTAAAGTTTTAAAGCTGGGACAAAGAGAGAGAGAGAGGAAAGGAAAGATAGATAGAGATACAACTCCTGGGGAGGTGGGAGGGTTGTGAAGACTTATTCCTGCTGTTCCCAGAGATCACCTGTTACAGGTAAGTAACTGTGCTATCTCCAGGAACAAGCAGGAATGAGTCTTCACATATGGGGACTCCCAAGCTGAGATGCCTGGAGTCCCAGCATGTCATAGGCTGGAATATGCTATCTCCCAGAACACCAGGCATCCTGAGGATGGAGGGTAGGAGTTGAAGAAGGATGCTGTGGAACAGCTAACCTAGCATAGGACTGCAGAGATGGAGTCCATGTGTGGATGATGATGGTCATCAATAATATTGCAAAGGATATTGCAATATGGACCTCCCCTGACAGGATTTCATAGAAGTATGGAGGTTCATGGATCTACTGGGAAACCTAGTAGAGGAACCTTGAAGAGGACCTCACTGTAAGTGGAGGTAATAATCCTGTAGGAAAACCAGTGGAGGTCAGAATCTTGAAAGGTAACAGGTAACCCCAGTAGGGAAACTGGGGTAGTCCAAAAACGGTAGGCCTTCAGCGGAAGGCTTTATGAGAAAAACCCTAGCTCTTTTGGAGGCAGAGTGAGTCACTCTTAGGAACAAAAAGAGAAGGCTAACCGATTTGGACAAACAGGCACAGTCCTTGTGGGGAGAAAGGGTGTGGGAACTCCTTGTATCCCAAAAAGAGAGGACAAATGCCTGAGGCGTTAAGCCTGTGATTAACTGAAGATCCACAATGTCTCTCCTAACTGGGGTAAGCTAGGAGAGATATTGGGCACGGAGAGCTTCAAAGGTACCTAAACCGTTAGGTTATGGTATAAAAATTGTTGACTTCCACAGGAGTGGTTGTGTGTGTAGAACCCCAAACCTGCTAGATAGCATAGGTATGGGTAAAGCCCCTCTGTCAGAATCATATAGCTATATGAGGATAGACAGTGAGATAGATAAGTATATGAATACATATCTATCTATAATAAAATATCTCAACAGATATATATATATATATAGATAGATAGATAGATAGATAGACAGACATATAAAAATATATCTATAGTGAGATATGGCAGGGCATAAAAAACACACAAAAAATAAATATGGATATGTAGGCCTACATATGGGTGTCTGCAATTAAACAGACAGAGATATGCCTACAGCACAGTGATCACATAGGATATGTGGAGAGGAAAGATTCATCTAATAACAAGGAGGTGGAACCTACTTGAGAAGACATATAGAGAATCTATTCCTCCTGGTCATGATCTGCAAGAATGCTAGTTAGTGAAAAATAACCAGGACTGTTACGTGAAAAACAAAGGATAATGTCAATGTGCAGCCAGCAAGTCCCGAGTCTTCCAAGACTCTAGCATGGTAAGTAGACAGAAGACGCCTAGAGATGAGATACCATGTTTATTTATTTATTTAACATTTCTTATATACCGCGCTATTTCTCATCAGTGCGGTTTACAATGAACAGAATATATGGACAACATTCGTCCTACGTTACATAAAACAGGAGTTTTAAACTTGGGTTAACTGGGGAAACTATATACATACATATAACATGTTTTACTGTCAGAGTTAGTTTACAGCATGTTTGAATTCAACAAGGTGATGATGCGTTAATGAATTATATTATAATTAGTTTGAACCTAAGGAAATATTTGAGCTCTTTTTTTTTTTAAAAGAAGAACATGCCTTTTGGAATATTGTTATATTTAGAAATAAAGCAAAATGCTCTCTTCCAACACTGTCCTTTGAAACCTTCCATGGTGCTGAAATAATAAGTGCTGCCAGCCCTCCCTCAAAATATTACAGTCCATTCCATGTCTGTGAAGCCCTTCTAAGAAACTGAAATGTTGGAGTCACTGCTGGCTTCGTGAATGCGTACTGTCGTTTCTCACCTACAGATCAAACATTGTAGGGGCGAAGAGCTTGCTGGGAGTGTCCTCGCTGTCATTTGATTCCACAGGCGCAAGCAGGGGCTCATTCAGCTCCTTGTCAGAAGTAGCTGCCTTGTCCTCACCTCTCGAGTCTGCGTTCATTTCACACCGCAGCGACAGCAGGGGCTTACTGACTTGTCCAGCTATCATTGGATCCAAGGATGAATAAGGCAGGCGTAAAGCTGAAACTCAACATAGACTGGTGCTGGATTTAAGAACATCCAACAAGATGAAACAGGATCCAAATACAGCATGAGGACGAGCATATCCCAGATTGGGAATACTATGGACCAAAGCAGGGAACTGGCAACTCCTTGAGCTTTCACGTAAGAGAAGGCCTATGTCCTTTATATCAAAAAAGGAGATAGTAAAAGAAGGGAGAACCTTCTAGTCATGGGAGACATGACTGAAAAGCCTTTTCTAACCAGCTAGGATAGCTGTTGGAGAACCCCCCCCCCCCCCATGCTCTCTAGCAAGGGCCCATAGTGGAAAGCTTCTCTGTAGATTGCAGAGAGCATGATGCAGGAGAATGAGGAGATAGAACTGGCTGTTAGAGAGCCAGTATCTCTGCCAACTATGGTGACAAAGTCAGGAAAATTAAGAGGGCAGAATAGAAGACAATCTAGAAAGCTTGTAGTGAGATGATCTCCAAGAGAGATGAAGCACTGACTTGGAGCCACTACTAAGACTAGACAGAATGTTAGTGGAGGACAATCTGGTTGTTTGTAGACAAGAACCAGTGGTCCAAACATTAAAACTCCTGCATAGGCAGCTGTTAGCAAGACAGCAGAAAGAATCTTACTGTTAAAAAACAGAAAGAACAGACAGAACAGGAGTAAGAAACTCTGGACATGTCTGATGAGCTGCCCCAAAGCAAGATTGAACAGAGGAGGTAAACTCCGCACTGGAAAGTGAGAAAAGTAGAGAGGCTGAAGAAAAAGCCTCCCAGTAAGTGATTCCCTCTTACAGGGGAAAAACTTGGTAAGAGGGTGAAGAGAATGGAGCTGAAGAAGACTTACGAAGTAGGAAGTCTATAGAAAGGAAAAATACATGCTGGCACAGGAACTATCATTGGATAGTGGTTAGACCTCTTTCCCTAGCAGGAAAAAGAGGAGAAACCTGTGACCTATATGCATGAATATCCTGACAGCTCAAAGAAATATAGAAAAAATGGATATCTTTTGGAAAGGGATCCATGTGTAGGGGTTAGAATGAAGTGGTGGATTGCCTCCATTGAGAAGAAGCAACTGTAGATGCTAACCCCAAGAGTCACAAGCATCTGATGATGATTGATCAGAAACCCTGCAGACGCTGGGTTTGCTGAGCCTGGTGAGGGGTTGGATTCTTCAGACCAGGACGATGCCTCCCCTGTTGGGGAACATTTGTATGATGGGCAAGTGATGAACAAAACCTTCTTCTCCTGTGGGAAGAAAGTTTGGTAGGAGATTTCCTACCTAGTGGGACAGAAGAAGGTGTAGAACAAACCTTAGGAACAGGTAGATAAGTGGATAACTGAGTAACCTGGCGTAAAGACTCCTTGTTGAAAAGATTTTCTCCAGTGCAAGGAGTATGTCCCAGACGTTGTTGTGCCCATTTGTCCAAGTCTGAAGATTGGAGCCAGGCTCTACGTCGTGCCCCTATAGCAATAGCAGAAGTTCTGCTAACAGATTCAAAAGAGTCTAGGGAAGCACGAGAAAGAAACCAAGAAATATTCTGGATGTGCTTAAGCAGTGAAGAATAGTCTTTACTCCTAGAATCTGGAAGGAAAGGAGTCAAAAGATGTAACTGCTTTGTGACCTCCTCAAGAGAAAGACTCATATAAAAAATATATGAGAGAATTCTTGCAGAAAGCATAGATGTCTGGAAGGTTTGACGTCCAAAGGCATCTAATGTCTTAGACTCACGACCTGGCGGATAAGAAGAGTGCTTTTTCTTACTCTTTACCCACCTCATTGCTGATTCCACTACTATGGAATGATGAGGAAGTTGAGTCTTTTGAAACCCTGGAGAGGGGGGCACCTGATATAAAAGATCAGTTGCCCTGGGAGGTGGGGGTACCCTTAAAGGTGTTTCCCACATTCCTAGAAGGAGATCCTGCAAGGAATGAAGCAAAGGAAGCATTATGTTGTCCTTTGCTTTGGCAGAAACAGAGTCTTGTGCAGGATCATGTCCTGGAATAGGAATGGCAAGAGATCTTGCTATATCCAGGAGGAAACTCTGAAAAGAGGGATCCCAAACAGGAATCTCCCCTGGACAGGGTAGATCTAAAGAACTAGCCTGAGCATCCACAAAGTTATCCAAATATATAGGAATAGAAGATCCTGCAGAGTGCAGTGTGGAATGCTTAAAAGATGGTTGCTGGTACTGGCTGTCAGGAGCAGCCCCCATCCTTACCACATCGTCCATGCCAGGTATCGACTCCAAGCTTGGTATAGAATGGAGTGATCCTGTTGTAAAAAGCATGGCAGGAATTGGCGACTATGCTACTGCTGATACCGGTACCGATGTCGGAGTCAAACCCGACAAAGACATCGGAGCAGTCATCGGTGACAGTTCAATCGGTACCGAGGTAACCGAAAACCTCCGGCCGCTATCCTCGGTACTGAAGCACCGGTATCGATCGGTGTCGGTACCAAAATCTATTGGTACCCAGTCTTCTAGAATAGAGATCGATTCCAAACTCGGCATCGAGGGCAAAGAGCCTGATAAGCGAAGCATGGAAGGCACCGACCGTGAAGGTAATGAGGACATCGGTACCAACTTCGGTACCGTGTCTGATACCAGTGAAGGAAGGGCAACCAGTGGCAACTCAATCGGCGTCGGGGGAACCGAGAGTTGCGGATCCGAATCATCGGAACCGAGCCTTCTGTACTGTCGAGAGCCAGTACCAAGGCGAGTCGGTACCCAGTCCTCCAGACTGGAGATCGATTCCAGACTCGGCATCGAAGGGAGCGAGGCTATCGATGCACATCTGGAGGGTACCGACGTCGGTTGGAGTATCGGTGTTGGTACCGATAATGGAAAGTCAATCTGGAAGGTATCCACCGGTCCCAAAGGTACCGAGGACGCCAGATGACGATCCCTGGTGAGGAGTGTTTCATCCAACACCAGTGCCGATGCCGGGGTATCGGTACCGCTCGAAGCGGATGCCACCACCATACACGGCTTAGGTATGTTCTGTGGGGGGTGAACCCCAGGAACAACCTGAAACACCTTATAGGCTTTGGAGACCGAAGACTCCCGCCGGGGTTTTGAAGCCAGTGGGCCCTCGAGGGCAAGGCCGGAGCCGTCTACATGCTGCGCATGAGACCTACCACTCGAGGACTGGCTAGTCTTAACAGACTGTTTGTGGGTTACCTGATCCTGTGTGGATGAAGAAGGGGACGGTGCCCCGAAGTTGGAGGGCAACCGTGTATCGAGGGAGCCTCGATGTTGAAAACCTCTTCTTACCAAACTGTTGTCAGGACCCAAGCAGGTTAGACACCGACTTCGAGGGTCTAAAAATAAAGTTGTACCGCCACAGTCTGAACATTTCTTGGAGAAAGTGTCTGGTGGTTCCATGAAGGAAAAAGAAGAGGCCTAAAAGGCCTAAGAGACCGTGGGACACTATGAAGAAAAAATATATCCCGTGGAAAAGGAAAATTTTTCAAGAAAAGAAAACACCGGCAGCGTCGGGAAGACAGCCGTGACCACAAGAAAAATAAAAAATAAAAACAAGAATTTTCTGCGGTGACAGAGGACGTCCTGCCGGCTCCGCGGAAAAACGAAAACTGAGGAGAAGCAGTTGGGAAAGGCGGGAAGGCAGCACGCAGGCGTGCTGGGATGCTTCCAAAAGCTCTTGATTGGACGCTGGGAAGCATTCCCGCGCAGACTCCGTCGGTACAGACGTACCCATATGTGAAGACTCATTCCTGCTTGTTCCTGGAGATAAGGGTGATTCCAATTAGTTGCCTGAGAATCCATAGATAAGGTTGAAAACCTCAAGGGAAAAACTGAACATTTGGAAACAAAAGTGTCTTGATTAATGGCTTTAAAATTCCTAGCCAAATCCAAAATAGGTACCACCAAATAGAAGGGAATATACTAAGTCAAATTTGCACATCAAAAATGTCTCTAGCATTATGAAATGAAGATAACTATCAAAATGATTCATACGTAAATTACAAATGGAAGGAAAAGGCAACAACCAGCTATAATGCAGTTTATCAACTTACCAACATCATGATATGCTCATTCCCATATGCACTGTCAGCATGCGCTCTGATGCTATCAGCATTTTGCGATAGCTGTGTCAGGGAGTATTTATTTATTTAAAACATTTTTATACCGTCATATGCTAGAATGCATTCAAAGCAGTTTACAAAACATAAAAAAGTCCTAAGACCCTAACATGCAGACCACTGAAGATGCTATCCCTCCTCCCTATCCTGCTGTCCAACCAACACAACATTACCCATGCTTTTTTGCAGTCCCTAATTGGGGAAACAAAAACGTTTTCACAGCTTCTAAAATGCTAAAAGATTTTCTTCCTTCCTCAAACTGACTGGGAGCTTATACCACCACACAGGGGCAGCCACAGAGAAACATCTCTCCCTCCATTTCTTCAACCACACTAGTTGGTGGCCAGGGACCACTACACGCTGCTCCTGACTAGACCGCAATGCCCGCCCAGGCTGATACCATGACAACAAATTCATCAAATATTCAGGCCCTTAGCATTTTAACACCTTGAAGGTCACCAGCAGGAGCTTAAACACGCACCACTGTTCAACCAGGAGCCAGTGAAGCTGAACCAGCACATCAGCCACTGACTCCTTTTGACTCCTCCCTGAGATTACTCTCGCTGCTGCATTCTGCATTACCTGCAACTTCCGCAATTGATACTTCGATAACCCTACGTACAACACATTACAGTAATCTAGCACTGAGATTACCAAAGCCCGATTCAACAGGCACATTGCCCTCTCATCTAAAAAAGGGTGCAAAGTTGTACCAAATGCAATTTACTGAATGCCACTCAAAACTATTTTCGACATCTGGGAGTGGAGATCTAATACCACATCCATCACCACCCCCAAGTTACGAATTTCCTTTTTCCATATCAACTTTTCCCCTGCAATTCTCGGCCATTCCTGCACATCCCCCTGCTCCCCCAACCACTAAAAATTCCAATTTCTGAGCATTCAATACCAAACATTTGGCCTGCAACCAGACACCCACATCCTCCAAACACCCAATGATCTTCCCAATGTTTTCCTCCAATGAGCATTATGAAATCACAACCAACTGAATGTCGTCTGCATAGAGAAAACACTGGAAACAATTCTACCCTACTGGGCTCATAAAGATGTTGAAGAGGCAGAGAGATAGTGCCAAGCCCTGTGGAATCCCCATGTGTCAACTGCTGCACAGTTAACCTCTCCTCACCACAACATACCCAGAACAGATGCCCATGCAAAAAAAGCAGATAACCAACTCAACAACTTACCCCCATCCCCATGCCCTGACACCTTTCCAAGAGAATATATCAATCCACCAAGATGAGCACTGCTGACAGTTTCAATGTAACCACAATAACATTTCAGTACCTGACCTTTTCCTAAAACCAGCCTTGTGGGTCCAGCTGGGTGGAAAGCAGTCACACAACTTAAATACTCTCTGGCACAGCTACCGTGAAATGCTGAAAGAGTCAAAGTGCATGCTGAGAATGCATATGGGAATGAGCATATCATTTCAGATAAGAAAATTTATTTTGATGGTTTAAATACAGATTGTGGTATATGTCACTGATAAAGAAGGATTTTTATGACTTGTGTTGTTGGTAAATTGATAAGTTGCTTTATAGCTGATTTTTATCTAAGATCTTCTTTCTTCCATTTGTAATTTATATAGGAATCATTTAGATAGTTATTCTTGTTTCATAATGCTAGGGACATTCTTTATGCTGTGCTAATTTGACTTAGGAACCATCATACAGATCGAAGGAAATATATTATTTTGGATTTGGCTTTGACTAGTATCGCCTGAGACACTGTTACTGTAGAGGTGTAGGAAACATAAAACATGATGGCAGAAAAAGACCATATGGCTTATCTAGTCTGCCCTTCCATATCAACTACTATAGTCCCTTTTTTCCCTTTAGAGATCTTCTGTGTTTGCCCCATGCCTTCTTGAATTCAGATACTGTCCTCATTTCTACTAGCTCAACTGGGAGATTATTCAATGCATCTACCGCGTATTACTCCCGAGTCTATCCCCTTTCACTCTCATCCTATGTCCCTTCGCTGCAGAGCTTTCTTTCAATTGAAAGAGGCTTTCCTCTTGTACATTTATGCCATGGAAGAATTTAAATGTCTCTATCATATCTCCTCTATCCCGCCTTTCCTCTAAAGTATACATATTGAGATCTTTAAGTCTGTCCCCATTTGGTTTATAACGAAGACCAATGATCATTTTGGTACCCACCCTCTGCACCAACTCCATCTCATTTATATCCTTATGAAGGTGTGTTCTCCAGAATTGCACACAATACTTCAAATGAGGTCTCACCAAAGACTTACAAAAAGGTACTATCACCTCCTTTTTTCTGCTGGCCATTCCTCTCCCTATGCACCCAAGCATCTTTTGCTTTCGTCATCACCTTTTCTACCTGTTTAGCCACTTTAAGACCATCAGAAACAATGACGCCCAGGTCCTGCTCTTCTTTCGTGGACAGAAGTACTTCACCCCCTATACCAGGGGTTCCCAAACCTGTATCCCAGCCAGTCGGGTTCTCAGGCTATCCACAATGAATATGCATGAGAGAGATTTGCATGCACTGCCTCCACCTATGCTAACCCAGTAACACTTCATACCTCTCTCTCATACTAAAAAGGTTCTTCTCATGCAATATGCCCTCCATACGTAAATAGTTCAATGACTATTATTCATTGTAAATAATTATCCTGGTTACCCAAGTTTTTTGTTCCTGTTCCATGTAAAAAACAGATAATATGTATCTTATCTGATGTTTTCTTGTTATATGTAAACCGCGCTGATTATAAATAGTGCGGTATATAAAAGATGTTAAATAAATAAATAAATAAATCTCTTATGCATATTCACTGTCAATATCTGGAAAACCCAACTGTTTGGGGAGCCCCAGGACAGGTTTGGGAACCCCTGCCCTATACTGTACTGCTCCCTTGGATTTTTGCAGCCCAAGTGCATGACTCTGCATTTTTTAGCATTAAATCTCAGCTGCCAAATTCTCAATTCTTCAAGCTTAGCTAGATCCCTCCTCATGCTATTTACTCCTTCCTGGGTTCTATTCTATTGAAGATTTTGGTATCATCCACAAAAAGGAGTAGCCTAGTGGTTAGAGCAACTGCCTAGTACCTAGAAGATCAAGGGTTCGATTCCAACTGGCACTTCTTGTGACCTTGGGCAAGTCACTCTACCCTCTACTGCCTCGGAAGAAAAGGCCGGGCAATCTACTTTCGGTGATACACTGCCAAGAAAACCCAGAGGCAGCTAGGTTGCTAGGAGTCAGCACTGACTTGACAGCAGCACGCATCACCACAAAAAGGCAAACCTTATCCGACAGGGCTTCCGCAGTATCACTAACAAAAATGTTAAAAAGAATCAGACCAAGAATAGATCCCTGAGGCATACCGCTGGTAACATCCTTCTCTTCAGAGTGAGCTCCATTTACCTGTACACTTTGTCGCCTCCCACTCAACCAATTTCTAACACAGTCAGTCAGTCACTTTAGGGAAAATTCATAGGGCATTCAATTTATAAGTTTCCTGTGCAAAACAGTGTCAAAGTTTTTACTGAAATCTAAGTACACCACATCTAGGGCTCTCCCTTGGTCCAACTCTCTGCTCACCCAGTCAATTAAATAAATCAGATTTGTCTGACAAGACTGGCCGCTAGTGAACCCATGCATCCTTATAAGTATACAGCTATGTATCAACCAACCTACACAATACCCATCCTGGGGTTGATGGAAGGTGATATGTTCCATGTATATAGGTTATAGTTTTATATTGTTATACATTGTTCTATGTAAACTGCCCCTGATCGCTGGAAGGGGCGGTATATAAAACAGTGCAAATAAAATAAATAAATAATAAATAAATGTTGCCTCAGATCCTGCAATCCACTGGGCTCCAGAAACCTCACTATCCTCTGTTTAGCAGTGTTTCCATTAATTTACTCACCACTGAGGTCAGATTAACAGGCCTGCAGTTTTCAACCTCATCCTTACTTCTACTTTTGTGTAAAGGGACCACATGCGTCTTTCTTTAGTCTTCTGGGATCATTCCTGACTCTAAAGAAGCATTGAAAAGGGTCAGACAGTGGAGCTGCTAGAACTTTCCCAATTTCCTTCAATACTCCCGGATGTATCTCATCTGGCCCTATCACTGTGTCTACTTTTTTAGCTAGTTACATGCGAACAGTCTTCTGAAAATTGTTCAAGATCTCCTTCACTTCTGTTCCTATTTGTGGGTATTTTCTGAGGTCCTGCTCTTGGCCCATCATCTGTGAACACAGAACAAATATATTTATTAAGCAATTCTGCTTTATCCTCATCAGCTTCTATATATTTCTCCCCTTCACCCTTTAAGCCTGACAATACCACTTTTGCACTTC
This sequence comes from Ichthyophis bannanicus, assembly GCA_033557465.1. Lineage (NCBI taxonomy): Eukaryota > Metazoa > Chordata > Amphibia > Gymnophiona > Ichthyophiidae > Ichthyophis > Ichthyophis bannanicus. Next base: position 70,367,447 of record CM066050.1, on the reverse strand, counting down.
CTCCTCTAACATATCTGAAAAATGTCTTGTCGTCCCCCCCCCCCATTTTATTGCATTAGCTATTTCTTCTTATTTTTGTATTTTTGCTTTCCTGACTACTTTCTTAGCTTCCTTAAGTTTTTGCAAGTATCAATGCTTGTCTTCTTCTTTCTGTGATCTCCTGTATTTTATGAAGGCCACCCTCTTTTTCTTCACTTTTTCAGCTACTTCTTTTGAGAACCATAGTAGCCTCCTTTTTCTTTTACATTTATTTACCTTTCTAACAAAGGTTTGTTGCCCTTAAAATATCCCTATTCAGTTTTGCCCATTGCTTTCCTATATCCCCCAGCTGTTCCCATTCCGCTAATGACTCCTTGAGGTACTGGCCCATCTTGGCAAAATTAGTTTTCCTAAAGTCTAAGACCCTCGCTTTTAAATGGACTTTATCAGCCCTAATCCTAATACTGAACCACATCATCTGGTGATCACTGGATGCAAGATGATCTCCAACTATAACATCAGAAACACTTTCCCCATTGGTAAGCACTAAGTCCAGTATGGCCCCTTCATGTGTGGATTCTGTTACTAGTTGCTAGAATAGTTCACCTTGTAGAGAATCTAGGATCTCCTTACTTCTAGATGGCACCTCAGCAGGGATGTGCCAATCGACATCCAGCATATTGAATTCACCTATCAGTAGCACGTCTCCTTTCATGGCAATACTGTGTATATCTTCTATTAAATCTCTGTCCACTTCTTCTCCCTGTGAAGGAGATCTGTATATCACACCAATGCAAATGGATTTCCCTTTCCCTTTTTCAGGATTAACCCACAGTGCCTCCTCACTCCCTTGCATGCCCTGTAATTCTATAGCTTTAATATTATTTCTTACAAATAGTGCCACTCTTCCTCCCTACCCTGTCCTTCCTGAATAAAGTATAGCCCGATATAATTACATCCCAGTCATGGTTGTCTGTGAACCATATTACCGTAACCATTACTAAATCCAAGTCAGCCTCTTCCATTAAAGCCTTAATATCTGCGATCTTATTTCCCATACTATGGGTATTTATGCACACCGCTTTCCAAATGTTGCCGTTTTACCCATTTTCTCAGAGGTATTTAATGTTTTACTTACCTGAGGGCTTTTACTTACCTGTGGGCTTTCTTCACCCATCTCCAATGAATCTAGTTAAAGCCCTCTTCAGTAGGTTAGCCAGTCTGCTGTGAAAGCCATTTTGACCCTTCTTGGATAGGTGGACACTATCTCTCCTCTGCAGCTCTTGGAAAATCATCCCATGGTCCAGCAAACCACAATTCTCTCCATTAAACCATCCACATAGCAATGCATTCATCTCCAGGATGTGAGTTTCTCTACCTCGGCCTTTAACCTCAACAGGGAGGATTGAATGGAACATCACCTGTGCACCTATCTGTTTCACCCTCTTTCCCAGAGCCATAAAGTCACTCCTGATATGTTCCAAGGGATACCTAGCAGTATCATTTGTGCCAACATAGATGAGCAACATCAGATAATAGTCAGTAGACTTGATGAATCTCAGAAAACTCTCCGTAACATCTCGGATTTTGGCACCTTGCAGACAGCACACCATCTTTGACATCGTCTGGTCAGCAGATGGATGCCTCAGTACCCCTCAGAAGAAAGTCACCAACTAGCACTACCTTTCACTTCCTTGTGGTCACAGATTCTGCAACTTTGGGGTGCTTGAGCTCTGGTTCTTCCCTTTCCTGGGATGCTTTCACCTCCTCCACTTCCAGAGCTGCATATGGTTCCTCGAGGGCTGGAAGAGTTGGACTGTCTATTATGCAGGCTTTGGTGACTCGTGTCCAACTCTCTTCTTTCTGTAGCATACTATCTTCACCTCTGTTGGAGAGCGTGGATGCTTCCATTAGCACCTCATCAATGTACTTCCTGCTGTCTTGAATGCTTCTCAGCCTCTCTTAAATGTAAGTAAAAGATTATCAATCTAGAGATAAGAATGGAGTTACAAGTTCACTAATAGTGCAAGTACAAGCTACTGATGAAAAAACTAGATCTAAAGTGTGTCTACTGACCTGAGTAGGAGAGTTCATATGCTGAATAAGGCTAAGGTCATTGATAAAAGCAGGGCCAGTACTAGCATTTCTGCCCTTCCCTCCCTCATTAATATTAATGATAGACTATACCCCCCACCACTACCTTTTCCCAAATGTCTTTGTGAACGCTACTCGCATGATGCTAATATTTCTCCTTCAAATTGAATGCTGCAACAAGAAAATTGCAGTGAAGAGGCAAATGCATAGCCAAAATAAAAATAAGTACTGAGCAACAAAATAAATGTATTTATTTACTTCAAAAAAGAGGTTTTCAAATGTTACAACCACTTAGGATGTGGTAAAAGCAATTAGCTGGATTTAAAAAAGGTTTGGACAAGCTCCTGGAGAAAACGTCAATAGACTGTTACTAAAACAGACCTGGGGAAACTACCAGTTATCTATGGGTATAAGCAGCATGGACCATATCTACTTTTTGGGATCCTGCCAAGTAGTTGTGACCTGAATTAGCCATTGTTAGAAAAGGATACTGGAGTTGTTGGACTGTTGGTCTCAATCTGACCCCGTATGGCAATTCTTATATTTTTATCTCCGAGTCAAGCAAACAGAATTTGCAGAGGGGGTAGGTTTTGTTTATCTAATTTACAGGGGGCACTACAAATGCAACACTCAACACATTAACTAGGCTAAAAATATATAAGTTATCATGATCACAATTCACTTCCCATGTCCAACATCCCCAAATTTGAAATTTCTAAAAGCAAACCACTGCTCCTAGAACAACTGTCCACTTCAGAAATTATGGACAGAAAACCAAAAGCCTGGAAATCATGTTTCTGGAAAACACTTTGAACAGTAAAGTTAAAGTCTGCTATTGATCAGGTACCAGACTTTTCCTAGTTTAGATCCAGTACTTAAAATGAAAGGTGACAGGACATATGAAGGGAACCTCTCAGTGGAAACCAAAACTTATTAATTCATCTGTTTTAAGATTGTTTTTCATATTAGAAATCTTCCTCCCAAACAATAAAAATGTATTGCAAAATAAACATAAATGGAAGTAGGATCTTCAAGATGTGAGTCAAAAGTTCAAAAGATAATTTATTCCTGCTTGGGCCAGAGCAGCTGTTTCCAGGCCTCATTCAAATTTCAGTCCTCTGCCATTCACTTGCCCCTAGTCTTGGCTTGCATGGTGCTGCATCTTTGCACTGTGCTAACTGCAAGGGGATGGATTAGACCCTTCTGAAGTTAGCGTGGTACCCCGCACTGGTAATGAGGCCCACACACATGCTACCGGTGTGGTAAACATGTTCCAAAAATTCTTTATTCCTTCTCTTAGTAGGCGAGTTCATTAAGACATTAAAATCACCTAAGATAATTAGATCAGAGTACTGTGACACTTGCTGGGAAATTAAATCAAACTTAAACCCATTGTGCAGCCTTAAGTGAGGGTGGGCAATATGCCAGAAAGCACAGTTACTTACCTGTAACAGGTGATCTCTGGGAACAGCAGGAATAAGTCTTCACATATGGGTACGTCGGTACCGACGGAGCCTGCGCGGGAACGCTCCCCCAGCTTCCCAAAAAGGAAAGCTTTTGGGAGCATCCCACAGCGCCTGCGTGCTGCCTTCCCGCCTTTCCTAACCGCCTCTCCCCAGTTCGAGTTTTAAAGCTGAGACAAAGAGAGAGAGGAAAGGAAGATAGATAGAGAGATACAACTCTTAGGGGAGGTGGGTGGGTTGTGAAGACTTATTCCTGCTGTTCCCAGAGATCACCTGTTACAGGTAAGTAACTGTGCTATCTCCAGGAACAAGCAGGAATGAGTCTTCCCTAGCTAGAGATGCCTGGGAGATCCCCAAGGTTATGAGACCCTGAGAAGGGCTCTACCACCTCCTATGGATCTCAGGCATCCATCCAGGGAAGGAGGGCAGGAGTTGATTAAGCATGGAACAGGTGTTTGAGAACAGCCTGACCAAACAAGGCATCCCGGCGGGAATCCTTGTCCAAACAGTAATGGGCTGTGAAGGTATGAACCGAGACCCAGGTGGCCGCTCGACAGATCTGGTCAATGGACACAGAATTTAGATGAGCTATAGAGGTGGCCATGGCCCTCACATTATGAGCTGTGACATGGCCCTCCAGAGAAAGGTTCTTACTCTGGTAGGCGAAAGAAATACACTGAGCAATCCAATTGGACAGTGTTCTCTTAGAGACTGGAAGTCCCAAATGAGAGGGATCAAAAGCAACAAAGAGTTGAGAAGACTTTCTATGTTGCTGTGTCCTTTATAAGTAAAAGGCAAGAGCTCTCTTACAATCCAGGGTATGAAGATTCCTCTCTGCACTTGATGCATGAGGACCTGGAAAAAAGACAGGTAAATACACCTCTTGATTAAGATGAAAAGGTGAGACCACTTTAGGCATAAAGTGTGGATTGGTCCTAAGGACTACCTTATCATGATGGAACCTTGTATAAAGTGGATTAGCCACTAAGGCCTGCAGTTCACTGATGCGGCGAGCTGAGGTGACTGCAATGAGGAAAATAACCTTCCAGGAAAGAAATTTCAAGGAGGTGGTGGCTAAGGGTTCAAAAAGTGGCTTCATAAGCTGACCAAGAACCAGATTTAAGTCCCATGCCACCGGAGGAGGCCTAATGGGAGGTTTAGTTAAACTTAGGCCTCTCATGAATCTTGCAATAAGAGGATGAGAGGAAATAGGCTGTCCATTGAGAGGCTTAAGGGATGCTGCAATAGCACTCAAATGGACCCTTACTGAATTTGTCTTGAGGCCTGCATTGGAGAGATGCAGGAGATATTCCAATAGAGAATTCAAAGGTAGTGCTAGAGGGTCAAGACCCTTCTCAGTACACCAAATGGAAAACCTTTTCCATTTAAAAGCATAGGAACGTCTAGTAGAAGGTTTTCTGGAAGCATGGAGGATATCCTTCACCTGCTGAGAAAGATTCCAACCTTGAAGGTCTAAGCCTTCAGCAACCAAGCCCTGAGGTGAAGGGACTTGGGGTTTGGGTGCCACAAAGTCCCCTCCTCCTGGGATTGAAGGTCTGGAGCAGCTCCCAAGTCTAGAGAGGGAGCTTGAGAAAGATGCAAAAGTAGAGGGTACCACACTTGGCGTGGCCAGCGTGGAGCTATGAGGATCATAGATCCTTGATCCCTCTGGAGCTTGAACAGAGTCTTGGGAATTAAAGGAATGGGTGGAAAGGCATACAGGAAGTCTTGACCCCAGTGAAGGAGGAAGGCATCCTTGGCCTGAACTCCCTGACACGGAATTCTGGAACAGAACCGGGGAAGTTTGGCATTCCACGGACTTGCAAAGAGGTCTATGTCCGGGGTTCCCCACGCTTGAAAGATTCTGAGTACCTGGTCCATGTGCAGGGACCATTCGTGTGGAAGCAGAACTCGACTGAGTCTGTCTGCCCAAGAGTTTTGGATTCCTGGAAGGTATACGGCCAGGAGATGGATTTGATGCTCTCTGGCGAAGGCCCACAATTTTAGAGCTTCGTTGCAAAGCGACAGAGAGCCAATTCCTCCTTGCTTGTTTATGTAAAACATGGCTACCTGATTGTCCGTATGAATGAGGACTGTCTTGTAGCTGAGCAGGGTATGGAAGACCTTGAGAGCTAGAAAAACTGCTCGGAGCTCCAAGTGGTTGATATGTAGAGAGGTCTCCTGTGGAGACCAAGTGCCCTGAGTGGAGAGGTCTTGTAGATGAGCTCCCCAACCTGTTTGGGAGGCATCTGTTGTGAGGGTTGCCTGGGGCAACAACTGTTGGAAGGGGGACCCCAGCAACAGATTTTGGGTGGACTTCCACCACTGGAGAGACCAAAAGAGGCGCCTGGAGGTTGTTATTTTGTCTGACAGAGCCCCTGATGCTTGAGTCCACTGAGTGGACAAAGTCCATTGAGCTGCTCTCATGTGAAGGCGAGCATAGGGGACCACATGCACTGTGGATGCCATGTGGCCTAGCAGTTGTAGCATCTCCTGGGCAGTTAAATGGCTCTTTGACTGAATCTGGGAGGCTAACTGCACTAGGCGTAGGCAACGGGCCTGAGGAAGATAGGCCCTTGCAGTGGTAGTATCTAGCCAGGCCCCTATGAACTCTAGGGACTGAGTAGGGGTGAGCTGGGACTTTGGGAGGTTTACCACAAGTCCCAGATACTGCAGAATGTGCCTTGTGCAGTCCAGGGAAGTCTGGGCCTCTGACTGAGAAGGAGCTCGGATGAGCCAGTCGTCCAGGTATGAGAATACAAATATTCCCAGAGTGCGTAGAAATGCAGCTACTACTGCCATGCATTTGGTGAACACTCTTGGAGCAGAGGCCAGACCAAAAGGAAGCACCCTGTATTGGTAATGCTTTCCTTGGAAAAGAAAACGGAGGAACCTTCTGTGAGATGGATGGATGAGGACATGTGTGTACGCATCCTTGAGATCTAGAGAACAAAGCCAATCCTGACTCTGAAGGTATGAAAGGAGAGTGCCCAGAGAAAGCATCTTGAATTTCTCCTTGCATAGAAATTTGTTCAATTCTCTGAGATCTAATATGGGTCTGTAGCCCCCTGTTTTCTTTGGGATCAGAAAGTAGGGAGAGTAAAAGCCTGACCCTTGTTGAAGAAGAGGTACTTCTTCTATTGCCCCTTGGGCAAGAAGGACAGACACCTCCTGACCTAGAAGGTCGAGGAGAGATGTTGGAGAATTGAAATGTCTCACCATGGTGTGAGGAGGAAGGTTTGAGAAATGAAGTTTGTAGCCCTCCCTTATGATGGAGAGGGTCCACTGCTCTGCTGTAATTTGCTCCCATCTGGGAGCAAAATGAGTTAACCTTCCTGGAATGGTGAGAGGCTCTGGCTGTTCCAGAGCCAGAAAGGCTAAGTTCTCTAGCATCAAGTCAAAAGCCCTGAGGAGGCTGGGTCTGCTCCCACCCGATAATGGTGAGAATCAGCTTATGCTGTCATGCCAGTGGTAACTGTGCTTCCAGTGCATGCTAACTGCTTAGTTGCTTTATCTTCCATTGCGTTAGCTACATCCTAGATTTTAAGTCCACTTAGGCAGGAAATTAACTCATGTTCCCGTTCTGTAACTCATCTTGAGCTCAGATTTAGAAAAGTATTAAATTTAAAATCCAAACCCAATCCACATACAGTTATCAGTAATACAAGACTGAGATTATATAATAAGAAAATCTGTATTCATGAAAGAAAATAACATTCTTGTGAAGGAAACAAAATAAAGGATTTTGAAAGCTTTTGTTATTTTGCTGTATTAAAATATACAAGTTGAAAAGTGTATATTAGCAGTGTGACACAATGGCACATTTCCCCCATTTCCAGAATCAGACATGTGGGGGTTCATGTATGTGTCTCATAGGACATGCCAGAGGGCTGCGTGCATGTGTGTCAAGGGGCTGTGTGTGGATATGTCATGGGGAGTGTCAGGGGCTGCCTCTGTGTGTGTGTGTGTATCATGGGACGTGCTGGAGGCTGCAGGCATTTGTACATGTTTCGTGTCATAAGGAGTGTTGGGTGCTGCAGGCATGTGTGCATCTCACAGGGAGTGTCGGGGGCTGCGTGTATGTGTGCATGTCATGGGGAGTGTTGGAGGGCTGCATGCATTTGTGCATGTCATCCAAAGTGTCAAGGGCTGTATGCATGTAATGGGGAGTGTCGGGGGCTACATGCGTGCATGTCATGGGGAGTGTCAGGGGCTGCATGCATGTTTGTGTAGAGGGATGTGTGCAACAACACAAGAAAAACATTTAGCACGTGATATTTTATGGCTGTAAATGCAAAATGTATGCAAAATAGTTAAATGAGCTGAAATATCACACCAATCAGCTCATTAGTGAAACTTGGAGAGTAAAATTTATCATATAAAACTATGTGTTTAGGAAAGCTCCGCTATACTTGAAGGAAGTGTAGTTATTTTGTGATAAAGTCTGCGATTTCAAACAAAAGCTTTACTGCAAAAACAGGTTTGCAAACATGATTTATATAAGCAAATGATTTGATATTGCCAAAATAATCATGTTAGCAGGCCGTTTCAGTGGAGTTTTGTATAGGATAGTACATCTGCCCCCTAGTGTCTGCAACGTTTTGGTCAACATTTAATACTTATAAATTGCTAACAGAGATTCTGATCCTTTTCTTGTTTCTCCTAGTCTATAATTTTAGAAAAGTGTGCTTATTGCACATAAATCTTTAAATAAATATCAAAATTCTTGCATATTCCTGCAAAAACATGTTATGTCACTTTTCTTTCGACTTTATTTAAAGTAACACAAAGATTTAAGTCGCTTCTCGTTACTCTGTAAGTGAAAAACACAGCGGAAGCTGTAAAGGAAGTGGGAGATAGAAAGCAAATGAAAGAGTTGCTTCTTCATCTGCATATACTTTCCACTCTGCGAGTGGTTAGCTGAAAAAAACATATGCAAAGGTTACTGAATGAAGGCGTAATTCAGCAAAGAGAAAGCACTTTTCTGGGATTAATTACTAGACTTAGATGTCAGACATGATTTATAGTCACTTTGGTTGTATGTTGATAGAGAATGAATAACAAGCTGGAATGACTATAACTGTCTTGCAATATGAAATGCCTTAATTACCTCCTCCTTCATTTGAATAATCATAATATGAGTTTATAACTTGATAAAGAGGATTAAAAAACATCTCTGCTGGCACCTACACAAACAGAGCCACCATGCAGGGTCTTTCTGCCTCGGTACATTAAACTCTCAACCATCTACCAATTGCTCGAGTTGACATTTGTATAGCACTACAAGGTATACAGCATTGAATGTACTATGGCAAAATGCTTTGCCATAAGGTTTCAAAATGCAGAGCTAAACTACCATGCCTTCAGGGAAGAAAACATTGGATATCAGAACACCACTAGATAAAGTATGAATAAGATCCAAGAATACGCAAATTAGTACTAGGTTTCAGAGGTTGCACTGCACTGCTAGCCTACAGACAGGCCAGACAGATTCATCAGAGGATCTGCTATCAGAGGAGAAGCTATCAGAGGAGAAGCTATCTGCATCAGAGGAAAAGCTATCAGTGTCATTTCCGTAATGCCCAACAGGACGTGTATAAAGCCTCCATAATTCCCCTCAAAGTTCAGTTCTTACTTTCATGTTTCTTATGAAGCTAAGCTTAGGTTCTTTCCTGCAGAGGCGCCAAGAGCCAGCATGGGTTCCAGGGCAGGCAACCTTTCTGGGCCCACTTACTGCCAGCCTCCCACAAGGCCTAGGCTTCAAAAAACAAAACAGCACGTCAGCTGTGTCCTGCCCCTTGTCCCCCCTCCGATACTTCCTATCAGAGGGGGTGGGACGCAGCTGGCCTAGAGCGTAGACGGGTACTGCAAGTTAGACTGAGGATTGGCCTATTCAGAGACCCACGGGTTCTGGGGGGTCACACACTCCCCTTGCTCCCATCTCTCGTTAGGCCTGCCTTCCTGTACCAGCTCCACCAGTTAAAAATCAAAAGTCTTTCTTTTTCAGCAGTCTTAAACCAACCTTCTCTGCAATGTGCCCAGACCCCATCAAATCCAGTGAACAAGAAACCCAATTCAGGTTATCCTGTGCAGTAGCTTTTTAACTCCTCTAGAAGCTGCAGGTTTTGACTTTTGCTGTTTTAGTCAACTTTGCTAGTCCCAAACTATGAAGTCAGACATAACACAATAATGAATATTATGCAGATTACATTTTAACGAATTACAGTACAACCTCACTTAATATTTTTAGGCAGTGAATTCAGAATAAGTTTCAAACCAATGTTAAGTCATTCCAGAGTAAAATACAATTAATTTTGCATTTCAAATTTAGGAACCAAAGTACTAAAGTGCCCTAACATTAGCTGTAAACACACATAAATGCAGTTTTTAGTACTTGATTTAAGGCTGATATACATACTTTTCATGATTGTTATTATAAAAACTTGACTACACGGACTTCCGGTTTGGCAATGAGCTGATCAAACAGGGGACGATTGGCTCCGGGTACTCTACCCCGAAAATCTGCAACAATTCTTTTAAAAAGTGGGGGATCACCACAAATCTCACTGGCTATTTGTTGAGGAAGCATCAGGAGAGTGGAGGCGAGCGATCCCAGTGCGAAAGACAGGCTGATGGCAGCGAACACACCCCGGAGGGAGAAGCCGCGTGTCCCGGAGGGCAAGAGGGCGGAGGGGGCACCTAAGAGCCCTAAAGCTGATGGCAATCAGGGCCTGGTGGCTGAGGTCAGTGCTGCGGTGGTACAGGCATTGGATGCCCGCTTCCAAGAACTGGCAGAGCAGATGCAAAATGTCAGCCAGCGCTTTACTGATTTCACAGGGCGCATGGAGCAGGCAGAAGCACGAATCTCCGATGTGGAGGATACTCAGCAGTCCATGAAGGCCAAAATCGAAGCCCTGGAGTGTATGGTGAAACAACAGGGCGAAAAGCTAGATGACCTCAAGAACCGGGGGCGTCGTAAAAATCTCCGATTCGTCGGGATCGCAGAGAGTGTGTCGGATGGCGCCCTGCTTGGATTCCTGGGTGCCTGGATTGAGAAGTTATTGAGCGGCAAGGGGGAGGGCCCCATACGGTTGGAGCGAGTACACTGCCTCGGCCCTAAACGTGAGCAAGCGAGGCGGCCGCGTGCGGTCATCGCGCGCTTTCTGGATTTTCGGCAGAAGGAGGAGGTGTTGAGGGCTGCTCGAGGCCGTAAATTGCAAAACGGAGACACAGAACATATCTTGGTTTTTCAAGATTACTCAGCCCTAGTGAGTCAACAAAGACAGGCCTTCTCTTCTACATGTGCCCAGCTGATGAATAAAGGGGTGCACTTTTCCCTGCTCTACCCGGCCCGACTGCGAGTGGACGACTTCCAGGGACAGACCCGATTCCTGCAGACACCAGGGGAGGCTCAGTCTTTCCTGGATAGCCTGACTGATACCGCTGATCCGGCCCAATGAGAATGGGGCAAAATAATGAAGACAAGAGAAGTTTTGTCGGAGGATTACTTTCTAGACTGAGGGCAGACTTGGGAGGGCCTGTGGCATTGCGGACTGCCAGGCCTCCCCCGCGTCCCTGAGACTGACCCTGTTAGCTGGGATGGCCTGGCCTGATTTGGAAGAAGGGTGACTTGGGGAGAATGTGCATATGAGTGTTTAGCTAAAGCTGGTGGTGTGCTGTTTGGTTAGTGAGTGTGGGCTGCAGATACACCTTGCTACATTTCTGTAACTGTTCCTTTTCTTTCTCTTCTCCTTTTGTTTCGGTTGCAACATGGTTGACTGCAATGCTATGGTTATAGGTCTTTGTTTTCTTTTTAGAACGCGAGGACTAGAGAGTGGTTTTAACATGATCGCTGTGGAGAGGGGAGGGGGGGGGGCATGGGTTTTCTGGGCATTATTATTGCTTCAGTGTGAGGTGGGGTAGGCCGAGAGGGAGTGTACACATGGGGGGGTGTCTTTTAGTCTGGCCCTACAGCCCTTGATATAGCGGGAGGGGGGGTGGTGACATTGTCTGCTAAGGCCCGGGGGGTGGAATTGGACTGCCTGATAGTTGGGGGCCTGGTGGGATTGGTGACCTATGGGAGAAGCTTGCTATCGGCTGTGATGGGCTGTGAGGGAATGCCCCGGTTAGTCCTGTCCGGTACCTGGGATAGTTGGGAGAAGAGTGGTAGAGGGTTGGTAGTTGATCCTGGGAGGGGAGAGGGAGCGGTTCGCTTCAGGAGGGCTCTTTCTTCACCAATATGTAGCCTGCTGGGTGTAGCGTGACGTCCAGGGTGTTTTTGGAGCCCGATGCAGGAGTGGGGATGCAAGGAATCAGGTATGGGTCTCATGTGCTCTGGTTAGATTTGGAGGGTGGAGGGGGGAAAGGGTCCTGGGATATATGACAAGGGGATGGGGGCGGTACTGGAACTTACTAGGTAGGCTGGATGTTAGGGTATAGGGTGATCTGGGAGGAGGGGTAGACCCAAATGCCAGAGGAAGTCAGTCTGGTCCTATGGGGGGACTTGGAGGGTTTGAAGTAGAGGAGAGGAGGGGGAATGGGAAGAGGGGGGATAGATTGGGGGGGGCGGGGAAGGGTTGTAGGGGGAGGGATAGCATACACTCCATTGCTATATTTCTGTCAGATCTGTATGCCTTCAATTAACAATAAGGAGGGGTTCCAGGCTGGGGGGACCCTTCTGTGCAAATAAGGATTGTTGTGTTGACGGTTCTTGACACTGCCCCGTGACTCTGAAGATTATTACATGGAATGTCTGTGGTCTAGGGAATCCCATCAAGAGATATAAAATTTTGCAGGCGTTAGCCAGACAGCGGTGTGATATAGCACTCCTGCAAGAAACCCACCAGACGGCTGATGAGCACAGTAAATTGCGCAGAGATTGGGTGGGGCAAGTGTGGGGTTCACCTGCTAGGGGTAAAAAAGGGGGCGTAGCTATCTTGATTCACAAACGAATCCGATTCGAGATGGTAACTGCTGTGGGAGACGAGGAGGGGAGACTCATATTGTTGTAATGGAAATTAGAGGGAAAGCCTGTGATTGTGGGGAACCTTTATGAGCCTAATGTGCTGGACCCCAGTTTTTATAGCGATTTGACCTCCAAGGTGGAACGGCTGCCGGAGTGTCCCCTGCTCCTTGGTAGGGATTTCAATGGAGTCCTCGAAGTAGACTTGGATACTTCTCGAGGGGAGGAGGCGAGAGATCGAGTTCCAACAGCTCGCATGTTGCAGCGTTTTTGTAAAAGATTGGGCCTGGTAGATCCGTGGCGGCTGGTACATCCGCTGGAGAGAGATTTTACTCATCAGTCTCGAGCTCATGGTTCCAGTGCTCGTATTGACTATCTCTTGCTGTCAGGGGGCTTGTTTGCTTAGACAGGAGACGTACAAATCGGCCCCATGGAGATCTCAGACCACACGTTGGTCTGGGTGGAGCTGCGGTGGGGGAGGGAGCTAACACGGCCGCAGATATGGAGATTCCCGCTGGAGTTATATCATGATGTTCGATTTCAGCAATTTATACAACAGCGTTGGCGGGAGTTTGAAAGTGACCATCAATCTCATCAGGATGACCCTGAATTAGCTTGGGAGATGGCCAAAGTGGTGCTCCGGGGTGAGATTATCGGATACATGGCCCGGAAACGCCGGATGATTGCGGAGCGTATCATTCGCCTCGAGAGACAGGTCACTGGATTGCGACGCCTGTGGGCACGCACTCCGACGACTGCGAATAAGAAGAGGCTTTGGGAAGCACAGGTAGATCTCAACGAACTTCTACATCAGAGGGCCAAGAAGTCGGCCCTTTACTATTGATACCAGTTGTACTGCTATGGGGATAAACCAGGGAAACTGCTAGCCAGATGCTTGAAGGATCACTGAGGTTCCTCATTGGTAGCGGCACTCCGGGATGATGGGGGAAAGTTATATCGAGAGAGCACGGAGATTGCTCGTGTATTTCACACGTTTTTTCAATCACTGTACGCAGCGGAGTCTGCGCCCCGTATGGAACTGCATGAATATTTGAGGGAGCTGAACCCGCCTCAGTTGAACAAGGTGCAGAGGGCGCTGTTGGAGCAGCCAATATCTGTGCAGGAGGTGTGCACAGTAATTTCTACTGCAAACTGTTATAAAACGCCAGGACCAGAAGGTCTAGGCGCGGAGTTCTATAAAATCCTCAAGGAGTATGTAAGCCCCGTATTAGTCGAGTGTTTGGTCGACGTGCGGAACAAGGAGGGTTTCGGTGGGGACGCAATCATGCTCACATCACTTTGATCCCTAAATCGGGCAAAGATCCCGTTCAAGCCTCATCATATTGGCCTATCTCACTGCTGAATTTTGATCTAAAATTGTTGGCGAAGATTCTAGCAGTGCGACTGGCAGGAATATTAGGGGACCTGGTGCATGAATCCCAGGTGGGGTTTGTTAAGGGGCACTATGCGGTCCGGAACATGCGTAAACTGTTGGCCTCATTGGACTGGGTGCATGACCGGCAGTTGTCTTCCTTGCTAGTTAGCTTCGATGCTGAAAAGGCTTTTGATAGGGTTGATTGGCAGTACCTGCGTTGTTTGCTCCCACGGTATGGTCTGGGTGGTTATTTTTGTAGAATGGTGGAAAGCTTATATGCACAGCCGACAGCCGGGGTACTTTGTAATGGGGTGCTCTCGGAGGCTTTCCCTTTGGAAGGTGGTACCCGACAGGGTTGTCCACTCTCGCCGTTATTGTTCGTCCTTTCTTTGGATCCCTTGATACGGACTATAGAGGCCTCTCGAGAGATAAAGGGTGTTAGGATAGGGATGCGAGAGTTTAAGATTGCGGCCTTTGCAGATGATCTCCTGGTGCATTTGCTCTCCCCGGATCGTTCACTACCGTGTATGTTGGCGGAACTTACGCAATTTGGCCGCTTTGCGGGACTGAGAATTAATAAAGATAAATCGGAGGCTTTGGATATTTCGGGCCGGTTGCGAGGGCGGTGGGAGGGGTTCCCTCTTAAATGGGCCGACAGAGAGTTTAAATATTTGGGTATTGTGCTTCCCAGACAACCCCATGCACTATACGGGCGTAACTTGGATCGTACCATCAGGGGTCTGCAAATCCAGTTGAAAGAATAGGGACACCTTCCGCTTTCTTTGTCGGGGAGGGTGGCAGCAATTAAGATGGTGATACTGCCGCAGATTCTGTATTGGCTGCAGACCTTGCCGGTTTGGCTAAGTCGAGATTTGCGCCGGGTGGAATCTCTTCTTAGAGCATTCTTGTGGAAGGGGGGTAGGGCACGTATTCTGTGGATCCAGATGCTGGGGGAATGGCGGGAGGGTGGATGGGACTTCCCAACCTAAAGGTTTATGCCCTGGCTTGCCAGGCTAGGCATATTGGGGATTGGCTGGGAGGGACGGATGTCTATACGCCGAGGGGCTTGGAGGAATGTCCAGTGGCCCCACATACATTGATGGGGGTCCTACATGGGGCGAATCGTGATTTACCTAGTAGGATAGTGCACAGTGAGTTGATTAGCTCAGCTAAACGAAACTGGAAACAACTCAATACGTTTTGGAACACTCCGTGGAACGCCTCTAGCTGGTTACCGCTACGAGGGAATGTGCAATTTACTCCAGGATCTGAGACGGCGATTTTCCGGGATTGGAATGATAGAGGCATACGGAATGTAGGGCATTTAGTCGATCCTACCGGGAAATGTAAGTCATTTCTGACTTTGAGTCGAGAATATGATCTGTCTTCTAGACATTGTTTTGCTTATATACAGGTCTCTCATTACGTGTCCTCCTTATCGCGGGAGGCGCTCAGAACAGAACGCTCGGCATAGATCATGGAATTTTTTGGAATAGGGGGGGGACAATCCGCCATCGATATCGGAATTAAAGCACCGTTTGGATTGGGTTGGGGTAGTCCCGGACTATAAGACAGTAGAGGAAGCGTGGGCGGCGGAACTGCGCAGAAAGGTACTTCCCAGAACGGTCTGTACGGCCTTGAAACGGATAGTGAAAATTGCGCAAGGGGCAAGGTGAAGAGAGGTACAATTCGAATGTATAACTAGGGCTCATTTCTCCCCGCGGCGGGCGCTGCGTAGTGTGGCGGTCACGCCCTTACCAGGCGGTCGCCTAGTAGGGACGGGAAGCCATCTTGAATTCCTCTTTACCAAGGATTGTAGTTGTGTATAGAGATAAATGAACCAAGTGGTTGTTTCAAAGCACACAGGAATTTTATTAGCTTCCGTGGCAAGCGGGTAACAAATCTTTAAAGCAGTTGTACACTCAAGTCAAAGAAAATAAAGGATAATCTTTTCCCATTAAAGCAAAGCTTACAACCAGTGTTGTAGTAGAATTATTTACACAGGCTTTCTTTTCTTTTCCCTTTATGATGCTTCTCAATTCCGTAATCATAAAGCACATGTATTTACAATTCCTAACTTCTCACTGCTCTCAGGCTTTCATTACTTAGCCACAATGCACATATCACAGTCCATCTCAGAACAAGCTGAAGTCAGGTCACTTTCTTTACTTTCTACCTCCATGCTTTCTGCTGAGCTGTATCTTGGCAAAGTTTGAAAATGCTCGGGCACTTTATGCTTAATGTCCTTTAACAGGTTAAACAGCCTATTCCACTGAATGGCCCCTTCTCCTCTAGGTAGGACTTCAACGGGCTTCTCCTGTTCAGTTTCTCCTGAAAACCCCTTCTTCCTAATCCGGGTTTTCTCAGGCCTAAACCTCTCTTCAGAGTCAGAGCAAGAAACACAGGGTTTTGGTTTTACTGCTTTCTTTCTCCTACCTTGGAGTCTTGTTGCAGCACCTTCCTGGCTGAGGCTTCTATGGCTTGTGACTTTCTCTGTCTCTGAGCTAGACAGAGAATCAGGGTAAGATCTCCACTTCCCTTCCTGGGGCTTCTGCTGCCTGCAAACAGACCCTTCATCAGAGGAGTCTAAGCACTCTGGCCTTAGCCTTCTCAAAGCCAACCTTCTCTCTCTCTCCCTCTTGCCAGTCTGTTTGGTCCTCTGCCTGGAACCTTCTCTGTAGCTTCCCTGGCTGCAGTGCTGGCTGCTCTTGTCTCTGGTGCTGCTCTCTTTGTGGCTGCTTTTCTCTTGGCTGCTTCTTGCTTGGCTGCCTTTCCCTTGGCTGCTTCTCTCTACTTTGTTTTCTCAAACTTAAACGTTGAGCAGGGCACCTCCCTCTCTGACTCCACCCACTTGTACCTCCTACTCTTACCTGGGGTTGTCATGGAGTCTGGGAGTGGCTTAAACCTAGCTCTACCCTCTTGGTTTCTCTCAGGGATTTTGCTGTGGTGTATGTGTTTTAGTGCACCCATCCCCCGAAAAGAAGAAAAAGTTCTTCTCTCTCTTTTATTTCCATGCTGAGCTGCACTCTCCTTACCACAGTAGTCATATCACGACTGATGGTCGCTGTCCTCGATGTTTCGAGGCCCTGGCGACTTTGTTGCACATGTAGTGGGAATGTAGGCTCATCCGGTCCTACTGGGCGCGGATTTCAAGATTTTTAAGTGGTCTCCTGCAGCAGAGATTACGCTGGTCTGCCCCCTTTGTGGTACTAGACCGGATAGACTCCACAGGTCCTATGAGAGCAGGGGAACGGTTGCTGATGCGTAAGGCCTGTCTGGTGGGGAAGGGGCCTATTCTTCGCCTTTGGAGAGAGCAATATGCACCTACCTTCGGGGAATGGCGTAATTGTTTTCACCAATTTATGTTAACGGAGAGATGGCTCGCACGGGGCAGTGTCAAACGTTGGACAGCTTTTATGCTTGTTTGGGAACCCTATATCCAAAGTTTAGGGGCTCGTTGTCATAATGAAATCTTACAGGTAGGTAGTTGAAGAAGGCTACGTAGGTGGGCAGAGGAGGGAGTTAAGTGGGATGTAGATATAGGTCTCATAAGAACATAAGATCATAAGATATGCCATACTGGGTCAGACCAAGGTCCATCAAGCCCAGTATTCTGTTTCCAACAGTGGCCAATCTAGGTCATATGTACCTAGCAGTTTCCCCAAGAGACACAAGTTTCACAATGCTTGTACTGGGTCAAGCATTGATATCTTCGGTCACTTCTTAATAATGGTTTATGGACCTTTCCTCCAGGAACTTGTCCAAACCTTTTTTAAACCCAGCTACACTAACAGCCTTTACTACATCCTCCGGTAACAAATTCCAGAGTTTGATTACACGTTGAGTGAAAAAATATTTTCTTTTATTAGTCTTATATAGTTTACCCTGTAGCTTCATTGCATGTCCCCTAGTCTTTCTATATTCTGATAAGGTAAACAATCGATCTACGTTTACCCGTTCCACTCCGTTCATTAATTTATAGACTTCTATCATATCTCCCCTCAGCCGTCTCTTTTTCAGGTTAAAGAGCCCTAACCTTTTTAGCCTTTCTTCATAGGAGTATCCTTCCATCCCCTTTACCATTTTGGTGGCTCTTCTCTGTACCTTTTCTAAAATCGCTATATCCTTTTTAAGATACGGCGACCAGAATTGCACACAATATTCAAGGTGCGGTCTCACCATGGAACGATATAGAGGCATTATATCATCTTTTGTTTTATTTTCCATTCCTTTCCTTATCATACCTGGCATTCTATTCGCTCTCTTGGTCGCCGCTGCACACTGGGCCGAGGGTTTTAACATGGTATCCACAATGACGCCTAAATCTTTTTCCTGGGTGATGGCTCCTAATGTGGAACCTTGCATCGTGTAACCATAGTCTGGGTTGTTCTTCCCTAGGTGCATAACCTTGCACTTATCCACATTAAATTTCATCTGCCATCTTGATGCCAAGTCTTCCAATTCATCAAGATCCTCTTGCAAATTTTCACAATCCTCTTGGGTTTTAACAACTTTAAATAGTTTTGTGTCATCTGCAAATTTGATAACCTCACTCGTTATTCCACTTTCCAGGTCATTTATGAATATGTCAAAAAGCAGCGGACCCAGCACAGATCCCTGGGGTACACCACTATTCACTTTTCTCCATTGGGAAAATTGGCCATTTAGCCCTACCCTCTGCTTTTTAACCAGTTCCTGATCCACAATAGTACACTGCCTCCGATCCCATGACTCTTTAGTTTTGCCAAAAGTCTCTGATGAGGGACCTTGTCAAAGGCTTTCTGAAAGTCCAGATACACAACATCAACCGACTCACCTTTGTCCACCTGTTTATTCACTCCTTCAAAAAAACATAACAGATTAGTAAGACAAGATCTTCCTTGTCCAAAGCCATGTTGGCTGTCTCCCATTAGGTTGTGACTATCTACATGCTGAGCAATTTTATTCTTTATGATGGTTTCTACCATTTTTCCCGGTACTGACGTCAGGCTCACCGGTCTGTAGTTTCCCGGATCACCCCTGGAACCCTTTTTAAAAATTGGTGTTACATTGGCGATCCTCCAATCTTCAGGTATTAGAGATGATTTTAATGATAGTTCACAGATTACTGATAGCAGTTCTGCAATCTCATATTTCAGTTCTTTCAACACCCTTGGATGTATACCATCCGGCCCAGGTGATTTGCTACTCTTCAGTCCATCCAATAGTTGTAAGACATCTTCCCGATGTATCGATATTTCCTTCAATTCTTCCACACCTTTAAATACCACTTCAGTCATGGGTAACATCCCTACATCTTCCTCAGTAAAGACCGAAGCAAAGAATTCATTCAGTCTCTCCGCTATCGCCTTGTCGCCTCTCAGTGCTCCCCCAACCCCTTTGTCATCCAATGGACCAACTGACTCTCTCACAGGTTTTTTGCTACGAATGTACTTGAAAAGGTCTTTATTTCGCGTTTTTGCTTCCGCAGCAAGCTTCTTCTCAAATTCTCTCTTTGCCTGCCTTATCAATGCCTTGCATTTGACTTGCCAGTGCTTGTGCTGTTTCCAGGTTTCATCGTTTGGCTCTTTTTTCCATCTCCTGAAAGATGCCTTCTTGGCAACAACAGCCTCTCTGACCTCACCTTTAAACCATGCTGGCAGTTTTTTGGACTTCCTTCCACTTTTCTTAAAGCGTGGAATACAGCTGGTCTGGGCTTCCAAGATAGTATTTTTCAACAACACCCAAGCTTGATGTACGTCTTTAACCTTCGCAACTGCTCCTTTTAGTTTTCTCCTAACTGTTTTCCTCATTCCATCATAGTCTCCCTTTCAAAAGTTAAAAGGTAGTACTGTGGATTTCCCTACTATCCCTCCTCCACTAATTAAATCAAAGGCGATCATGCTATGATCACTATTGCCAAGTGGCCCCAACACCCTTATCTCTTGCACTAGATCTGGTGTTCCACTAAGGACTAGGTCTAATATGGCTTCCCCTCTGGTCGGTTCATGAACCAGCTGCTCCAAAAAGCAGTAATTTATTTCATCTAGGAACTTTATCTCCCTAGCATGTCCTGACGTGACACTGACCCAGTCGATACCGGGGTAATTGAAATCACCCATTATTATTACTGCGCTGTAACTTTTGTTAGCTTCCTTGATTTCTTTGAGCATTTCATCATCCATTTGGTCATTCTGGCCAGGTGCTCAATAGTACACCCCCACTGCCATAGCCTTCCCCCTTTTATATGGAATTTCAATCTATAAAGATTCTACAGCAGATTTTGTTTCCTGCAAAACTTTAATCCTTTCTGAGTCAATGCCCTCTCTAACATAGAGCGCAACCCCTCCACCAATTTGATCAGCTCTATCATTACGATATAGTTTGTACCCAGGTATCACAGTGTCCCACTGGTTGTCCTCCTTCCACCATGTCTCTGATATTCCAATCATATCTAACCTTTCATTTAGTGCTATATATTCTAACTCTCCCATCTTATTCTTTAGACTTCTAGCATTTGCATACAAGCATTTTAGAGAATGTATTTTATTCATGTTAATTTGGCTATTGTTAGACATGGGTAAATTGGGATCTTTAAGCTCTGTCTGCTCCATACTTGAGGGCATTTGGGCTACTTTACTCTTTTGTGGAACCTCTCTGCTTTTGGTACTATCCTTCAAGGATACATTCTTCCGAATGTATCTCTTTCATGGATAATGGGCGGAGTGTAGCTATGGGCGGGGGGAGGGGAGGATAGGGTGGGGGTGGGAGGCTGGGGGGAGGGGATACCTTTTTATAACCCACCTGCTTATATCTGTTATGAGGATTCTCCAGGAGGGGATCAGAGTACAACCCCCCTTGGAGATGTTTGTATAATGTATATTGTTTTATTCTTGGTGGTCTATAAAGTATTTTAAAAAAAAACTTGACTACACCTCTTTTAAGTATACTTAAAACTTTACATTACTATGTCTTTAAAGCATATTGCATGTATACTTTTTGCTGCACTAACAAGTAATAAGCTATGTTGCATAGCTTTCCATTCTCACTACTAAATTAGCGTAGTGTTAATTCTATTGCGAGCTAGTTTATACAAGTTAGCAACGCTGTTAAGATGCATAAATTAACTGCTTGTGCTAGCATTTAATACATGCTAGTGCTTGCAAAAGTGTTAAACACATTTCAGTACACTGCACACTTTGAAACACATGGAGCCAGAGTATTAAATCAGTATGGTGTCATAGTTGCTTCATGGTGTACTTTCAACTTTATAAAGATATGACAATTCTGGAGCTGCTTAACTTGTTTGCAAAAAAATTATCAGATGATTACAGATTAGGAAAAACATGTTTTGAAACCCATAGTGCACATTACGAAACATGAAGGTCTCATATTTACAAAATGACTTTATCAACAAAGGGATGTTTAAACTCTCCGAGGAAAAAGAATTCAAGGCCGCTGCTGGCTGCAACTAGTGATTGTTTAGAATTTTCCTCACATAGGGGCTGAATGCATTTTTAGCAAGCAGGCTTCAATTTCCCTTCATGGCCTCGTCACTAAATTAGTGACATGCACAGTATGCATATGCTATCAAAACTCCATGTCAACTGGACCAAAATGCAAATGGACGTGGATGTTGGTTTGGTGAAATGGAAGGGGAAAAATCACACAGGCCCTGGATGTGGTTTGGGGTGAGAACCCAGAAGAGCCTGTGTTGGTTCAGGAGTGAAATAGGGTTTAGAACAGAGTGGTCTTGTTTCTGGATGGAGGAGACTCCGAGGTGATGCTAAATTTTACTTGGGCCTGATGTCCTCAGTAAATTTAACAGTAGTTAGTCTCTAATGTAACAAGAGCTGATGATCACTCTATAGGAATATTTGTACACGTGTATATGCATGTTAATTTTCAGTGTACAAGGTCATACCAAGGGCTGTGCGAGTGATGTGGCCACAAAGGACACAAGTCTGAAAGAGGTGCTGATGTCATCATTGAGTTTTCAGAAAGCAATTGACTCTGTAAGGGGGAGGGGGGGTATCAGGTTCACCCGTTGGACAGGGCGTTTTCCTAGCTTGGTATAGTCCTGTCAGTGTAAAACCCAGGATAAACTTCTAAGGGGGGTAAATTTTGTAAATGTTTCCTGTGTGTAAAGAATATTTATAAAAATAACCCATAAGTTACATGGGTAAAACTACACATGATGACAAAACAGCACGTATTTCTATGTGATCTGCATATAGGCATCTTCCTGGGTGGAATCACAAAACACACACATTGTTCACAAAATATGCATGGTCATGCAGATTGTATGTGTGTAGATTTACGCCAGCTCCCTAGCTCATCTAAGTGTCCACAGCTTCAGTCTAGCCACAATTTCTGCCAGTTTATCCCTAGCATTTAAAAGATCTATAGACACTTATGTCTCTTTATAAAATATGCTTACAGGCAGCCTGCTATAAAATTAGTCCCTTAGTGATTAAGATGCTAGTGTACAATGAGGGGGCATAAGATGAGGGTGAAAGGGGATAGACTCAGGAGTAATATGCAAAAATATTTCCTTACAGAAAGAGTGGTAGATGTATGGAATACTATCTAAAGGAAAAGGGACTAAAGTATTTGATATGGAAGGGCAGACTAGATAGGCCATATTGTCTTTTTCTGCTGACATGTTTCTGTATTTACTAAAATGCATTACATTAGTGTGAGGTAAACCCCCCAAATTAGCATGGGAGGTGGTGTAGACCCATGCTAATATTGGGAGCATGTCCAGCATTTCCCTCTGCAGTTACCGCAGGGAGAGGCACCTCATCGCATTAACCAGCCAACATATCTAACGCAGGTGTACTTAGTGCCAGCCATTGAAGAGATTCAAGTGCAGCTGCACTAATGGAAGCAATCGTTACTAGTGTGCGCCAATGACAGCTGTGCTAATGAAGATGTGCCATCACTAATCACACTCCGCCTCTAAATCATGCAGTCCGACGCTAACATTTAGCATGGGAGTTTTAGCACGCTGCCCCAAGCTAAATGACTTCTTTTTGCACATTCTAATGCATAATTACTAATCATTTGCAGCTTTGCACATTCTAAATAAGAAAAACGTGAATATGGCAAGTCCAAAAATTTGAACACCCATTCAGTCAGTATTCTGGGACACCGCCTTTGGCAAAAAGAGAAAACTCGCAAACATTTTCATTTAGCCAGTTAACAGTCTTTTAGCCTTGCTTTTGGAAATTTTTCCCACACTTTCTTGCAGGAACCTGTTATTGGTTGTTGTTAAGTGCCATTGAGTCTGTGTCAACTCATGGCGACCCTCTGGAGAGTTGTCCTAAATTGTGTTCGGTCTTCAGTCAGGCGGCTCATTGTTGACAGACTGGTACCCATAGCTGCTGTTATTGTATTGATCCATCTCATTGCTGGCCTTCCCCTTTTTTGTTGACCTTCTATCTTGCCAAGCATGATGTCTTTCTCTAATGATCTCTCTCTTCGCAAGTCATCTGAGCTTCTAAAGAAAGCTTAGGTTTGATCTCCTCTAGTACTGACTGGTGTGTTCTTCGGGCAGTCCATGGTATATGTAGTATTCACCACCAGCACCATAATTCAAAGGCATCAATTTTCTTCCTGTCTGTCTTTTTAACTGTCCAGCTTTCACATCCATATATTATTGAAAATACCATGGCTTGAACAAGTTGAATCTTTGTATGGAGAGAGACATCTCTGCTTTTGAGAATCTTGTCTAGGTCTTTCATAGCCATTCTGCCAAGAGCAATGCGTCGTCGGATTTCTTGACGGTTTGTTGCTTCTTTATTGATAGTTGATCCAAGTAGATTAAAGTTGTTCACGATTTCAATTTCTTCTCCTTCAACGATGAACTTGTTGATTTTGCCAGTTGTCATGATCTTTGTCTTCTTTACATTAAGGTGCAGGCCCATTTTGAGACTATGTTCTTTGATCGTGAGAAGCAAATGTTTCAGATCATCTTCACTTTCAGCCAGTAATGTGGTGGTATCAGCATAGCGAAGGTTGTTGATGAGTCTTCCACCAATCTTCACACCTGTTGTCTTCATACAATCCTGCTTCTCTGATTTGTTCTGCATATAAAGTAAACAGGTAGGGGGAAAGTATGCAGCCTTGTCTTACACCTTTGCTTATTTTAAAACATTCCGTTTCTCCTTGTTCCATTTGAACTGTTGCTTCTTGATCAATGTACAGATTGTGCACGAGAACGATCAGGTGTTCTGGTATACCCATGCTTCTTAATGTAGCCCAGAGTTTCTTATGGCTTACACAGTCAAAAGCCTTGCTATAGTCGATAAAGCACAAATTAATATCCTTTTGGTATCCTTTGTCTTTTCAAGGATCCATCTGACATCCGTGATGATGTCTCTCATTCCTCACCCTTTCCTGAACCCTGCTTGCACTTCAGGTAGTTCTTGTTCCAGGTATGTTTGTAGTCTTTGTTGAATAATCTTCAGTAGAATCTTGCTGGCATGTGGGATCAGAGCGATTGTGCGATAATTTCCAGAGTCAGTTGGATCACCTTTCTTTAGTATTGGTATAAACACAGATCTTATCCAGTCAGTTGGCCATGATGTTGTCTTGCAAATTTCTTGGCAGAGCCTTGTAAGTCTAAGTGTCCTTGCTTGCACTACATATTTATATACATATCCCAACAAATCTTCAATAATATTCAGGTTTAGAGGGCTGTAAAGGCCATTCTAAAACCTTCATCTTTCGTCACTGTAGGTTCTTCATGGCTGATTGTCATTTATGTTTCAGATTGTTGTCTTGCTGAAACATCCAAGCTCATTTTAGCTTCATTTTCTTCACCGACTGTAGGACATAGCTTTTAAGAGACATTGACATTTAGTTGAATCCATCCATCAATATAAAACTTCCCTTGCTACTGGCTGCCACAGGACCTCAAGCCATAATGAATCTAACTCTATGCTAAACTATTCGCAAGGCATTCCTCTTTTTCAAAAGTTTCACTTTCTTTCTTAACATGTATTCTTGTGTGCCAAACAGATCAATCATTAGTCCAAAGCACTTTGTTCCAAAAACAGGCCTATCAAAGTTTTCTTATGCATACTTTATACAATAACTTTTGTGAAAAGCTTATAGTAAAGGTTACCTTCTAACAACACTCCCATGCATATTAATTCTTGTATACACAATGCAGTACTATGGACTGCTACTCCAAGATAAAACAAACTTTTCAGCAAGTAATTGTGATCTCTGTTTTGCGGATATCACCAGTTTTCAAGCAGTTCTTTCAGACAGGTTTCTTGGTCTTCCAAATCTTAAGAACATAAGATATGCCATACTGGGTCAGACCAAGGTCCATCAAGCCAACTATCCTGTTTCCAACAGTGGCCAATCTAGGTCATACGTACCTAGCAGTTTCCCCAAAAGACACAGGTTCCACAATGCTTGTATTAGGTCAAGAATTGATATCCTGGGTCCCTTTTTAATAATGGTTTATGGACCTTTCCTCCAGAAACTTGTCCAAACCTTTGTTAAACCCAGCTACAGTAACAGCCTTTACTACATCTTCCGGTAACAAATTCCAGAGTTGATTACATGTTGAGTGAAAAAATATTTTCTTTTATTAGTCTTAAATAGTTTAGCCTGTAGCTTCATTGCATGTCCCCTAGTCTTTCTATATTCTGATAACGTAAACAATCGATCTACGTTTACCCGTTCCACTCCGTACATTAATTTATAGACTTCTAACATATCTCCCCGCAGCCGTCTCTTTTCCAGGTTAAAGAGCCCTAACCTTTTTAGCCTTTCTTCATAGGGGTATCCTTCCATCCCTTTTACCATTTTGGTGGCTCTTCTCTGAACCTTCTCTAATAACGCTATATCCTTTTTAAGATACGGCGACCAGAATTGCACACAATATTCAAGGTGAAGTCTCAACATGGAATGATATAGAGGCATTATAATATCCTTTGTTTTATTCTCCATTCCTTTCCATATGATACCTAGCATTCTATTTGCTCTCTTGGCCGCCGCTGCACACCGGGCTGAGGGTTTTAACATGTTATCCACAATGACGCCTAAATCTTTTTCCTGGGTGGTGGAACCTTGCATCATGTAACCATAGTTTGAGTTGTTCTTCCCTAGGTGCATAACTTTGCACTTGTCCACATTAAATTTCATCTGCCATTTTGATGCCCAGTCTTCCAATTTATCAAGATCCTCTTGCAATTTTCCATTATCCTCTTGGGTTTTAACAACTTGAAAAAGTTTTGTGTCATCTACAAATTTGATAACCTCACTCATTATTCCCTTTTCCAGGTGATTTAGGAATATGTCAAAAAACAGTGGACCCAGCACAGATCCCTGGGGTACACCACTATTCACCTTTCTCCATTGGGAAAATTGGCCATTTAGCCCTACCTTCTGCTTTCTATCTTTTAACCAGTTCCCGATCCACAATAGTACACTGCCTCCTATCCCATGACTCTTTAGTTTTGCCAAAAGTCTCTGATGAGGGACCTTGTTAAAGGCTTTCTGAAAGTCCAAATACACTATATCAACCGACTCACCTTTGTCTACCTATTTATTCACACCTTCAAACAAACATAACAGATTAGTAAGACAAGATCTTCCTTGTCTAAAGCCATGTTGGCTGTCTCCCATTTAGCCATGACTATCTATATGTGCAGCTATTTTGTTCTTTATGATGGTTTCTACCATTTTTCCCGGTACTGACGTCAGGCTCACCGGTCTGTAGTTTCCTGTGTCACCCCTAGAACCCTTTTTAAAAATTGGTGTTACGTTCACCATCCTCCTATATTCAGGTATTACAGATGATTTTAATAATAGTTAACAGTTTACTAATAGCAGGTCTGCAATCTCATATTTCAGTTCTTTCAACACCCTTGGATGTATATCATCTGGTCCAGGTGATTTGCTACTCTTCAGTTTATCAAACAGTTCTAATACATCTTCCCGATATATCGATATTTCCTTCAATTCTTACATAGAATTGTTGAAGTCAAGGCAACTTCCACTTCTTAACAATGTTTGAGAGTTGCTAGCTGGAATCACTTAAGGGTATGCTTACCAAAGATTAATGTGTGTTATTGAAGTTAATTCACATTAAGTGCATTGCGCCCATAGAAATAAAAGAGCTGTGGGTACTTGATGCGCCTTAACTTTATTAACACGTATTAAAATCTTTAGTACATATTTCTTTTATTTCCCTGCTTTGCAAGAGCAAATTACCTTCTTTTTCAAATTCTCAAGTAGCTGCTTAGAGAAGCCCAAAGTCTGTTAAAAGTAGACAGAATGACAATCATAACCTGAGAAGTTAAAAGTGTCAGAGTATTTGCTCGACCATTGAATTTTATTTATTTAGCTGGGCTTATATGCCGCTTTTCTCCAGGTCAAGGCAGCGTTCATGGAACAATGAACAATAGATTACATTAAACACGTGTTAAGTTATGTACATTGAATGAGGTAGAACTTGTAATTTAACATATTTACAGGTACATAATAGATACATATGTTGCATATGATGAAATGCTCAAAGAAATCAAGGAAGCTAACAAACGTTACAGCGCAGTAATAATAATGGGTGATTTCAATTACCCCAGTATCGACTGGGTCAGTGTCACGGCAGGACATGCTAGGGAGAAAAGGTTCCTAGATGAAATAAATGACTGCTTCTTGGAGCAGCTGGTTCATGAACCGACCAGAGGGGAAGCCATATTAGACCTAGTCCTTAGTGGAACACCAGATCTAGTGTAAGAGATAAGGGTGTTGGGGCCACTTGGCAACAGTGATCATAGCATGATCGTATTTGATTTAATTAGTGGAGGAGGGATAGTAAGGAAATCCAAAGTACTACCTTTTAACTTTCAAAAGGGAGACTATGATAAAATGAGGAAAACAGTTATGAAAAAACTAAAAGGAGCAGTTGCAAAGGTTAAAGACTTACATCAAGCTTGGGTGTTGTTGAAAAATACTATCTTGGAAGCCCAGACCAGCTGTATTCCAAGCTTTAAGAAAAGTGGAAGGAAGTCCAAAAAACTGCCAGTATGGTTTAAAGGTGAGGTCAGAGAGGCTGTTGTTGCCAAAAAAGCATCTTTCAGGAAATGGTAAAAAGAGCCAAATGACGAAACCTGGAAACAGCACAAGCACTGGCAAATTAAATGCAAGGCATTGATAAGGCAGGCAAAGGGAGAATTTGAGAAGAAACTTGCTGCGGAAGCAAAAACGCGAAATAAAGACTTTTTCAAGTACATGCATAGCAGAAAACCTGTGAGAGAGTCAGTTGGTCCATTAGATGATAGAGGGGTTAAAGGGGACACTAAGAGGCGACAAAGCGATAGCGGAGAGACTGAATGAATTCTTTGCTTTGGTCTTTACTGAGGAATATGTAGGGATGTTACCCATGACTGAAGTGGTATTTAAAGGTGCAGAAGAACTGAGGAAATATCGATACATCGGGAAGATGTATTACAACTATTAGATAAACTGAAGAGTAGCAAATCACCTGGGTCAGATGGTATACATCCAAGGGTGTTGAAAGAACTGAAATATGAGAGTGCAGACCTGCTATTAGTAAACTGTGAACTATCACTAAAATCATCTGTAATAGCTGAAGATTGGAGGAGCACCAATTTTTAAAAAGGGTTCCAGGGGTGATCCGGGAAACTACAGACCGGTGAGCCTGACGTCAGTACTAGGAAAAATGGTAGAAACCATCATAAAGAACAAAATTACTCAGCATGTAGATAGTCATGGCCTAATGGGAGACAGCCTAAATGGCTTTAGACATGGAAGATCTTGTCTTACTAATCTGTTATGTTTTTTTGAAGGTGTGAATAAACAGGTGGACAAAGGTGAGTCAGTTGATATAGTACATCTGGACTTTCAGAAAGCCTTTGACAAGGTCCCTCATCAGAGACTTTTGGCAAAACTAAAGAGTCATGGGATAGGAGGCAGTGTATTATTGTGGATCAGGAACTGGTTAAAAGATAGAAAGCAGAGGGTAGGGCTAAATGGCCAATTTTCCCAATGGAGAAAGGTGAATAGTGGTGTACCCCAGGGATCTGTGCTGGGTCCACTGTTTTTTGACATATTCATAAATGACCTGGAAAGGGGAATAACGAGTGATGTTATCAAATTTGCAGATGACAGAAAACTATTTAAAGTTATTAAAACCCAAGAGGATTGTGGAAAATTGCAAGAGGATCTTGATAAATTGGAAGACTGGGCATCAAAATGGCAGATGAAATTTAATGTGGACAAGTGCAAAGTTATGCACCTAGGGAAGAACAACCCAAACTATGGTTACACGATGCAAGGTTCCACATTAGGAACCACCACCCAGGAAAAAGATTTAGGCGTCATTGTGGATAACATGTTAAAACCCTCCACCCAGTGTGCAGCAGCGGCGGCCAAGAGAGCAAATAGAATGCTAGGTATCGTAAGGAAAAGAATGGAAAATAAAACAAAAGATATTATAATGCCTCTATATCGTTCCTTGGTGAGACCGCACCTTGAATATTGTGTGCAATTCTGGTCGCCGTATCTTAAAAAGGATATAGCATTATTAGAAAAGGTTCAGAGAAGAGCCACCAAAATGGTAAAGGGGATGGAAGGATACTCCTATGAAGAAAGGCTAAAAAGGTTAGGGCTCTTTAATCTGGAAAAGAGACGGCTGAGGGGAGATATGAAAGAAGTCTATAAATTAATGAACGGAGTGGAACGGGTAAACGTAGATCGATTGTTTACGTTATCAAAATATAGAAAGACTAGGGGACATGCAATGAAGCTACAGGGTAAACTATTTGACTAATAAAAGAAAATATTTTTTCACTCAACGTGTAATCAAACTCTGGAATTTGTTACCGGAGGATGTAGTAAAGGCTGTTAGTGTAGCTGGGTTTAAAAAAGGTTTGGACAAGTTCCTGGAGGAAAGGTCCATAAACCATTATTAAGAAGGGACCCAGGATATCAATGCTTGACCCAGTACAAGCATTGTGAAACCTGTGTCTTTTGGGGAAACTGCTAGGTATCTATGACCTAGATTGGCCACTGTTGGAAACAGAATACTGGGCTTGATGGACCTTGGTCTGACCCAGTATGGCATATCTTAATGTTCTAAAGAAGCCTTATTTAACCTATTTACATGGTAGCAAGTACTAGTTTTAATTACAGGGTAGTGGCGTCCCTGTTTTGGAGGGGTGTGGGGTGGGGATTATACAGAGGGGCCAAAGTGTTCAATGAAGAGGTACTTTTTCAGTTGTTTATGGAAGGTGAGGAAGTTGGCTGTGGATCTGAGAGGGGTTGCGAGTGTGTTCCATATGGATGGGGCACATAGTTCAAATGAGCGGGCGCAGGCTTGATTATTGTTCTTTATTCTGGCATGGGGGATGATTAGTGTGCTCTTTAGAAACATAGAAACATGACGACAGAAAAAGACCACATGGCCTATCTAGTCTGTCCTTCCATATCAACCACAACAGTCCACTTTTTCCTTTAGAGATCCTCTGTGTTTGTCCCATGCTTCTTTGAATTCAGATACTGTCCTCATCTCTACCACCTCCAGTAGGAGACTATTCTATGGATCCACCACTCTTTCTGAAAAGAAATATTTCCGCATATCACTCCTGAATCTATCCCCTTTCACCCTCATCCCATGTCCCCTCTTAGCAGAACTTGCTTTCAATCGAAAGAGGCTCTCCTCCTGTGCATTTATGCTACGGAGGTATTTAAACGTCTCAATAATATCACCTCTATCCCGCCTTTCCTCTAAGGTGTACATATTAAGATCCTTAAGTGTGTCCTCATATGCTTTATAACGAAGACCACTAACCATTTTAGTAGCCACCCTCTGTACAGACTCCAGCCTGTTTACATCCTTTTGAAGGTGCAGTCTCCAGAATTGCACACAATACTCCAAATGAGGTTGCACCAAAGAGACTTATACAGAGGCACTATTACCTCCTTTTTTCTGCTGGCCATTCCTCTCCCTATACATCCAAGCATCCTTCTAGCTTTTGCTGTCGCCTTTTCTACCTTTTTAGCTACTTTAAGATCATCAGACACAATCACGCCTAGGTCCCGCTCTTCTTTAGTGGACAAAAGTATTTTACCCCCTATACTAAGTTTTGTAAATAGTTACCCCTGTTATCCAAGTTTTTGCTCCCTGTTATCTGTAAACTCATACATTTATCTGTACTGAGCATTTTGTTCCATGTAAACCGCGCTGATGCCGAATAGTGCGGTATATAAGAGAATGTAAATAAAATAAATAAATAAATACTATATTGCTCCCTTGAATTGCTGCAGCTCAAATGCATGACCTTGCGTTTTTTAACAATAAATCTCAGCTGCCAAATTCTAGACCATTCTTCAAGCTTAGCTAGATCCCTTCTCATGTTATCTACATCTTCCTTGGTGTCTTCTCTATTGCAGATTTTGGTATCATCTGCAAAGAGGCAAATCTTACCCGACAACCCTTCCGCTATATCACTAACAAAGATCTTAAAAAGAATTGGACCAAGGACAGATCCCTGAGGCACACCACTGGCAACCTCCTTCTCCTCAGAGTGAGCTCCATTTACCTGAACCCTTTGTCGCCTTCCACTCAACCAATTTCTAACCAATGCAGTAACTTTAGGGTCCATTCCTAGGGTGCTCAGTTTGTTTATATGTTGCCTGTGAGGAATGGTGTCAAAGGCTTTAATGAAATCAAAATATATCACATCTAGGGCTCTCCCTCGGTCTAATTCCCTGGTCACCCAGTCAAAGACTGGGTAACTGGGTACTAGAATGTCCCCAACTTCCCTCAGTAAACCGCCTTGATATCCTGAAAGGCAGTATATAAGAAATGTTAAATAAATAAATAAAAATAAAATAAAGACATCAATCAGATTTGTCTGACAAGACCTGCCTCTGGTGAATCCATTCTGCCTCGGAATCCTGTAATCTGCTGGACTCCAGAAACCTCACTATTTTCTCTTTCAGCAGCACTTCCAATAATTTACTCACCACCGAAGTTAAACTAACCGGCCTGTAGTTTTCAACCACATCTTTACTTCCGCTTTTATGTAAAGGGACCACATATGCCTCTCTCCAGTCCTTTGGCACCACTCCTGATTCCAACGAGGCATTGAAAAGGTCAGTCAGTGGAGCTGCTAGAATGTCCCCAAATTCCCTCAGTAATCTAGGGTGTATCCCATCCGGTTCCATCATTTGGTCTCCTTTAAGTTTAGCTAGTTTCTCACGAACACAGGCTTCTGAAAATTATTTAAGATATCCCTTGCTTCTGTTCCTGTTTGTGGGTGTTTTCTGAGGTCCTGCTCCTAGTTCTTCATCTGTGAACACGGAACAGAAATATTTGTTAAGCAATTCTGCTTTATCTTCATCAGCTTCTACATATTCCTCCCTTTCACACTTGAGTCTGACAATACCACTTTTGCCCTTCTTTTTCTAACATATCTGAAAAATATCTTATCCCCCCCCCCCCCCATTTTATTGTGTTGGCTATTTCCTCCTCTTTTTGAATCTTTGCTTTCCTGATTGCTTTGCTAAGTTTTTCCAAATATAGATGCCTGTCTTCCTTTCTCTGTGATCTCTTGTATGTCATGAAGGCCTCCCTTTTTTTCTTCATCTTTTCAGCTACTTCTTTTGAAAACCATAGCGGTCTCCTTGTCCTTTTACCTTTATTTACCATTTTAACAAAAAGGTTGATTGACCTTAAAATATCCCCTTTCAGTTTTGCCCACTGGTTTTCTACATCCCCAGCTGTTCCCATCCCGCTAATGACTCTCTGAGGTATTGGCCCATCTTGGCAAAGTTAGTTTTACTAAAGTCTAAGACCCTCACTTTTGAATGGATTCTAACAGCCCTAGTCTTAATACTGAACCACACCATCTGGTGATCACTGGATGCAAAATAATCTCCCACTATAACATCAGAAACTTTCACCATTGGTAAGCACCAAGTCCAGTATGGCCCCTTCATGTGTGGGTTCTGTAACCAGTTGCCTGAATAATTCTCCCTGTAGAGAATCCAGGCTCTTACTTCTAGATGATACTGCAGCACGAATGTGCCAATCAACATCTGGCATATTGAAATCCCCTTCAGTAGCACTTCCCCTTTCCTAGGAATGCTGCATATGTCTTCAATTAACTCTCCGTCCACCTCTTCCTCCTGTGAGGGAGGTCTGTATATCACGCCAATGCAAAGAGAAATGTTTGTGAATTGTCTTCTTGTTCTGCTGGACTGAATTCTTGGAAGAGTGTTCCAGGGTAGGATTTATCTTGATGGTAGATGGCTTTGTGTGTGAGGAGGAGGGTCTTGTATTTGATGCGACTTTCTAGAGGGAGTCAGAGCAGCCGTTTTAGGATGGGGATGATGTGGTCCTATTTCGCGGCACCTTGTATAATGCATGCAGTTGTATGGAGGGCTGTGTGTAACAAGAGGAGCAAGGAGTGAGGTAGACTCTGGTAAACTGGATTGCAATAATTGAGATGAGGGAGAATCATGGCCAACAGTGTGGAGAAGAAGTCCTGTGGATCTGAGGGGACACAGGCACTGGATGGTTCTTGCTTTGAAATTGTTTTGGTAGTTTTGTCTATTTGCGACTTGAGAGAGAGAGCTTGTTCTAGGATGATGCCCAGGTACTTTACTTGGTGCTGCACTTTTATTTGGGTGGTATTCAGAGTAAGGTGGGTTGGTGATGTGAAGGTGTCGCCCTCTGTTACGAATTTTGCTTCTGTTTTCTTGTAGTTGATGGTGAGTTTGTCTGTGAGCCATCTAGAGACGTCGTCAAAGCACCGTAGGAGCTGTGAGTTAGTAGGTTGTTTGGTGGTGACTGGTCCCTAAAGCATGATATCATCTGCATATTATCTTCACCTGAGTATTTGAAAGCTTAACAAGTCATTAAACCTCTTGGGCCTTATTAACAACTTAAAAACAACTAAAATTGCATTTGAACGTTTGCATCTGCTATATAAAACTTTTTACTTTCAATTTGTTAAAATTAGCAAATACAAGTAATTATGCATTCAAATTTACAGAAAGATGTGTTTAATTTTGTATTACATAGAGGTAGGGTCAAGCTTCTGTAGTAAATCACTGAATGAGGAATGACTAAATCTTAGCAAATAACTGTAGGTAGCTATAGAAACAGTGGGCCAGCCTGGTGGCTAAGGTTGCAAATACTATGCAAAGCTATATAGAAGGTCCCCAATTTGACTCCAAATCAGGTCTTCTCTTCCCTGAGTTGACTGGGACTGGGGATGCTCTATATACTTTATAGGCAACATTCACAGCCTTCTGGAGAGAGGGAGTTATGATAATTTCTTAAGGATGACACATGTTGGTTGGCTCCAGAACCCATGTTTACAGACCTCCAATCGAGGATTTTCAATGCAGTGACCAGACATCAAGGAGGCATAGGATGAAGGGAAAAGGAAATAGAAATAGTAATTATGTAAACATTTCTTTACAGAACGCGTAATGAATGTGTGGAATAGTCTCCTAGTGGAGATGACAGAGACAAATCTGAATTCAAGAAAGTATGGGACAAATACAGAGGATCTCTACAGGAAAAAGGATTGTAGAGCCTAGTGGTTCGTATGGAAGGGCATGGATAGGCTATATGGTCTTTATCTACCATCAGGTTTCCAAAATTACCTGCCATCACTTCTTTCCACATTTCATAGCTACAAGCTGGAATTCTTAAAAATACCTAAGCATTCATGTCCACCTGCAGTGAAAGCTTTTTAATTTATCACTTTCTGTTAAAAAAAATTTCAGAAAAAGCTTTAGTTCCAGAACTTGATGTATCTTTTATATTCTCTGAAGCTAACCCAGATTTTTGCAGGGTTCTCAATGTCTTTATCATAATGTGTGGGCTTTCCCGGATATAGCTAGTGCCACAAAGAAAAGATGGCAATTTCTACTTTTGCGTCCTAGGCTGTTAGAGCTAGGGGCCTGTTCTGGTTCAATTTTCCGTGTAAATATGAAATCAAGTTACAGTTTTTTTGCATGCTAGATCATTATCAGTTACCTCACCAGCTCCTGATATTGCAATACTTGATTTATTAGCATCTGGCTGCATGGCTCCTGGTTGGCTTAGCTTTCTTCAATTTAATTCCTTGGGATAGTGGTCTTGCCTCTTCATATGAGTGGACCGATTATTCAGTGGTTATTATTTTTCCTTGTGAAATTCCTCTCCGTTTTGTTTTTTTCCTTACCTCTGTACTTCTGTAACAAGATCATCTTGGATTGTATTTAAAATATTTAATAAAATAGAGTCAAAGGATGGTGAAACAAAACAGAGTAAAAATTATTCAGTAGTTCCAAATAAGAGACGCATATCACCAGATGTCTGCTTGATTCCACTTAAGCCAAGGGCGGCAGAATAATTTTTGGTTGGAGGGGCTAAACAAACCAATTTCCAGCCCTGCCCCCAAGCTCTCTGTTGATGCTATGTTGAGCAAAATATTAGCAGGTCTATGGCCCCTGTGGCTCACCCCATTCTGCTGCCTATGACTGCAAGTATAAAAGAACAGGAAAAAACATCGTTCCTTCTCTTAGTTCATTACTCAAAGGAGAGGGTAGGTGTTGATCAATTAGCTATATACAGTACAAAAAGGAAGTTGATGGCCCTAGATCAGGAATGGGCAAACTACGGCCCGCGGGCCGTATACGGCCCGGCGGACCTTTTAATCCGGCCCGCTAGCCCACCTCTTCCATGTGGCGCACACTATGGACAATCATCCCTTCCTATTTCTAGTGCAGCACTTAGTTAAAAGGCATGTTTACTTCCGCGCCTTTCAGGCGGTGCGCATAGGCGATGACGCGCGCACTTGAGGATTCCCGGGCTTGTCGTGAGGAGAGAGACCGCCGAGGTGCCACGCGGCATGCTGCTTGCGCCCGCTCCATGGAGGCTGGGAAGAGGAAGATTAAGAGCTTGCAGGATGGGGTGGAGCACACCGAGGGGAAGAGCAAGCGGCTGCAGAAGGAACCGGAGCAGCAGAGGAACTGCATAGAAACTGTAAGTACCCGTGGTGCAGCTCTGCTTATGAATCTCCCCCTGCACAGGCCCGGTGGTGGTAGTTCGGTAACGCTCTTAGGTGAGTCACATATGTTAAAACCCCGAAGGAGTGGTAGGGCCTGCATGGGATTTATCCTTGAACTGTGCGTTCAGGTGCTTTGCTTGCCTGGCTGCTCTGGAGAGTTGCTTAGAGTCCGCGAATGACATTTCTAGTTCTTGCCAAGGAAAGTAGGAGGCTGGCAGTGGAATGTTAGCCATAGGACCAAGTGATGTGCAAATTCTGCTCAGATGATTCAGTCCACTGCATGAAACCCTGATTTGACCACTTACATAAATTGTCATGGACAGGTGGTTAATTTTGGGATTCATAATTTAAAATGAAATATGTCTTTTAGTATCCAAAATATAGCAGAGCGCTAGCTAATTTATTCATTTATTCACCTCACTTTCTAGAGGATGCAGCGTAATCTCGCGATGGCCGGCTAGTGTAGTGCAAGGGAGGCCACCAACACTGTTCCCACTAAAATTGAAGGTACTATTTTATGAAAGAAATACATTGCATAAAAGTTTTGTAAAATAACTCTTTATGCTTTTCTACCTTAAATTAATCTAAACATTTAATGTTACAAATTTAAATTTAATTTATATTAATTCACACATACACACCGTCCCATCTACTCTTGGTCCGGCCCCCGGGTCCAATATATGAACCCATTGCGGCCCTCGAGTCAAAAGGTTTGCCCACCCCTGCCCTAGATAGTACTATTCATAAATGATCTTTAACCCCTAGACACCATTGCACATACATATAGTTTAAGTCACACTGCTAAAGATTATAGAGTCTAATTTCCAAATGCATATCAAAATACATGGATAATTCTAATAGTGGAATAACAGCATGTGCTATAGACTGAGGTGTTTTACAGTACTACAAACTCACATTAAAAGTCAGGGCCACTGGAAGTAGCAGTGAAGTAGTAGGTGAAGTGGGCAACTGTCAGAGATGCCAGGCATGGGAGTAAAGGGGGAGGTTGCTGATGTTCCTTGCTGCCAGCATAGTGGCAGCAAGGAACTTTAACACAGCAGCTAGCTTGCAGCTGCATCATCAGAAGGGACCCTGGCTAGACGATTCCGTCGAGAGCCCTGCCTCTTGTGGCAGACTCCACCTTCAAGGCTGCCTGGCATCAGATGACCCAGCAATGGGCAAGGGCAGAGTTGGGAAGGGAGGGGATAATACATTGACATTGGAATATGGTATCAAGGTACATTAGTATATCTAAGTAACCTAGGAAGTACCGATTTACTGTTTGAGCGGTATAGGAAGATTTGGACCTGAATGAGTGAAACATGCCAGGATTAATTGTAGCAGAATGTATACAGTGCAAAGGTCTAAACTAAGAAATGTTGCAGTTACAAGCTCAAAAGGGAGCAGAGGTATGAAGTTCAGTAGATCAAGACTAATATGAAGAGGTAAAGTTGTGAGGGGGCAGAACAGTCAAATAACAGGTATGAGATTAACTAGCTGCACATTTTTGTAGATATCAGACAGTGGAGTTACTATAGATAGTTGGAATTATGGCACACTTGGCATATTTGTAGTCAGTGCACTTATACTTTTATTGGTACATTAATCTAAAGTTTTAAAGGTAAAAAATAAGAGAAAATCATGAAAAGTGTTTTTAGGTGCTTTCCAAAAGAATGCATATTGTAGAATGTCTTATGTGCCTGGCGATGTACCCATCTGTGTCCTTTTCCATCAGTCCATGTATCATGCATATGCCAGATTCACAATATACAAACTGAGACACAACAGCAGCAGATGGAGCCTTTACCCTGACTGGGGCCTGGAAAGAGGCAAGCCAAACTCTGGAGCACTCTGCTCAGGTGGTCCAGCAGACCCATACTTCCAGACTGAAGAAAGAAGCCTGCTGCTTATCCAAATTGGCAGGAGGAAGACAACAGCAGCAGAGTCATCAGACATGTCCTCCTCCTGTTCTATCACCCTGGAGCGGACTGGTGCTTTGAACTACACTGCAGTACAGTTTTTTATGCAGTTTAAAGCATTAATTGAGCCCAAGGCAGCAGAGGAGGATTTAGCCTGTGGCAGTGCTGTTCTGTTCCTCCTCCTGCCAGTCCAGATCAGTGGCAGTGAGAGAGATATGGACTGGAGGGAATAGCTGCAAGAGTGGTGGTGAGTGCCTATGAATTTGAGAGGATGATTAGCTAGAAGGTTTATGAGGAATGCCCAAGGTTGAAATGTTAGGACAATTGATTGGGGGATTGAGGGCCTGTTGGGGGATGATAGCATTGACTGGAGCTGGTGAGAGAAGGCCCTGGGGGGATGAGAGAGAACTTGCCTGGAGGGTACACAGAGTCTGGAGGGATGGGGAATGGGGGAATGAGTAAATGAGTGAGGGAATGGCTTAGGAGTGAAAGGGGGGATTATTTGGAGGAGAGGAGGTGGATAGAGAGATAGGCTGTAGACATATTTGTGAGAGAGCAGAGGTGTATGAATAAAATAAATTGAGGAAGGGGGTTGGGAGGCAGAAGTAATAAAGATTATATAAGAAATTCCTTGGAAATTGTATGTACGCCATAGAATACACCTTTCCAATCTTGTTACAGTATTCCCGGGTACATCAATTGAAACAAAAACTGTGAAAAAGAATTGTAATCCAATGGTGGCACAAGCAAATGGAGAGCTTGTCAGGCTTCAGTTAAGAATGGTTTTACTTCTGTAATTCGCTTCAGTGCTCCTCTGTTCCATATCAACCTAGTGTAATAGCCATTTATTCTTCTGTATCACATCCAACCAGGTGGATGCCTTGTACAATAAGTTTCAAATTGTTCAGCTCTCATCTGGCAGCACTGATCTATGAACAACAATAATAGCTACCCTTGCCATGGATCATGCCCAAAATAAAGTCTTTCACATGCAAATGAACACTCTAAGCACATTTACATGCAAATCACTGTTTTCTCTTTAAAAAACAGCACGTGGAATATTTGCCAGATGAGCAAACTGCAAGTGCAACATCCAAAAAAGAATATTATCCTGAGGAGGACTCTCCTACCAAGAGACAGCTGCAGATACTTTTATCGCTTTCATTAGCTAGAACCTCTGCTGCAGTGTAAACTAATGGATAAATGTTCACTCACATCCTGCTATGAGTTTTACAACAAAGCACCTCAGAATCTCATTACGTTTTCAGCGTTGATAAATCTCTGAACAAAATTAATGTTTTTAGTCATTTCAGAAAAGGCCAATGTGTGATAAAGGATAAAGAGACCGGATGATTCTTAAATATATATATATATATTCTCTTAATACTGATGGCCACATTTCCAACCCTGCTGCATTCTTCTTGCCAAATAATTTTTTCTTATGTTTTCTCACTTTACTGTGCAGGTGGGTAGCACCTATGCTATCTTCTGAGTGAAAGGGGGTAGATTAAGGAGTAATCCAAGGAAATATGTTTTTATGGAAAGGATGGTAGATGAGAACTGTATCTGAATTCAAGAAAGCATAAGGCAAGCACAGACAATCTCTGACCGAGTAGGGGGGATTGCAGAGCGTATATATTAGTATAGATGGGCAGAGTGAACAGGCACTATGGTCCTTGCCGACATTTTTTGTGTTTCTATGCCTGGGGCTACCAGTATTGTATTGCAAACAGAGATGGAACGAGTCCTTGCTCTGGCTCTCTTTTATATAGTATATCACAGTGCAAAAAAGAGCCAAGGCTAAGGTCAGGAAGTATAGCAAAAATGTAATTCTATGGCATACTTATGATTGCTAAGAAAACTAGAGAAGTGCTTTTATTGGCGTGCGTTTCGTTGATGCACCTTAAAAAATTCTGCACATACAAAATGGATTTGATATGTATAAACGTCGACTACTGCACCTTAAAAATGTTTTAACCTGCATTAGAACTTTAAAAAAAAAGCTTAAACAAAGTCCAAAACTGACCCAAAAATGGAATTAACCTTATTTATTCCTTCCATGTTTGTTTCTCTCTTCTTAAATGCCTCCTTCAGACCTCCATCGGAACCACTAGAAAAACAAGAAGGCCTTTCTCAAGGGAAGAAGGGTCACTGACAGCCAATGATTATTTCTCATACAAATATTTATAGCACACTGAGAAGGAAAGTAAAGACCATTACTTCTCTCATCTCAGATGAAATGCAGGGATCTGGAGAAAGCTATAAAAGGGCTTTTCTTCAAAAATGACTTGAACTCATTCTGTGCCTATGTGAAAATCTTTGTTGCATAACATCTAATATGTTGTTAAGGTTATACTGTCAAAATATTCAATGGGACTAAGTTAAAACTAAAATTAAAATACCAGAAAGATATACAATGAAAAAAGGAGAAATAGCACCTGAAATTAAGCATTCACTCTGATATTCTTGGCCATATCTATGCTGACCCTTCTTATTTGTACAATACTGAAGCCTAAAAAACACGAATTGATCTAAAAGTGGGTTTCTGAAAGCTAAGTGAAACAGAAATCAAACAGACTGCTGGCAAAGTAGAAGATCTAACCTCTCTCTCAATTGTGCCAATAGTGGCTATTCTTTCAAAAAAGTGCATTAAGAAATATCCTTTGTAAATGGATTTTGTATAAAATACTTAATTACAGTAGATCGTTCATGATGTCGAGGACTTGGGATGGACAATATTTCATTTGGCAAACAACCAATAGCCAGACTAATCATAAGTAGGTAACCAACTGATCTGGAGTAGATGGACTGCATGCTTTGTAATATTATATACAAACGTACAGTGTAGTAATTCATATTAGGGTCTACAAATGGACAAATATAATGC
Source organism: Ichthyophis bannanicus (assembly GCA_033557465.1). Taxonomy (NCBI): domain Eukaryota; kingdom Metazoa; phylum Chordata; class Amphibia; order Gymnophiona; family Ichthyophiidae; genus Ichthyophis; species Ichthyophis bannanicus. Next base: position 70,326,731 of record CM066050.1, on the reverse strand, counting down.
TTTTAGTGCAACAGCATGGACCTCTTCAAGCAATGAACAGCAAGATAATGAGGTTGATGAATAATTATCTAGTGAAAGTGAAATGAATGGCTATGATTAGCAAAAAGATTAAGCATGTTATAGTTTTCTCCTATGGTGTCTCAAGTTCCTCATCTTCCTATTTCTTGCCTCAGTAGTTTTACAAGATAGAAATATAAATCATGATCTTGGCTTTTCCACAAAATTAAAATTCTGTTTTATTAGTCTCCACAATTTGGTGCAAGTTACATAATGACTAATCTACCAGATTCACCACTTGGGAGCTGACGGCACTTGCTAAATCAAGCCTAACACTACCCAGTAGAAAGTATGATCTGTAATCAATCACAGGAAGATGAACCCCTGAACCTTAATAAATTAAAGGGGTTTCCCTGAAAGACAGACAATTAGTTGCTTGAAAAGTGCATTAGCGCATGTAATTGCATCCCTATCACAGCCACATTCCATAGATATTGTACTGGGGCTTAAAGATAATTTATCTTATAGTTTTGGAATGTCTGGCTTCATCACTGTGAAAGGATGATGACCTGCCCTAAGGTGCTGCCATCATGCTTGTCTGTAAGGATGTGAATACCTTCAGTCAAGTTAATTCATATGATAAACACATAGCTGCATAATAAAGAGTTCAGCATCAGTGGCATTGTAGTAATAGCCTGGCCATGTGGAAGCACTTTATTGTCATGCTCTAAAAGACAAACTAATGGCACGACATTCAGCAGCAAGTCATTAAACTTAACAGCACACAAATGCAATTCCAAGAAAAAAGAGATTATAAAAGTTATTTATATTACTAAGACCACTGAAGCTCTACGCAGCATTCTGCAACATATCTACTTTTCCATACAAACACATTGTACACCAGCAATACTATACTGCCAAGCGATTTGAATCTGAGAGACTAAGATCATTTCCAAAATAACCTGACATAGGGGTCTGGTTAATTTATTCATTTGGAGACACTGCCTCAGGCCAAATACATTCTTTCTGCATATAGCTCTTCTATTTTCTGGACCCCATTTTATGGCATTTTCTCTTATCACCTCCAGACCATATAGACAGTTTAAAAGAAATTACATAGCTATGATTTGGAAGGTGCCAGACTATTACTCTGTAGCAAGAGAATGTAATTAATACAAGCCAACAAAATATTCACAATGATTTTGAGCTCAAACCTGATTTTTGGGCAAGGCACATAAGATGATCATCTAAGCAATGCTGCTAAAAACATAGGGGCTGGTTATTTAAGCCCTTATGTTATCCAGATAGAGATTTAGCCTGCCTTTTGGGCAACCTAAGCTATCTGGATAACGTCAGCACTTATTTGGAAGTGGCCAATTAAACCAGATAATCAGCAGCAGCCACTATCCGGATACTTCTGCTGAATATCCAGATTATATTTAAGTGCCACAGCCGACCGCTGTGGCATTTAACTATTGGACAGTTGGAAAATCAGCCCTGTAGTTTTCAGCCATGACCAACAAATAGAGTTTAAGAAGTGAGATGGAAAATGGACTGAACTTCTGTTCATTTCAAACAGACCACCAAGGTGTTGCCAGATATTAATGAATTTTGGCCACTACCAGTTTATGTATTAATAGAGCACTGCACACTGCAGCTCGCACCCTAGCGGGATCATCAAAATAAGATCACATAACACCCATCTTGAAACAACTGCACTGGCTCCCACTTGCTAGCCAAATCAAGTACAAAATGCTTATAACACATAAAGCAATCAACAGTAATCCCCCATTGCACATAAGCACATTGCTCCGAACATCGCAACATAACTGCACAAGACGACAAGCTACTAGAAAATACCTTAATCATTCCCCACGCAAGAACAAAATCAACCCAATAAGCATGCGCATGGGTCTTTGAATTGTACACACTTTCAGCCTGGAATGCCCTCCCAGACACAATTTGCAACATCACAGACCTACCCACATTCAGAAAACGCTTGATAACCCTTTACCCCCCACTCTCAGGAAACCCATCAACAGCAATAAATAAACTCAAGCAACCAAAGTTGATTTCTCTATACATAGTAACATAGTAAAATGACGGCAGATAAAGACCAGCATGGTCCATCCAATCTGCCCAGCAAGATACGGCAAGTGTAGGTGCACCTGTCTCTCTGTGCAGGCCACCCCTCCCCATGTCTTTGTTTAGGGGTGGACCCACCACTCCATGTAGGACACCCCTATTTGTTGAGAAGTTAGATGGTTCAATTTATTTTGTTTTTATCCTGTTGCTGTAAAGGGATCCACTGTGCTTGTCCCATGCTGTTTTGAATTCTGTCACCGTGTTTGCCCCCACCACTTCCATCGGGAGAGCACTGCAAGCATCCATCACCCTTTCAGTGAAAAAATATTTCCTGACATTGCCTTTCAATTTTACACCTTGCAGATTCATGTTATGCCGTCTAATTTTGCAGCTTCCCTGTCTTTGGAAGAGGTTTGTTTGTTCATCATTCCTCTTTAAGTATTTAAAGGTCTGAATCATATCTCCCCTATCCTTCCTCTCCTCCAAAGTGTACATATTTAGGTCTTCAAGTCTCTTCTCATAAGGTTTCTTACGCAGCCTCCAAATCATTTTGGTTGCCTTCCTCTGAACAGTTTCCAGTTGTTTTACATCTTTTGCAAGATATGGTCTCCAAAACTGAACACAGTATTCCAGGTGAGTCCTCACCAGCGACCTGTACAGTGGCATAAGTATCTCTTCCTTTCTGCTGGTAATCCCTCTTTGTATGCAGCCCAACATCCTCCTGGCTTTTGCCACCGCCTTGTCGTACTGTTTTGCCACCTTGAGATCATCAGAGATAATCACACCAAGGTCTTTCTCCTGAACCATGCACACCAACCTCTCGCCCCCTATTGTGTACATTTCCCTTGGATTTCTGCTACCTAAGTGCATGACACTGCACTTTTTCGCATTAAATCGTAATTGCCAAGCATTAGACCATTCTTCCAGCTTTTGTAGATCGTTCCTCATGTTATCCACTCCCTCGGGGGGAGTCCACTCTGTTGCAAATTTTTGTGTCATCTGCAAAAAGACAGACTTTTCCATTCAGTCCTTCAGCAATATCACTCACAAATACACTGAACAGTGCCGGGCCCAGGACCGAACCCTGGGGCACTCCGCTAATCACCTTCCTTTCATCCGAGTGAGCTCCATGTACCATCACTTTTTGTCGTCTGTGCATAGATTAACCTCAAAATGTTGGAGATCTCATATCACCTACCTAGCTGTTGACATCACCCTAGCCTGGGCCAAAGGTGCAGGGCTGCCAATGTTAGTCCTTAAATAAAGAATTATACTATTCTTGTCCACAGCGTGGACTTCTGGGACTTGTAGTTGTTTCTCCTTATTTAAAGACAGTAGTGTGAAACCAATGGTTTTTTTTAAAGGCAAACAAGAAATGTATTTATCTTCCCCAAAAGCACTAAGGCTCAACACAAACGTTAGGATTCTTCTCCAAGCAATAACATCAGGAATTTATAGACAAACTAGAACTGAAACTGCTTCATAAGCCTTTTAACATGTGTAGCTGTTTTCATCAAACATTCAGCAAACAACATAGCTTCTTCCTTCAAGAAAAGCAAAATGTCCACTTTTTTTATCTTCTGCTTCTTTAGTAATTCAAATACAAATTATGTAAGAATCCTTTCTTATTAGAAGCGGTTCCTAGCATTAACCCGGATAGGTTAACTCACCCTGTTTCTTCAGGGCTTTCTTGGTTAAAGACTTTTTATCAGAAAGCTTTCAATCTGCCTTCTGGCACAATGAACAGTCCATTGCTAATTCCTCAGTTATAGAATCCGGCTCAGGACAGTCTACCTGCATCTCTTCCTGCTCTTCAGCATGTACGTCTGACTCTGAGCTTTCATGAACTGTTTCTGGCTTAATGCTTTGTAAAAGCTCCTGGACTTCTCTCCACAGGTGCTCTCCACAATAAGGAATGTTTGTACCTGGAATGTGAGGATTTCTTCTCTGGATCAACTGCCTCAGTTCTTCTAACTTTTTCAGCCCTGGTTCTTTCCACCCAGCTGGGTTCTGGTCACTTCTAGCTGTGAGTTTGTCCACCCACTTTTTGGCAGCCTGAACTCTTTGAGCTGGACCACGCACCGTTTGAACTGCAGCCTGATCCTCGTCAGCAATTCTCCTAGCCACACCTCGGCTGGCTTCAGGACTAACAGCACTCCTCCTGCAAGCCTGGCTTTCTTTATGGCTGCTACTTTCACTGCTGAGCTCCTCACCGAAATCTTCACCGTTCTCCTCTCCGGTGATCTCCTTTCTGCTCCCCGGTGCTGGCTTCTTTCCTTTTCCTCACCTGGGTTTATAAGGCTGTTTCCTAACTAGCGTACACTGCTTCCTACTCAGGTGTTTTTCATTACTCCCCAAGCCTGCACTTAGGTTAGCAGAGCTTGGGTGTGGCCTGACTTCTGTGACTGCGTGTTTTCTTCCTTTACCTGCACTCTGAAAGCTGTGAATTCCATGCCTGTCTCTCTCCTTAAAGGTATATTTACAATTTTCCTCTATTTCCATGGGCTCAGCAGAGCTCTCCTCATCACACTGTATATAGTTAATAGTTACCTGTACGTAAGTTCAATTGCTCAATGTAAATCTTTACCTTGTTCTATGTAAACTGCCTTGACCATGGAAAAAGGCAGTATATAAACCTTGCTAAATAAATAAATAGTTAGTATAAAATGCCCACTAAATGAGTAAATTAGACCTAGAGTCAAGTTGTTATCAGTATCAATTCACAGACTGAATTAGCAGTTCACAGATCAGGCTCTTGACAGCTAATCCATAAATCAAATTGGCAATCAACTCTTTATGGAATACCAACTGAGTCTCACACATACACATATTACCTGTTTTACCAAAATATCAATGCTTTTAAAGTGATAAAGGCTGATTTAAAGCAAGCTTTAATTTCTGCATAGGAAAAAAAAAACATACTAAATGATAGTGGATAAAGACTAGTGTAGCCCATCCAGACAAGTGGTCAGAATTGTAACTGCTGCTTCGTGCCGGTAGCCCCTTCTCCACACATAACCTGCTTGGACCTCTCTGGTCTTTTATTTGCTATATTTTTTAGTTTGTTCTCTTTTGGAATATAATATAACTCTTGCTCTTATGCCTTACTGTAACAGATTTTATTTCAGATGCTACTGTAGTGTCTATAACGCATAATAAATGTTAGAAAACAAACTTATTATTTTTATTCTCCACCGATGATGAAGTTTGCTTTTTGTAAACTGCTCTGAAGCAAGACGAATGTAGTGGCACATAAAAGATGTAAAATAAATAAATAAATAAATGTTATTGTGTCAAATACTCAAAATTTTGCCATTTCTGTGTACAATACTGTATTTAAAAAAAGATGTATTTATTTATATGTAGCTCAAGTTTTTCCAGTTCAAGGTGGGTTACATTCAGGTACAGTACATATTTCCCTGCTCAATAAAGCTTCTAATGAAACCTGTTGCTTTTGAAAGTGGAGCAAATCTTTGCCAAGGAAGGACTGGATTATCACTACATTCTCCTCAAGACATCTGAGCTTCCTTCTGATTGTATATCTGCTGCAAGGTTTCAGCATGATGGAGGGAAAGAAAACAGAGCGACTCTAACAAGAAATTCTACATAAATATCTGTGCAGTACCTAGAAACTCACCTAATCACTTCATGGAGCAGTATGTTTTGATGGGTGATAAGATCATCAAATGTTGGGTGTGATGTTTGGCATATTCAAGGAAGCACAGCAAAGGAATTAGTTTTTCTATTCTTTTTTTTACACTTCTTCTTTGCTTTCTGTAGTGTGCCATGCATATACAGAGAAGATGAAGTACCCTTACATAGTAACATAGTAAATGGTGGCAGATAAAGACCAGTATGGTCCATCTAGTCTGCCCAGCAATATGACAGGAGTAGGTGCACCCCTTCCCATATCTTTTAGGGAGTAGGTGCACCCCTACCCATGTCTTTGCTTAGTGGTGCACCCACCAGGAGCAGGTGCACCCCTCCCCATATCTTTGTTTCTTTGTTTGTTTAGGGGTGAACACACCGCTCCTCCCCACATCGCTCCATGTAGGACACCCCTATTTGTTGAGAAATTAGATGGTTCAGTTTATTTTGATTTAATCTTGTTGCTGTAAAGTGATCCACAGTGTCTGTCCCAGGCCACTTTGAATTCAGTCACTGTGTTTGTCCCCACCACCTCCATCGGGAGGGCATTCCAAGCATCCACCACCCTTTCAGTAAAAAAGTATTTCCTGACATTGCCTTTCAATTTACCACCTTGCAGCTTCATGTTATGCCCTCTAGTTTTACAGCTTCCCCATCTCTGGAAGAGGTTTGTTCATTATTTCTCTAAGTATTTAAAGATCTGAATCATATCTCCCCTACCCCTCCTCTCCTCCAAAGTGTACATATTTAGGTCTTCAAGTCTCTCCTCATAAGGCTTTTTAACATCTTTGTTAGTGATATAGCGGAAGGGCTGTCGGGTAAGGTTTGCCTCTTTGCGGATGATACCAAAATCTGCAATAGAGTAGACACCCAGGAAGGGGTAGATAACATGAGGAGGGATCTAGCTAAGCTTGAAGAATGGTCTAGAATTTGGCAGCTGGGATTTAATGTTAAAAAATGTAAGGTCATGCATTTGGGCTGCAGCAATCCAAGGGAGCAATACAGTATAGGAGGTGAAGTACTTTTGTCCACTAAAGAAGAGCGGGACCTAGGCGTGGTTGTGTCTGATGATCTTAAAGTAGCTAAACAGGTGGAAAAGGCGACAGCAAAAGCTAGAAGGATGCTTGGGTGCATACGGAGAGGAATGGCTAGCAGAAAAAAGGAGGTGATAATGCCTCTGTATAAGTCTTTGGTGCGACCTCATTTGGAGTATGGTGTGCAATTCTGGAGACCGCACCTTCAAAAGGATGTGAACAGGATGGAGTCGGTGCAGAGGGTTGCTACCAAAATGATTAATGGGCTTCATTATAAAGCATATGAGGACAGACTTAAGGATCTTAATATGTACACCTTAGAGGAAAGGCGGGATAGAGGTGATATGATTGAGATGTTTAAATACCTCCGTGGCATAAATGTTCAGGGAGAGAGCCTCTTTCAATTGAAAGCAAGTTCTGCTACGAGGGGACATGGGATGAGGGTGAAGGGAGATAGATTCAGGAGTGATATGCGGAAATATTTCTTTACGGAAAGAGTAGTGGATCCGTGGAATAGTCTCCCAGTGGAGGTGGTAGAGATGAGGACAGTAACTGAATTCAAGAAAGCATGGGACCAACACAGAGGATCTCTAAAGGCAAAAAGTGGACTGTTGTAGTTGTTATGGAAGGACAGACTAGATAGGCCATGTGGTCTTTTTCTGTCGTCATATTTCTATGTTTCTATGTTTCTATGATGCAGGCTCCAAATCATTTTGGTCGTCTGCCTCTGAACAGCTTCCATTCTTTTTACATCCTTTGCAAGATACGGTCGCGAAAACTGAACACAGTATTCCAAGTGAGGCTTCACCAGAGACTTATACAGTGGTACTAGTACCCCTTCCTTTCTGCTAGGTTGTGGAGGATGTAAACCGCTTTGGACAAAAGTGGTATAGAAAAACTGTTCAAGAAATAAATAAATAGTGATGCTGCGCTCGATGGCGATGACACGGTCATCCAATGACAGTAACGGGGGAGGAGTGGCTCTAGACACAAAATGTGTGGGCCACAACTCTCGATGCCAGTATCAGGGACTCCACTGAGGACTGGACCTTGGGGGCATCCCCAAACCCTTCTGTGGCTTTGGAGGGCGATACCTCCCGCCGGGGTTTCTTTGATGTACAGTCTGCATCGGAATACAATGAATGACTGTGCTGATGCCGATGCTCTGTGTCTGATATATCGACTTTCATACTTTGGACACATCATGCAGAGAGATCATTAGAGAAAAACATCATGCTTGACAAGGTTGATGGTCAACGTAAAAGAGGAAGGCCAGCAATGAGATGGATTGATACAATAACAGTAGCCATGGATGCCACTCTGTCAACTATGAGCCACCTGACTGAAGACTGAACCCAGTTTAGGACAACTATCTAGAGGGTTGCCATGAGTCAATACAGACTCAAAGCACTTAACACCACCACATCTTCCAGATAATTAGGGGTTTTTGAGGGTACAAAATAAATCATCATTTATCGGTGGTTTTACATCACAGATATAATTTCTGGGTATCCTTTCCAGTGGTATCAAACATGTATGTTTATGTCTCTTAAGAGTCATCAGTGCAGAAAAGGCATAAAAACCAAGTGGAGGATACAAGAATAGCCAGGGGAAAGGGAAGACTATTTGGGGAAGTGGTGTTTTCCAGTGTTTATCCAATAAAATACCTATTTTAACTTTTTGCATGGGGGTGTTTTATTGTGTTCATCAATTAAAATCCAAAATCAAAAGCCCTATATACGGGAGCATATTTACTAAACTGTGTTACCATTAGCAAGGACTATTGTAATTAGGTCCCATTGAATAACATGGGACCTAGTTACAAACAGCGCATGCTAACCATTAGCTCAGTTTAGTAAACATGCTCCATAATGTGCTGATCATGTTAGTTCACTTAAATGCATATAAATAAAAGAAAATATATATAAGATAATACTAACTTCAATAATGACATCCTATGTACAGATCATTGACTCTCCCATAGGTACCAGGATAGCAGCACATTATGCAAAAGCCTTTATATAGCAGATCTGGAAGGCACATTTTTAAATAAATATCAGATAAAATTCTTCAAATCAGTTTATCATTTCTTAGAATTTGGACTGACAAAGAAAAAGCTCTTGGACAATTTCTCAACTTTTAAGACATCCCATCCTTCAATTAAATTCAAATTGAGTACCCCACTCAAGAACGCAATTCTCCCGATACCAGGGTTTCTGTCAACAGTGGCCATTTACAAAATTTGTACATAGGAAACTGATCAACAGATGCAGCTATCTTCACAGTTCCAGCTTCTGCTCATTACATACACAATCCATTATATATAGACATACCACATGATAATCATGTATGTCCCAACAAAATAGGGATGAACACGTCAAAGTCCAAACTGAATCCTTCAAACATAAAAGACTTAACAGCCACTAATTCCAGAGGACAAGTTAGTGAAGAAGATATTCCTTGTTCTGCTGATACTAGCCTTTGAAAAGCACTTAATCTAATGCCAAAATGATGCCAAAGCTTAACAAAATTGCAGAACGAGAATGGCACGAATCCCTGCAATATACAAATGCCACCAGTTGTGCAATATCACAGTCTCCCACAATTAATCACATGGTGAAAAACATGCAACATAAGGGGCTCCTACTCATACTCCTTCTCTGATGTACCATATATTATTCAACACAGAGCATGTAAAGGAGGATGCTACATTTTATTTATTTATTTATTTATTTACATTCTCTTATATACTGTGCTATTCTGCATCAGCGCGGTTTACATTGAACAAACTGAAATTACATTGAACAGGGTATTATAACTTGGAGAAAACTATTTTACAGGGAACATGGGCTATGGAGGGTTAAGTGGCTTGCCCAAGACCACAAGGAGCACCTGTGGGACTAGAAACCCCAGTCCTTCCAGCCCAAGGTTGCTGTCCTCTAGTGGGATTTGAACCCCCGACCTTCCGGCCTGAAGTACATTGCCCCAACCACTAGGCTACTCCTCCACTCCATTGGTAAGACAAGTCAGATACTAAAAATTAGAATTAACTCATATAAATATAAAATCACACGCCACAAAGCATACCAAAATGAGACCTGTCTGGAGACCTCCAACAATGTATTTTATTTAAAAAATTTGGCATACCACAATTATTGATTTTAAAAAAAGACATCTAGGGGGTTTACAATTAAATTACCAGGAAAAGTAATTTCCCAAATTTTGTTATAAAGTACTTCCTCAGGGGGTCTCTTGTTGTAAAGATGTCAAGAGAAAACTGCTCTTTGCAAAATGGCATCTTTTGGGTTTCAGACCCTATTAGCATTGACATTTAAAACTATCAGAAATAGGAAACCATTGCATTAAAAAAAGAGAGAGATTGTGATCTTATGCTCCAAAAAGTTACATTATTGTCAATGGGGCCTATTTACTAAACACATAACATACATTAACAAATCAGTCCCTTAAATGGTAAGTTCTCCTTTGTTTGTTTGCTTTTTAAACTCACCTTTAACTCTGCTTTGAAAAGGTGAATTATCAAACCTTATAGGGTTTTGTGCCATTGTTTTGTTCCTGTTTCAAGCCTGCTTCTTATCAGCTTTTTCTTCGAGTTATGTTATTGCCAGCAAGATAATACTGGAAGAGTAGGAAATAGTGATTCATCCTCTATGAAAGGAGGTTGTAGATCTTTTATAATAATGCTTCTGCTTTCCCGATTCTAACTTGCACATTATTAAAAGGGACACCCTCTCTGTGATTTTCCTTTGCACTGCAGTAGGTTTGTGCTGGAAGTTTAAGAGACAATTTCCCTGGAGATAACTTTATGGTTGTAGCCGTTTGTTTGAAGAATTCAGTTAAGTTTTTGAAGTGTTTGTCTCATGCATCTATGTCTGTAGGGGGGAAAAAGCGTAGTAAATCTGGCCTATGGAAACTAACCAAAAAATACATCTGCCAAAATAAAACTGAAAGGAAAATGATGTATTGGCACAGAAGCTGGCATCCTTTCAAGCAACTAGCATATCATACCAAAGCGTCAGCTTTCTTTACTGTTGTCCCTTCTCATTTTACAGTAGTTAAAGTTGAAACACTGATGAGAATGGGAACACCGCTTCCTTTTGGGTTTATATATGTCTTTCTTCTCATAACAGTACCACAAAAAGATAATTACAGCAAAGCTTTCTGAGTTTCGGCTCCAGTCGAATAACCCGTATTTTAAAGAGTGGTAGTTTCGGTTTCCACCAAGTGTAACCTCTTTCCTAGCACCGGCCTCCGGCCGCCACTTGGAAGTTCGCGGCTTGCGTCAGTCAGTTTGAGCCCTCGCGGTTCCCGTACTCTCCAGCGCCGTTCTTGCAACCGACGGCTATGGGAACCGCACGGGCTCAAACTAGCCCGGCATAGCGAAAACGACTAAACGAGTCAAGGCTGATGGTGGGGGGGATGGTGTGAGCAGCAGTGGTGAAGAGACCCAGAGCTGCGCACAGCCACGAATACCGGGGCAGGGGCAGGAGCTGAGAGCAGCGTTGAGGCCGGAGGATTGGAGAAGGAACAGGAGCTGGCGGCAGAGTGGCCCGGAAGAGGGAGTCGGCGAGAGGTGGAGCATGCGAACAGCAGCGGAAAGGCCCAGAGTAATGGTATGACCAGGGTGCTGGGAACGGCCTGTGGGAGACAGGAAGGGATGTGCAAGGTGGAGGACAGGAGGTGAGGAGCGAGTGCTGGTGGCATGCGAGTATTTTCGCCGTAAGTCTCGTGTAGCTAGCAGGATGACTGAGGATGTAAAGTCACAGTGTTGTTAATATCGGGGGTATAGATATAATAGCGAGGATCAGCATACTGGGGAGAAGTGGAGTGGTGCTGGGAAGACGGGAATATTTTCATCTTCAACTTCTTGTGGCTACCAGGGTGACTGAGGATGTATAAACAGCAGAGGCATAGATATACCTGCGAATGGGTAAGCAGACTAGTGAGAAAAAAGGAGTAAAAGTGGGTGTGGAAAGGAAATGAGTGCTGATGTTAGAGGAGGAAAGAGAAGGTAAGGCTGCTAGGGGCAGAATACTGAAGCAACTTGCAGTAGATGAGTGACGGTGGTCTATGGAGGGAAGATTAAGAGTGTTGGGCAGGTGCAAGATACTTGGGGGTGGTCCATGAAGATAGGAGTAAATTAGCTGGGGTAGTTTCTGAGGGAGTATGAGGTAACTGGATGCTGTGGTGGAGAAGGGGGGTATAAAGACTGAGAAATGGTTTGTGGGGCATGAGTGTTGGGGGCAAGGTGGGATCATTAGGGACAATAATGCAGAAGGTGGTCTGTGGGTACTGGATGAAAGTACTGGGGTTAAAGAATGAGAAAATACCAAGCATAGGCCTCCTGTAAATTCTGTGCACCATTCCTTTAGCTCCTTGACCTTGGTCATCACTCTGATGCGTTGCAGCGTGGATTCCTTTTAACATTAGCACATTCACTCAGGCTTGATCTGGAGTTGGGGGCTAAGAGTTCATGAGTCTCGAGCAGTGTTATGAATGGTGTGCTGGAGGCAAGAAATGGGGTGTTCAAGGAGAGCTGTAGAATTTAAAAAACAATGTATTTATACTGCAGCCTGTTCAATATGTAAACATACATTTGCTAAGGGCATGATTTACTGAGACTTTTTTCCCATTAGGAGGGTAATTTTAAAAGGCATTCCCACATAGAGGAGCCTATGTGCCTTTATAAAATAAGTGTCTTCTTGCTTTATTATTCTAGTTGCTCTGTTATGAAATTATCTCCTTAATGTGATTTAGTAAAACATGTATTATAAAAAAACAAGAAAAGGCTGGGTCTATCCAGGTGAAGTTGACATGGCTGCTGGGGCCCTGGACCTCCTTCTCTCCTCTCCTGTTCCCAGACGTAATTATATTTACAGCTGCGTATGGGGGAGGGGGAGAAGGGGTCAGACAAGGTACGTATTCAGGCATGGGGACAGGTTTTTCAATCTTGTGCTTGCTGATTGGTCTGAGGATCAGGGAAGGGGAGCAATTTGGGCAAGGAGAGACTTGAGACAGAGTTGCCAAGTTACCCAGTGACATGAGTGAGATTTTAAGACAATCCTGGATTTACTGACAATCCCATCCTGATGCATTATAGGACCTGCAGCATTGATTCAAATGGGTTAAATCAGGGACTACAAATACCATACTGTAATGCAAATATAAAACCAGAACTTGCAAAAAATCTCCCTCCTGGAACTGGGTGACTTGGCAACTCTGCTGAGGAGCAGAGAGCTCTGTTTGTGGCTCCTCAGCGACCTTCTGCGTTCCCCCACCCTCCCTCCCTTTTTTCTTTAGTGGAGTTATATATATTCTTGGTGTATTCAGGTTGTTCAAAAGCTGTAATGTTGTCACAGCTGGAAAACCCAAGCTGTACAAGAGAAAATGTGGCAAAAATTTACTAATGAAGCGTGATTGGGAATGCTGCTGGTGCTGCGGGAGGTTTCAGCACCAGATGACGGTGGGTGAATGGTGAGGAAGATTTCTTTGGGCTCCCCTGGGAGGTAGAAAAGCTTGGAGAAGGGGTTGGAGTGGGGATGCTATATAGTATAGTGGAAGAGAGGTCCCGGGAGAGTAGAAGGTAGCTGTACCGGGGATTGTGGCCAGTTGTCTTTCTCTGCCTCATATCAAAGGGGCTTTATGGTAGAGGGGCAATTAACATGGTTGTGAGTTTTATATGAATGGCTTGGGTATGTTTTCCACAAATAAACTGTGGCCTTTTAGACTCCATAGCTCAGTCTCTGGATGCTTATTTCATTCAGGGAAATTTTGGAAGGGATTGGAGTGGGTGGGGGGATTTTAAAATTGGAGGTGCTGGGTGAACTCCCCATATGCCTGTGTTAATAACATTTTACAAAACATGAACAGAAATAGAAGTGTGTTTTTACATGACATGTCTGTGTAAGAAAACATTATTAGTTGGGTCTTGGGAAATACAGAAAAAGTAATCTCTCTACAGTCCTTAGAATGCAAAAATAACCAATATTTTGTCCACCTCATTATTTGGAAAACACATTGAAATGCCTACTTGTTTTTATAAACACCTAAAGCCAGACATTTTAGCTTATAGTGAACAAAGAGGTTCATGTATTAAGGTGCACATTTTTCTATGCCCTGTTGCTAGAATTGTGCACAGTATTTTTCTACATTCATAAATGAGCTGAGCAGAAAACTAGCATGCAAATTTACAGTAGCTATGAGACATTTTACAAGAAAGATAACTACACCTCAGTGAAGTGTAGTTATTTTCTTTATGAAATTTCTACAAAGGCCATTCTCAATGTACATTACACAATAATAGGTAATGTACTGCTTTGCATGATTTTGCATTGTAGCAGTTCATTAATTATGGATTTAAATAAAAATTTGGGTGCACAAAATTTTACAATTTGTGAAGAAGCTAAAGATTGCAAATATGGATTCTCAAGTTAAGAAAGGAAGTGGTGTGCGCTCTTGCAATTAAAATGCCCTATTTCTCATTTTAGTGATGCTGTTTACACAAAGTCTGTATCCTCTTTGCGCACTGACCTCAAAATTAAATATAGTACTTTGAAGGCAAATAGACAATATTTTCTCTACTAGAAAAAGTGCTATGTTGTCTCTTTAGGGAACCAGAGCTGTCCCGGCAAAGTCTGTGAGAGAGTTTATTTTTTAACTTTCATATGTACTTCCCAGGGAAATATTGCACTTGCATACGCTTGGAACTTTTGTGTCCACGATACCTGCTAGGGAAATACTTTTCAAAGGTAAACACCCCATTAAGTTTTCCATTGAAATTTGGCTTGCAGGTTTACAAGGCGTTTAGAAATTGGCTTCAATATTTAAGGACTGCTGCAATACATTTTTCCTATTCTTAGTCCCTAGTGCCATTTAAATAAATACTATTTCTATATTCTTGTTCAACATACCTAAGAGACATAGTGTACAAATATTTAAAATATAAATATTGCCTGTTTTCTAATAGTGGCCAATCCAGATCGCAGGTAGCTGGCTAGATTCCATGCTATTTACATAAACAAATCTTCAGCTTCTTTCACCTTCAGACTTATAAGATCAACCAAAGATTATCTCAGATCTAGTGGAAGAAGGACAACCAATGGGACACTAATACCTGGGTACAAATTATATCGCAATGTTAGAGTAGATTGAATTGGTGGAGGGGTTGCACTCTGTTAGAGTCACACAGGATTAAAATTTTGCAGGGAACAAAATATACTGTAGAATCTTTATGGATCGAAATTCCATATATAAAGGGGAAGCCGATGGCAGTGGGGGAAGCCTGGCCAGAATGAACAAATGTATGACTAAATGCTCAAAGAAATTAGAGAAGGTAACAAAAGTTACAACAGAATAATAATAAGTTCTAGATGAAGTAAATGACTGCTTCTTGGAGTAGCTGGTTCATGAAACGACAAGAAGGGAAGCCATTTTGGACCTAGTCCTTAGTGGAACACAAGATTGGATGCAAGAGATGAGGGTATTTGGGCCACTTAGCAATAGTGATCAAAGCATGATCGCATTTGATTTAATAAATGGAGGAAGGATGGCAAGGAAATCCACAGTACTACCTTTTAACTTTCAAAAGGGAGACTATGATAAAATGAGGAAACTAGTTAGGAAAAAAACTAAAAGGAGCAGCTGCAAAGGTTAAAGATTTATATCGAGCATGGGTATTGTTTAAAAATACTATCTTGGAAGGCCAGACCAGCTGAATTCCATGCTTTAAGAAAAGTGGAAGGAAGTCCAAAAAACTGCCAGCATGGTTTAAAGGTGAGTTCAAAGAGGCTGTTCTAGCCAAAAAAGCATCTTTCAGGAAATGGAAAAAAGAGTGAAATGATAAAAACTGGAAACAAAAGCACTGGCAAATTAGATGCAAGGCATTAATAAGGCAGGCAAAGAGAGAATTTGGAAAAAAGCTTGCTCTGGAAGCAAAAACCCATAATAAAAACGTTTTTCAAGTACATTCGTAGCAAAAAACCTGTGAGAGAGTCAGTTGGACCATTAGATGATAGAAGGGGAAAAAAGGGACAATAAGGTCATAGTGGAGAGGCTGAATGAATTCTTTGCTTTGGTCTTTACTGAAGAAGATGTAGGGAAATAACCCATGACTGAAGTTGTATTTAAAGGTGATGCATCGAAAGAAATGAAAGAAATATTGATAAACCAGGAAGATATATTACAACTATTTGATAAACTAAAGAGTAGCATATCACCTGGACCGGATGGTATACATCTGAGAGCGTTGAAGGAACTGAAACATGAGATTGCAGACCTACTATTAGTAATCTGGGAACTATCATTGAGATCTGTAGTACCTGAAGATTGGAGAGTGGCCAATATAACTCCAATTTTAAAAAAAGGGTTCCAGGGGTGATCCTGGAAACTACAGACTGGTGAGCCTGATGGCAGTATTAGAAAAAGTGGTAGAAACTATTATAAAAACATAATTACTGATCATGTAGATAGTCCTGGTTTAATGGGAGGAAGGTCTTGTCTTACTAATCTGCTATATTTTTTTGAAGATGTGAATAAACAGGTAGACAAAGATGAGTCGGTTGATATAGCATATCTGGATTTTCAGAAATCCTTTAACAAGGTCCCTCATGAGAGACTCTTGGCAAAATTAAGAAGTCATGGGATAGGAGGCAGTGTACTATTGTGGATCAGGAACTGGTTAAAAGATAGAAAGCAGAGGGTGGGACTAAATGGGCAATTTTCCCAGTGGAGAAAGGTGAATAGTGGAGTACCCCAGGGATTGTGCTGGGTCTGCTGCTTTTTAACAAATTCATAAATAACTTGGAAATGGGAATAATGAGTGAGGTAATCAAATTTGCAGATAAACACAAAATTATTCAAAGTTATTAAAACAAGTGGATTGTGAAAAATTGCAAGAGGACTTTGATAAATTGAAAGACTATGTGTTCAAAAAGCAGGTGAAATTTAATGTGACAAGTGCAAAGTTACACACCTAGGAAAGAACAACCCAAATTATGGTTACATGATACAAGGTTCCACATTAGAAACCACAATCCAGGAAAATGATTTGGGCATCACTGTGGATAACACGTTGAAACCCTTCGCCCAGTGTGCAGTGGCAACCAAGAAGGCAAATAGAATGCTAGGAATCATAAGGAAAGGAATGGACAATAAAACAAAGGATATTATAATGCCTCTGTATCATTCCATGGTGAGACTGCACCTTAAATATTGTGTGCAATTCTGGTCGTCGTATCTTAAAAAGCATATAGCGGAATTAGAAAAGTTACAGAGATGAGCCACCAACATGATAAAGGGGATGGAAGGATAACCCTATGAGGAAAGGCTTAAAAGGTTAGGGCTCTTCAAACTGGAAAAGCGACGGCTGAGGGGAGATAGGATAGAGGTCTATAAATTAATGAATGGAGTGGAATGGATAAATGTAGATCAATTGTTTACGCCATTCAAAAGTAGAAAGACTAGAGGACATGCAATGAAGCTACATTGTAAACTATTTAATAAGAAAAAAATCTTTTTTTCACTCAATGCGTAATAAAACTCTGGAATTCGTTACCGGTGGATATAATAAAATCTGTTAGTGTAGCTGGGTTAAAAAAGGTTTGGACAAGTTCCTGGAGGAAAGGTCCGTAAATCATTATTAAAGAGGACTCAGAAAATCAATTGCTTGCCCCAATTGCATTGTGGAACCTGTGTGTGTTTTTGAGAACCTGCCCAGGTACTTGTGACCTAGATTGGCCACGGAAATAGGATAGTGGGTTTGATGAACCTTGGTCTGACCCAGTATGCCATATCTTATGTTCTTATGATTCTAGATCTCTGAAGACTATGATCTACTCACTCATCCACTGTCCAGATTGCTGTAATTTGTTATTAATTGGTCTCCTGCAGTATCAGATAAAATGCTTCCAATTAATCCAAAATTCAGCCGTTGATCTATAACGTTACGTGGTCTGATCATGTTACACCTCTAATAACTGAACAGCAGTGGTTGCCTGTTCTCATTTGTGCCCCATCGTACTTTCTGAACTGGTCTTTCACACCGTCTTTTCCCTCACTTAATTCCTTATTCTTCCTCCTGGAATTTTTGATCTTCTCAAAAGCATCTTTTAGTTGTTCCTTAACACTGCAAATTTAAGTTACTTTGGACCAGAGACTCTTCTTTTTCCTACCAGGCTCCTGACTTATGCAACTTTCTGCCCCCTTGACATCATCTCAGTAGAAACCTCCACTAGTAAATTAAAAATCTTTGAAGAGCTGGTGGTTCTGTCAGTCGTATGCCGACTCTTTGATTCTATCTCCTCTTCCTTTGCCTAAATCCTCTGTTGAAGTTGGATACAGCTTTTATTTTTTCCCTACCCTTTGTTTCTCAGTTATGCTGCTTAGCTTGAGGCTTTTGCTTATGTGTGTTTGTCTTATTTGATTTGTTCATCTGTTTTAAACTTTGTAATTGTACACCACCATGATGTTGGTGTAATATTTTTAAATGGTGATATACCACACCTTGACCCCCCCCTCCCCACCCCAAATGCTTCTCCTTCTACCCCTTCCTCTTCCCGAACCTCTCTCCTGTCTTTCCTTCATATCTAGCAGCCTCTCTGAAAACCCTCCTGTAAATATGTAAAAGGTTATAGTTAACTGCTATATATGCCTGTTAACCATCAAAAAGTTCTTGTTCTCTCTATAACAGCTGTAACCACAGTTATTTTAAGTTCCATATTAACAGTCTTGAATCATAGAAAGATGGTATATAAAAAGTTTTGAATAAATAAATAACTGTTTATTTTAAAGTATTTATATCCCGCTTTATCCTTAAATCAAAGCTAATTTCACTGCAAACTAATCAAGTAGGGTAGTGCGGGAGTGTCGGCATGCAGTGGTTGTGAAGGTAGTGTTCGTGCGTGTGTAGATAGGTAAATCTTGATTTGGGGTGCAATATATACATGTTAAGCTATCTACATTGGGCTATATACATTTTATTGAGAGTAATAGGATGTTTCTTGTGATGATAATTGCTGCAGTTTTTTTTTATGTGGATGTTTTAAGTTGTTGTTAGCCAGGTTGTTATTTCTTGAATGCAGGTTGATATAGTGGTATAGTCTGGGGAGTCCAGTTGAATAGGGGTATATACCATGATGTCGTCAGCATATATGGCATATTGTATCTTGTGTTTGTTTAAATATTTTGCATATGGGCTGAATATAGATGTTGAAGAGGAGAGCTGATAATGATGAGTCTTGGGGAACTCCTTGAGTAGTCTTGAAGGGTTCTGAGGTTAGGTTCCCAGATTCTGCTCTCTGCTGTCTATCTTCAAGGTATGATTGGACGACAAGATACCACAATTAAATGGTTCCAATCTCAGTTAAGTGCTTCAATAGGATGTGATGGGAAACTGTGTCGAATGCCGATGATATATCGATAAATATTAGTAGAAAACCTTGCTTTTATCTTATCTATTCCTTTGATTATGTTATTGAATAGATGTATGAGTAGTGTCTAAACGCCAATGTAATCTTGGAGCTGTCTCTGTACAATTTTTTTCAGTTATTTTAGCCAGGAATGGGAGGCTGGATATTGGGCGGTATGTTGAAGGGTCGGTACTGTTGGATGAAGTAGATTTAGGAATAGGGCGGATAGTAGATTGCTTGAGGGCTTTTGGTATGTAGCCCTGGTTGAGAGAGGTGCTCACTATCTTTTGAATGAATGTGTTGAGTTCTTCTTTGGTGGATTTAATCCAAATTACCGGGCAGGGGTCCGATGGAAAGGTGGTGCTGTTTAGAGCAGTGATGGTATGTTCTATTTGTTTTGTTGATGGAATGCTGAAGTTGTTCCATTGATTGGTGGTTGTAGAGTCATCTGTTGCTGGTGTGTCCATAAGGGGGATGTTCTTATGGTGTGTGTGTTGTTGCTGTTCTTGGCTATTAGATAATCAGCAAAGGTTTGTGGATGCATTTTGCTTTCATCTTTCATTGCTGGGTCATTCGTTAGGGTGCGAACAATGTTGAAGAGTTCTTTAGGTTTATTACAGGCTTTTAGTACAAGGAATATGCGGTCTGATGTAGAGCCAGATTGATGGGATGGGCCTGATAAGATTTGCTTGAGTTGAATGGATTCCATTGCTTTGTGAAATACGAATTCAGTTGTTGTTGAGGCAGATGTGAGGTTTAGGTCTCCTAGTACAATGAGAGTCTTGTGTGGTGAGTTCGCTGCATATATCATGTCCAGGATTTTGGATGTGTCCTCTGTTGGGGCGTTGGGGAGTCGGTATATTTGGCAGATGGAGAGATGTTATAAATAGATAAAATAAAATAAATACCCTGAGGGACAAGCAGTGGTCTCTCTTAATAATAATCTCCAAGAACATGTCCACACTTTTTTTTTAAACCCAGGTATATTAACTGCTTTTACCATATCCTTTGGCAATGCTTTCCAAAGCTTAACTATGCGTTGAGTGAAAAAATCATTTTTTCCTATTTGTTTTCAGTGTACTATTTTGTAACGTCATAGTGTGTCTCCAAGTCTCTCTACATTTTGAGAGTAGAAAATAACCCATCCCATCCACTCTATCATATCTGCTCTCAGCTGTCTCTTCTCCAGTCTTCCCTCGTAGGAAAGTCATTCCATCCTCTTTATCATTCTGGTTGCCCTTCTCTTTAACTTTTTAAATTCCGCTATATCTTTTTTGAGATGCAGCAACCAGAATTGCACACAGTACACAACATGCAGTCACATTATGGAGTAATACAGAGGCATTATGATATTTTTTGTTTTATTCTCTATTCCTTTCCTAATGGTGGAGTAGCCTAATGGTTAGAGAATGGGCTGAGAACCAGGGAAGTCCGGTTCAAATCCCACTGCCACTCCTTGAGATCGTGGGGGAAAGTCTCTTGGCCCTCCATTACCTCAGGTACAAACTTAGACTCTAAGCTCTCTAAGGGATAGGAAAATATCCACTGTACCTAGATATAATTCATTTAAGCTAAATTATTTCTCAACAAATAGGGGTGTCCTGCATGGAGTGGTGGGTTCACCCCTAAACAGGGATGTGGGGAGGGGTGGCCTGCACGGAGCGGCAGGTGCACCTACTCTTGCCATCGTGCTGGGCAGACTAGATGGACCATGCTGGTCTTTATCTGCTGTCATTTACTATGTTACTACTACTACTACTGCTATTAACATTTGTATAACACTACAGTGCATATGTAGCACTGTACACAATATGTAAGAGAGAGTCCCTGCTCATAGGAGCTCACAATCTATAAGGATAGATGCATGCAATAAACAGGGAACTAGGGTAGAACAAAGAGGAAATGCTTATGACACACGGAGGTGGTCAACAGGAGAATAAGGGGTTAGGATACAAAGCAGCCTGAAGAGGTGGTTTTTTAGCATGGATTTGAGTAGATCTAGGGATGGAGCCTGAGGTACCGATTCAGGTAGTCTCTTCTAAGTATAGGTGCAGCAGGGTAGAACGAACAAAGTCTGGAGTTGACAGTGGAAGAAAGGGCACAGATAAGAGGGATTTGTCTGATGGGCAGAGTTCCCAAGAAAGGGTATAAGGAGAGATAAGAGGAAAAGTAATGAAGATCCATAGAAAGAATGCACTTACAGGTCAGTAGGAAAAGTTTGAACTGAATGTGGAAGCGGATAAGAAGCCAGTGAAGTGACTTGAGTTACATAGGCATAGCGACATTGTTGGAAGATTAGCCATGCAACTAAATTTTGAATGGAACGAAGAGGAGATAGATGATTCAGAGGGAGACCAGAAAGGAGCAAATTGCAATAGGCTAAATGGGAGGTAACTACAGAGTGGATTAGGGTTTTGTTCATGTGTTAAGGAGTGACAGATTTTAGCTCTCTGTTGGATGTGTGTAGAGAAGGAGAGAGAAGTCAAAGATGACCCCAAGGTTGTGAGCTGAGGACACAGGGAGAATAGTAGAGTTAAGCACAGAAAGGAGAGAGGTGGGTTTGTTTTTTTGACTGCCATTATGCACACTGAGCAGAAGATTTCAATGGACTGTCCATGATGACGTCTAGATCCTTTTCCTGGATAGTGACTTCTAATATGGAACCTAACATCATGCTGCTATAATTTAGGTCATTCTTCCCTATGTGCATAGCTTTGTACTTGTCCACATTAAATTTCAATTGCCATTTGGTGCCCCTTCTCGCAAGGTCCTCCTGCAATTTTTCATAATCTACATGTGATTTAACAACCCTGAATAATTTGGTGTCATCTGCAAGTTTGAGGACTTCATTTATAAATATTTTAAAAAGCACCAGTCCCAGTGCAAATCTCTAGGGTACTCCTCTGTTCACCTGTCTCCACTGAGAAAATTGGCCTTTTAACCCTACTCTGTTATCTTTTAACCAGTTTCCATTGCCTCCAATCCCATTCCTTTTTAATTTCCTCAGGAGACTTTTGTGGGGTACTTGGCCAGATGCACTATGGGGGATTATTTTAGAAGCCTTATTTACAATTTTCACGTAGAATTCGGGCATTTTATGAAGGGCTAAATTTACACATGGATGTCCATAATATGTAGAAATTGCAAGGGGGCATGTCATAGTTAGGGCATGACCTGGGCAATTCAAAACTCTACACATGTATACTCCATTTATTATAGGGAGTGCATGTGTATGACCATAGTTGTCCATGTCATGGTTTACAGCTGCTCTCTGGCATGTATAGGTTTTTAAAAAGTGCTCATTTTAAACCAGCCTTTTATAGGAGGGTTTAAGGGGTAATCCTTCTTAATACCTTATTGTTTTGCTTCCTGCAAAATGAAATGAATTATAAATAGTGGCCTCTGTATTAATTGGTGGCATCTAAATGTGTGAAGTGGCATTTTATAAAGGACATCCAGGTATATTCTGGGCATCTGGGGAAAACACCGGGGGCATGCAAATTTCGGCTTGATTTTAGAAACCTGTATGTCCCTGACAGCAGCCACATAAACATCCCCCCTCCAAAAACATGGGGCAGGGACGTTCATTCAATATGATATGCACATCCACACTTGCTATTTTGCATGCAGGGCTGTGCATCGGGGTTCTGATGTGAAAATGGGCGTCCTCATTCCCTGTCAGTTTTCTTTGACTGAAAAAAATAGCATAGGGATTATCAATTTACCTCCTCCCCTACGCCCTTCATTGTGATAGTGGAACGAGAGCTTTCCTATGTTTATTTGTGTCCTGATGCAGGAATAGACATAGACATTCCTATTGGCGGGTGCTGTCATGATCGGAATTTCTAAAATTGACTGTGCACATCCATCCTGACCAACATGCCTCTGACACAAACTCCGCCATGCCCCCTTCATGGCTTGGACATCTTCACATTGGGATTGTCTCCAGAGCTGGCTTCTAAAATGCTTCTGGAGTCATCTTTGTGATTTGGATGTCTGTGTCCATTTGCAGACATCCATAGCTTTCAAAAATGCCAACTTATATGTGTAAGCTGTAAAATGCCAACTTACATGTGTTAAGTTGTTGAGTTGCTTCCATTGATTTTTCCCATATGTAGGTTTGTAGAATAGCTCCTCTAGCTCCATGTATTGGCACACATACGTGCACTTCTGCATATCCTTGTACATATTTTAGAAAGGTTCCATGTTTAGAGCCTTTTTTAAATACCGTCAGAACCTCAATATCTCAATTCCACTCTCCTCATGCTATCTAAAATTTGTCTTTATATTAACTAGTTTCACTTAATCCACATGTTTACTCGTACTTTCAAAGAATGTAGCATATTGGTGAGGCAAGACTTCCCTTGGCTAAATCTTTGTATTTACTGATTTTGCTCTTGGATGAAAGTTTGAAAGCCATCTAAAACTATTTCCCTATACCTGCTTTTTTGGTCTATTTTAGTGGATTTTTTCTTGTTTAGCTGATATTTTGGCGGATTTCATTCAAGCAGTAGTGCCTGTTAGGGAGGGTCTGTGCAATATATTGAGGAGCCAGGAGGCGGCACTTTGGGAGGAGCAAGCTGGCAGATGATAAGACCAGGGAAGTGGCTGCAGCAAAGAGAGCAGGTGGGGGTTCCTTATCTCCGCCTGCAGGAGAGAAGGCAGAGCAAAAGTAGTAGTAGTGATGAGGAGAGCCGGAGCAGGATTAGCAAGCTCAAGAATCGGTGAGGTTCCCGTCCCTCTCTGGCTGAAGATGCAGCCCAGTTGTGGAGGCACTGTGAGCTGAAATGTTCCAGCCACTAGCTCAAAAACGATCACCATAACAGATAAAAATATCAGTTTTGTTTGACAGTGTAGAGTCCTTTACATATACCTGAATTAATTTTTAAGCTCAGACCCCAAATCCATGGGCTGATTGTTAGTGTCGGAGTTTAATGTGAAAAAAGCAGCTGATCTGATTCTGCAACAAAAAACCCTCATATATTCATATGTTCTGCTGTTAGTCTAAGACAGTTATTGAGACACCCACAGAACTCATGAAATGTACATACTGAAATACTATTATTGGAAAATAGTCACAATTCTGGGAACATGCAAGTTCTGAAAGTGCTGGTCTTGGAAGATATTATTACTTTTATAGTTCCAGGGTTATCTTTTGTAACCTCTTTATACTGTCATGGCTTCACTGAAAATATTTTATAGATAAATAGAAAGGAACAAATTAGTTTTTATTTGAAATTTAACAATTATTGAAATCAAGTGTGTGTATTACCCTAACAGTATATGAAATGGTAGCTCCTTGGGAAATTTCTCCAAACGGGTTAGTTTTGCGCTTGCCATGACAGTCAATGAATCTCGCTCCTAAACCAGAGTATGTGGAATACAACCTCAGTCATGGCTGTGAGGAAATGGAAGTGACCTGAAGTCTGGGCTAAAGCTCTCAGTTTGTTACCTATACATCTTTCTCCCAAACTGCTACATTCCATGGTTATCATTCAGGTCAAATCCCCCTACATATTCCTAGACTCCCATGTGGCTTAAATACCGATATTAATTGGCTTCCAGACATTCATTTTAATTTCCTGTTCATTTCTTTGCTCTAGGAAGGGCACTGCCATCATGGAGGAAGGTGTGGGGACGTCTTGGATTTTCTAGATTCTCAGCTAGGCCCATGCGGTAGGCAAGGGACTGAGTGGTAGGTAACCTCCCCACAGTCTGTCCAATCCTAGACCAGGAAGGGAGGACTGGTAGTTTCTGGTAGAAGCTTTGAAGGTTATGGAGTGAGAAAGGGCTGAGGCAGGAGCAACTGTGAAAAGGAGAGTGCTAACTTGATGGTGAGGAGAGCTCGAGTCATTATGAATGTACAAGAACAAACACTGGGACTGACCAGTGACAACCAGTCTGTAGATAGCTCTGATGTATCCTCATTCATTTTTTCTGCAGATACAATAAGTAGGCAGCTGCAAACTGCCTTTCCTTATCATTCCTCCAGTTTAGTCCTCAACTCCTGGGTAGTGTACCTCCTCCTGCAGCTTTGGAGACTGGGCATGTCCAAAAATGTGACATCACTGCATGTAGTCTGCCGGCTCTCCCATCAGCCCCCAGTGTGTCCAGTCTCCAGTGCAGCAGGAGGACGTAGTGAGCCTGGTTGCTGGGCTCATTAGAGTAACAGATAAGGAGCATTAGCTTAGTAGTTTATTTGGATTTTTATTTGGTGTTCTTTTGATTTCGGTACTGTACCTTTAAATTTTAAAAAAAAGAAGAAAAGAAACAGACCTTTTGCTTGTGCCGGGCTCTGCTCCCTCTTCTTATGCTGTGCCATTTCCTAGACTCGTGGCATTAAGATCTCTCTCCCAGGCAAAATCGGGGGAGAGCTCTTCAGCAAGCAGCTGGGCTGTGATCTGTTCTCTGCGATCGGAGTGATCGCGAAGCGGCAGCAGACCGTCGAGCAGGAGGCTCGTTTGACGGCGCTTCTCTCACTGTGAGATAAGCAGTGCTGTGCGGGCTGGAGCCTTGCATTTGGGAAGTCCAAGTCAGCATTTCAGCAATCGGAACTTCTCGGGGGGACAGAGCAGCAGGTAAGCGTTTGTCTTAGCAAGCCTGTGTGAAGAACGGCATAAGTTTAATTTTGGCGTCATTTTCTCAGTTAAGCAGCGGTGGTCATTTTGACCGCGTAGTCACCGCATGCAGGGAAATGGCGCAAGCAGCTGCTAAGAAGCAATTTTAGGACATTTTGTTTCTTCTGAGTTTATTTGATTTCTTCCTTTGTGATGCTGATTTGTTTAGTCAGAAGGGTTGCTGAGAGGGCTTGCCCACTCTAGAGGGGATCTGAAAGGGTAGGCTTGGCAGGCCCGGTTGGCAGTTTTTCATGGAATTTACAGCACAGTGCAGGCTCATCTCTGGGGACAATGGACCCTAGCAATCCGTCACACGCTGGATCGTTTGTTGCTAATAGGTGCGGTTGTTCCGGTGCCGATAGAAGAGTACGGCAGTGGTCGATACTCAATTTATTTCGTAGTCCCAAAGAAGGACGGGTCGCTTTGTTCCATCTTGGACCTAAAAGGGGTGAACCGCTGTCTCCGGGTTCCGCATTTCAGGATGGAGACGTTAAGGTCAGTCATTGTAGCCGTGCGTCAAGGGGAATACTTGACGATTCTTGACCTTACGGAAGCCTGTCTGCACATACCGATCAGAGCGGGTCATCAAAGGTTTCTTCGTTTCGCCCTTCCTTGAGGGCAGTTTCAATTCCAGGCATTACCCTTCGGGCTCGCAACGGCGCACAGACTTTCACCAAGATTATGGTGGTGGTGGCGGCGGCGGCGTTGCGAAAGGAGGGGATTCTGGTGCATCCCTACCTCGGCGACTGGTTAATTCGAGCAAAATCCGAGGTTGAGAGTGTTCAGGTCACGAACAAGGTGGTAAAAATCTTGGAGAGTCTTGGTTGGGTGGTCAATCTATCCAAGAGCCATCTGGTGCCGACTCAGAATCTCGAGTTTCTAGGGGATGCGCTTCGACACTCGGAAAGGGGCTATATTTCTGCCCATTCATCGAGCCCAAGGATTGAGGGCATTGGTCTGATGTTTCCTAGTCGCTCTGGCGCCTTCGGCTTGGCGTTACCTTCAGGTTCTGGGAACAATGACGACTACCTTGGAGGCGGTCCCATGGGCCAGATTTCATATGAGACCACTTCAACGTGCTCTGCTGCGCTGCTGGTCCCATCAGGTGCACTCGCTGAACACAAGACTTCCCTGTCCTCTCAAAGTCAAGAGAGCTCTACAGTGGTGGCTGCTTCCGATGTCTTTGGCTTCGGGGATCTCCCTGGAGCAGCCGGAGTGGCTCCCGTTGTTGACGGATGCGAGTCTTGCGGGATGGGGAGCACATTGGGGCCAACTGTTTGCGCAGGGCCACTGGTCGGCCCAGGAGGCCACGTGGTCGATCAAAAGATTGGAACTGAAGGCGGTAGTGCTCGCATTGCGAGCGTTCGAGTCGACCGTGTCGGGAAGAGCGGTCCGCATGCTGTCGGACAATTTGGCAACAATGGCCTACATAAATCGGCACAGGAAGTGTGGCCATGGAGGAGGAAGCAGAGGCGCTGTTCGAGCGGGTGGAAGGTCATCTTCCAGTGTTTTCAGCAGTGCACATTGCAGGGATGGACAATGTGACGGCGGACTTCCTCAGCAGAGTGCGAGTGGATGCGGTGGAATGGGAGTTGCATCCGGACACCTTCGATCAGGTAGTTCAAAGGTGGGGACCACCAATCATGGATCTTATGGCAACCTTCCAGTCCGCAAAAGCAAATCGGTTTTTCAGCAGACCACGAGAAAGGATGTCCGAATGGATCGACGCGTTGATGCAGCCTTGGCTGCAGCCAGATCTCCTTTATGTGTTCCCTCCCTGGGCGCTCATAGGCCGGGTGGTACAACGGATCTAGGCCCATCGCGGGAGAGTGTTGCTCGTGGCTCCGGACTGGCCGAGGCAGCCATGGTACGCAGATCTCATCAGACTCCTCGACGGGGACCCATGGCGGCTGCCAGCGTCCGACAGTCTGTTACTGCAGGGTCCTCTTCAAATGCCCCAAGTGGATCGAATCTCGTTCACGGTTTGTCCATTGAAAGGGCAAGGTTAAGGAAAAAGAGTTTACTCGAGTGAAGTCATCTCGATCTTGCTCAAGGTGCGAAATAGGTCAACGTCTTTGGCATACTTTTGTGTTTGGCGTGTGTTTGAGGACTGGTGTTCCAAGAGGCAGGTGCATGCAGTGACAGTGTCAGTTCCTGTGATTCTGAGTTTTCTGCAAGGCGGGTTTGATAAGGGTCTTGCTGCCACTTCTTTAAGAGTTCAGCTAGCGGCTCTGTCGTGCTATAGAGGCAAGGTGCAGGGGCTGGCACTCAGGGCGCATGCGGATGTGTTGCGGTTCCTGAAGGCAGTTTCCAAATTGCGTCCGTCTCGTAGAGTCGTGGTGCTGTCATGGGACCTCAATTTGGTTTTGGGGGCATTGTCTAAGGTGACCTTTGAGCCATTACACAAGGCGTCGGTGAAGGACTTGACGTTAAAGACGGTATTTTTGGTAGCCATTTGTTCAGCGAGGCGCATTTCAGAGTTGCAGGTGCTCTCTTGTAGAGAACCGTTCTTATCTTTTTCGCGGGAAAAAGTGATGATGTGGCCGGTGCCCTCCTTTTTGCCAAAGGTGGTTTCTCCATTTCATCTGAATCAGGCGGTATCCCTTCCAGTTCTGGGGGCACTAGGAGGCAGTGCTTCGGACCGCGGGCTACGTCGCTTGGACCTGAAGCGGGTTCTGCAACAGTATTTGAAAGTTTCAGAGTCCTTCGCAAATTGGATCGCTTGTTTGTGTTATTCGGAGGTCCGCATAAAGGAGAGGCAGCAGCGAAGGCCTCTATTTCTTGGTGGATTAGGGAGGCAGTTGCCTCCGCATATATATTGGATGGCCGGGAAGTTCCGGCAGGGCTATGAGCTCACTCTACCAGAGCACAAGCGGCTTCGTGGGCAGGAATATAGCTTGGTGCCACCTGTGGAAATTTGTAGGGCGGCAGTCTGGTCATCGCTTCATCCTTTCAGTAAACACTACCGCCTGGATGTGTTGGCAGCAAAAGATGCTGTATTCGGGTCGGCAGTGTTACAAGCCGGTTGGAAAGGTCCCTCCCACTAATACTGCTCTGTTACATCCCAGGAGTTGAGGACTAAACTGGAGGAACGATAAGGAAATAGGAATTACACTTACCTGGTAATTGTGGTTCCTTTAGGAACTCCAGTTTTAGTCCTCATTCCCACCCGGGATGGACTTGTAAGCAGGAGGCATTCAGTGGGGACCAAGTGCTGTTTCTGGTAGGTATGAGTATTTCTCTGTATTTCTGTCTGAGTTTATCTTTAGTTAAGGGGGAGGACAGTAGCAAGGAAAAAGGACCTGTCTCTCAAAAAAAAAAAAAGATAAACAATATTAATATTATTAGCATTATGTAGTCGCTGGTTCAGCGTTATGTCTCTATGCGATTAAGGTATTTGGTTAAAATGTTGTATTAAGCTACTTATTTGTTGCTCCTTTGAGTGTGCTTTGTCAATAGTTCACTGGGAGCTATTGGGAGAGCCGGCAGACTACATGCAGTGATGTCACATTTTTGGACATGCCCAGTCTCCAAAGCTGCAGGAGGAGGTACACTACCCAGGAGTTGAGGACTAAACTGGAGTTCCTAAAGGAACCACAATTACCAGGTAAGTGTAATTCCTATTTCATTCTTCTTGCAGGGACAGGATAGAGAGTTGTAATGCTCCACACTTGGCCATCGTCCCTGTAGAAACAGGTGGTAATTTATACCTTGCTCTTCCCGACTGTAAAATCAAGACTTAGTTGTAATATATTCCTCATGCTTTCTTCCTCTAGAGGTAGAGCATATAGTTGTAAGATACCCCATCCATCTTTCTTGCTGAAACAGGGCCAAGAACTATAATGTACCTTAGCATCCACATTGTCCACAGAAACAGGACAGAAAATTTTAATATATTCCTAATTTTTGCTTCCTGCAGCGAAAAGACAGAGAGCTGTAATATCGCTCCCATCCTTCATTCCTTCCTGCAGTGATAGGATAGAGAGCTATAATCTCCCCTTCCTATCCTTTCTTCATGCAACAAAAGGAGAGAGCTATAATATTCACCCCTTCATTCTTTCTTCATGCAACAACAGGAGAGAACTATAATATCCCCCCATCCTTCTTTCCTTCCTACAGCAACAGGACAGAGAGCTATACTGTACCCTTCTGCATCCTTCCTTCTTGCATCGACAGGACAGCAAGCTATAATATCCCCCCTCCCATCTTCTTATCCATCCTTTCTGCGGTGACAGGACAGAGAAGAGCAGATGTACACCCAACCCACAGAATAAAAAGGAGTCAGATACTGCCAACCCTTTAGTTTAACTTCAGTAGTGTGCAAATATTTAGAAATACTACTAAGAAAAAAGATAATGCTGCATATTAAAACAAGTAGCTTATAAGACCACATATAGCATGATTTCAAAAAGGAAAGCTCTTGACAGAGTTCTTTCTTTCTTTTAATATACTGCTCACAGTCAAAATCATCTAGGTGGTATACAATATAGGGGACCAATGAACTAAATGAATATGAGAGACCCAGACTTTGAAATGTAACAAGATAAATTAAACAGTATAGGGAAAACAAGTCATTGACAGAGAAAGGATGGGGAGACAAAACAGTTCTTCGAATGACCCAGCAGAGCCTTATCCAAAGACCCACCTGCTTTGCATCCAGTTTTCTTTCTGAAAATTGCCACAGGTACAAAGTACCTGTGGTGGTCTATACCCGCTTTTTACAGTTGTGGTCAGCATCATTGGCATTTTAGCATTTTTGGTATGTTGTGTACAATATCTTTAGAATTAATTTGAAATATGTCAACTATATGTCACCATAATATTTTAATAGTATGTTCAAAGGTATACAACAAAAAAAGGGATGTCTGTGCAACATAGATGTAGTAATGACCTGAACAGGATTAATGGCACCCTTCACTAATATTTGGTTGCACAATCCTTGGCAGTGATGATAGCCTCCAATCATTTCTTGTAGCCATCTATAAGTTTTTGTACATCTGTCTGCTGGTAGTTTCTCCCACTCTTTAACTGCTATTTGTTCCAGCTCATGAATGTTTCCAGGATTCTTTTTACCACTGGCAGATTTCAGCTCTTTCCAAAGGTTCTTAATTAGATGGAGATCGGGACTCATGGCTGTCCAGTTTAAAACGGCCCATATTTTTCCTTTTTAACCATTTTTTTGTACTTTTTGTATGTATGTTTTGAGCATTGTCCTGCTGGAGGACCAATGACCTTCGACTCGGATCTAGCTTTCTGACACTAGGTAGCACATTTCATTCAAAAATACCTTGGTAGTCCTCTGACTTCTGTCATGAAGAAGACCCTTCTGAGCCTATGGAGGTAGGGCAAGATGAGGATTTGCTTTCAGAAACTGACAGGCAGTCTGAGCACATGGCTTAGTGTTTGCAAAGAAGAAGTAAACACAGAGAGTCACGAGCTAGAAAGACACGCCCTTGCAGTGACGTATGCCCTAGCTTAGGAGGTAATGAGGTTCACCTGTTTCAGGGCAGGGCACAGCTAAGCCTTGAGAGTTACAATGATAAAAACTGGTCATTAGCTTGGACCAAGCAGATGGAGAAGCAGAACGAGAATGAGAGCCAGAGGAGGAACTGGAGTCAGAGTCACAAAGGAAGCCAGCAAAGGAGCACGCTGACTAGAAGGAGTCAAGGAGGAGTGAAGACCAGGGGAGCCATATTCCTGAGGTCAGAAGGAAGCAACCCAGGACAGGGGTTGTCTGGCAAAGGCAGGAGAGAGAAGAATCTTCCTGAGAGGCAGGCTTGGCAAAGCTCACATGCTCCTAAGAGAGAGACAGGCTGCTGGGAGAATACCGGTACGTCTGAGGGGAAAGTTAATAGGCTGAAAGGCAAGCAAACACAAGCCGTGTTTGAGAACCAGTCTAACCCTGCAGAGTGGAGAGTTCCTTCCCTTTCAAAGCCAAAAGGTAGGCTTAATAATTCATAGAAGTTTGAACCTAGCTATAAAGCAGTTCCCTATAGTTACCAGAAAGTAGCAAACTCCCTGGACAAAAACTACAGCATATATGGTAGTTTACAACCCTGCTCAGGAGAGGGTTACCGAGAGAAGCCACGTGAGATCAGAGAAACCGTTTGTTTCAAAGAGCAGGATAGCAGCTTATTGGCACACCCTGCTATTCCTGATACTGAGGAAATGCAGATAGACTCTGACCATAATGAAATAGTGGATGATCGGATGGACTGTACATTATCTTTGGCTGACCATGTGAATTCCCTATGCTGAACAGCGTCTGTGAGAGACGGTAAAAGCAGCAGAAGAATAGGGAACATTTTCTTTGCTAATTGAAGCTGTTGTGATTTGTTTTGTATCAAGCACTGCACGTTTAAAGCCTGAAGCTGACAAGGCTAACTTACCTGAGTTCATGTATAATTTCCTCAAGCCAATTGTATGGCATGTTTTTGTCCTGAGTTATTCACTTGCATTTAATCCGCCGGGAAGGGGAAAATAAATTCTTGTCATTGCCTGAAACCACTCGACTGCAACTCATCTGTGCTCAAAGGGTAAAGGGACTTACATTCCCAGAAGGCCTTGCAGAGTTAAAGCAAGCCCACGCTCTCTGAGGCAGGAACACCACAGGCAGACCAAGTCTCAGCGCCCGAGGCATTGGGCTGGCCACCGTGAGGGTGACACTTCACAATTCCTTTAATACGTTCCAGGCCTCCAGTTCTTGAGGCAGCAAAACAGCCCCACAACATTGTGAAACCTCCACCATATTTAACTGAAGCAAAGGTGTTTTTTCCCTTATAAGCTTCATTCCTGAGTGTCCCTCCAGTCTAGTCCCGGAATCCTAGGGGTTGTCAACCTCATCCAGCAGCTTTGGAGACTGAGAAACTTCATGGCTGTGATGTCACTGGTATATAAGCCCCGGTAGCTCCTCTTCTCACCAGTTGTCAGTCTCCAAAGCAGCTGGTGAGGTGGTGAGCCCAGGGATTCCAGGGCTCAACTGAGGAACAATTAAGCAGATTTCATTTTATCATAGTTAGGGATTGTTCATGAGAATACCTTTAAAAAAAAAAAAAAAGTTCTTTGAAATTATTTGGCCTTGTTTGAAATTATTTGGAAATTATTTGAAATTATTTAATTTTTGGAGGCACTTATTTCTGACTTTCGGTTGCTCTGAGGTCCTCGGGTCCCTTTCCTTCTGTTATTTTCATTCCTCTGCCCGCAGGGGTGAGCTGAGAGCCGCAGTCTGCTTGGCTGTGTGCTGGAGGAGAGGACCCGCTGCTGCTTACCCGGTCTGGGCCAGGAGACGGGAGGCAGCAAGCGGTTGTGCTCAGCACGCAGAGGGCCTGCCTGCATGCGCTTGGAGCTGAGCTGCCCGTTTAGTGCTATGCCGGGAGTTGCTTCCACTGCGGCGATTTCTGCAGTCCGGGGGCAGGAGAGCTTCCATTACGGCAAATCAGCGGTTTGTCATTCATCCTGAGGTAAGAAGCTGCTTTCAGCGGCGTTTTCATTTTATTCACGGGCAGGCCGCACCGCATGTAATTTGAGCGGGAAAAGCGCTCCTTTCCGTTGGGGGGACTTCAGAGGCCCATAGACGCCTTCAGCAGCGGTGTTTTTTGTCAGTTTCCTTCAGGTCTGGATCGGGGGGAACAAGTTGGACCGTGGTGTCTCTATTATTTAAAAAAAACAACAAACCCCCCCCCCCCCCCGGAACTTTAAAGACACATAATTATTGGTTCTTTTGGGACACGGTATGCCTGCCAAGCAGCTCTGTCTGTTATGTGGAGCCAGGAAGAATTCTGTGTCTCCTGAGGGAGTATGTAGGGGCTGTACTCAGGAGGCAGGCACTGCGGATCTACCGCCGGAGGGGGTAGGTGCCGAGAAGGGGGGTTCCCCAGAGATGCTGGAGCCCATTATTGCCCCTCTGCCGACTCCTGAGTCACTGCCCAGTACTTCGGGGGGCGCAGGATCCTCTGCTGTCGCAAATGCCTTCTTCTGGGGCTTTGGCAGCTATATTTTCAGCTGATTTTTTTGTCGTTGCTTCAGAAGTCTTTGAGTAGTCCTCAAGGGGGTCCAGTGGCAGGGCCTTCAGGAGAGGGGCTTAGTGGTAAGCGATCGGGTTCCCCCTTCGCGCCCGAGGTTGCGGGAGGGCTGCTGAAGAGGGCCAGGATTGAGAGGGATCGCTCGGAGCAGTCTGTCCTGTCAGAGGACATTCATGCAGAGGACGCCCTTCTGGATGACGGGCTGGAGGAGGATTTTGAGGAAGGTGAGATTAAGGATCAGGAGGATCAGGCTAGAGTAGTCCGAGTTTTCCGGCGGGAGGAGTTGCCGGCTCTTATAGCGGAATCTCTTAAGACTCTGAACATGCCAGCGGGGGGTCCGACTGAGGAGACAGCCTTGGAGGATCCCTTACTGCAGGCTGTGCGTAAGATGCAGAGGGCTTTTCCGGTGCACAGAGTATTTAAAGAAATGATTCAGGAAGAATGGGATATGCCCGAGGCCGCGCTAAAGGGATCTAGGGTGTTGTCCTGTCTCTACCCCTTAATGGATCAGGATAGGGAACTCTTTAAGGTGCCGAAGGTGGATGCTGCCGTGTCGGCGGTGACTAAGAAAACTACCATCCCAGTGGAAGGATCGGCGGCGCTCAAGGATGCGCAGGATCGTAAGTTGGAGACTTTGCTGAAGCAAGTTTTTGAAGCAAATGCGTTATCCCTGCAAGCTTCTATATGTGGAGCTTGGGTGGCTCGAGCCTGTTTGTGGTGGGCGCAGCGCATTCAGGCGGACGGCTCGGTGGAGGAGACCGAGGAGGCGTCCAGGTTGGAGTCCGGCGCGGCGTATCTGGCTGATATTCATTATGATCTCATCCGCGGATTAGCGAAGAGTATGGCTTCGGTAGTAGCGGGTAGGAGGTGTCTGTGGCTGCAGAATTGGGCGGCGGATAGTTCGTCAAAGGCAAGGTTGAGTAAACTTCCTTTCCGCGGCAAGTTGCTATTTGGTGAGGATTTGGAGAAATTGGTGAAGGACTTAGGAGATTCCAAAGGCGGTAGGTTGCCGGAGGATAAGCAAAAGCAGGGACGGTCTGGACCCAGTCTGCGAGGGCAGCAGTGGGATTTTCACCGTTTTCGAAACCCGAGGTTTAATCAGGGACAGCGAGGACGTTTTCCTTCATGCAGGCAAGGTTTTCGGGGGTTTCGAGGGGCGAGCAGGTGTTTCACACCCGCTGCCTCTTCCTCCACTTTCAGAAAGGCACAATGAAGTCAGGGGGGTCCAGGTGGGGCTGGTTCCCGTAGGAGGTCGTTTGCGGGAATTTTACCCTGCTTGGGCCCGACTCGCTTCCGACCGGTGGATGTTGGAGGTGATTCGAGAGGGTTACGCATTGGATTTGCAGTGACCGGTGCGCGATTCTTTCGTTCAGTCCCCGTGCAAGGTGAGCGCGAAGCTCCAGGCAGTGCAGGAAACGGTACAGCGGCTTTTGGATCTCAGGGCGGTGGTACCGGTTCCTGCTGACCAGTTAGGCGGCGGTCGATACTCAATTTATTTTGTGGTGCCAAAGAAAAAAGGCTCGTGGCACCCCATTCTAGACCTCAAGAAGGTAAATCGCTGTCTTCGCGTATCGCATTTTCGAATGGAAACCCTCAGGTCGGTTATTGTAGCAGTCCAAAAAGGGGAGTTTTTGACATCCTTAGACCTGTCGGAGGCATACCTTCACATTCCAATAAGGAGGGAACATCAGAAATTCCTCAGGTTTGCTGTGCCTATGGGGCATTACCAGTTTCAAGCTCGTCCCTTTGGTCTGGCAACGGCGCCTCGCACATTTACCAAGGTGATGGTGGTCGTGGCAGCGGCTCTGCGAAAGGACGGCGTCCTCGTGCATCCGTATCTGGACGACTGGTTGATACAGGCCAAGTCCCGAGCGGAGAGTGTGGCTGCTATGGACAAGGTGGTGTCGTTGCTTCAGAGCCTCGGTTGGGTGGTCAACGTAGTGAAGAGCAAGTTGGAACGTCTCAGAACCTGGAATATCTCGGGGCCCGTTTCGACACGAGGGTTGGCCGCGTCTTTCTCCCTCAGCAGCACGGGCTTGCGCTTCGGCGGTTGATCACTCGATTTCTCAGCATGCGCTGTCTGTGATAAGGAAGCTTATCATAGCTCAGGAAGGAGCTATAGGAAAGGTGAAGTGACTCTGAACAAGCAACCTGTCAGTTCTGGTAGAAAACAGAATTTTCCCATAAAAGACTACCAGTCCCAGAATGCACCAGCTTTCCAACAGCCATTAGAGGAGCTGAAGTGGGGAAAGTGTGTTCAATCAGGAGGGCTATGAGGTAATCCCTAAGCACTCATCACAAAGGGCAGGGCCTGATTCAGCACAGCTGCACTGTGTTAGGGAGGAGCACTCATCTAAGCAGAATAAAGGTAGAGTTTATTCTACAGAGAAGCAGCTTGAGCTTGATCATCTTCATCATCAGGAGGATCATCAGAAGCAGAAGCCAAACCGGACGGACAGAGAGGGAAAGAAACCCTTTGGAAGAAAGAGGAGAAAAGCCTTTGAGAGGTCTAGAAGAGTCCAGAGCAGTACGTATACTGGGAGGCATTCCAAGGGCCAGCATACACCATTGGACTGGGGAAAGCCAGAGGAATGGTGCTGCAGAGCTAGGAATCTCCAGTCGGTGCCTGTGAGAGAGACGGCTGCACGTGGAAGGGACCCTGAGACCCATGCCAGAAGGTATGTGAAGAGAGATCCAGTGTCCAGGGATCTGGATTGGAAGGCTGGACATAAGAACTGGACTACATACTGGCCAGGCTATATAGAGAGGAACTCTAACAGCAATGGAAGCTCAGGTATGAACACTGATCTATGCCCTAGCTATAACCTTGAAAGACAGCAGGGAAACAAGTATTCTCCTGAAAGTGCTCCATTGGAAGATTCATCTGTGCCAATCCATGATATTGAACCCATGCTTGTTGAAGAGGGGGTGATAGCAGATGAAGAATCTGTTTACATGGACTGCTCTCTGTCTAAACTTCTTTGGTGATTTTCTGTTGTAAAGTACAGCAACCATCACAAAGAAATACAAACTTGTTCTTGAATCTACTCAGAAAAGCTCCTGTGTAGGATTTCTAGCCACGCAGTAGAAGGCAAGCCAGCTAAGGGGTTTCAGCTGGATAACTGCTAGCAATTGAGCCTTACCTAATTGCTTGTGAGCTAGGAGAGAATCACTTCTGAATCTATGTGGGAAGATATAAGAAGTTTACCTGAAAAGAACAGTTTTTTTCTTTCTTTGTGGCTTTTGGTTTGTTGTTTGATATATGCTAAGAAAACATTAGCTAATGCCTACAGAAAAGACCAGTTTGTTATCAACCAGGTCTTATTTCTTTTGCTTTGATTGCCTGACAAGTTCAAATGTTTTCCTTATTTTGTTTTTTTCAAGTTTAACACTGAAAGCAAGTAACCTGATTTATGTGCTACCAAGCATATCTGTGTTGGGAGAAATAACCCCATAAATAAATATCTTATTGGCTTTACCCAAAAGCACAACTAATTATTGTGAGCAGCTGTGTCTGGTGTGAATGAACTGCATTGCCCACAATCCCTTGCAAATCATATAGATATATGCACTTGCCAAGACTGTGAAGATTCTCACCCAGGCAGCCGTCTGACATGTCCCACCGCCTGGGAGTATCTTCGGGTGTTAGGGACCATGGTGGCGACGCTGGAGTTGGTACCGTGGGCGCGGGCCCACATGAGACCGTTACAGCGGGCATTGTTGAGAAGGTGGTCGCATCAGAGGGATCCCCTGTCTCGGAGGTTGGTCTGTCCACCGCAGACTCGTCAAGCCCTGCGTTGGTGGTTGCTTCCGGGGAACTTGGAGCAAGGCATGTCGTTGGAAGCTCCGGCCTGGATACCGTTGACCACAGATGCCAGTCTTCAGGGCTGGGGCGCCCATTGCCAGGGTCGGATTGCCCAAGGGGAGTGGTCAGTCCACGAAAAGGCTTGGTCAATCAACAGGTTGGAGTTGAGGGCAGTAGCATTAGCGCTAAGAGAGTTTCGCCCATATCTTCAAAGGCAGGCCATGCGCGTATTCTCGGACAACGCGACGGCGGTGGCTTACATAAATCGGCAGGGGGGCACCAGCAGTGTAATGCTGGAGTCCGAGGCAGACCGTTTGTTCGAATGGGCAGAGAAAAATCTGGTAGCAGTGTCGGCAGCGCACGTCTCGGGGGTGGACAGTGTGCAAGCCGATTTTCCTGAGTCGCGTGAGGGTAGACCTGGGGGAATGGGTTCTACATCCGGACGTGTTCACGATGCTGGTGCAGCGCTGGGGGACGCCAGTCATGGATCTTATGGCGACCTTTCAGTCGGCAAAGGTCAGTTGGTTCTTCAGCAGGAGAAGGGAGAGAATGTCCGAGGGGCTAGATGCCCTGGTTCAAGAGTGGCCGCAAGAGCGTCTTCTGTACGTGTTTCCTCCGTGGGTACTAATCGGGAGAGTAGTACAGCGCATCGAGCATCACAAGGGCCGAGTGCTCCTCATTGCTCCGGATTGGCCTCGACGGCCGTGGTACGCAGACTTGGTTCGGCTCTTGATAGCGGCTCCCTGGAAGCTGCCAGTGCGGACGGACCTGTTGTCTCAGGGGCCTCTGTTCATGCCTCAAGTGGATCGATTCTCGCTTACGGCCTGGCTCCTGAGCGGGTACGGTTAAAATCCAGGGGGTATTCGGGGGCCGTGATAACGACCCTTCTGAAGGCGAGACGGAGGTCTACGTCTCTGGCGTATATTAGAGTGTGGCGTATTTTTGAAGCATGGTGTATGGAAAGGACTGTGGTTCCTTTAAAGGTGTCAATTCCACAAGTATTGGTTTTTTTGCAGGACGGGTTTCAAAAGGGCTTAGCTGCGGCTTCGTTACAGGTTCAGTTGGCGGCTCTGGCCTGTTACAGAGGTAAGGTGCAAGGTCATTCCCTGGCAACTCATGCAGATGTGAAGCGGTTTTTGCGGGCGGCAGTGTTGTTGAGGCCGCCGCGTAGGCGTATGGTACCGTCCTGGGATTTGCCGTTGGTATTGGAGGCGTTAGGGAGAGCGCCGTTTGAGCCCTTGGCGACGTCGACGCTGAAAGATCTGACCCTTAAGGTAGTTTTTCTGGTGGCTATTGCATCGACGAGGCGAGGGTCGGAGTTGCAGGCGTTGTCTTGTAGAAAGCCTTTCCTGTCCTTCTCGGATTCAAAAGTGGTGTTGAGGACAGTGCCCTCCTTTTTGCCCAAGGTAGTTTCGGCGTTTCATGTAAATCAGATGGTGTCGCTGCCAGTTTTCACAGCTCAGCGAAAAGGTCGCATTGCGGATCAACTGCATTGTTTGGATGTTAAACGGGCTTTAAAGCAGTATATCGCTCGGACAGCTAGTTTTCGGAAGTCAGACAGATTGTTCGTTCTGTTTGCGGGAGCTAGGCGCGGAGAAGCGGCGTCTAAGGGCTTGATTGCTCGGTGTTTAAAAGAAGCGATAGCATCGGCATATCTTTTGCGTGGTCGGCAGGTGCCAGGCGAATTGAGGGCTCATTCCACTCGGGCGCAAGCTACCTCTTGGGCGGAGTGTAGCCTGGTTCCAGTGGAAGACATATGTAGAGCAGTGACGTGGTCTTCCTCTCACTCTTTTGTCAAGCATTACCGTCTGGATGTGCAGGCGGAAAGAGATACTCGGTTTGGTGCGGCAGTGCTTCAGGCGGGGCTAGCAGGGCCCTCCCGTTGATTGTTTCACTGCTCTGTTACATCCCCTAGGATTCCGGGACTAGACTGGAGGGATGCTCAGGAAGGTTAAATTAGACTTACCTGCTAATTGTAGTTCCTGTAGGAACTCCAGTCTAGTCCCGGGTCCCGCCTGGAGTGAAGGCTGCTAGAGGGCCTGAAGCGGAGCTGTGGTTACAGGTAAGCAAGTTTGTGGTTACCGCTGGGGGCTTAGTGGTACCTGGGGCGGTTACGGTAGGGGATCGGAGGGGTCCCGGCATGCTCGAGGTGGGGGCGGAGGACCTCCTGGCACGGTTGGTTGGTATCAGTTATGTAAATAGTTGGATCCTTGATCCGTCTTAGTTAGCGTGGCAGTTTTGCCTTATTATTGCTCTATATCTACTTACTTGTTGCTCCGGTGAGTCTGCTTTGTCAATAGGTAACTGGTGAGAAGAGGAGCTACCGGGGCTTATATACCAGTGACATCACAGCCATGAAGTTTCTCAGTCTCCAAAGCTGCTGGATGAGGTTGACAACCCCTAGGATTCCGGGACTAGACTGGAGTTCCTACAGGAACTACAATTAGCAGGTAAGTCTAATTTAACCTTCCTTTGCCTGTAAACGTATCACTGGTCTGTTTTGCCAAAGAAGTGTTTAGTTTCATCTGTCCATAGAACATTTTCCCAGTTGGATTGTGGTTTCTCAAGGTGGGTTTGGGCAAAGATCAGGCATGCCTTTGTATGTCTGTCTTTGAGCAGTAGGGTCCTCCTTGGCCTTTGCCTATGAAGTCCTTCTTTGTTTAGTGCACAGTGTATGGTTTGGGTTAAAACAACCGCTCTACATTGCTCCGGGTCAGCCTTAAGGTCTGCACTAACCTTCAAAGATTACTTGGATTAATTTGCCTCTTCCCACCATGTCCTGGGAGGTTCTTGACAGTTTCATGAGCTTAAAAAATATTATGAGCTGTAGACACAGGAATCTCAAGGTCTTGGAGATGGCCTTGTGCCCCTTTGAAGTATGATGTTTGGTGATAATTGCTTTTCTGACTGTCTCAGGCAGCTCTCTTATCTTCATCATTGTGAAAATGGAACAGGGAAAGAATGTGGCCATTTTAAACATTAGAGCTGTCATTCTTTGGTTGATTCAAGTCATGTGAGTACTAACAATTGATTATAGGTGTGTCTAATTTTACTGCAGTGGGAATGTGGTTCTTTTGTTCAAGCTGGTTTTGAATTGTTTATAAGGATGCCAATAATCATGTCCTAAAGTATAAACCAAAATAAACCCGTCAAAATCAACAATATATATATCCTAATAGTAAAAATGATTCCTTAAATGAATCCCTTGAAATGAAATAAACAAAACCCAAAAATAATAAAGAAACTCTTTTTTTGTCAGATCACACACCATGAGTGGAACTCCCCTCTTGTAGTGGGTCCTCCTTTTTAATCAATTTTATAAAGACCTAAATAGGTCAGATACGGAACTGACTGCATTAATTATGCCGTTCCAAAAATCCTGTGTAATAAATCAAACGATTCCTCCTTAAAAAGGCTTCCCCAAAGAAACAAGACTACAATCAAAAAACTTCACTCTTTGGCACTGCTCATCTAGCAGCTCATTCAAACATAATAGCACTTAGCTCATTATTCCGGGGACGAACCTCCAACAATGCCTCTGTTCACTTTGCCTCCACTAGTTCATTCCAGTCAAGCGGCCAACTCCATCTTCATGGCCGTGATAATCCCTGGAATTACTGATGACTCAAGTTGAAGCTTGACTCGAAAGCCAACAAGGTCTCTGCTACACCACACAGTGTTTCAAGCCATACAGCTTTTTAGCTCTTATTCAGGCGCATGAACCTTGTCACATCCGGTTCCTGTTTATATATTATATAACCCAATGACGTCAGATAATCAAATGATCATTAAGAGGTCGCCTTAAAAAAAAGCGATTCAGCTGGTAAATGGAACATCAAATGTGCAGTGACCACCAATCTATATCCGCATTCATGTCCTGAGGAGCCATGGACTGTAATTTAAAAATCCAATATTGATCTTTATGGAGTAATTTAGAAGCACGGTCCCCTCCTCTTGGATTAGACGGTATGTGATCCAGCACTAGCCACTTTAAATCCTCAGAACGATGATTGAGCTGCTCACAATGGGGAACCATTGGCACCGTCTTTACTAATGAAATAATACGAGAACGATGTTCTAATAGATGCTTCTTAATTGGGCGTGTTGTTCTCCCAACATGTTTCAAATGATATGGGCAGATGACCAAATCTATGACAAAAGAAGATAAACAAGTGGTAGAAGAACGTAAATGATAGGATTGTCTTGAAACAGGCTACTTGTGGCAGGTGGTGGCTATCCTCTTGCGCCTTTTTGAAACCTGGTGCTCTTGAAATGGATTCTTACCTTGGTGGGAGCAGATCCTGGATATCCTGGCCTTCCTTCAGGAGGACTGTGATAAGGGCCTGGCCCTCAGCTCTCTCCGGGTCTTGTTTTATTGGTCTTTATTTATTTAACCAGTTTTCTATACTGCCTTATCCTTCAATCAAAGCAGTTGACATTATGTAATTACTGCAGACAGGTACTGGATATATATTCCCTTGTCTGTCCACACGCATACAATCTATGTGTACCTGAGGCAACATAGGGTTAAGTGGCTTGCCAAAGGCCACAAGGAGATTGCTGTCCCCAGGTGGGACTTGAACTCCTGGCCTTCCGGCCTGAGATACTGTGTCCTAACCACTAGGCCACTCCTCCCCTTATTTTCAGGGCATCCCTAATGAATATGCATGAGATATATTTGCATGCACTGTCCCATTGTATGCAAATATATCTCATGCATATTCATTAGGAATACCCTGAAAACCTAACTGGTTTGCGGCCCTCCAGGACTGGAGTTTGAGACCCCTGCTCTAGTGTGTGCATGCTTTGAGCAGTGAGTGCGTGTGTGTGTAGATGGACATTGATTCTTGGTGAGCTATTTACAGCGTGGGCTATTTACAATACTATGTACATCAGGACTTTAGTACTAAATCATGTCACTAGGGCGGGGTGTTGAGTTGGGGTATTGTCTGTTGCACCGTTTAAGTGACGTCACCGTAGTGCTCTATGAAGAGGGTCGTCTTTAACAGTTTCCTAAAGTCCTTCATGTCTGTTGTTGACCGTAGTTCATCAGGGAGGGCGTTCCAGATTGTTGGTGCCGCCTTTGATAAGGCTCGTTTTTCGGTGACCTTGCGTACCTTGTTGATGTCTTTAGGGGTGTTGACATGATTGGATGTGCCTCTCCTCCTCAGTCTTGTACTGCTGTCGAGTTGTATGAGTGGGTGTAGGCTGAAAGTTGACGACTGTTGCTTGATTTTGAATATGTTAATGATTGTCTTGTATCTAATGCGGGAGCTGATTGGTAGCCAGTGGAGGTCTTTTAGGGTAGGTGTGATGTGTTCTTGTTTTGTGGTGCCAGTTATTATGCGAGTTGCTGTGTTTTGAGCCAGTTGCAGTGGCCTGAGTGTCTGTTTTGTTAGGTCAAGATAGCCTAACAAATAATTTGAATAACCCACATTATAGCTACACAATGCAAAGTTCTGTACTAGGAATCACCACCTAGGAAAAGGATCTAGGTGTGTGTCTTTTCTGCCTTTGTGCCTGTGTTTATAAATTACCTTCTATGGAAGTAGATGAGAAAACAGTTATATAGAAACATGATGGCAGAAACAGACCACATGGCCTATCTAGTCTAGCCTTCCAAACCAATTATAATAGTCCCCTTTTTTTCCTTTAGAAATCTTCTGCGTGTGTTCTGTACTTTCTTGAATTCAGATACCGTCCTCATTTGTACTACCTCCACTGGGAGACTATTCCACGCATCTACCACTATTTCCGTAAATAAATATTTCCCCTTATTACTCCTGAGTCTTTCCCTTTTCACCTTCATCCTATGTCCCCTCGTAACAGAGCTTGCTTTCAATCAAAAGAGGCTGTCCTCTTGTGCATTTATGCCATGGAGGTATTTAAACATCCCTATTATACGAGGTGCGATCAAAAAGTATTGAGACTTTTATAGTAACACAAGATGTATAACATTGACAGTTATTGCACTCAATCTCCTTCAAAGTAGTCCCATTCCAATAAAACACAATTCCTCTAGCATTCCTGCCGCTGCTGGAAACAATTTTGAAATGCCTCTTTTGTTATGCTGTGAAGCTGCTGTATTGAATTTTGTTTAATGGTCTCCAAGTCATTGAATCTCGTTCCTTTCAGTGGTAGTTTCAGTTTTGGAAACAAGAAAGTCACATGATGCAAGGTCAGGTGAGTAAGATAGGCCATGTGGTCTTTTTCTGCCATCATGTTTCTATCTAGTCTGCCCTTCCATATCAACCGCTACAACAGTCCCATTTTTTCCTTTAGAGATGCTCTGTGTTTGTCCCATGATTTTTT
This sequence comes from Ichthyophis bannanicus, assembly GCA_033557465.1. Taxonomy (NCBI): domain Eukaryota; kingdom Metazoa; phylum Chordata; class Amphibia; order Gymnophiona; family Ichthyophiidae; genus Ichthyophis; species Ichthyophis bannanicus. The sequence continues at coordinate 70,282,790 of CM066050.1, read as the reverse complement.
TTAATTCAGATACTGTCATCATCTCTATCACCTCCACTGGGAGGCTATTGCATGCATCTACCACTTTTTCCATAAAGAAATATTTCTGCATATTACTCCCAAGTCTATCCCCTTTCACCCTCATCCTATGTCCCCTTGTAGCAGATCTTGCTTTCAATCGAAAGAGTCTCTCCTGTGCATTTATGCCACAGAGGTATTTAAATGTCTCTATCATATCACCTCTATCCCGCCTTTCCTCTAAAGTATACATATTAAGATCCTTAAGTCTGTTCTCATATGCTTTATAACGAAGACCACTAACCATTTTAGTAGCCACCCTCTGTACCGACTCCAACCTGTTTATATCCTTTTGAAGGTGAGGTCTCCAGAATTGCTTACAATACTCCAAATGAGGTCTCACCAAATACTTATACAGAAGCACTATTGCCTCCTTTCTTCTGCTGGTCATTCCTCTCCCTATGCACCCAAACATCCTTCTAGCTTTCACCATTGCTTTTTCTATCTGTTTGTGTCTGATGATCTTAAAGTAGCTAATAACGCCTAGGTCCCGCTCTTCTTTTGTGGACAGAAGTACTTCATCCCCTATACTATATTGCTTCCTTGGTTTGCTGCAGCCCATATGCATGACCTTGCATTTTCTTAACGTTAAATCTCAGCTGTCAAATTCTAGACTATTCCGCAAGCTTAGCTAGATCCCTCCTCATGTTATCTACACCTTCCTGCGTGTCAGCTGAGGCATTATTGTGATGAAGCAACCATTCTCCATTCTGTGCAACTCTGGCCTCTTACAACAAACTGCATCTCTCAAATGAGTCAGAACTTGGACGTAGTACTCCTTTTGGAGCATACTCAAGATGAACAATGCCCTGGTAATCAAAGATCTTGACGTTTCTCCTCACCTGACGGGCTTTCTTGGGTCTCAGAGAGTTTGAAATCTTCCATTGTGAAGATTGAGCGTTAGTTTCCAGGTCATAACCATAAACCCATGATTCATCACTAGTAATAATCTTTTTGATGAAATCTGAGTCATTTTCAACACATTCCAATAACTCCCTGGCTGTAGACAGTCATTCTTCTTTTTGGTCAGGGGACAGGAGTTTCAGCACGAATTTTGCAGACACACATTCATTTTCAAATCAACAGTTAGACCGGACTGTACTGACCCAAAATTGATGTCCATGTCCTCAGCAAGCTCCTTGATAGTCAATCGACAATTTGATCATATTGCGACACACACCACTTTAACATTGTCTTCATTCCTGCTTGTGGATGGATTTCCAAAACATTTGTCACTTTGGGAGCCCTCTTGGAAACGTTTGTGCCAGTCATAAACTCGAGAAAGACTCATGCATTTATCGCCATATATTTGCTATATCTTGTCCATAAGTCTTTTTTCATGAATCTTTAAGTTTCTGGCAGAATTGAATGCAAATTCGCTGTTCAATTTTTCACTCATCGTAAATCTGCTGAACTGCTTTTACACGATATCAAACATCATGTGATTAAAAAAAGTGCAGGTGTGCTGCAGCCACACTTCGTATCTCCTCTATCCCGCCTTTCCTCTAATATATACATATTAAGATCTTTAAGTCTGTCCTCGTATGCTTTATGATGAAGACCACTAACCATATTAGTAGCAACACTCTGCACCGACTCCATCCTATTTATATCGTTTTGAAGGTGTGGTCTTCAGACTTGCACACAATACTCCAAATGAGGTCACACCAGACTTATACAAAGGCACTATCGCCTCCTTTTTTTCTGCTGTACACCCAAGCATCCTACTGGCTTTCACCATTACCTTTTCTACCTGTCTATCTACTTTAAGATCACAGGATTACAGGATCCGAAGCAACATGGATTCACCAGAGGCAGGTCTTGTCAGACAAATCTGATTGATTTCTTTGACTGGGTGACCAGGGAGTTGGACCGAGGGAGAGCCCTAGATGTGGTGTATTTAGATTTCAGTAAAGCCTTTGACACTGTTCCTCACAGGCGACTTATAAACAAACTGAGCACCCTAGGGATGGACCCTAAAGTTACTGCTTGGGTTAGAAATAGGTTGAGTGGGAGGCGACAAAGAGTACAAGTAAATGGAGCTCACTCTGAGGAGAAGAATGTTACCAGTGGTGTGCCCCAGGGATCTGTCCTTGGTCCGATTCTTTTTAACATCTTTGTTAGTGATATAGGGTAAGGGCTGTCAGGTAAGGTTTGCCTCTTTGCGGATGATACCAAAATCTGCAATAGAGTAGACACCCAGGAAGGTGTAGATAACATGAGGAGGAATCTAGCTAAGCTTGAAGAATGGTCTAGAATTTGGCAGCTGGGATTTAATGTTAAAAAATGTAAGGTCATGCATTTGGGCTGCAGCAATCCAAGGGAGCAATATAGTATAGGAGGTGAAGTACTTTTATTTATTTATTTAACAGGTTTTTTATACCGCCTTTTCCTTAAATCAAAGCGGTTACAAAGACATACAAAAGCTAAATATAGGCATGGGAAGTGAAAGGTGGGATACATAACATGGTGAACTATTACAAAAAACACAATGTAGAGAGGTTACAATTAATATGAGTTGGTTAAGTGTCATAGCCGTAATGCTCAATGAAAAGAACGAACTTTAGTTGTTTTCTGAATTCCTTCAGTTCCTCAATAGATCGTAGGTCGGGAGGAGAGAGTTCCATATTCGAGGGGCCGATAAGGAAAGAGCTCTTTGTGAGGTGAGTTTACAGACTTTAGTATAGCTACTTGGGGTGCCGAGGGTGTCAGCTGTGGTTTTCCTTCTAGGTCTTTTGCTGGTGTTAGGGAATAAGAGGGCTTGGAGACTGATTGCTGAAGTCTTATGTCTGATTTTGAATATATTGATGACCAACTTGTATCTGATACGGAGGCTTATTGGGAGCCAGTGGAGTTCTTTAAGGATTGGGGTGATGTGGGCTTGAGTTGAAGAGCCGGCGATTATTCTGGCAGCTGTGTTCTGAGCCATCTGAAGTGGCTTGAGGGAGTGTTTCGGGATTCCGTTGTAAATAGGGTTACAGAAGTCAAGAATTGGAGTTGTTAGAGCTTGACAGACTGAGCGGAAATGTTGTTGAGAGAGAAGGGGCTTCAGGCATCTAATAATTTTCATTCTGTAGTAAGCGCTTTTAACAGTTCTTCTGATATGAGATTGAAGGTTGAGTCACTTATCAAGGGTTACTCCGAGGTATCTTACTTCGTCCTTTAACGGTATTGTTGTATTTTTAAATTTAATAAAAGGTGGGGGGCTGAAGTCAGTGTTTCGAGTAATGATGAGAGCTTTTGTTTTGTTATGGTTCATGGCCAGGTTGTTGAGAGTAAGCCAGGCAGACATTAACTTTAACTTTATCATGTTTAACTTTGTACCATATAGAGGTTGTGTTAGTTTCTGTTCACGTAAGGATTCATTGAAACATACAGTTTCTTGCTATGTGCGTACATGTTTGCACACAAATGTAAATCACTAATGCACTATTTTATTCCGTTGTGGAGGGCATTCCTTTGTAAGAATACTGAGAGAGGTGCTATCAAAAAGGTACCAGACTTGCAACACAAAACCTACACAAAGAGACACTTAAAATTTATTAGTTGGAGCAAAGAGGAAAAGGGGATATGAGACTTCAGTCAAGTATAAAAAGGTGCAAGTTTTCATGGAGAAAGAAGTTCAGAGACAAGATTAGTAGGAAGGAAGCTTGGAGGAAATACAAGTAAACACTATGACTATGGGTTTTTTTTAAACTCTAGCCACAGTGTTAAAATCTATCTCCAGGAACAAGCAGGAATGTAGTCTTCACATATGGGTACTGTCAGCACCGACGGAGCCTGCTCGGGAACGCTCCCCAGCGTCCCAAAAAGAAAGCTTTTGAGAGCATCCACCACGCATGCGTGTTGCCTTCCCGCCCAACTACCTCTCTCACTTCAGTTCTTCGTTTTCCGCAGAGCCGACAGGACGTGTCTTCTGTCACCGCAGAAAATCTTCTTTTATTTTTATATTTTTTGTGGTTGCGTCTGCCTTCCGTCAATGCCTACCTGTACCACCCGTGCTTTTCTTCTTTTCTTCTTTTCTTCTAAAACCTTTTCAATTTTAGTGCTTTTATCAGGGTTTTTTTTTTCCCCTGCTCTGGTGCTTGGCGGCATTTTGGGCATTATGCCCTCTTTTTCCTTACCATTGAAAAACCAGCCACTGGTTTTAAAAAATGTTAAAAATGTGGCGGTACTATTTCTATTACCGACACCCATGACTGGTGTCTTAAATGTTTAGGTCCTGACCATTGCCCGGCAGAGTGTCTCTCCTGCAGGAAATTGACTAAAAGAAGTCTTCAAAATCGAGCAAATCAACTCGGTGCCCTATTTGCTTCAGACACAGCATCTGTAGCATCGATGTCTTCCAGGGCTTCAACTTCTTCCCAGGGATCTCAGGTAACTAAACACAAGTCTTCTAAGACTAGCCGGTCCTCGAAGGTTAGATCTCCCTCTAAACATCGAGATGCCATTGGCGTTGCCCTCGGACAATTTACCGGCAAAACAGCCCCGGCGGGAGTCTTCGGGCTCCAAAGCTTTATCGGGGCTCCAGGATGTTCCAGAGGCCTCAACCTCGATGGAACTACTGGTACCATGCTTGGGGGTTGTGGCCGCTCCCACAGGTACTGACACCCCGGCATAGGCAGTAGCGGTGGACAAAAGACTCCTCGCTATCGAACGCAGTCTAGCGACTCTTTTAGCTACTTCGGTACCGCTAATGTCGCTGCAGACGGTTCCGCAGGCACCGGTACCGGTGCCAGTGCCAGTGCCTTCGGTACCTGTTTCAACAGGCATGCTTCCCCCGATGCCGAGCTTGGAATCTCTCTAGCACTGTTCCCTCTAAGCTGTGCGCGTGTGCGCACGCACACACCTCGCTGAGCGAGCACACATACTTTACAACAGAGCGCACAAAAATTACGGCTCTGATTCTGATAGAAAGCAACACACGTCTTAAAATTTAAAAGTTATGATTGTAATTACTAGAAATTTCCCGCTTCATTTAGTAATCGTCTATTTTCATTTAATTTGATTAAAATCAATGTGGTGTACATACTGTATTCTGACGTGTAGTCAAATTGTAAAGTATATAACTCCGAGTGTCGTTATGTGGCGCACAAAAATTTAACCTTCCTTCAAAAGCTGCACACAGCTGATATTTTATGCGCACACAGCCTACAGAAAATTAGAGGGAACATTGCTCTCTAGCATAGGGGATCAGGTACCGACTCGTGTCGGTACCGACATCGAGCGGTACCGACGCCATCTGCTTCGGGAGAACCCGGTGCTTCCTCCTTTTGAGTCTTCCAATTCCGATAACTCGGATGATTCCACCGGTACCAGAGCTGAACTTTTGCAGGATTCAACTCTTTCTCCTCAACGCAGAACATCCCCTCCTGAGGACATGTCTTTTCATGATTTTGTATGTGGTATGGCAAAAGGTCTTGCTATTACAGTAGTACCTGAAAAGGAGCCTAGGGCAGAAGAATTGAGAATTCTTCAATATCCGTTGGCTCCAAAGGAGGCAGCTATGTTTCCTATTCATCAGATCTTACATGATCTAATGTTAAGGATGTGGGAAGCTCCTTTGACAGTATCTCCACATTCTAGACGTCTTGATACTATGTATCGAGTACCAACTTGTCCAGGCTTTCAAAAGACTCAGTTACCACATCATTCTATGGTGGTAGAGTCCGCCATGAGACAGATTAAGAGTTCTAAGAGACACTCTTCCAATCCACCGGGTTGTGAGTCTAGAACACTGGATGCCTTTGGTCGTCGATGCTTTCAGTCCTCCATGCTGTCAGCAAGAATCAGTTCCTATATATTATACAAGGGAATGTTTCTTGACGAGGTTACAAAAGACTTAGAGCTTTTGAACCCTTTTCTTCAAGAGGATAAACGGACAGATCATTTGACTTTGGTCAAACATGCTCAGAATGTCTCTAAATTTATGAATCGTGCTACCTTTGACTGTTTTGAATGTATTAGCAGAACTTCTGCTATATCCATAGGAGCACGTCGTATTGCCTGGCTCCAGGCTTCAGACTTAGAGGAATGGGTGCAAGATAAGCTGGGAAACATTCCTTGCACAGGAGAAAATCTCTTTGGCAAGGATTGGCAGCTCAAGGCTAACGAAATTTGACACTGATAATACAACTTTAGACAGATTGTCAAAATCTACAGCTAACCCAGCCAAGAAAAGGTTTTTCAAAAACCCTTTTTTCTCTAAGAAAAAGATGTTCTATCCATCTTCCACCCAACAAACACATGTTCCCCAGAAGGGGCAACAACAAACTAGACAAAGAAAGGCACAACCTCAGAAGGCCCAGCAAGCTCAGCCTCCTCAGGGTCTTTGACTATTGTCTAGAGAACTTAGCCATTCTTCCTGTTCTAAGCCCAGAACCTTTAAATATTCCAGGCCGTATCTGCCATTTTGCCAAAAGATGGCAACAAATCACATCAGAAAATTGGACTCTATCTATCGTGAGTCTGGGATACAAGCTTCATTTCCTCAGCTTGCCCCCTTCCACGTTAATAAAGCAGTTCAGATCTCAGCCACCGGTCTCAGACCTGTTGTGGCAAGAGGTCACCACTCTTCTGGCTCAAGGAGCTATAGAAGAGGTTCCAATGTTCCAGCAAGGCACAGGATTCTATTCCCCCTATTTTCTCATTCCAAAGAAATCAGGGGGACTAAGACCAATCCTGGACCTCAGGGAACTGAACAAATATCTAGTCCGAGAAAGGTTCAAGATGATCTCCCTCGGCACACTTCTTCCATACCTCCACGAGCAAGATTGGCTGTGTTCTCTAGATTTAAGGGACGCTTACACGCATATCCATATTCATGCAGATCACAGAAAGTTCCTTCATTTCCTAGTCAAAGGAAGGCATTTTCAATACAGAGTCCTTCCTTTCGGACTGGCCTCTGCTCTTAGAGTCTTCACAAAATGCATGACAGTAGTAGCAGCATTTATGAGGACTCTAGGAATTTTTGTCTTCCCTTACTTGGACGATTGGCTCATTCGAGCACCGTCAGCTCTAGAGGCAAGTCATGCTCTTTCCCGAGGAATGCAAATTTTGCAGTACTTGGGATGGGTCATAAACCTTCCAAAGTCCCAGCTCACTCCATCTCAATCCCTCGAGTTTATAGGGGCTCGCTTGGACACACAGCAGTCAAAGGCTTTCCTGCCTCAGTCTCGATGTCTGCCCATCTTCGAACTAGCATCTCAAGCAGTGCTACAAACTTTCCTCACTGCTTGACAGATGCTTCGGCTTCTAGGACACATGGTATCTACAGTCCATGTGATTCCTTATGCACGCCTTCACATGCGAGCGGCCCAGTGGACCTTAGTATCCCAATGGTCCCAAGCCTCAGGATGCATGTCAGACAAGATCAGGGTTACCACATGCCTGATTGCGTCTCTGCATTGGTGGCAATCTCTGGAAAACCTTACAGTAGGCTCTCCTTTTCAGCAACCCCTACCTCAGGCTATCCTAACGACACATGCTTCCAAGTTGGGTTGGGGAGCCCACTTGGGCAATCTCTCTACGCAGGGTCTCTGGACCCACAGGAGGCTTCTCTACAAATAAACCACCTAGAACTAAGGGCCATCTCCAATGCTATTCGAGTCTTTTGCTTACATCTCATAAACAAAACAGTTCTGGTGCAAACCGACAATCAGGTGGCCATGTTTTACCTAAACAAACAAGGCGGAACAGGCTCTCTGCAATTATGCAACAAAGCTTTGCAACTGTGGGCCTTTGCCAGAGAGCATCACATTCATTTGTTGGCAGTATACCTTCCAGGCATTCAAAACGCTTGGGCGGACAGGCTCAGCCGAGTCCTGTTACAACACGAGTGGTCTCTCCACTCATATCAACTTGCTCGAGTTTTTCAAGTCTGGGGAACTCCAGACATAGACCTCTTTACAAGTCCATAGAATGCCAAACTTCCCTGGTTCTGTTCCGGACTTCCAGCTCGAAATTGTCAGGTGAGGGATGCATTCCTGCTCCATTGGGGCCATGATTTTCTCTATGCCTTCCCTCCAATTTCCCTAATCCCCAAAACCCTATTCAAACTCCAGAGAGACAGAGGTCGCATGATACTCATAGCTCCCTGTTGGCCAAGGCAAACATGGTATCCTCTTCTCTTAGGTCTCTCTCGAGCCACTCTTCTGGAGTTGGGGAGTGCTCCGGATCTTCTGTCCCAGGACAACGGATCCCTTCTGCACCCCAATCCTCAGTCCCTTCATCTCAAGGCCTGGCTCCTCAAGGCATAGAATTTCAAGATCTAGGCCTTTCACAACAAGTGAAGGATATTCTTCTAGCTTCCAGAAAACCTTCCACAAGGCGTTCTTATGCTTTTAAGTGGAAGAGGTTCTCAGTCTGGTGTTTCCAGAGGGGACTTAATCCGCTCTTGGTACCAGTGGAGTCCCTTCTGGACTATCTCCTTCACTTATCAGCTTCTGGTCTTAAGACCAGTTCTGTTAGAGTCCATCTTAGTGCTATTGCTGCATCTCATAAACCCTTCGATGGACAGCCAATTTCCTCTCATCCTCTTGTTTCAAAGTTTATGAGAGGTCTACTTTTAACAAAACATCCCATCAAACCATCTCCGGTGGCATGGGATCTTAATATTGTTCTGGGTCAACTCATGAAGCCACCCTTTGAACCTTTAGCTACTTCAGAGCTAAAGTTTCTTTCATGGAAATTTTCCTAATTGCTATCACTTCTGCAAGACGCATTGGTGAACTGCAGGCTTTAGTGGCTGACCCGCCTTATAGGAGGTTTCATCATGACAGAGTAGTCTTGAGGACTCATCCTCATTTTATGCCAAAGGTGGTATCACCTTTTCATTTATACCAATCAGTTTATCTTCCAGTCTTCTTTCCTAGGCCTCATGCCTCCAGTGCGGAAAGAAGTCTTCATACCTTAGATTGTAAACAAGCTCTGGCTTTTTATCTTCACAGAACTCATCCATTTAGAAAGTCTTCTCAGCTTTTTCTGGCTTTTGACTCTAGTCATTTAGGACTCCCAGTCACAAAAAGAACTCTCTCTAAGTGGATTGCAGACTGCATTTCCTTTACCTATCAGAGTAAAGGAATCCCTCTTGAAGGCCATGTCACGGCTCAGAATGTTAGAGCCATGGCAGCCTCAACAGCTAATCTTCGGTCAGTTGCTATTGATGAGATCTGCAAAGCAGCAACTTGGGCTTCTGTTCATACTTTCACTGCCCACTATTGTTTGGACAAGGACTCCCGTCGGGATGCCATGTTCGGTCAGGCTGTTCTACAGCATCTTTTCCATTCCTAGATCAACTCCTTCCCACCATCCACTCTTGGATGCCTGAGGTCCCTGGGAGGAAGCATGGCCCATCTTACTTAGATCCGCAACATGCTGGGGTCATCGCTAGGCATTTTTAGTTGGGGAGTCCCCATATGTGAAGACTACATTCCTGCGTGTTCCTGGAGATAGCGTAGTTACTCACCTGTAACAGGTGATCTCCGGGAACAGCAGGAATAAGTCTTCACAACCCACCCATCTCACCTAGGAGTTGTCTTTCTCTATTTTTCTTCTACTTCTCTCCTTTGGTCTCAGCTTTCAACTCAACTGAAGTTAGAGAGGTAGTTGGGCGGGAAGGCAGCACGCATGCGTGGTGGATGCTCCCAAAAGCTTTCTTTTTGGGACGCTGGAGAGCGTTCCCGCACAGGCTTCATAGATGCCGACGGTACCCATATGTGAAGACTTATTCCTGCTGTTCCCGGAGATCGCCTGTTACAGCTGAATAACTACGTTATCTGGATATTCAATACTAGTATCCAGTTTGTGACTGGCACTGAATATCTGAATAGCGTGGCAAGTTTTGCCATCATCCAAATTTCAGTACTGTTGAGACAACTTTAGGAAAGTTCCTTTGTTGTATAAATTTCGTGACTCTCTGGATACTTCATTGGCACCATCTGGATAGTGCTAAAGTGGTCTGTAAAGATATTCAGTGGCACTATTCAGATAATGCCACTTAAGGGGCTAGTTACTAATGGGCATGTTTACTAAGCTGGGCTAACGGTTAGCATATGCTGTTTGTAACTAGGTCCCATGTTATTCAGTGGAACCTAGTTACAAATAGGATGTGCTAACCATTAGCCCAGCATAGTAAGCATGCCCCTAAGGTATGCTGACGGTGAATTAATACACATTAACGTGTATTATTTTAGTGCAGGTCCTATGCTATTTAATAGGACCTAGTCACTGATAATGCACAATAACATACATTAATGTTACCCCACCTTAGTTACCTTTCCCTTTTAATATCTATGGATAATGGTGCCTAAGGGAACTGTCTGGATAATGGTGTCCGTTTTCCAGATGTTTCTCATTGAATACTAGGCTGTATATTTTTACTGAAAGCTCTTTGTCTTGGTTCTGCAGGACCTCTGATTCTCTCGCAGAAAGCAAGATGCCTTAATTTTCCCTTTCCATCAAATTTTTCTTTAAATATAGACCTCTGATCTAATCCCTGGCTATCTTTTCTCCTTCAGGGGGGTGATAAAGAGCTCTGATCTAATCCCCAGTCTGTCCTCCTCCTTGTAGAGATGCAATAGAAAGCAGTGCTCTTATTCCCATATATCATCCTTTCTCTTGCAGAGTTCTGACAAAATAATTCTGATCGAATCCCTATCTACTCTTCTCCCTGCAGAGATTTGACAGAGAGCTCTTATCTAACCGCTATTAATCCTCTTCCTATAGAGGTGTGACAGATAGCTCTGATTTCATCATCATCCATCCTTCCTTTCTCCTGCAGAGAACTCTGATCTTCTATCTATTCTATCTCTACAAGATGTACATCAGTACTGAAGAAATATCAAGAATTGTAATATAATGTTTCTGCTACAGATAAAAGAAATTTTTGATTAACCATCTAGACATCTCTTTGCCTACCAGTTCTAAATGAAGTATTTTAATCTATCCCTGCCTTCTAAAACAGGGAGATGGCAGATAACAAAGTTACTACCTGAAACGGGTTCTCAGTTTACAGCAGGGTAAGTCAGCCACACATAGATAATACCATCCGATGGATTAGCTCTCCTAAAGCTCAGAAAATTCTAGACAGCCCCCCCCCCCCCCCATCACCACCATTCCTGCCGGCCCATTTCTGCTTCGGTTTGTTCTCCTGCTGCAAACAAGTTCATCCTAGAGGGAAAGCAAGTGGGATTGTGTGGCTGATTTATCCTAATGTCCATGGAGAACCCCTGTTAAAGGTAAGTAACTTCACTTTCTCCATGGGCAAGTATGATGAGTCAGCCATACATAGCTGACTCCCAAGCGGAGGACCGTGAAGGATCATTATATGGAGATCTGTGTGTTCACTCTTCGCAGCCGACTGTGTAGGATGAAGTTCTGTGAAGGAGGTTTATGATTTATTTGGTTTTGATTTACAGCTTTTCTTACAGTAAAGTGGTTTACATTAATTAAAAAAGCAAACTTAGAGGAGCAGAAAGGAACTCCATTTGGGTGATAGAAAAGAAACTGCAGAAGAGAGGGAGAAAAAGTCCACCAACGACCCTTACCAGTTACTACTCTCCAAAAGCTGTAGTAAATACAATGCTATGGTCATTATATTACTAATACCATTTTAAATAAAGCGTTTAATATTTACTGGCACTTACCCTTTGTATGTGTGCACCAGTATCTCAAGGAAGTAAAAGCAATAATCAGGGGTTTCTGTGAGGAAACCTTTTCAGTGTAGAGTTTGTTTCAGTTAGGATGAGAATGCCACTGTAGGATGTGGGTTGGAGAACCCTTGAGTATCAAGAGCATGTAGGGAGATAAAGTGGAGTGAATCCCCCTGCTAAATTATAGTGAGCTTCCTTGCTAAACCACTGAAAGGTGAAGTGGAGTGACAAAGGAGAGAGCAGAGCTGAGTGCTGCAGAGGTCATAGGCATCCATAGTCAGCTGAATTGCTATCTGGATGTGGCAGGATGTCAGGTAGTGTGTCAGATACCAAATGGGCACATATATGAGGCAAAAGGGAGACGGAGTTGGCAATCCTAGGCAAGGAAATCTCTGAAATCCTAGTAGCCATTCTGCATGGACCATCTGGCACCCGATGAAGGTGGGAATATGAACCTGTGAAGGCAGGAAAATGATAAAGTGTCCAGTCGAGGTAGTAGCATGATAAAAGGCCAGCAGATAAGGGTGGGGTGGCCCATCTACTCTGGCAAGGGTTGCTGCCATTCTGTGCAGGTTTTTCCCCCTCCTGTGTATGTATGAATGCATACCTTTATGTTTTAGGGAAGGGTGAAGCTGATGCTCTGCCAGGTTAACTCCACTATGCCTTTGTTTAGGATACTACCTGCAGGTGGCAGCTAGTGGAGCATATTGATTTCCCTTGCTGTGTGGGGTAGAGAGTAGAAAATCTGGGGAGACTGAAGAGATAGCAAGAATAGCTGATGGAAGGTGAAATACTGGTTAATGTGTGTGAAACTGGTCCCTGGAGGGGAGACATTGTCTGTCTGATTCAGAGGGCTCCAGTATGAGTGCATAAGCTGATATTGTGGCTGAGAGTATATGATGTGGAGGATTGCCAGACAGACAGGGTATAGCCCTCACTCCCAGGGCATTATAAGAAAGGATCCTTCTATCTTTCAGAACTTTCTTGACTGGATAATGTGGCAGAACTTCTCAGCCATCTGGTACAGCTTTTTGAAAACTAACTTGGCAGAAAAGGAGGATGTTCCAGTTGGATTTCCTATAGTAGAGGTCTTAGGAAGGGGATGGACACTATGAGGCCAATTCCATCCTGCATATCCTGCCTCTGTACGGCTGAGCAGAAACGGGGTGTGCAATGGTAGCACCCGATTCTGATCCCCTGGGAGCTAGACATGCCTGCGGGATTAGAATCTGGTCTATTGGCCTGAAAGTGCAGGCTGACCCTGATTCTGATCGCCACACGCCCAGCCACATACCTGGCTAACTCAACCAGGCTCCTGAATGCAGCCACAATTACTGGCCTGGCCTGGGTTGGGCTGTGGGAACCCCCCTGCGCACCCTCGCCTGCTCCTCCGGGTCCCATCGCGATCCCCCACCATCCAGGGGGACTTATTTCACCATTGCAGGCCCCGGACGTAAAGGGCCAACCTCTGAATCAGCCCTATATGTCCAAGGTCACGGCCCGCCTATGCCCCGCCCTTGCTCTGCCTCTGGATCGCCCCCTCCCATGACCATCTAACCTCCCTGTACAACAGCGCTGTTTGTATAGGGAGCCTTAGTACCAGGAGTGGCAGGGGATGAACATACCCGCTGTTCATGGCACAGAATGACCCCCTGTAGGTGTCATTTTAGAAATGCTGTTCATCTGAAAATGCCCATTCAGACCTGCAAATCACACTGACATCCTAAGAGCCATTTTAGAACACTTCAAATTTATTTATTTATGTGATTTTTATACCACCATATCAAGAATAAAAGCGGTTTACATAAAACAATTGAATTACATTGAACAAGGTAGTGATGACATATAACTAACAATCGGCGATTATATACATGATTTGAATAGAAATATATGACGACAGAAAAAGACTACATGGCCTATCTAGTCTGTCCTTCCATATCAACAACTACAACAGTCCCCTTTTTTTCCTTTAGAGATCCTCTGTGTTTGTCCCATCCTTTTTTGAATTCAGATACTGTCCTCATCTCTACCACCTTCACTGGGAGACTATTCCACGGATCCACCACTCTTTCTGTAAAGAAATATTTCCGCTTATCACTCCTGAATCTACCGCCCTTCACCCTCATCACATGTCCCCTCGTAGCAGAACTTGCTTTCAATTGAAAGAGGCTCTCCCCCTGAACATTTATGCCACGGAGGTATTTAAACATCTCAATCATATCACCTCTATCCTGCCTTTCCTCTAAGGTATCGGGAACTGGTTAAAAGATAGAAAGCAGAGGGTAGGGCTAAATGGCCAATATTCCCAATGGAAAAAGGTGAATAGTGGAGTACCCCAGGGATCTGTACTGGGTCCGCTACTTTTTGACATATTCATAAATGACCTGGAAAAGGGAATAACTAGTGAGGTTATCAAATTTGCAGATGACACAAAACTGTTTAAAGTTGTTAAAACCCAAGAGGATTGTGGAAAACTGCAGGAAGATCTGGATAAATTGAAAGACTGGGCATCCAAATGGCAGATGAAATTTAATGTGGACAAGTGCAAAGTTATGCACCTAGGAAAGAACAACCCACACTATAGTTACACGATGCAAGGCTCCACATTAGAAACAACCACCCAGGAAAAAGATTTAGGAGTCATCGTGGATAACATGTTAAAACCCTCCGCCCAGTGTGCAGCGGCGGCCAAGAAAGCAAATAGAATGCTAGGTATCATAAGGAAAGGGATGGAGAATAAAACAAGGATATTATAATGCCTCTGTATCGCTCCATGGTACGACCGCACCTTGAATATTGTGTGCAATTCTGGTCACCGTATCTTAAAAAGGACATAGAGTTATTAGAAAAAGTACAGAGAAGAGCCACCAAATTGGTGAAGGGGATGGAAGGCTACTCCTATGAAGAGAGGCTAAAAAGGTTAGGGCTCTTTAACCTGGAAAAGAGACGGCTGAGGGGAGATATGATAGAGGTCTATAAATTAATGAATGGAGTGGAACGGATAAACGTGGATCAATTGTTTACGCTATCAGAATATAGAAGGACTAGGGGACATGTAATGAAGCTACGGGGTAAACTATTTAAGACAAATAAGAGAAAATATTTCTTCACTCAACGTGTAATCAAACTCTGGAATCTGTTACCGGAGGATGTAGTAAGGGCTGTTAGTATAGCTGGGTTTAAAAAAGGTTCGGACAAGTTCCTGGAGGAAAGGTCCATAAACCACTATTAAAATGGGACCCAGGATATCAATGCTTGACCTAGTACAAGCACTGCAGAACCTGTGTCTTTTGGGGAAACTGCTAGGTACGTATGACCTAGATTGGCCACTGTTGGAAACAGGATACTGGGCTTGATGGACCTCGGTCTGACCCAGTATGGCATTTCTTATGTTCTTATGTTCTTATGTATACATATTAAGATACTCAAGTCTGGCCTCATATGCTTTATAATGAAGACCACTAACCATTTTAGTAGCCACCCTCTGTACTGACTCCATCCTGTTTATATCCTTTTGAAGGTGCAGTCTCCAGAATTGCACACTATACTCCAAATGAGGTCGCGCCAAAGACTTATACAGAGGCACTAACACCTCCTTTTTTCTGCTAGCCATTCCTCTCCGTATGCACCCAAGCATCCTTCTAGCTTTTGCTGTCGCCTTTTCTACCTGTTTAGCTACTTTAAGATCATCAGACACAACCACGCCTAGGTCCCGCTCTTCTTTAGTGGACAAAAGTACTTCACCCCCTATACTATATTGCTCCCTTGGATTGTTGCAGCCCAAATGCATGACCTTACATTTTTTAACATTAAATCCCAGCTGCCAAATTCTAGACCATTCTTCAAGATTAGCTAGATCCCTCCTCATGTTATCTACCCCTTCCTGGTTGTCGACTCTATTGCAGATTTTGGTATCATCATACCAGAAAACTATTTACAATTAGTCTGTTCTTGATGACTCATGTGCTTTCAATATTATGCATTTCTGAAGAGGTAAAAGCAACGTAATGTATTGTGGGGTTGAGAGTAAGTAGAGAAATTGTGGAGTGTAAGGTGCTTGATTTTTCTCAAGGTTATGTCTGGTCAATTAGTTGGAGTGATCTCTGTTTGTCCAAAATGTTCTATATATAAGAAAGTTTTGAGATGTGTGCGGAAGGTGGAAAGGTCAGTTATATTTCTAAGTCCCTGTGGTAATGAGTTCCAGAGCATTGGAGAGAGATACTCGAATGCCCTGTTACTTGTGTATTGTTTTGTCATTCTGTAATCTGGGGGAAATAGGAGGGTGTTATTCATTGCGCCTCTTCTGTGTCGATCATTGGGTTTTTTTTTTATAAGCTGAGATAGGGTAGGGAGCTAATTCTCTGATGATTTTGAATGCTGTCATGATAAGTTTATATTTAATTCTGCTTTGCATGGGGAGCCAATGAAGGGTGTGAAGTATTGGTGTGATATGATCTGTACAGTGTGAGTTAGATATGATGCGAGCTGCTATGTGTTGTGCCTTTTGCAAGGGGTGAAGTTTGTTTCGGTAGGCCATGGAGGAGACTATTACAGTAGTCAATATGTGGGGTGATCATTACTTGCATCAATGATCTGAAATCATTACTATTAAGGACTTCAGATGTCTTAGTAGGCGAATTTTATTATATATTGCTTTAGTTGTATTTTAATGTGTGTTGTTTTGAATGTGAGCTGTTTGAGGTAACATCTAGGTGTTTTACTTCTTCTTTCACATCTAGAATGGTTTCGTTGAAAATGATGTTGCTTGGTGGTGTGTAATTTAGATTTTTGGAAATTATTAGTACTTCTGTCTTTTTATAGTTGATGTTCAATCCATGGGATTTGAACCAGGCATCAATTTCTGTAAAGCATGTAATTATGGGATCAAGTATTTGTGTCCAATGTTCCCGCTAACCTGCACTGGGTCCGCCGCCAACATTCCTGCCGGCGGGGGAAGGTGCAGAGCGTCGACGCTCTGCCCCTCCCCCCACCGGCAGGAATGCCGGCGGAGGACCCGGCGCAAATGCTGCAGCACCCTCGCAATGTTCTCTTTAATTTGCGCCGGGTCCTCCGCTGACATTCCTGCCAGTGGGGGGAGGGGCAGAGCGTCGATCTCTCTGCACCCTCCCCCCGCCGGCAGGAATGTTGGCGGCGGACCCAGCGCAGGTTAGCGGGAACATTGTTTGTTTGTGTCCCTACAATAAAAGGCATGTATAGCATTATGTCATCGGCATAGATGGTATAATCAACATTGAATTTCTTTATTAGCTGACAAATCAGCTGAATGTATATATTACAAAGGAGAGCCGATAGTGCTGAGCCTTGAGGGAGTCCTGTAGTTTGCTTGAAGGTGCTAGAGAATTGTTGGCCAATATTTACCTGTTGTGTTCTGTCTGTTAAGTGTGATGAAAACCATTTAAGAGTGGTAACACCAAGTCCAATTTGAATGAGTCTGTGAATGAGTTTACACTTGTCTTGGGTGATCATGTCTATATTGCATGTTGGAGGTGTTCCTGGGGTGCTCCCAGGACTCCCAGGAGTTCCTGGGGTACTCTTGGGCACAAATAGACAGACATCTGCAAAGTGCTCATTTCGGAAACCAAAGATCTGCATGGAGAAGAGGAGAAAGCCCTCTCTTCCCGCCCCACCCCCTCCTCCAGTAATTTTCGCCACCCCGGGTAAATAAACAGACCTGTTTCTTGGCTGCTGTGCCACTGCATATCTCCCCTTACCAAATGGCAGGCCAGGGCATGTAAGTGGCAAGAGATACACATGCCCATTCCACAAAACTATTACAGACACGCAGCCGTCCATATCAGACACTTGCAAGTTTCTAAAACCGCCTCAAAATTTGTATGTTTCTGGGATATAATTCTGCACGTCCCCAGATCTTTTCTGTCTGGTGGGCTGATTTTAAAGGATTTTCAGACTTTTTGACTTGGATGTCCCAGATTGCATTTACAGTGTTTCCATGTCAGTGTTTATCAATAAATTTGCCAGAGGCATCTGGTCTCTTATAGGAAGGAAGGGAGGGAGCCTTCCCTCTTGTATTCCTTGCTTTGTTTATTTATTTTATTTTATGCGTTGTTTCTCTTTCTTACCCAAGCTGGCCCGTGTCTTTAAAAGGGGCTGTAGGCTAGGGCCTCAGAATTTCAGGATTGCTAATTGTATGTGACTGGAACCAAGTGGTCCTTGGCATGGTTAGAATGGAGACATCAACAATAGGTTCAACATAGTTGTATCATTGGTAGGATAGGTTTTCTAGTGCCATAAACAAAGAATTATTGAACTTTGCCATGGGTTCAGGAGAGGACTTCGCAGTAACTGTATATGTGGTTAAGACTCTAATAATGAGTCTTAACCACATATACAGTTACTGCGAAGTTGGCTTTGCTAGAACCATAATGATCCTCAGCAATACTCTGACACCCAACTGTAGGGTACGCACGACATTTGACTGCATGTCAACATTAGATCCCCTGTGCTCCACTCATCCCCAGTCAAGGAAAACTAGGGTCTCCACAAAATTTTCTATGGTGTCTGTACCTGTGCACAGACTTCCTCGAGGGTGAGCCAGGTCTGACTGGCCTTAGAAGGAGATAGCAGTTGGCAGAGACCTGTGTAATAGCACAGGGTGGAGGAACTCGGTCAACGTTTGATCAGGAGATTGTAAACTAAATTCGGTATGCAGATATAGACTCGCACTTTTGCTACTGCATCTGGGAGTATACCAAAGGGTGGTGAAGATTTAGAGGCCTGTCCTAGAGCTTAAGGAGCATCAGTGGGATTTGAACCCAGGTTCTTTGGTTCAGTTTACTGCTCTAATCCCAGGTTTGCTCCTCCACAGCATTGGCAGGGTAGATAGGTATAGAGAATGCACTGAGCTGGTTGCAGTGAGTGGAGGAGGCCATCACATGAAGGAAGCAGCTGAAAACAAGGCAGAAAATACCAATATTTCCTTTTTATTTATTTATTTTTTGATAAAGCCCACTACTGCTCCTGATTGTTATTTTGAACTTGGCCTGGTTCTCAGTCCTAACAATTAGGCAACTGCCGCCATTTGTTTGTGTGTATTTCCTGCAGGGGGCATACTTGGAAAAGGTGGTATATCAAATGTAATAAACCATAAACAAAGGACAGCATCACTGTTGGAGCAGCAGATGTAGGGCTGGAGCTACCACTAGGCGAACTATACGGTCATCTAGGGCGCTGGCCCTCCGAGGGGTTTGCTGTGGCTCTGGAGCAGTAGGTCCTCAAAATGTGACACAACCCTTACTAACACTCTGGCGCTGCGTTGCAGTTTCCTCTAGTTCAGAATGTGCAATTTCGGTCCCCCTCTGAAACCGGGAGTGGCGTGGGAGGTTGGTGGAAGTAGGACATTCTAAATTGGAGGAAACTGCGACTCGGCGCGGGAGTGTTAGTGCTGCATCGTAATTTGAGGACCTATTGCTGCTGTTGCTGCTGCGAGCTGAAGAGGGGCACCAGCGGCAGCAATTGGGGCAGGGGGGCCCTACAGGGAGTGGCAGGATTCCATGTGTTGTTCACAATACACTTCCAACTTTGGCAATCGGTGGTGATACTTTTGGCCTCATCGATGTTCAGTTGCTGGTTCCTTAGGTCTTCCTCGATGTGTTTGTTTTTGAGCCATGTTTTCTTCGGTGCTGATTGTTGAACCCTCCAGAGGACAGGTTGTCTTGCCAGAGGAGTTTGTATGGCAGCCGACTGGTGTATTTTCTGCAAATGTGGCCAAATCATCGCACTCTGTTTTGGATTTGTTCTTCAACTGAAGGTTGATGGTCGCACCTTGTCCGAATTGTCTCATTTTGATGGCAATCACGTAGAGAGACACCCAAAATCTGTCTCTGGCATTGCATTTGAAAGACCTCAAGCTTGTTCATGTCAGGTTTGAGCAGAGTACATGTTTCCGATCCTTACAGGAGAATTGGCAGGATCAGTGTTCGGAAGAGACGAATCTGCAGGTTGTTACTGCCTAAGGCACAAAAACATCAGATGCAGGGGGGATCGGTCGCACCCAGCACAAATCAAAGAGGCAGGTATGTTTCATATGGAGATAAAATGCATCGTAGTGCCAAAGCGAGATTTAAGGTAGAACAATTTCCGATGTGAGGTCAACATGCATAGATCACTTCAGAGCCAGTGCTCAACTGGGTGCATCATCAGGCAGCAAATCACCACCCCATTTCAGTGCCAGGGTTCATTGCACTTGGTGTTGTGGTGTATTCTGAGAGATGGGTTGGCCTATGCTGTACCCAGCACTAGCAAGGGAAGCATGGAGGTTGGCGCCATGTTGGAGCAGATATTGGTGCTCAAGTATCCTGCAGTGCATGGAGAGTTTAGTGCTGGCTCAGGGATAAGCCGAAGCAAACTCTGGGGTGGATTTTCAATGTCTTCATGCTGGTTAGCCACAATTGAGCAAGAATATTTGCCTAGGGGTGGTAGAGATCTCTCATTAGAGAGTCAGGCCTCCTGCATAAGCCAGGCATTCTACATAAGCCACTTCCTTCAGGGGAAAACTGGTAGAGAGTTGGGTCCTTGCACCAGCCGTTTCTGGGGGACAGAGAGTCGGGCCTTTGAACCAGCCAACCTCCAGTAATGTTTCGTGTGACGTCCTCTTCTTGCCGGTGCCAGGGATGGAGGGAGGATCTCTTGAGTTAGTCACACCCTCTTTGGCTCACGGAGAGGCCCTCCACTCAGCCTGCTGAGTGAGGAAAATGACAGGGCTCTGCAGGTGTAGAATGGCACTCATGGAGATGGAGCCATCTGGAAACATGAAGTAAGTTCAGGGGATGAGGGATCATCTAGTAAGAGTCTAGCTGCCATTGCCCATCCACTGGATTTAAGCACAGGGCAGGCAGGATCCCTGGCAGTGAGAGTTTCTCTGTGGTTCTTCTCTTCAGGCAGCATGATTGCTGTAGCATAGAT
Organism: Ichthyophis bannanicus; assembly: GCA_033557465.1. Lineage (NCBI taxonomy): Eukaryota > Metazoa > Chordata > Amphibia > Gymnophiona > Ichthyophiidae > Ichthyophis > Ichthyophis bannanicus. The sequence continues at coordinate 70,262,139 of CM066050.1, read as the reverse complement.
CACAGGCAGATCTGGAAAGGAATAACAAAGGGATGAAATACAAGCAGAAAAACAAAAGAATTAAAACAAAAAAGGAGAGCAGGCAGATAGAATACAGACTGAAGTGGAAAGGGGCAGGCATGGTGGTGGGGGATCGCTAGACTTTTCTGAGCTTTAGGAGAGCTAATTTATCCATCAGGGTCGGCTCAACCATTAGGCAAACTAGGCAGTGGCCTAGGGCAACAACTTCTAAAAGGGGGGAGGCAGCAAAGAGCAGGGCATTCAGAGCTAAACAATATATTTTGACAACCAGGGGGGTGTAAAGCTTAATGTCTGCCTAGAGCACCAACACCTCAAACCAACTCTGGGGATGACCTTGATGTCCATGGTGCAGTCGGATGATGTCACGTATGTGTGGATGACGTCTCATCCTGCTTGTCGGTGGAGAACACTCAAACAGCCCCCCTAACATAGCTCCCCTGAATCCTGCACTCCTGCTGTAGATTAGAGATTTCATCAGTGGGATGCTGTTCTTTTCATTGAATTCTGGCAAAGCGGTGTTTGAACTGAGAGAGTAAAGTTAGCAAAATTTAAATAAAATAAACCTTTTTCTAACAAAAATTATTTTTCAAATATATAACCACATCCTTATGTGGGTATGTTTGTTTCTAGCTTGGCTTTTATTTCCTTGTTAATGCTTTTAATCGGATTTATCACATTTTATGTATTCCAGAGGCAAACATATTATTCTAGGATATTGTGGTGTGGTTCCACAGGTTGACTTGATAACTGTTGATCAGACTGTTTAAAACGTATGGGACATCCACGCCAGACTGACTTCTTATGAATGTATTGTGTCAGCTGAAGCCATTCTTGTCGTCAGATGATTTTAGGATGGCCTTTCAAGCTTATATTTTCCCTTATTTAGGCTGTGCCAAAATTATTTGCAGGATTCCCAAATATATCACTTAAAGGGTTGCAAATTATTCAGAATTCAGCTGCAAGGATTTTGTTGGGTCTTTTTCGATTTGATCATATTACGCCTCGACAGATGCAATTGTACTGGCTTCCAGTGAATTGCTGGGTAAAACACAAATTATTAATTTTCATGTTTAAAGCAATACATGGAATGTTGGTGAGCAGTAATGTGCTTCTGACAGGCCCATGTGGACAGAGTTATATAATGCATTTGTTGTACCTCAGTGTAAAAAGTATCAAAAAGATCAGAGGACGAGCTAGGGTGTTATCTGTGGCAGCCCCCGTCTTTTGTAACAGCCTTTCTTCTGAGTTCCGGGATATTTCTGATTTTATTATCCTTTTGTAAATAAAAAAGGCAAAAACTTATTTATTCGTTTATTCTCACAAATGTTTTAAATGTACATTTGTGTAATTCATTATTCAAACTGACAATATCTCTGTTTTATGCTATCCACCAGGGACTTGGTGGATTAAGTAGGATATAATGTTTTAAATAAATAAGAGTGTGGGTGTTTAGGAAAATAATGTGAAGTTGAACTGATCTAATTTTCAGTAATCTTAGGCACTACTATTGCAACAAAATAAACATATTCTACTTTCAAATGTAGTGCTTTTACATAAAAATGTCAGGAGCATTTCTAACCCTTCTACTCCACTACTGTGAGCCATACAGGCCCAGGTTTCATTTGTGGGAAGTATGTCGGAGAATTGAAAACATAATAAGGCGTGTTAGTGAAAATGCCACATGTTATTTGTTAGGGGCGTGTACAGCATTTCTCTAGCAGGTAACACACCAAAAATGTAGAGATCGCAGCACAGCTGCACAGTGGATGCAGCTAAGACCGCTCATTGAGGTGGCATTAGTTGCATCTTTGATGTCTGCAACACCAGCAGTTACTGTGCACTGCCGACGCTCGCAGTAACCGTTCGTTACAGACGTGCCCACTCTCTGCCCATACCCCACCCACTCAAGTGACTAATGCGTGATGTGCAGATAGCACAGGAAATCTCTGCGCTATCTGCAGTGTAGTACCCCATGTTAGTTGTTAACGTGGCACGCTGTTCCTGCTTTTTTGATGCATTAACAGCTAACATACCTTAGTAGACAGACCCCATAGACGGCAATGCTTGCAGAATAACTTTTTTTGGCTGTATTTTAATATTTAGAATTTTCTCCAATGGAGCTAGCCAACCCCACAGACTTAAAATTCTCCTTTGCATGATCATTTTCCTTAGACCAGGTTTTGTTTTTGGATGTCATTTCTCTTTTTGTTTTTTAGTTTTTGAGTTATGTCAAAGCCAACTTACAAAATTCTAATACAGAAATTAATTGCAAAAGCACACCCTTACAGAGCAATCAGTTCTGTTACTAAACAGCACTGCCTTATCCCCTGTCTCCCCACCCACCCTTAAAGCCCAAATCCCCAAGTCACTTCAATTTCTTAACCAAAAAAGGAAATATGACCATGTTTGTTCAAATTGATTATATTTATCTTTATGCAGGGTTGTCAATCTATGACAAAACTAGGAGTGAGGTGAGTTCAAAATGCTTTATTCGTCCTACCCTACACAGCCATGTTTCAGCTTGTGCCTTCATCAGGGGTATGACCTCAAACGCAAAACAAAGTAAAATTAAAATATAAGGGTGTATAACAATAAATCATAAGTCAAATATAAACACAGTAAAATAACAGAATAAAAATCCAAAGATGTAAACCAATAAATATCTACTACCACTAGTAATCATTTATATAGCGCTGAAAGGCATACGCAGCGCTGCACAGATACATATAAAGACGATCCCTGCTCATCAGAGCTTACAGTCTAATCAAGACAGACAAGAGAAAAGAATAAGTGTAGAAGGGAGGGTAAGGGGAGACAAGGGAAACAAGGGATCAGGATCCAAAAGTAGCTTCAAAGAGGTGAGCCTTTAGCATGGATTTGAAAAGGGGCAGAGATGAAGCCTGATGTACAGACTCAGGAAGTTTGTTCCAGGCATAAAGAGCAGCAAGGTGAAGCTGGCAGTGGAAGAAAAGGGCAAAGAGAGAAGCAAGCAAGTAGAGGTTCACGAGGAGGGGTGTAGGGAGAGAGGAAAGGTATAGAGGGACAAAATAATGAATGCATTTTATAGGTCAGAAGGAGAAGTTTGAATTGGATATGGAAACGTAAAGAAAGCCAATGAAATGATTTAAGAAGAGGGGTTATATGAGTATATTGAGGCTGGCAAAAGATTAGTCATGCAGCAGAGTTCTGAACAAATTGAAGGGGAGAGAGGGAAGCCAGCAAGAAGGAAGTTGCAATAGTCGAGACGGAAGGTAATTAGAAAGTGGACAAGTGCTTTAGTAGTGTGTTCAGAAAGGAAGGGGTGAATTTTGTTAATGCTAAAGAGAAAGAAACAACAGGTTTTAGCTATCTGTTGCATATGTGAGGAGAAGGAAAGGGAGGAGTCAAAGATGACTCCAAGGTTACGGGCTCAGGAAACAGGAAGAAGGAAGAGTCCTAAAATATATGATTGTTCAAGGAAACAAAAAAACCCCAAATGCTAAAAGGGGATTGAATAGGAAGCTGGAGAGTATGTGTATGCACATATTAAGAGAGCAACCAAGCTATGCAACCCATAAGAGACGTTATCATAAATTAATCCACCAATGAGGACTATCACAAACAATAATACTGGTAAAGGTGGTAAAAGAGGAGCAATAAAACATATATATTAAATGTGTTGCATTAAATGGTATAGTTTGAAAACATATGTATTTACTCATATTTAGGTACTATAACACATAGAAGCACAACATAATAAAAAAGCCTGTGATTACAATAAATAACATAAAATTGAATCATCTTGTACATAAAGATAAATCTATAAATACCACAATAGTAAAAGGAAACAACTGCACTTCACGAAAATTGGAGCTCACTAAACTATAAAAATAAAGTTCAAAACGTATTAAACAGAACTAAAAGTGAACATGATGGAACCACATAATAAAAAAAGAGTTGAGTTAAAAGACACAATTGATTGTAGGCTAGAGCTCACAACAATCTGTAACTGCAGCTCACCAAAATTCATATGTATGTGTGTCATACTACTCAACTACTGTAAAATAAATAAAAGAACACATTTGCGGGGGCAGAGCCTGGAGTCTGGTCAAGATGGACGTGTAAGAGTGGTGCTCCGGAGGACAATAGACAAGAATCCTGATTTCTGCAATATTTAATCAAATAGTTCCTACCTACCTAGATACCATTCGACCCCGGCTATGTCGGGCTCCAAACAGATGTGGCTGGATTTCCAAGTATCTCAAAATGCTAGCGCAAAGAGAACCAAGATGGAACCTCTCTCACCTCACAAGATGGCGGTCATCCGAGATGGTCCTGAGACCTCGCAAGAGATCTCTGCTGAGATTCAGGCGGTCAAAGAGTTGGTCAAAGCTAATGGAGAATCGCTATGTGCAATTGAGGAAGATATCAACTCTTTGAGATCCTCTTTGGAGTCAAATACGGCTCATTTGGAGAAGGTAGAAAAGGTGGTGGTGTCACATGGGAAGAGGCTCGAGGCCGTTGAGGTGCAGGACAAGGTGATACGTTCACTGCAAAGAGAGGTGGAAGACGGTGATAATCGCTCTCGGTGGAACAACATAAGAATCCTAGGAGTTCCTGAGGGAGCAGAAGGTCATGATATGATATCATTTCTGCAGGTCATGATTCCAGGTGTATTAAGGCTGCATTTCAATATGCCGTTCGAGATTGAGCACACCCAGAGAGTGCCTACTCAGTCCGTGGTCACGGGCAAGCGTCCACGCCCGATTATCTTGAATGTTTTACGTTTTCAGCAAGTATTGCAAATAATGGGAGCAGCCAGAACACTTTCAGCCTCGGAATATCAAGGGCATAAACTCCTGTTCTTCCCGGACTTCGCAAAGGCGACGGTGGATCGGAGAAGGAGTCTTTTGGCGTTGCGTCCACGCTTGGTTCAACGGAAGGCCCGTTTTGGACTGCTATATCTTGCCCTCATGAAAGTCACACTGCACAACCAGACCAAAACTTTTGATGATCCCGATCTATGCGCATTTCTGGAGGATAAGGAGTTGGCGGTGATGCGGTGAAGGTTATATTACATCTCCTACTTGCTACAGTTTTATAGCGCTTGCTATCATGGGCGTTTAACTGGTCTGAGATCGTGTGAAGGAGACCTATTCACGCAGAAGCAACATCTAAGCATGTAATACTGTTATGTACTGGGACATTTATTCTGTCTCTTTTGAAGGACATTGTCTCTATTCTTGGTGGGGGAGGTGGGCAAGATGCGATATTCTGAGAGTTACAGAAATGTGGAAGTGTTGGGTCAAGGAGCCCTCCGTGTCTGTCTTGTCCTAGCGGACTCACCCATTAGGTTTTGTGTGTTTATATAGCCCCCCCCCCCCTGGGTTTGGGTGGTTTTGGGGAAATGTTTTGGTAGAATTAGGTGTGCTATTGCGTTTGATCAAATAATGGGGCCTTTCTTTTTTTTCGTCTCTTTGGCCTATGGATGCAGCCACACTTTAAAGGCGCTTAAGAAATTGTTCTGTAGTGTAAAACTAAATGCTACATATTGATCTGTTTCTGCAACATATGATTGTTAATTTGGAGCTGTATTGTCAACCTGCTTTCTTTAAGATTGTGTAACTGAATGTTAAGGGCATTAATAATCTTTACTAAGAGGAATGTTTTCCTCTGAATGGTAGGAAAGAAGTGCTGGTATCTTATTGCTGTGGGAGACACATTTGAATGTAAGGGTGTTGTCGTAGGTAGAGATCTAAGCCCTATTTTAAGGGTTTTCGGCTGCCCTTTATAAGATTAATGGGGTGGCCATATTAGTGTGGAAAGCTGTATCCCATGGTTTTAAAATCCACGTGCTGTCTCTTCCTAGCTTCCAAGGGACTTTGTTCTAGAACTAGTGAATCCATGCGGCTCACAGCTATGTTTATGCTGTGATCTCATTTATCCTATTTGACTTAACAAGCTCTAATTATATACAGTAATTTGGTTGTTGGTCTGTTTCTTGGTGTGGTCGTCTTGAAGATATAGATATGTCTATCACTCCTAAAGTGAATTATGTAATAGGAATATTACCAGCCTTCCTTACAAAGAAAGTACAGTGTCAAAGTGATAGAACTGTAGTTCAGTGTTTATGGAGAATTAACCGCCTAGATTTGCTCTTTGGAAGATAGAGTCTTATTAAGAGGAAGGGGGGATGTGTCTTCCTAATTTTTTGGCCTAATACTACTGCGTTTGCCAAAGCAAGGTTCACGATGGGTGGAGGGGGCCGTAGGCATGCATTCAATATGCAGCTGAGATTAAGGGTTGGTTTCAGCGAGGAGATGTCAGCTCTTTGAGACAGGTGGTAAAGGACTGTCCTAACATTCAGTCTTATTGTTTTTTTAATATGGAACTCGTATTGGGATTCAGGGCCACTCTCTCCTGATTTGGGGTCGTTTTTCAATCAGAAATTGGCAGCTTGTCCTTATAAAGGGATTGTCTGTCTGAATTAGTTCCATGTTGGGAATGGCCCTATGTCCGTTATTTCTAACTGGAAACATACAAAAGATCTTGGTTGAAGCCTATGGTGGTACACTTGTGCCTATGCTACTCATAGGTGCAAATACCATGGTGTGGCAGTTTCCCTTGCATCCTCCTCTTTCTTAAGTGAAAGGGTTATCAGACAAACCTTCTTATTTTCTCTGTAGCGGAGTGTTTGCTCTTCTATAGCCCCCTGCAGGCCTAGCAGGCTTGCAGATGTTTTATGTTTCTTTCATATGGCCCCTGATGATCGCATGATGATGGGAGGGACAGGGTGGGGTGGGCGGTGATCAGCCTTTGATTATCTCATGTTCCAGAGAAGGATTGTGTATTTTAATTTACTGTAATTTTGTTTTTCTTTTTTGTTTGTATTTTGTTGGAAAATATAAATAAAGAAATAAAAGAACAACACATTTGCCAGGATAGTCACAAACATTACATACAGAGCCTTATTTCAAAAAACATCACACCATACAAACATAAGTCTGGAAACATTTCATTTATCATTAATCATCTGGCCCGACTATGAGATGCGGAGAAGATAAGAGACACATGGAAATCTGGTGGATACTATAAAGTGTATGCATGAGGGAATTTGCACAAAAAGGAATCCCTTCCAACAACTTTAGTTTACAGAACATTCTTGTGTACAAGTGTGTTGAATCCATCTGGTGTATGAAGGTTGTATACTGCAAAGGACTAACCTTGCAAGGATGGGGGGAGGAAGAAGAAAGGAAAACTGATTTTTTGAAAAACAGAAGCTTGAATAAAAATATAGCTCAAAAAATAAAAAATAACATGCTGAGCACATGAAATAGAGGGAATTGTGTGCAGTAACTATAAATGTGGCAGTGGATATGGTGAAAGACACGGGAGCGAGCCACTCTTTCTGGCCCGATATTTGTAAGTCCTAGTAATTAATAAACTGTAAGGAAGAAATAATACAAAGAATGTATTTATTACCTCTTGCCGAAATAGCCGACCTAATGATTGTAAAGGAGAGGAAACTGTATTCATGAACTGTAAGTGTAGCAATGGGTGCAGTGAAAGACCCGGGAGCAAACTGCTCTCTTTGGCCTGATATCCTTTATCCCAGGTTATTAATGGACTGTAAGGAAGAGAGAGTACAAGGAAATGCATTAATTACCTCTTACTGAGATAGCCGGCGTGACAATTGTCTAGCAGCTCAAACATGAATCAGATGGTGGGCAGACCTGGCAGCCATTTTTAAATGCTGTTTTCTGCCAAACTGGTGAGATTAAAGCTGCTATGGAAACGGTGAGGTCCGAGAGGATCCTAAAACTACTATACCAGACACCCAGTATTGATAGAGGATTAAAAACAACAAGTACAACTGGCCTCCATATAAAAACTGGAACCTTCATATAACAGGTTGGAAACAAAAAAAACAATATAGTAACAAAATGAACTAAGAATGTGATTACATGGGCCACAGGTAGAGCACCGCAAATGAATGTGTATACCAAAAATGGGGGAGGGGGAGGTAAATCCAATGTGTTAAAACAAGGTACAAAAAGCATGGCATAGCAAGGCATGATTTTTTTAAAGTAGCGGCTTTGTGCCACGACAGGCCATGGGCTTTGGCACCCGTGATGAGAAACCATGGTCTGCCGCGCCTGCCTCCCTCTGATGCAACTTCCTGTCAGAGGGGTAGGAGCATCAGGCCATGAGCACATGTCCTGTCGGGGTGCCAAAGCAACAGCAGCATAAAGCCACCTATTTCAAATCAGTGGAAGAGTCACATCATCACTGTCACCCCCCCCCCCCCTTTTCAAGGTGAGATGATGGATGCAGGGGAGGTGGCAGCGCAGGGAAAGGAGAGAGGCAGTGAGGCAGGGGCTCCTTCCAGGGGCAGCAGAAGCTCTTGGGCAGGTCCTGCATGAATAGTTTAAAAAAAAAAACCCAACCCATCCAACATTTCCACCTGCTGCGAGGCAGGCCTAAGTATCAGCTACTTGCTTGTTTGAAGATGGGTCTCCAGTAGGGACTGAGGAGACAGTTATGCTTACCGCTGTAGGGTCTAATACCACTTGAAAAATTTAAAAAGAGAAGTTGTTATACTTGGCTCCTTAATTGGCTGCTCTTTTATGTGCAGTCTTGTGAATGCGGCACTTAAATGTATATGTTGCTAGAGCAGCCCTTACACGCATAGTTACCAATGCCCCAAGTGATGATGCTCTTTTTTTCGAATGGGTGTTTGTGTGACGTTGATGCCACCACTATACGTGCTGGCAGATGTATTTGCGGCATTATTATAATTTACAAAAGGCTCCACAATTGGCAGAGCCTTTTATAAAATACTGGGGGGGGGGGGGGACTTGGACTGTCACAAGTCATGCCTAAATGCCCTAGGCAAAATTGGGTTTTATGGCTCACTTTACAAGGTGCCTAAACATAGGAAATATATACATTTTGAAGCCTCCAATTCAGCTCAAAACTTGGGAGCCTGAGGTCAGCTGCAAACAGGTGTCTAAATTGATGTGCTCAGTGACCTTTTATTAAACTAGAAGCCTTTGTTACAGAGGTTTATGGTCTGTTGAATAGTGTTTCATATCCCCTTAACCAGGTTAGAAGTCTGGTATGGAAGAACAGGAGAAAAGAGAATGTTTCCACACTAGAGAGGTGGAGAGTAATTTTATAAGATGCTTCCAGATTAATGTGCATCTTAACATGAAGTACATATAGACTTTATGAAATAGGGCCTTAATCTAGGCATAAGCATTTACTCCAGACCTATAGCTGGATACTTTAGAGGAGAGGTGGGATAGGGGCGATATGTTAGAGATATTTAAATACCTCTGTTGCATAAATATACCGCACCTGATCAATGGAAGGAGCGGTATATAAATAATCATTAAATTAAATTAAATTAAATAAATGCATAGGAAAGTCTCTTTCAATTGAAGGCAAGCTCTGCTATGTGGGGACATAGCATGAGAGTGAAAGGGGATAGACTCAGGAGTAATATGCGGAAATATTTCTTTATGGAAAGAATGATAGATGTGTTGAATAATCTCCCGGTGGAGGTGATGGACATAAGGACAGTATCTGAATTCAAAAAAAGCATAGGGCAAACCCAGAGGATTTCTAAAGATAAAAAGAGGTAAAAAGATCCAGCATCCTGCAAGGTCTATCTAAACAAGCCCTAAAACAACTCGAGATGGCCCAACATGTTGCTGCACGTATAGTCTGGAAGGCCCATATCACAGAACACATCACACCTGTATTATATAATTTACACTGGCTTCCAGTCCAAAGTCCAATAAATTACAAAACGCTAATGACAGCATTTAAACTCATCAGGGAAATAGTTCCATCCTACCTCACCTCCCTCATCATCAAACCAGTAGATGCACAACTAAAAAGAAGATGCACCCAGAATAAACTAGCAGTCCCACTAGACTTCTATAAATCCAACCGAGCCACTAACAACAGAGCATTCTCACACTTCGCGCCCATACTCTGAAACACATTACCTGATGAATTAAGAGCAATCAAAGACCTCTCCTCATTCCGCAAAGAACTCAAAACACACTTTTTTAAACAGCATTTTAGAAACACATTGGAACCCCCCAACACCGACCCTACCTAATACAAAACACTCTTTACACACACACATAGAAGGGACAAACACTCATTGTAAATGGCTCACAATTGGACTATAAGTTCAGTCCCAAGTTTATTGTTCATTGTACTACATAGTTCTTGGAACTGTTAAATGTAATCGACCATGTTGCTGTTTAATGTAAACCGCATTTGATCTCTGGAAAAAGCGGTATATAAAATACTTTAATTTATGCATGTAAATTTGCACTACACCTGCGCTCTGCCCAAATTCTGCTTCTCTGCAAGCCTATGGTGAAGTATATGTACTTGCAGAATAGGAACTACATATATTCTCCAGGAACAAGCAGGAAGTCAGTCCTCACATATGGGTGACATCGGTGCCGACGGAGCCCTCGTGTGGAGCAATTCCTCAGCTTTCAAAGAAAGCCTTTGGGATTGCATCGCGCATGCGCAGTCCCCTTCCGACCCAAGGGTGCTATCTTGCTCAGTCTCCCTTTTTCCGTGGAGCCCAACGGACGTTGTCCCTAATTCCTCACAGAAAAAGTGCATCAAAACTTGGAAGAAGTTTTGGATCTTCGACTGGTTTGACGCTGGTTCCCCTTCCCGCCTTCGGCTCGGTACACTGGTATCAACTCCAGCAATTTTTTGCATTTTTGTCCTTAGAGACTAGCGTTCGCGCTCTTTTTTTATTTTCACTGGCAGCCCAGTCCTTCGACCTTGCAGGGGCCCTTTTTTCCCCGATAGCTGCCAGCGGGTTTAAAAAGTGTGATCGGTGTAAAAAGTTAATGTCCCTCACCGACACACATGACTGCTGTCTCCGATGCCTCGGGACTGACCATGACTCGAAGGTCTGTGGCCCGTGTGGGAAGATGTCCTTTAAGGCACTTCGAAGTAGGCAGCAGCAGCGTTTAAAGATTTTCTCGGAGTCCGCATTCCCCCGGATCCGGACCTCATCAGAAGCCTAGACGTCTCGGGAGCTGTCTGAACCCGAGCAGCATCGGGGGTCTTCTGAACAGGGGTCTCCCTCCTGGGAACACCGGAGGAAGAAGAAGCCCGTGAGGGCGTCGTCGTTGGATGCCTCCAATCGCCCTGGGCCCTTGAAAGCCAGGTCGCAGAGTCCTGACCGACACTCCGGGTCCTTGGAGTCGGCGCGGCCTGCGAAAGTACCTTGCATGGAGCTGGAGAGGCTGAGGCGGGTGAGTGCTGTTGTCCTCGTGGACTCCCCTCCAGGGGAGCTGGTTCGGGTCTGATGACCTCGGGGCCCAAGCCTGAGGCTGCGAAGTCTTCTGAGCTCGGTCTCAGGATGACGGCCCTGGAGCACAGCATGTCTGCCTTCATGGAGCAGCAGCACGCGCTGATTGCCGGTCTCACCGGTCTATCTGCCCCGACCACCAGGACCTCGACATCCAAGTCGACCCCAGAGGCCGAGCTGATCCTCGAGACTCTTCGGACGCAAGTCGATCCTTGGCCAAGGTCTCCCTCAACCTCCCGCTCGGGACCGAGGCCGTCGACGCCGGTGCTCTCGGCGTTGGGGCCGAAGCCCTCATGGCCGGAGCCCCTCGATTCCTCCTCAGAGGGATCGGCATGGGATACGGAAGATGAGGAGTCCCCAGGCCCCCATCGGACTCACCGGGTTCGGAGCCTCGGAGAAGGTCCCCTTCGGAGGATACCTGGTTCTCGGACTTCGTCAGGGACATGGCCAAGGCTTTGGCATTCCCGGTGGATACCGAGGAGGAGCCTCTAGCTGAAGAGCTCGATGCCCTCCAGTATGACTTTCCCCCGAGGGAAGCCCTTACTGTGCCGGTTCCTCCGATGCTAGAACGGCTGATGCTCCACATGTGGGAGTCACCAGCCTCGATGCCGGTTCTCAGCAAGTGAGTCCACATCTATCGAGTCCGCAAGAGCCCTGGGTTCCAAAAGACACAGCTGCCGCACAACTCCATGGTTGTGGAATCGACCATGCATAGGCTCAAGAACCAGAAAACGCACTCCTCGGTGCCTCCTGGCCGGGAGGCCTGGAACCTCAACGCCTTCAGTAGAAAATGCTTCCAGGGCTCGATGCTTTCATGCCTTGTCCAAACCTACCAGCTGTACATGGGCATGTACTTGAGGGACCTGGCAAAGGAGATTGCTGGGTTCTCAGCTTGCTTCTCCGAGGCACCCTTGCAGCGCTTCAATGCCTTGTCCACTGGGATTCGGGAGTTCTCGAAGTTCATATCTCGAGCGGCTTATGATGGCTTCGAGGCTCCGGCCCGAGTAGCCGCGGCCAGCATCGGTGCCCGCTGCCAGGCCTGGCTAATGTCATCGGATCTGGAGCCATGGGTTCAGGACAAGTTGGTCGATGTCCCTTGTTGAGGTGACAACCCCTTTGGCAAAACCATGACTGAGAAGGCTGCTGAGCTCGAGTCCGAGTACTTGACCTGGACAAGACTCTCAAAGAAGACTTCTGCCCCTTCTAAGAAGAAGGGCTCTGGTGAAAAGCCCTTTTTCCCGAGGAAGGGTACTGCTTACCGCAACTACCCCCCTTACCAGGCCACCCCAGCTCCCCAACATGGGCAGCAGGCCAAGGGACAGGGGTATAGCCGGCGTAAGCAGAAGGCCCTCAAGCACCAGGCCCTGACTCCTACCCAGCTGGGTGGGGGTTTTTGACTCCCAATGCATAGTCTCTCTTCCGCCGGTGGTAAGGTCATGCACAGGGGGCAGGCTAACCCTGTATGCTCACAGGTGGCCAGCCATCACCTCGGATATCTGGGTCCTGCAAATAGTCCAGAGGGGCTATTTGCTTCACTTCAGCCATTTACCACCCCCCTTCTTTTCAGGGGAGACTCTCAGACCCCCTCTTCACAGGGACCTCCTCTTGCAGGAGCTGGCAGGTCTTCTAGAGGATCAGGCGATGGAACCGGTGCCCCACCCACCTGCAGGGCAAGGGCTTCTACTCCAGGTATTTTCTCATACCAAAGAGAACAGGAGGCATCAGACCCATCCTCGACCTGAGAAACTTAATCAAGTTCCTGGTGAGGGAAAAGTTCAAGATGCTTTCCCTTGGAATGTTGCTGCCTTACCTCCATCAGGGAGATTGGCTATGCTCCTTAGACCTGAAGGATGCCTATACACACATCCTCATACATCCACACCACAGACAATATCTGAGATTTGTAGTGAGAGGAAAACATTTCAATACAGGGTTCTACCCTTTGGCCTAGCCTCTGCTCCCAGAGTGTTTACAAAATTCCTGGCTGTGGTGGCGGCCTTCCTCAGAAGTCAGGGAATTTTTGTCTTCCCTTACCTGGACCTCATCAGGGGCCAGTCACCTCAGAAGGCCCAACAGGTCACTTCTCGCACTATCAATCTGTTGCAACGTCTAGGCTTTGTCATAAACCATGCAAAGTCTACTTTGCTCCCCACTCAAAACTTAGAGTTCATAGGAGCAAGATTGGACACCCTTCAAGCGAAGGCTTACCTGCCGGAGGACAGGGCACAGAGGCTGCTAGCACTGACACATCAGTTCAGGCACAGGTCTCGGGTCTCAGCAAGACACTTCTTACGCCTCCTGGGCCACATGGCCTCCACGGTGCATGTGACACCAAATGCCCGTCTCCACATGAGAACAGCACAGTGGTGCCTCAGGGATCAGTGGACACAAGCTACTGGCAGCCTCAGAGACAGGATAACAGTATCCAGACGACTGGTGAAGTCATTGCAGTGGTGGAATCAACCACCCAATCTGCTCAAGGGTGTGTCTTTTCAGATTCCCTCGCACACAAGAGTGCTAACGACAGATGTCTCCTTGCTGGGCTGGGGAGCACTTTGCCAAGGATCATGCACTCAAGGATTATGGTCTCCTCAGGAGTCTGCACACCAAATCAACCTCTTAGAGCTGCGGGTGATTCACCTAGCTCTTCAAGCCTTTTGTCATGTCCTCTCACATAAGTCTGTATTAATAGACAGACAACCAGGTGGCAATGTTCTGTGTGAACAAGCAGGGAGGTGCGGGGTCTCGTATCTTATGTCAGGAGACACTGGACCTCTGCTCCTTTGCCATCAGGCAGGGTATGTCTCTCTTAGCAGTGTACCTGCCTGGTCAGGAGAACTGCCTAGCAGACAGACTAAGCAGGATTCTCCAACCTCACGAATGGCAACTGGATCCGGTGGTGACCCAGCGGATTTTCGACCACTGGGGACATCTGTCCATAGATCTATTTGCCAGTCTGCAAAATCACTAGCTGCCCAGATTTTGCTCCAGACAGTCACATCCCCTGAGGGTGGCTGCAGATGCTTTCCTGATCTCCTGGTCAGGGGGCCTCATGTATGCGTTTCCTCCCATGCCTCTGGTGGCCCGGACTCTGTTCAAAATCCTTCGGGACAAGGCCTCGGTCATCCTGGTAGCCCCAAGATGGCCAAGACAGCCTTGGTTCCCACTTCTCCTCCAGCTGGCAGTGGAAACCCCACTTCCACTGGGGAAGCAGCCCGACCTCCTTTCACAGGAGCAGAGCTCTCTTTTGCACCCCAACCTCAGGGCCCTCAACCTGATGGCATGGCTGCTGAAAGGGTAGTGCTGGCTCCTCTCTCCCTACCTCGGAATGTAGAAGAAGTGTTACTGGCCTCCAGGAGGCAGTCCACTAGGAAATCCTATGCTTTCAAGTGGCATAGATTTGAGGTGTGGTGTAACCAGCACAATGAAAACCCTTTCTCTTGCCTTGTACCAGTGGTGCTGCAGTACCTGCTTCACCTCTCAGATTTAGGTCTCAAGTCTAACTCTGTCAGGGTCCATCTGTGTGCTTTGTCAGCAAACCACTCATCTGTGGAGGGGCAACCTCTTTCGGCTCACCCCCTGGTGTCCAGATTCCTCAGAGGTCTGCTTCTGCTGAAACCCCCAGTTCATCCTCTGGCAACAGAGTGGGATTTGAATGTGGTCTTGCAGCAGCTTACTCGCCCACCTTTTGAGCTGATATCCTCTTGCCATCTGCGCTTCCTCTCCTGGAAGGTGCTCTTCCTGGTGGCACTCACATCAGCCAGACTTGTGAGTGAGCTGCAAGCTCTCGTAACTGATAAACCATACACAAGGTTTTATAGGAATAGGGTGGTCCTCCGCACTCACCCGAAGTTCCTTCCAAAGGTGGTCTCTCCTTTCCACCTCAACCAGGAGGTGGTTCTTCCAACCTTCCTTCCCAGGTCGCATTCCAGCCGGGCAGAGGCAGTCCTGCATACCCTGGATTGTAAGAGGGTGTTGTCCTTCTATCTGGAGCGTACGAAGGGACATCGAAGGGCTACTCATCTCTTCATCTCCTATGACCCCAGTAAGCTGGGGTTATCTGTTTCCAAGTATATGCTGTCCACCTGGGTGGCAGACTGTATTGCCTGGGGGTACAGGGCGGCCGACCTCCAATTGCAAGGTCCAGTCACGGCCCACCGCGTCAGGGCTAAGGCCGCATCAGTGGCTCACTTCCGCTCTGTTCCGTTGGCAGACATCTGCTGGGCCGCAACTTGGTCTTCAAGCCAGACTTTTGCAGCCCATTACTGCTTGGATAGGGAGTCCCGACGGGACAGTGCTTTCAGCCAGGCAGTTCTCCGGGACCTATTTGAGGTTTAGGCAACTCCAACCCTCTGACCCTTTGGTGTCAGGCTACCGGGGGGTGTTGCTTTCTCGGCTGAATTCCTATTGCAGCTGCTGCGGCTCTTCTAGAGGGAGCCATTTTTCAGCAATGGGTTCTCGGTAGCCTATAGCTAGGGAGTCCCATATGTGAGGACTGACTTCCTGCTTGTTCCTGGAGAAAGCATAGTTACTCACCTTTAACAGGTGTTCTCCAGGGACAGCAGGAATCAGTCCTCACGACCATCCCTCCTCCCCTGGGGTTGCAGTCCTATTATTAGTTTTTATTCATTTTGCTGTCTTTTTAGCTATGTCATTTGACTGAGCAAGATGGCACCCTTGGGCAGGAAGGGGACCGTGCATACGTGATGCAATCCCAAAGGCTTTCTTTGAAAGCTGGGGAATTGCTCCGCACGAGGGCTCCGTCGGCACCAACATCACCCATATGTGAGGACTGATTCCTGCTGTCCCTGGAGAATGCCTGTTAACAGGTGAGTAACTACGCTTTTCATGCGTAAGTGGTCATTTACTTTCGTAAACCACTAAAATACCATGATTTATGCGCAGAAATGCTGGTGCACCTTATAAAATCATCCTCCTTAAGGCCTGATGGTTGGATTGAGTTGAGTGTGTGCTGTCTGGTTAGTACCTAATGCTCATGGTGTCAGCAGAATAATGTCTTGCTAAGCTTTGTGGGGGTGACTGGAATAGATACGGGCATAACTGTCCTAGGATTGTTTTCAAAAGCAGGGTTCTAAATTGGTGATATTCTCTCCTAGTTTCCTAATTGGCCCAGAATATTAGTTGTATGCTGCTGAAATCAAGAGTCAAATTCTGCATGACCATTGAACCTTGCCATGTCTGCTTTAAGGGGAAGCAAAGAAGTCATAAGTGCCAGATTATTCACTTTGGGGGTCACTTTGGCAGCCCTAGTCATGCTTTGAATATCTGAAAGTGGGCATAGAGACATCCAAAGCTCAGAGATGTCTCCAAAGCCATTTTAGAAACTAGCTCTGGGGATGTCCCCAGCATGAAAATGTCTGAAGGGGAGAGTGATGGAGATGTGGCTGGGGTATTCCCAGGAACTTGGATGTCCTGCCTGATCTCAGAAATATCATGGACGTCCGGCATTGTGTCTTAAGTTTAAACCTGTTCTAGGCATGAACAGGCATCTGAAATGTGCTTGTTTTGGCTGAAAAACATCCAGAGGGTGTAGAGAAGAAAGCACATTATTATCCCCACCTCTCAGCACAATGTCAGTGATAGCAGCAGTGGGATTTGAACCCTGGTTGCCCTGTTCCTAGCCCACTACTACTACCACTACCTCCTACTAATCCTTTATATAGTGCTTCAAGGCATATGCAGCGCTGTACAGACACACATTAATAAGATGGTCCCTGCTCATCAGATTTTACAATCTAATCTCTAACCATTAGGCTCTCCTAGAAATCCAGGTTCTGAAGTACGGTTCTGGGGAAGTCTATGCCCCAAAGATGTCCATATCGGGTTAATCCATGTTTGTGAAATCATGTCTGCACCTGGATGTGCCTGTTTTTTTGTTTTTTTTTTCCAGATGTTCCAGTTTAGATGTCACAGATTGCGCTTGGATGTCCCTTCTAAAATTCCCCTCCACGTATTTAACCAGAATTTGCTTTTTTAGTTTAAATTTTTGATTGCTAGTCTGCCTGTTGTTCTGTGCCCATTGAAAACCAGATTTTTAAGCATAGCTTTTTTTTTCCAGCAGGTTAGATTCAAACCTCGACTTAAGGTTGACAGTGATCTACTACTACTACTATTTAGCACTTATATAGCTCTACGCACGTGATCTGAAATCTGTAATCTATTGTTGAGGGTGGAAAAATTCCCAGTCACTAAGTCATTTGAGCACATAAACATTGGCACCTGCTGCTGGCCTAGAAGGAACTTGCCTCTGAGGCAATTTAACATTGAAAGAGTTGTTACTGATACAGTGGACTTAAGCCCAAGAGGAATGCAGCTGACTTGGGGGGCGCTACTGCTTACTTGCGCAGAAGAGAGACTGGAAGTAGAAGGGAAGAGAGGCTTGGGGGGGGGGGGAGAGAAACAAAATAAAAAACAAAAAAACTCCAATGCTAGACAAAATACAATACCAAGGGGGAAAAATATCCAATTATGACAAAACAAGAACGCTGAAAAGACAAAGTAAAACAAAAAAAGAGCAACAATAGAGAAAAATATCCAAAATGTTGACAAGAAAAAGAACAAAAAACCCACAAAAAATTCAAGAAATATACAAAATAAAGAAGAATGAGCACA
Organism: Ichthyophis bannanicus; assembly: GCA_033557465.1. Lineage (NCBI taxonomy): Eukaryota > Metazoa > Chordata > Amphibia > Gymnophiona > Ichthyophiidae > Ichthyophis > Ichthyophis bannanicus. The sequence goes on along the minus strand of CM066050.1, from coordinate 70,244,147 downwards.
ACAAAAAATTCAAATGCAAAATAATTTTTGGCCCTGGCTCCTAAAAAGAAATTATGTTTATTTTCTAGATATTTTTCCATCTGTTATATAGGCTGTGTAAAACAGATTGTTGATTTACCCATGGGTCTCAGCATAAGTGCTTCCTCATTAAAACCACTGTCACATTTTGTATTCTGGTTATTTATCCAAGCAGGGTTAGGATAAGCCTGATTTTTCGAGCTGTATCTTTGACTAATACCTGTTTGGCAGCCTCCTGTCCCCAATTCTAGTCATGTGGATACAGGATTGAAAATACATTTTATTTTCAATTTAGTGCTTTTAATATGTCAGATTATAGAATGTACTTCCATTATCTTTATATCTTGCACGATATAAGGGATTTCTCTGTCGATTTGTCTGCTTGAAAGTGATATGGTGGCTGTCATTTGATGAATGAGGGGGGGGGGCAGGGTAATGACTCCTCATGTCGTATTGCTCAAACCTGAAACTAAGATATCCCTTCCTCTCCCATACTTCAGGTAAGGTGTCCTGGATTTGCCTACAAAAAAACTGGTAACCTTAGGTTAGGCCTAAGAGGCAAAATAGGAATACAGGAATGATTTGAAGATGGTTTGCTGGTATTTCTTTTTTTAACTTTCTAGACCATAGCACTCTCTCTCCTTCTCCCTGATGTCTTTCTCCACAGATTAATTCCCCCACATTGTCAATAATATATCTGTGAGCCTCTCTGTTGCTATCTCCATGCTTTAGGACCTATTGGCTCCCTCCCTTGGGTTTCTCTGTTACTGCACTTGAGCCTTCCTATTGCTTCCCTCCGTCAGCTCTGACTCCTCAATTATTTGGTTCTCTCTGTTGTTCACAATTTCTCTGTCGCTGAATCTCAGGCTCTCCCACCAGTCCTTGGGCCTCCTTGGCACCCCCACCTCAGCTGTGGTTCATCCAGTTGTCCTTTCTCTGATGTGTAGCTCTCCGACATTTGAGCTTGTTTTGTTCCTGTACTCGTTTGCTGTTCTTTTAAGAATAATATAACAGCATGAAAACTGCTTGTGGTCAAAAGGACCGACAGATGCACAACAGAGTGAGCAGGAACATTGGATCCTGAAAGCAAGACAAGTGGAGGCACAGTGGCAGGGAGACCCAGAGAAGGGAAGTGGTGCAAATGATGATAGCAGGAGGTTGGTATCAGGGAGTGGCCGTTTGGTGGCACTGTTTTTGATTAAAACTGAAACACTCTTTCCCCCCTCCCCCCCATAAAAAAATGCTATAATTGGTGGGGCGGTGGGTTGTTTCATCCTAATGGTAAAAGTACCACTTAAGTATCTGGACTTAGTCATTTTGACAAGCACTAAACACACTAAAATAAACGTTGTCAAATTCTATATTTTATTTTTATTAGTCTTTCTAGTCAAAGGCAATATCCCTAAGTTTCATTACACTTTCTTTGCCTCAAGCTGTAAGAACAGTTGTTTTTTTCTTGCTGAAAATGAAGTGATGGCGTGCTTTGGGTTTCCTGTCTCTGTCCATCCTTGTCAGATTAGGAATGGATGCGCCTTTTGATGGCACAGAAGTAACCATTGTCTCAGAGAAAGTAGAGGCTGGCTACAGCTATGTATCACCAGGTCCCCCAAAGAAGAAAAAGAAATACCGAGGAACTGGTGATCAAGGGGAAAAGGCTAAGAAACCCCGGTGAGTCCCTTGCTCAGTATTGCAAAGGTAATTGTGGAGATTTGGTTAAAGTGGTAATGCAATCACTAGATAATAAAATGATGATGGCAAAGTTCTGTTTTGGTATTACTGTATCTTTACTGCACAATCATGGCATATGCTTTTTCTGCAGGTAGAATTTTATTGAAATGCATGCGTAAAGATTTGAAAATGGTATCTGTGCATATGCTTTTCCTTTCCTGACTGAGCATACGAATGCCTAAAACTATCAGATTTGTGAGAGAACATTGGGGTGGCCTATACAGAGTGGCAATTGTAACCCTAAAAGGCAGTTATATTGCTTTGAAATTTTGGGGAAGGAGAAATGGTCGTCAGGTTCCATTTGGGCATTTATATGCACATCTACCCAAAATGGGCAAATTGCTGCTGGGCAAACCGGCTGGGCTGCTTTGGTTTTCCTTGCTACATTTATTGTGGGGTGGCTACTGCTTAAACATATTGAGTAAGTTATCTGGATCTTCAACTAGATTTTCTGCTGCATTAACTGTTCACGTGGGACTGCTAAATATGAGTGTAAAACTTATCTCCATGAACAAGCAGGAAGTCAGTCTTCACATAAGGGGTGACATTGGAACTGATGGAGCCCAGCGCGGGAACACTCCCCAGCATCCAATAGGAATGCTTTTGGGAGCATTCCTCCACGCATGTGTGGCTTCCTTCCTGCCTTCCTGTCTCCTCAGTCGTCTTTTTTCCACAGAGCCATCAGGACCTTGTCCCTGTCAGCCATGTCTAGAGACTTTGATAATTTTTTTGCTAATACCATCAAAGTATTTGGGTTGTCTTCCCATCAACTGACTCAACTCCCCGTCAATTCCGGTTCCTCTTTTTTTATTTTTATTTTACATAATTTCTACTTTATTTTCAGTTTTCTCACAAACTTTGTTTGAGGCCTATGGCCTCATTGAGCACCATTTCCCATTTCGATTTTGCCTCTGTATTATTCCCTAATATGGAGTGGTTTCAAAAAATGCTCCAAGTGTTTCAGCACAATTTCTATCACTGATGAGCATTCTTGGTGCCAAAAATGTTTAAGCCTAGGCCACGAGGTTGATTCGTCCATCCTGTCGCCAAATGACTTCTCGAAGTAGAAAGAACCAGGACAAACAGAAGGCTAAGCTGTTTCCTAGAGTCAGCTCCTTCAGTGCACTCCTCAGGGGCGTTGACTCCTTCAAAGTCTTCCCATGCGTCCAAGTCCTCACCAGCAAAGGAACAGCATCTCTCGGAGTCACCATTGCTTAAGAAAAAGAAGACATCAGCCTCGGCATCGAGGTCCTCAACTTCCATGTCGGCGTCTGCTTCAGACACAGAGCATCGGCATCAGCACAGTCATTCATTGTATTCCGATGCAGACTGTACATCAAAGTAACCCCGGCGGGAGGTATCGCCCTCCAAAGCCATAGAAGGGTTTGGGGATGCCCCCAAGGTCCAGTCCTCAGTGGAGTCCCTGATACTGGCATCGAGAGTTGTGGCCCACACATTTTGTGTCTGGAGCCACTCCTCTCCCGGTACTGTCATTGGATGACCGTGTCATCGCCATCGAGCGCAGCATCACTATTTATTTATTTCTTGAACAGTTTTTCTATACCACTTTTGTCCAAAGCGGTCTACATCCTCCACAACCTAGCAGAAAGGAAGGGGTACTAGTACCACTGTATAAGTCTCTGGTGAGGCCTTACTTGGAATACTGTGTTCAGTTTTCGTGACCGTATCTTGCAAAGGATGTAAAAAGAATGGAAGCTGTTCAGAGGAATGCGACCAAAATGATTTGGAGCCTGCATCAGAAGCCTTATGAGGAGAGACTTGAAGACCTAAATATGTACACTTTGGAGGAGAGGAGGGGTAGGGGAGATATGATTCAGATCTTTAAATACTTAAAGAGAAATAATGAACAAACCTCTTCCAGAGATGGGGAAGCTGTAAAACTAGAGGGCATAACATGAAGCTGCAAGGTGGTAAATTGAAAGGCAATGTCAGGAAATACTTTTTTACTGAAAGGGTGGTGGATGCTTGGAATGCCCTCCCGATGGAGGTGGTGGTGACGGAATTCAAAGTGGCCCGGGACAGACACTGTGGATCACTTTACAGCAACAAGATTAAATCAAACTAAACTGAACCATCTAATTTCTCAACAAATAGGGGTGTCCTACATGGAGCGATGTGGGGAGGAGCGGTGTGTTCCCCCCTAAACAAACAAAGAAACAAAGATATGGGGAGGGGTGCACACATGGGGAGGGGTGCACCTGCTCCTGGTGGGTGCACCACTAAGCAAAGACATGGGTAGGGGTGCACCTACTCCCTAAAAGATATGGGAAGGGGTGCACCTACTCCTGTCATATTGCTGGGCAGACTAGATGGACCATACTGGTCTTTATCTGCCGTCATTTACTATGTTACTATGTTACATCGAACAGTATAACAATCTTGGTGGAAACAATCAAGTATAACATTCTTGGTGGAATTGTTTTATAACGAAGAGGGAGAAGTAACTTGGAGAACACAACAACTAAAACAGAGGGTAGGTGGCATAGCTTATTGATGGACAGCGGATTGGGTAGGGGAAGAACATTTTAGAAAGGAGGCTAAATGAGGAGGGAGGCTAAGGTTATCTGTTCATTTTAGTGTGAAGTGACAGTAGTTAGGTATTGTCATCTGGTTCTTTGAAGAGGTATGTTTTCAGTAGTTTTTTTAGGTCTTTGGTTGATTGTGCAGTTCTGATTGCTTCAGGCATGAAGTTCCAAATAATGGGGGCATACAAAGAGAATGCCCTGTTGCTTGTCTGTTGTGTGGTCTTAATTTTGAGTGGTGGGATGGTGAGGAGATTTTGGCTGGATGCTCTTCTTGGTCTTGTTGAAGATGCTAATGTGAGCTGATCAGATAGACAGGGAGCTGAGAGGTTGTGGAGGATTTTGAATGTTGTGGTGATGGCTTTGTGTTTTGCCCTTTGAGTGATTGGAAGCCAGTGTAGACTTTTTAGGATTGGTGTTATGTGTTGTCGGGTAGCACTGACTGTTAAAATTCTAGCAGCAGTATTTTGCACTAGTTGAAGTGGGTATAGTGCATGTTTGGGTAAACCTTGATAGATAATGTTTCCCTAGCTCAGGTGGGGTGTGATAATGGCTTGCACTACAGATCTCAAATCATTGTAATGTAACAGGTGTCGAAGGGGCTTGAGAAGCTTCAACTTCCAAAAGGCTACTCTTGCTGTGTAATTTCAATCTATGCGCACATGTTGAGGTTGCTGTTAATGTTATGCCTAGGTACATGATTTCTTTCTTTATAGCTATTTCCGATGCTTGTATTATAATCTTTTTTGGCGGCTTGAATTCTTGATCTCTGAATATGAGTAAGGCTTTTTGTTTTGTTTTTGTTGACTGAGGTTTATGTCTGCAAGGAAGTTTTGTTACTGCGGTGAAGACATCAGAAATGATCGTAAAGTCCGGGTTGGTGGTATTGAATGGCATGTAAAACATGATATCATCTGCATAGAGATGAAAATACATGTTCCATTTTCTTAGTAGATTACAGATAGGCTGAATGTATAAACTGAATAATAATCCAGAGAGGGCTGAATCTTGAGGGATGCCTTGTGTTAAATTAAAGGGTTTTGACTCTGTGGTACCGACCTTTACTTGCATTGTTCTGTCCTGGAGGTAAATCATTTTAGTGTGTCTTCTGTTAATCCAATGCTGGTGAGTCTATTTAACATGAAGTGATGTACTACTGAATCAAATGCAGCACTAATATCAAGGAAGATGAGCACAAATCCATGTCGAGGTTTGTCTAAGCAAAGGATGAGTCTGTTGAAGAGGTCTGTTAGTAATGTTTCAGTGCCATGGTGAGGGTGCAAACCGTGCTGTTGTGGGACTAGCGGGGCATGTAGGTCAACATGATCTTGAAGTTGGCGCTGTATGACTTTTTCTATTATTTTGACCAGAAATGGAATGCTGGCAATCAGTCGATATGAGCTGGGGCTTGTTAAGTCTGATGAGGTCTTTTTTAGAACGGGACGTATTGAGGCTTGCTTCAGTGCAGGAGGTAGGTATCCTTGCATGAGGGAGGTGTGTACTATCCTTAGGATGGTCTGAACAAACTGATTGCGCAGGACTTTGTCAGGCTACCGGGCATGGGTCTAGGGGTGATGTAATGGTATTTAGATTGTTGATGATATCAAGAAGATCTGTCTTGGTTATTGGGTTGAATTTGTTCCAGGGGTGGTAATTTTGGGTGCTGTTCTTTTGCTGCTTTTGTACATACTGTTGTGCCATATTTGTGCTCTGTTTGCTGTAGAGAAAGTCAGCCATGGCTTGGGGATCAACTTGTATTGTCCAGTTTGCTGAGTCGGATGAGTTGGAGGGACACAATCGCAAATAATTCTCTAGGATGTTTAAGTGATTTTGTGAGTATGCTTGTGATGTATTCCTTTTTGAGGGGGTCTGTAGTTCCAAAGCTTTAATATAATTTTTTACATATAGTGCCACTCCTCCTCCCCTTCTTCCTACCCTGTCCTTTCTGAATAAAGTATAGCCTGGTATAGTTATATCCCAGTCATGGTTTTCTGTGAACCATGTTTCTGTAATTGCCACTAAATCCATGTCAGCCTCTCCCATTAAAGCTTCAACATCTGGAATCTTATTTCCCATGCTATTTATTTATTTTATTTTATTTATTTATTTAGATTCTCTTATGTACCGCGCTATTCTGCATTAGTGCAGTTTACATTGAACAAACTGAAATTACATTGAACAGGGCATTATAACTTGGAGATAACTATTTTACAGGGAACATGGGCTATGGAGGGTTAAGTGGCTTGCCCAAGACCACAAGGAGCACCTGTGGGACTAGAAACCCCAGTCCTTCCGGCCCAAGGTTGCTGTCCTCTAGTGGGATTTGAACCCCCGACCTTCCGGCCTGAAGTACCTTGCCCCAACCACTAGGCCACTCCTCCACTCCATGGATGTTTATACACACCATTTTCCATATATTGCCCCTTTTACCCATTTCCATAAAGGTATTTCATGTTTCACTTGCCTGGGGGCTTTCACTTACCAGGGGACTTTCTTCACCAATCCCCAATTAATCAAGTTTAAAACCTTCTTTAATAGATTAGCCAGTCTGCTACTGAAGACACGTTGACCTTTCTTGGACCGATGGATGCCATCTCTGCTCTGCAACCTTTGGAACAGCATCCCATGGTCCAGGAAACCAAAACACTCTCAATGACACCATCCACGCAGCCATGCATTCATCTCCAGGATCCAAGCTTCTCTGCCTTGGCCTTTACCCTCAACAGTGAGGATTGAAGAGAACACCACCTGCACCCCTATCTGCTTCACCCTCTGTCCCAGAGCCATGAAGTCACTTTTGATATGCTCAGAAGGATACATGGTAGTATCATTTGTGCCGACATGGATTAGCAACATTGGGTATTTGTCAGTGGGCCTGATGAGTCTTGGCAAACTCTCCGTAACCTCTCAGATTTTGGCACCTGGCAGACAGCATACCTCTCTGGACATCAAGTCTGGTCGGCAGATGGACACCTCAGTACCCCTCAGAAGAGTGTCACCAACCACCACTACCCTTCGCTTCCTTGTGGTCACTGATTCTGCAACTTTGGGGTGCTCGAGCTCTGGTTCTTCCCTTTCCAGGGATGCTTTCACCTCCTCCACTTCCAGGGCTACGTAATGGTCCTTCAGTTCAGGGGCTGGAGAAGTTGGATTGGTGATTCTTCAGGCGCTAGTGACTTGTGTCCAATTTTCATCATTCTGTAGGCTCCCATCTTCTCCTCTGCTGGAGAGCTTGGATGTTGCAATAAGTATTTCATCAATGTACTTCTCACTGTCTTGAATGCTTCTCAGCCTCGCCACCTCCTCTCTGAGTTCCTCCACTTGTTTCCTGAAAGCTTCAGCATGCAGGCATCCTGCACGTGGAACTGATCCTTCAAATGGCATTGGGACCTCTGTTGGACAGAGGCAGAAGCTGTAACGGGGGCAACAGCTTTGGCGATACAATTTTTCGCAGCCATTGTTCAGTTGGTGGAGCTTAGTTATCTGTTGAAACAAAAGAGAGAGAGACCTACCAAAGTACCAGCCAGTTTCCCAGCTGTCCTTTCAGAGAAAAAGCAGTTAAATCTCTTTTAAGTGTGTGTTAAATGTGCTGTTCCAAGACTGGTCATTAGGGGTGGGTGGGAGTTAGGGGGGTAGGGAGGGAACTAACAACTGATGAGGTGTTAGTAGCTTCAAAGAACTGAGAGAAATGCTAAAGCAGAGTTTTAAACCTACCCCACTAAAGAAAATATTTCACCTTTTAAACTAAAGCACCAAAAAGAATGTAACTTTGTTTTAAAAAATATACCTAAACCCTTTTAAGAGCTCCTAGGCAGAGAGCTAGTAATTTAAAAAACCACAAACACTTACCTTTGCTTGAAATGTATAGTCCCTATTAGGAATGCCTCAACAGTGCAAGACTCTGAAGCCTTTTATGCAGACCTTAGCTGCTCTCAGTTCTTTCACAGACTAATCAGGCCCACTAACTCCTGATGAGGTGTCAATAGCTTCAAAAAGCTGAGAAAGATGCTAAAGAAGAGTTTTAAACCTACCCCACTAAAGAAAATATTTCTCCTTTTAAACTAAAGCACCAAAAAGAATATAACTTTGTTTTAAAAATGTACCAGAACCCTTTTAAGAGCTCCCAGGCAGAGAGCTAGTAATTTTAAAAAGCCACAAACTCTTACCTTTGCTTGAAATGTATATCCCCTGTTAGGAATGCCTCAACAGTGCAAGACTTTGAAGCCTTTTGTGCAGGCCTTAGCTGCTCTCAGTTCTGTCATATCCTGATCCACTCAGATTACAGAAAGTTTCTCTGGTTCATTTTTCAGACCAACCACTACCAGTACCAAGTCCTCCCATTCGAACTGGCCTCAGCATCCAGAGTCTTCACAAAGTGTTTGGCTATTGTCGCAGCCTACCTTCAAACTTTGGGGATCTTTCTGTTCCTTTACTTAGATGACTGGCTGCTAAGGGCATATACCGCTTCAGCAGTCACCTCCGCCCTAAATCAAACCATTCATGTCCTCCAGGAGTTAGGTTTCGTGATAAACTATCCAAAGTAACATCTCACGCCAACCCAGGACCTCAAATTCATAGGAGCTCAATTAGACACGGTAAGGAGCAGGGCGTTCTGCCAGAGGACAGACACCTCCATCTCATTGCCTTAGCCACACAGGTCCAGCAACAATCATCAGTTATGGCCAGAACATTTCTATGCCTCTTAGACCACATGGCTTCCACAGTCCATGTCATGCCCCAGCCCTTCTCACAACATTAACAGGAGTCCACAGGTCGCCTATCCGACCTCATTAACATCAATCCACAAACGAGAACAGCCCTTCAGTGGTGGTGTACACCACAGAAACTAGTATTAGGATCACCTTTTCAGAAGTCTGCACCACAGTATATCCCAACGACCGATGCATCAAAACTAGGCTGGGGAGCCCATCTCTATGGCCTTACAACACAAGGCCTTCGGTCTACTCAAAAGCACTTCTCCAGATCAATCTCCTAGAGCTCAAAGCTGTCTTCAGTGCCATCAGAGACTTCTCTCTACAACTCAAGGGACAGCCAAGTGGCTATGTTTTATCAATAAGCAAAGCCCTATGTGTGGAAGCCATTTGCCTTTGGAACTGGGCAATTCCTCAAGCAATTCACCTTCATGCAGTATATCTTCTAGGAGCAGAGAATCACTTAGCCGTCAGATTAAACCGGATCCTCCATCCACACGAGTGGATGCTGGAACCTCAAGTAGCGCAATACTTTTTCCACCTCTGGCGGATGCCACTACTCGACCTGTTTGCTTTTCCCCTCAATGCCGAAGTACCTCATTTCTGCTTGAGGATTCCTTCCACTCATAGGGAGATGTCAGATGCGTTCCTCATCCATTGGGGATAGAATCTCTCCTATGCCTTCCCTCCCCTTCCATTCATAGCAAAAACACTCTTCAAACTCCAGGCCGAGTGGGGACAAATGATTCTCATTGCCCCTTACTGACCCAGACAACCGTGGTTTCCTCTGCGTCTTCAACTTGTTCATGCACCTTCCCTCAGGTTTGGTTCTTCACCAACCCCACTCTCTCAGGAGCAGGGACCCTTCTGCACCCCAGCCTCAAGACACTCCGCTTGATGCCGTGGAAGCTGAGCACTATGTCCTCTCGCATTTAGATCTCCGAGAGGACGTATTGCAGGTGCTCCTATCTTCAAGAAAAGATTCAAACAGATGTTCTTATGCTTTTAAATGGCGCAGGTTTTCTATGTGGTGTTCTCATAAAACGCTAGATCCTTTCACTTGTCCCATGCCGGTCTTACTCCAATACCTGCTCCATTTGTTTTCTTCTTGCCTTAAGACCAACTTGGTGCGAGTACATTTATCCGCCATTGCAGCCTCCCACCATACTTTAGAGAACCACCCCATCTCGGTGCACCCCTTAGTAGCCAGATTTATGCGTGGTCTTTTCCTGACCAAGCTGCCTTTCCGTCCACCTCCTGCACCATGAGATCTAAATGTTGTCTTTGCACAGCTCATGCGCAGTCCTTTTGAATCAAAGGTTTCAGCTCCTTTGAAGTTTGTAACATGGAAGCTTCTTTTTCTCATAGCAGTCACTTCAGTTCAAAGAGTCGGTGAACTGCAAGCTTTGGTGATCTCTGTTCCCTATACTACTTTTCACCATAACAAGGTGGTCCTTCGCACACATCCTAAGTTCTTGTCAAAGGTTGTCACCTCTTTCTACTTGAACCAATCTGTCTCACTACCAGCATTCTTTCCAAGGTCTCACACCTCGCTGGCTAAGGCCAGACGTCATATCCTAGATTGCAAGAGGACGTTGGCATTTTATCTAGACCATACTAAGAACTATCGCCAATCCTCTCAGTTGTTTGTCTCTTTTGACCAAAATCATCTAGAGACACCAGTATCCAAAAGAACACTTTCGAACTGGCTAGCAGATTACATATCCTTTGCTTATTCGCAGGCTGGGCTGTCTCTTCCACACCGTGTGACATCTCATAATGTCAGAGCCGTGGCTACTACTGTAGCTAATCTCCAGTCTGTCCCTATCTCAAGAGATTTGCCAAGCAGCAACATAGTCTTCCCTGCATACCTTTGCAGCCACTATTGCCTGGACAAAGACTCCAGAGCTGATGCTCAATTTGGACAAGCTGTTCTGTGTAACCTTTTTCAAATTTAGACAACTTGCCCTTCTGACTACCTTGTGAGGAATGCTCTGAACGAGCTGAGTCTGTTGGATCCCTGCTGCCACTTCTAGCTGCACCGGGATTCTTTTCTTGCTCGGTTATCTTAGGCTAGAGAGTCCCAGATGTGAAAACTGACTTTGTGCTTGTTCCTGGAGTTAGTGTAGTTACTCACCTGTAACAGATGATCTCCGGGAACAGCAGGAATTGGTCTTCACAACCCGCCCACCTCTCCTTAAGTTGTCCCCTTTTTTCTCATTCCTCATATTCCAAGATTTTTATTTCTCCGCTATTCACCTGACTGAGGAGACCAAGAGGGAAGGCGGGAAGGCAGCCACACATGTGTGGAGGAACGCTCCCGAAAGCATTCCTATTGGATGCTGGGGAGTGTTCCCCTGCCAGGCTCCGTCTGTGCTGACGTCACCCATATGTGAAGACTGGTTCCAGCTGCTCCCAGAGATCACCTGTTACAGGTGAGTAGCTACACTAAATGGATTAGCTATTTATTTAAAATAGAACAACTATTTCTATTGTCCTGATTAAAAGTTAAAGGTAAGCAGATCATGCTGAATGTCAGCACCAGCCAGTTATCTTGTAGTCCTGATGAAACCAACCACAAATACATCAAAAAGAGTTCCAAAATTATACACCGCACTGCAAACAATGGCTGAAGAGCATATCTGTTTATCTTTGTTTGTAGTGTAGTATCTTGTAGTCCTGCCAGTGGAGCATCTTCATAAGCACCCATTTTGAAATGGATAACTTAGTGGGCGTAGAGTTGTCTGGCCAAGAGTTATGCAGTTTCCGAATTTCAAAAACTTGTGATTTATGAACTTAACACCAACAGTAGCCACAGAAATTGTTATGAATATTGACCACCCCCCCCCATTGCAGCTAAAAGTCCATTTTATTTGAATGGTGACGTTCTTTAGTATACCTTATTGTGGAGTACTGTACATGTCGACTTCTCTGGGGTCTATGCCTCGCAGTGTCCTGAATCATCAGGTATCATTGTGTAACTGAGCACCTTCTGGAAGTGTGCTCTTCTACACACATTGCACACATTGCTTTCCAGTTCATCTTTCAGGTAAGGACATATTGTTACTAATTTTAATTCCTTTGTAGCTTTTGAAATTTGGGTGTTCTTTATTTAAAAAGTATGAGGATGTGTTATCACATTATCACAACCTGTGTGCGTGTGATAATGTTTCAGATCCGCCTATCTCTTGTATTATTATGATACCTACCTGAAAGTGCAACAGGAGCTCCCCCACCTGCCTCAGTCTGAGATAAACAAGAAGATAAGTGAGAGCTGGCGACTGCTCAGTGTTGCAGAGAAAAGCTACTATCTGGAAAAGGCTAAGTTGGAGAAAGAAGGCGTGGACCCTGTGAGTGGTCATTTTATTAGTTGCTTGATTTATCCTTGGTTGTTAGACCTCGTTACCTTCCCCTCTCTCATTCTACCCTTGTTGAGTATCACATTCCATATCGTCCTGCTAGACCAGTCCAGACAAGTGGGTTGTGTTCCTCTACCTGCAGAATGGTGGAGACAAAGAACCAATGAAAACCCCAGGTTTCAGTGATATCACTCCCATGCCTGTATCCGCCTCAGCCACCAGAGGGTCCCTTCAGTATTTCTTTGTCTGCAACAGATGGTGGATGGATTTTCTCCTCTCTGAAGGAAATCTGAAGACTGAGAGGAAGATTGATTAAACACTCGTGAATGACCACCTTGAGGTTGACTCTCTTACTTGACCATGACGTAGGAGGCTCCACTAGACTGTAGTCTTTCAAGTAGCCATAGGAGGAGGGAAAATTAGTTCAGCTCCACGCGCTTATCATGATAAGAACCTGTTGAGCAGCCAGAAATTGGAAGGATCTTGAAGAGTGCAACAGCCTCACACAACCTCAATGCCCCCTCTCTCTTCCTCTTTTCCTCCTGCTCTCTCCTGAAGATTGCCGAAGGCTGTCTGAGAGATCTGCCTGCCAGTCACTTTAAACACAATGCTACAAAAGCCAGTGAAACAGTATTAGGGGAGTAGAGCTGATCCTGGCACATATTGTCTGCCTGCGGTTCTCATGGTAAGTACCAAGGCTTGACCTTATCATTGTCCTTGATGGGGGCTCTCGATTCTGTATGTGTGGTACACAATTTAGGGTAGACCACTGGTGACGTGTGGGAGTTTCCCGTCATTTTCTGCATGCGTTAGAAACATTTTCTCCTATTGTGTGCCTGAAGTATGCATGATCTGTATGCACACTCTGCCCAAGCAGCTCCAACATGGGTTCATAACCTTGCGCCTATAACGTTTGCCACAGTAAAAGCATACTTAATGTGCGCCTTTAGGACGCCACAGCCTTAGCGTGCACTGTTGTGATACTTGCCTTAACTCTCTGATGTCTTCTTCCAGTTATCATTGTTTGGCCTGTGGCAAGCATGGTGCTTCATCTCCAGCTTCTTGACTCTGCACTTCTAGCATGGCAGCTCTTGAATTGTCCCTGGAGGTATTGCTCCCCCTCTCTACTCCAGGGGATGTGGTTAGTCTGGCCTTGCCTGCCTGCCTAAGGGCAGGAGGTGGCGGCGGATGATGCTGTGAGTAAGGATAACCAGCCGGCTAGAGGCTCTGGTGATCATGTTGTGCACCGATCCCCAACTTTTAGGGTAGGGATTCCTAAACCTGTTCTGGGACCTCCTCAGACAGTCGGGTTTTCTGGATATCCACAATGAATATGCATGGAAAGCCTTTCTTTTCTTCTTATGGACTTCAGGCTTGTTCTCGGTACTTTTGTGGAATGCTTGGGTCTAGGAACCCAGTCCCATACAGAGAATGAACCTCCCAGGGTGCTCAGTATTAGTTTGGGGGTCCATTCCCTGGTTCCGCTGGTTAAAGGCAGGCTTCGCCTCTTCCTTCAGGAATGGACCTGAGTCACCAGGGATTGCTGGGTGCTAGTTCCCATTCAGTGCGGCTATTTCCTGGAATGCAAGAGCCGATCCTGGCCACTTTTGTCTTTTCCTCTTGTGGGGCTGTGAACAGCAGGGCCGCTGTGCAGATCCCCTTTTTTTTTTTTTTTTAAATGGTAGCTTTTATTCAGTTTAAACATATAAAATAACAGTACAAACGATCATGATATAGAAGGATACAAGCAGATGCTATTGATCAAAATAGCAAAAGAATATAATAACTTGAACAAGACAATACAATAACTTTAACAAGAACTAGTATCAGTCCATGCCAGCACGCCACCCTCCCTCTCTCCGTTCAATGTGGTTACAGCAGAGACCATTCCACAAGGCAGCCTCCATCAATCACTTTCATCAAACATAATTTTGTAAAGCTGACCATTTCTTACTTAGTTTACCAGACCATGGGTTCTTGGCTATATAGATCTCTTCGTAGGTCTTGTGTAGGATTAAGAGACTCCACCAATGCTCGAAACAAGCTTTGTCGAGATTCTTCCAGTGTATTAGAACTATTTTAAGCGCTATCCCGAGCATTAAGTCCAGCAGTTTACTATCCCATTTCATCAGAGTAGGTTCCAGAGCTATGGATTTATATATTACTATCCGATAAGTGATAGGAGTTTGTAAGTTGAGGATTTGTGATATGCGTTCCCATACTCTGTTCCAATATATTTCCAGGGATTTACAATGGAACAACATATGTGCCAGTGTCCCAATTTCCATGTTACAGGACCAACATCGATTTCCCTCCTGTAGTGTCCATTTCATTTTCTTAGCCGGTGTAATATGCGCTCGATGTGCTATAAAGTACATAGATTGTGTGAGAGACGCTGCTCTCGTGGCACGTATTTGAGTTCCCCAAAAAGTGTCCCAATTTTCCGGAGGTATATCTTGACCGGTTTCAGTAGCCCATACCGACTGTATCTTAAAACATGTCTTGTCACTTTTGGATCGGAGAATCGCAACACATCTCGAAACAGCTTTGGCATCTGTTTGTAATTCTTGAAGTTTCTGTCGCAGTGGCCATCCAGTACGTATCAAGACAGGTGACACACCCGCTTTGCTCATGCAGTATCGGAGCTGACACCATTGGAAATAGCATGTATTAGGCAATCGGAATTCCGTTCTTAATCTGTCAAAGGTTTTAAATGCACTTCCATTGATCAGTTGTCCAATGGTTATAAGATCATGTTCCACCCATTTTTTCCATAAGACTGGCTTCCCTCCGATGATAAGGCGCGGGTTCAGCCATAAGGGCATATCTGCGGCGAAGTCATCCCCTCCATCGATACATGATGCCAATAATCGACAGGCATGCTGTGTTTCTCGGATAATAGCATTATGTGGTACAGTCTGGTCTACTACTGTGCCAACCATTAGCCATGTAGGTAGGGGGGAATATATGGCCCGCTCCACACTCAACCATCTAGGTCCTTTATCCATGTCGTCAGAGTCGACCCATTGAGCACCCTGCTTTAAAAGAGAGGCAGTGTGCAGCCAGCCGAGATCTTGGAAATGGACACCTCCTTGTGCATTAGGTAACTTCAGTTTCCAGGCAGCTATTCTAGGTACTCGGTTGTTCCATAAAAAGGCTATCAGTTGACTATTCATTTTCTTATAGAAGGCTGACGGGAAGCGTAAGGGAATCATACTTAATATATAGCTGAGTTTTGGTACCAACATCATTTTTATCGTTTCTAGCCTGCCCCACCAACTCAAATGAAGGGGGTCCACCTGCAGACGTTATCATGTACAATTTCTTGACACATCTTAATGTTGATTGCGACAGTCTCTTCCAAGGTGGTGCCATAGGTCACGCCCAGGTATCTAAAGGATGACTTCTCATATTGAAAGGGGTATCCACGCATCATTTCTTCGCTGACCTGTTCATTCAGAGGAATAATTGTTGTTTTATTCAGATTTACTTTATATCCGGATATCGCTGAATATGCATCTATGAGTTGCAGTGTTTCAGGAAGGTCTGATGGTTGTAGAAAAATGAGCAGGTCATCTGCATATGCTGACAATTTACAGGGACCATCAGCTAACTCAATTCCTTTTATGTTTTCCTTCTGTCGGATCGCTATTAATAAGGGTTCCAGGGCTAAATTAAAAAGCATCGGTGACAGGGGGCAACCCTGTCTGGTCCCTCTTTGCAACTGAAAAGGGGCTGAGAGGTGTGAGTTGACCGCTATTCGAGCTGTGGGTTTGGTATATAACAATTCAACGCGTTTTAGGAACTTTTCTCCTATCACAAACCACCGTAGGGATCGAAATAGAAAGGACCATTCCAGTCGATCGAAGGCTTTTTCGGCATCCAATGCTAGCCCTATCAGGGGCTCGGCCTTAGTTTTGGCAGATGCCAGTACATGTGCCAATAATCTTCCATTATCTGTAATGGATCTGTTTTGTATAAATCCACATTGATCCTCATGTATCAAATCTTTTAAGATCCGTCCTAATCGGTTAGCAAGCACTTTAGCATAGATTTTATAATCAGAGTTTAGGAGAGAGATGGGTCTGTAATTCTCTATCTTTTGTGTATCCCTGCCCGGTTTCGGGTGAATTACCACCACAGCCTCTGCCAGGGCTCCAATCTCTGGAGATTCATCTTGCAGGCCACTGTAGTAGATCTGTAGCATGGGAGCCAATTGAATGCAATATTTATTATAGAATTCCAGTGGGATACCATCTGGACCGGCGGCTTTGCCACGAGCCATCTGTTTGATCGCATCTTGTATTTCAGTTACAGAGATCTCTTGTTCCAGCGTTCGACTTTGATGACTGGTTAATGTGGGTCCTACTATCTTGGAGACAAAATCTTCAAAGGCTCTGTCACTACATTGGGTATCTGAACGATATAGTTCCTCATAGAATTCTTTGCAGCGGTCTAGTATTTTGTCAGATCTCAGGAGAAGGCCCCCGGAATTGTCTTGCAACGCCGCTATAGCGGTCTTGCTGGTCTTTGGTTTGAGCTGCCGAGCTAAGAGGGATCCAGAGCGGTTGCTTTCATAGTAGTATGTACTACGTTGTAGCTGGATACTACTCAGTGCTTCTTTGTTGAGGAGAGCATTATATTGGTATCGCAATTTTTGGAGTCTAATCAATATCATTGAGTCAGCTCTTTTGGCTAGTAACCTTTCCCCAGCTTTTATTTGGAGTTCCAGTTCATCTTTTTCTTTTTTCCTGGCTTTACGCCGTCTAATGGTGTAGGTGGTAATATGAGCTCGTATTGTCGCTTTAAAACCTTCCCACCAGCTCCAGATGGAGGTATCAGTGGGTGTATTATATTTAAAATAGGTCTCAATTTCCCCTGACAGTAGCTGTACAAAGGAGTCATCTGCTAGTAGGGATTTATCAAATGTCCATCTTGGCGGAACATGTTGTGTAACGTTGGTATCCAGCACTAGGGAGACAGCGGCGTGATCCGATACCGTTGTAGCATATATCTCTGCGGACAACACTTGAGGCATCAGCTCTGTGGACAGTAGGAAGAAATCGATCCTTGTTTGGGTATTATGTGGGATGGAATAAAATGTGTAGTCTCTTTCTTGGGGATGAAGTAGGCGCCATGGGTCTACCAAGTGTAGCTCTGTTATGATTCCTTTAAGAATCGCCTGCGATTTGACTTTGTCTACAGCCCGATAGGGCGTGCGATCTAACAGTGGATCCAAGATGACATTGAAATCGCCCCTAAGATGATATTGGTGTGAGCTGCGGCTGTAACTTCTTTAGCTATCAGTTTGAAAAAGTTAGGGTCATCGAGGTTGGGTGCGTAAATATTGAAGAATGTGTAAAGCTGTTGATTTATTTTCATCGTCACTCTGGCCCATCGACCTAGCGGATCAATCTGTGTGCCGGTAATGGCGGATTGCAGGAATTTGCGCACTAATATTATTACCCCCCCTTTGCGTTGAGTGGCAGAGGCCGAGGCCGCCACCAGGAAATATTTAGAGGTTACTTTCTGCGATTCAGTATCTGTTAAATGTGTCTCTTGTAAGAGGGCAATATCTGCTTTTTTTTGTTGGCAGTACGCTAAAATCTTCTTTCGCTTGACAGGGCCAGTAATACCTTTTACATTTAACGAAAGCATTAGGAGATCACTAGACATCAATGTTGGAATAAGCTGTCTTATAGGTGAAAGCTATCCTATGGATAGGTCTGCCGCGTACTTGCATTTTGTGTGTATGTGGAGGGTTTTGCACTGGACTGGACTGACACAAATAACTGCATAACTGGCAAACATTGTATCGCTAAGGTGAACACAATCCACTGAAACAGTAACCAACCCCGACCTCCCGTTGCCACCCCTACATTTCAAGCAGAAATATTTGGTTAATTAAAACTATTTAGAACAACAGAAATACAGTCAATGAGGTGTTTAACAAAGCTTAAGGCGTTCTAAAATTTGTGAGAACGCACGGCCGCACCCCCCTGAGTATATGCTGAGTTCTCTACACTGCGTGAGAGATCAGAATATTGACCTCAGGTTTCCATACCGCATTTTTCTTGTAGGAAAGTTTTCAGTTTTTCAGCTTCAACAAAATTCCTCGTTTCATTATGCAGCGTGACCCGCATGGTTCCTGGGTAGTATAGCCCGTATCTTGCCTGTGCACTTTGTAGCATGGGTCTACAGGCCAGCAACGCTTTTCTCCGATCTACCGTTTGCTTGCTCAAATCTGGATAGAGTGCCACTTTGTGTCCCTGGATTTGCAGTGATCCGGTTTTCCGTGCAGCTTGAAAGATCTGTAGGACCTGTGGGTATCTCAGTACCTTCATTATGAGTGGGCGCGGGTATCGTGTGTTTTCAGCTTTGTGTGTTGGGATTCGATGGGCCCGTTCTAGTTCAAAAGGCCTTGCAAAGACAAGCTGCAGCATCTCCGGTATGGTTTTTTCCAGAAATCCAATCGGATCGGTGCCTTCAGCGCCTTCGGGGACTCCAACAAGGCGGATATTATTTCTACGGGCATGGTTGTTTTGATCTTCAATCTGACTTTCTATGTGCCGGACTCGTTTGACCAAAGGGCCCAGCTGTTCTAATGCAACGCCATGCTTCTGGGTTTGTAATTCAACTGCACTAAGTCGAGTGGTGATGGTGAGGAGTTTCTCTTTTACCTCCAGTAAGTCTTCTTGAATCATGTTCAGTGAACTAGAATTGGCTGCGATCATTTCTTTAACGCATTTCAATTCCTGTAGCACTTCACGTAGGCCACCGGCAGTCACTCCCTCCTTCTCTCCCGCGGCCATTTTCTGCGGGGAACCCACTTCGGGTTTGGATCGTTTCGCTGCTGAGCCGGATCCCTGCGGAAATTCCAGCCGGGCAGGCTTCAGGGATGCCATCCAGCTATATTTCGGTGTTATTGATGTAGGTAGGGGGTACAAACTTCAATTTAATACCGGGATATGTTCAGGATTCTTGGGCAGCAACGGGAGCAAAAATTCAGGCGTCCATTCTGTTCAGTGGCTAGCTCCGCCCCCCGTGCAGATCCTCTTTGACAAGTTGCCTCTCCTGAACGCAGTGGTGCCCATTCCCCTGTACGATCGTGGCAAGGGCAGGTATTCCTTCTGTTTTGTGGTGCCAAAGGAACATTCCAGCCCATTCTGAACTTCAAGTGTATCAATGAATGCTTGCACATCTGTGCTTCTGGATGGAAACTTTGTGATCCATGTTTCAAGTGGTGTGCCAAGGGGAGTTCCTAGCATCTCTGGATTGGGCCGAGGTGTATTTTCATATCCCAATCCGAGGGATCAGGAAAGTATCTGTGTTTTGACATGCTTGACTCTCACCTTCAGTTCTCCGTTCTCCCATTCAGACTCTCTGCTGCCCCAAGGACGTTCTCCAAGGTCATGGTGGTGGTAGCTGTGGCACTACTGTGCCAAGGGATTTGTGTGCACCCATATCTGGACTACAGGCTCATAAGAACATAAGAAATGCCATACTAGGTCAGACCAAGGTCCCTCAAACCCAGTATCCTGTTTCTAACAAGGGCCAATCAAGGTCACAAGTACTTGGCAGGTTCCCAAAAAGGTACATAGGTTCCACAGTGCTTGTCTCGGGGTAAGCAGTGGATTTTCTGGGTCCTGTTTAATAATGGCTTATGGACCTTTCTTCCAGGAACTTTGTCCAAACCTTTTGTAAACAGTATACTAACAGCTTTTAAACTATGTCATCCGGTAACAAATTCCACAGTTTGATTACGGATTGAGTTAAAAAATATTTTCTCTTACTACTTTTAAATGGGTTACATTTAAAAGTAGTAAGCAACCTATCTACATTTACCAGTTTCACTCCATTCATTAATTTATAGACATCTATCATTTAATTTATTTATTTAACAGGTTTTCTATACTGCTTTTTCTTTAAATCAAAGCGGTTTACATTGAAACTAAACAGGAGTTACCTAGCAAATAGAAAAAAAGGTGTGTGTGGGGGATACATATCTCCTCTCAGCCATCTCTTTTCCAAGTTGAAGAACCCTAACCTTATAAAGCCTTTCCTCATAGGGGTATCCTTCCATCCCCTTTTCCATTTTGGTGGCTCTTCTCTGTACCTTTTCTAATTCTGCTATTTCCTTTTTAAGATATAGCAACCAGACTTGCACACAGTATTTAAGGTGTGATTGCACCATGGAATGATAGAGAAGCATTATAATATCCTTGGTTATATTCTCCATTCCTTTCCTTATGATTCTTAGCATTCTATTTGCTTTCTTGGCTGTCGCTGCACACTGGGCAGGTTTCAACATATTATCCATGATGACACCTAAATCTTTTTCCTGAGTGGTGGCTCCTAATGTGCAATCTTGCATTGCATAACTATAGTTTGCGTTGTTTTTTCCTAGGTGCATAACTTTGAATTTTTCCACATTAAATTTCATCTGCCATTTGGATGTGAAGTCTTCCAATTATCAAGGTCCTCTTGCGATTTTTTTACAAACCTCTTGCGTTTTAAAAACGTTTTGAATAATTTTGTGTCATCTGCAGATTTGATCATCTCACTCGTTAATCCCATTTCCAGGTCATTTATGAATATGTTAAAAAGCAGCAAACCTAGCACAGATCCCTGAGGTACTTCACTGTTCACCTCTCTCCATTGAGAAAATTGGCCATTTAGCCCTACTACCTAAACAAGATTCTCAAGAGCAGAGATGTCTCTCTCCATACAAAGATTCAGCTTCTCCAGGCCATGGTATTTTCAATAGCGTCATATGGATGCAAAAGATGGACAGTGAAAAAGATAGGAAGAAAATTGATGCCTTTGAATTATGGTGCTGGCGACGAATGCTGTGTATATCGTGGACTGCCCGAAGAACAAAAGTCCAAAGGAGAGCAAACCTCTCACACATAAAACACAGCAAACAGACAACGGAGAGTAAAGGGCAGCATGTTTAATCTATCTCCAGGAACAAGCAGGAATGTAGTCTTTACATATGGGTATCGTCGGTACCGACGGAGCCTGCGCGGGAACGCTCCCCAGCGTTCAATAGGAAAGCTTTTGGGAGCATCCCACAGCACCTGCATGCTGCCTTCCTTCCTTTCCCAACTGTTCCTCTCCAGTTCTTCATTTTCCGCAGAGCCGACAGGTCACACATCCTCTCACCGCAGAAAAAATTCCCTCCTTATTCTTCTTTTTTGTGGTCGCGTCTGCCTTACCTCGACGCTACACCGGTACCACCGGTGGTTCTTTTCTTTTTTTCAAAAAAATCAAAAAAACCCTTTCTGCAGTCTTTTCCAGTAATTTTCTCCTCAGGTGCCACGCGCCATTTTGGGCACTAGGCCAAGTTTTTTTTCCTCAAAATGGAAAAACCCACTTCGGGTTTTAAAAAGTATTATAAGTGTGGTGGTACCATCTCCGTCACCGACACCCATGAGTGGTGCCTCAAATGTTTAGGTCCTGACCACTCTATTTCAGAGTGTGTTGCCTGTGGGATGATGTCGAAAAGGGGCCGGCAAAACCGAGCTGCTAAATTTAGCACCCTTTTTCCCCTCCGATACAGCCTCCGTGGCATCGACTTCTTCCAGGGCTTCATCTTCTTCCCATGGATCTCAGGTAACTAAACATAAATCTAGCTGGTCCTCAAAGGGTAGATCTCCTTCTAAACATCGAGATCCCTCTGGCGTTGCCCTTGAGAGACTTTCACCTGCAAAATTGCCATGGCGGGAGGCTTCGGCTTCCAAAGCATTAATGAGGCTCCAGGATGTTCTCGAGGCTTCAACCTCGGCAGAACTACTGGTGCCATGCTCTGGGGTTCCGGCCGCTTCATCCGGCACTGACACCCAAGCATCGGCAGCGTCAATAGACCAGAGATTCTAGGCTATTGAACGCAGTCTGGCGGCTATTCTCACGGACTCGATGCCCCTGAAACCACTTCAGACAATTCAACCGGTACCGGCACCGACTGCATCGACATCGGCAGGTATTTTACCGGGACCAAGTTATGCGTCTCTATCCGGCATCGACAAGTCGGTACTGGACCACTCCGATGCTGACTTCGATCGGTACCGGTACCGTGCCTTGCACGATCACCCGGATCGGAGATACTTCGAATCCTCGGATGAGTCTGAAGACTCTGAAAGCTCTGCCGATACCAGAGTACTTCTTCCTGAGGATTCCTCTTCTCCTCAGCGTAGGATGTCTCCACCAGAGGATATGTCCTTTCAGGATTTTATCCGAGATGTGGCCCGAGGTCTTTCCATCACAGTGGCTCCTGAAAAAGAGCCTAGGGCAAAGGAATTAGAAATCCTACAATACCCTAAAGCTCCCAAGGAGGCAGCTACCTTACCTATTCATGAGATCTTGCATGATCTTATGTTAAGGATGTGGGAAACACCTCTAACTACATCTCCTCACTCTCGAAGACTCGACACCATGTATCGAGTTCCTCCTTGTCCTGGGTTTCAGAAGACTCAATTACCACACCATTCCATGGTGGTGGAATCAGCTATGAGATGGATAAAGAGTGCAAAAAGGCATGCATCTAATCCTTCAGGACATGAGTGTAGGAATCTTGACGCCTTCGGACGTCGATCCTTCCAGGCTTCCATGCTTTCTGCTAGGATCAGTTCCTATATCTTATATATGGGAATGTTCCTTAAAGAGGTCACAGGAAATTTAGAGCTTATGAGCCCTCTCCTTCCTGATGATAAAAGGCAAGATTATCTCGCTGTTGTCAAACATGCTCAGGATGTTTCCAAGTTTGTGAATCGTGCAGCCTTTGACTGCTTTGAGTGCATAAGCAGAACCTCTGCCATTGCCATAGAGGCACGTAGGATTGCCTGGCAGGAAAAGGCTAATGAGATAGATGCTGACAATATCACTTTGGATAGATTGTCTAAATCTACAGCTGATCCTGCGAGGAAAAGATCCTCTAAAACCTTTCTTCAGCAGGAAGAAAAAGTTTTATCCCTCCTATACCCAGCAGGGACATCGTTTAGGTCAGTCTGCCCAAAAGGGACAGCAGCAACAACCTAGGCAACAAAGGAAGCCAAAAGCAGCTAAGCCTCAACCGACTCAGCAGACTCAGCCTCCATAGGGGCTTTGACTCCTATCTAGAGAACTTTGCCTTCCTGGCCCTGAACGGCCCAGAACCCTCCACCATCCCAGGAAGGTTATGTCATTTTGCCCCCAGATGGGGGTCAGAT
This sequence comes from Ichthyophis bannanicus, assembly GCA_033557465.1. Taxonomy (NCBI): domain Eukaryota; kingdom Metazoa; phylum Chordata; class Amphibia; order Gymnophiona; family Ichthyophiidae; genus Ichthyophis; species Ichthyophis bannanicus. Next base: position 70,220,580 of record CM066050.1, on the reverse strand, counting down.
AACAGCAGAAAATTGGACTCTGTCTGTTGTAAGAGAGGGGTACAAGCTTCATTTCCTCAGCATGCCCCCTCCTACAGTGGTAAGACAGTTCAATTCTCAGACCTCTCTCAACGACCAGTTAGGTCAAGAGGTCACTGTGCTCCTTGCTCAAGGGGAAATAGAGGAAGTACCTATTCCCCAACGGGGTACAGGATTTTACTCCCCCTATTTCCTTATTCCAAAGAAAACAAGAGGACACAGACCCATTTTAGACCTCAGAGAACTGAACAAATTCCTGTTCAAAGAGAAGTTCAAAATGATTTCTCTAGGAACTCTGCTGCCATACCTTCAGAGTCAGGATTGGCTTTGTTCTCTAGATCTCAAGGATGCGTACACTCATGTTCTCATCCATCCAACTCACTGAAAGTTCCTTCGATTTCTGTTTCAAGGGAAGCACTACCAATACCGGGTTCTTCCTTTTGGCCTTGCCTCTACACCAAGGGTGTTCACAAAATACATGGCTGTGGTGGCAGCATTTCTCCGCACCCTAGGAATATTCGTCTTCCCTTACTTAGACGACTGGCTCATTCGAGCCCCTTCAGAGCCAGAGGCCAGGGTTGCTCTCTCTCGCACAATGCGCATCCTTCAGTATTTGGGACTTGTCATAAACTTCCCAAAGTCCAACCTTGCTCCCACTCAATCTCTAGTTTATAGGAGCTCTGCTGGATACCAGACAGACAAGGGCCTTCCTTCCACAGCCCCGCTGCCTTCGCATTGTGCAGTTAGCTTCCCAAGCAGTGCTAAAACCTCACCTCATTGCTCGGGAAATGTTACAGTTGCTAGGCCACATGGCATCCACCGTGCATGTGGTTCCTTATGCTCGCCTCCATGTGAGGGTAGCCCAGTGGACCTTATCCACTCAGTGGACTCGGGTGTCAGGTTGCCTGTCAGACAAAATAGCAAACTCAGATCGCCTTATTTTGTCCCGCCAATGGTGGCAGTCACCCCAAAAACCTTTTCAGCAACCCCCACCCCAAGCCACTCTAACAACAGATGCTTCACAGGTGGGTTGGGGAGCCCACCTGCACGGCCTCTCTACTCAGGGTACCTGGGCTCCACATGAGGCCTATCTTCATATCAACCTCCTGGAGCTCAGAGCAATCTTCCTTGCTCTTCGAGTATTTCACACCCAGCTCAGCTACAAGACAGTCCTAGTTCAAACAGACAATCAAGTAGCCATGTTCTATATGAACAAGCAGGGCGGAACAGGCTCTCTGTCGCTCTGCAACGAAGCTTTGCGAATATGGGCCCTAGCCAGAGAGCATCAGATTCATCTCCTTGCGGTATGTCTTACAGGCATTCAAAACTCTTGGGCAGACAGACTCAGTCGAGTTCTGCTTCCACACGAATGGTCTCCCCATGCAGACCAGGTGGCCAAAATTTTTCAAATTTGGGGAACCCTGGACATAGACCTCTTTGCAAGTCCGCTGAATGCCAAACGTCTCCTGTTCTGTTCCAGAATTCCGGCTCAGGGTTGTCAGGCCAGGGATGCTTTCCTCCTCCATTGGGGTCAGGACTTCCTGTATGCCTTTCCACCCCTTCCCCTAATTCCCAAAACCCTGTTCAAGCTTCAGAGAGACAGAGGTCATATGATCCTCATAGCTCCACATTGACCACAGCAAATGTGGTACCCTCTGCTCCTACATCTCTCTCAAGCTCCGCCTCTGGAGTTAGGATCTGCTCCAGATTTCCTTTCTCAAGAGGACGGGATGCTGTGGCATCCCAATCCCCAGTCTTTGTATCTCAGGGCCTGGTTGCTGAAAGCCTAGAACTTCACGGTCTTAACCTTTCCCAGCAGGTAAAGGATATTCTTTATGCTTCCAGGAAGCCTTCCACAAGACGCTCTTATGCATTTAAGTGGAAAAGGTTTATCTTATAGTGCTTGCAAAAGGGTCTTAACCCTCTTGTGATACCTCTGGAATCATTACTGGAGTATCTCCTTCATTTATCAAATGCAGGGCTTAAGACCAATTCAGTGAGAGTCCATTTGAGTGCTATTGCAGCTTCTTTCAAGCCTCTAAATGGACAACCTATTTCCTCTCATCCTCTCATAGCAAGATTTATGAGAGGCCTTCTTTTAACTAAGCCTCCCATTAAGCCACCACCGGTGGCATGGGACTTAAATCTGGTACTTGGGCAGCTCATGAAACCGCCCTTTGAATCCATTAGCCACTACCTCTTTGAAATTTCTTTCCTGGAAGGTTACCTTTCTTATTGCAATCACATCAGCACGTCGCATCAGTGAATTGCAAGCGGTGGTGGCTGATCCTCCTTATACAAGGTTCCATCATGATAAGGTAGTCCTTAGGACTCATCCACACTTTATGCCAAAGGTGGTGTCGCCCTTTCATTTAAACCAAGCGGTTTACCTTCCTGTATTCTTTCCAAGGCCTCATGCCTCAAATGCAGAAAGGAATCTTCATACTTTGGACTGTAGAAGGGCTTTGGCCTTTTACTTGCAAAGGACACAGCAACATAGAAAGTCCTCTCAACTCTTTGTTGCTTTTGATCCTAGTCATTTGGAACTTCCAATCTCCAAAAGGACACTGTCCAGCTGGATTGCACAGTGTATATCTTTTGCCTATGAGAGTAAGAACCTTCCTCTTGGAGGCCATGTCACAGCTCACAATGTGAGAGCCATGGCAGCCTCAATGGCTCTTCTTCACGCTGTGTCTATCGACGACATCTGTTGAGCAGCTACTTGGGCTTCGGTTCATACCTTCACAGCCCATTACTGCTTAGACAAGGACTCCTGCCGGGATGCCTTGTTTGGTCAGGCTGTTCTTCAACACCTTTTCCACACTTAATCAACTCCTACCCACCATCCCTGGTAGGATGCCAGAGATCATGGGGGGAAGTGGAGCCCTTTCACAAGGGCACACAACTTTCTGGGGCCATCTCCCTGGTATCTGCAGCTAGGGAGTCCCCATATGTGAAGTCTATATTCCTGCTTGTTCCTGGAGATAGCATAGTTACCCACCTGTAACAGGTGATCTCCGGGAACAGCAGGAATTTAGTCTTCACAACCCACACACCTCCCCTAGGAGTTGTATCTCTCTCTCTCTCTATCTCTCTCTCTCTCAGCTATAAGCTCAACTGGAGAGGGACAGTTGGGAAAGGCGGGAAGGCAGCACGCAGGCGCTGTGGGATGCTGCCATAAGCTTTCCTATTGGACGCTGGGGAGCGTTCCCGCACAGGCTCCGTTGGTACCGACGATACCCATATGTGAAGACTAAATTCCTGCTGTTCCCGGAGATCACCTGTTACAGGTGAGTAACTATGCTTTATTGCAGTGTACCCCAATGTGTTTTGGCGTGCGCCTTCCTTAGGGAGTGAATCCTCATAAAAACATAAATTTTACAAACTTGAATAGAAATTAAAACAACATTTACATTAAAATGTATAAAAACACGAGCGGGAGATCCAACAATGCTGGTATCGTTAGATGCTGAAAAGGCATTTGACCAGGTGTCCTGGAAATTTCTGTTCTCGGTTTTAGGGGTTATGGGGTTTGGAGCAGAATTTGTGAAGTGGATAAAGGCTTTATATGACAGTCCCAAAGCATGTTTGAGGGTAAATGGAGTGTATTCAAGCTTGTTTCCGTTGGGGAGGGGAACGAGGCAGGGCTGCCCGCTATCGCCCTTGCTATTTGCGCTCTCTTTGGAGCCGTTTGGCAGCGAGGATAAGGGCGAGCACCGAGATTAGGGGGGTGAGAGTAGGGCAACTGGAGTATCGAATGTCACTCTTTGCGGATGACATTTTATTAACAATCACACAACCAGGGGGGACTTTACCAGCTTTAATGGGGGAGATACAGAAATATGGGGATGTGGCGGGGTTTCAAATTAATTGGGGGAAATCGGAAATATTAAAAGTGGTGGGGGAAGAGGACCAGCAGAGGGAGCTCCAGAGGAGCTATCCATTTCAGTGGGCTAAGAGGTCGATTAAATACCTGGGGGTTCAGGTGGGGAGGTCACTGGAGGAATTATTTTATCTAAATTAGAAAAAGGTCTTAGGGCAACTAGAGACGCAGTTGGGGGGCTGGAAAGGGGGTATTACTCTTGGTTTGGACGGATAGCGATCATCAAGATGATGCTGCTCCCTCAATTTTTGTGTTTTTTCCAAGTGCTACCCATAGCAGTACCAAGAGGAGTATTAAAAAAAAGGTGCAAAAGCAAGTAGAGGGGTTTATTTGGGGGAGGGGGAGGTAAAAGGCCACGGGTGGCGGCGAGGACACTACAAATACAATGGTTGGAAGGTGGGATGGGGATGCCTAACTTTGCAATGTACTATAGGGCAGCGCAGCTCAGGGCGGTAGCTTCATGGATAAGAGAGCAGAATAAGCAATGGGTAGTGATGGAGGCAGCAGAATTCAGTCCCGTAGAGTTAGAGCGTATAGTCTGGGAGGGGCAGGGGGAGAGGGGGGCTAACTCAATGGTAGTGCAGCCAATCTGAGCACTTTTCAAATCATTTAAAATCCCTTCAGCAATGGCGCGCCCGTGCCTTGCGGGCCCGCGCCTGAGGGCCTCGCAAGAGGGCCCTTTGGCGTGGCCCTTAGGCGGTGGACCGTGCGAGACCCACTATCTGCTGCTATATGCTCATTCTGTTCAGCGATATGCTGTTTGTAGTTAATGTAAGGTAATGTAATGTAAGTTATGTACTGTGTTCCCTGTTTGTACTCCTAGTGTTTTGTTGTGATGTAATGATAATGCAATGTATGTTTCCCTCACCTTTGTTTAACTTTGTGCTGTATTAACCGCTTTGATTGAAGGAAAAGGCGGGATACAAAACATGTTAAATAAATAAATAAATAAATAAACATATGGCAACAGAATAGACAGAGGATGGTGGGGGACAAGAAGTGGTCGCCTACCATGTCCCTCCAGGCGTGTTGTGCAAAGGGGGTGGGACCGAGGAGAGCAATATTGAAGAAGTGGGGGGAACGGGGGTTGAACCAGGTGTCACAGTTATTAGTGGGGAAGGAGATAAGGGGTTTTGAGGGGATCAGGGACTTGTACCAGCTGCAGGAAACAGATAGATATGCGTATGTGCAAATGGGGTCGCTGATCAGTAAACGACAGAAGGGGCAGGGTAGTGGAGGGGGAGCGGAATGGTTTGAAGGGGCTTGCTTGGGGTCCATGGGGCAAAGGGGCATGATATCTAGAATTTATAAAGGGTTAATAGCGAGGGGAGATAGGAAATTGAGCTATATGGAAGCTTGGGAAAGAGATCTAGGGGTGAAGTGGGGGGTAGAGGAGTGGGAGGAGGTGGCGAGGAGCATAGCTAAATTCACAATCGCTATGGCGCTGCGAGAGAATGGCTTCGAGGTGTTGAGTAGATGGTATCTGACGCCGGAGAGGCTGAATAAAACGGGGATATTGAAGACGAAAGAGTGTTGGAGAAAGTGTGGGGGAGAGGGTACATGGATGCACATGTGGTGGACTTGTCCAGTGGTTCAAAGGTATTGGGGGAGAGTTGGGGAGAATATTAATAGCATTGTGGGAGCCCGAATAGAGCTGACTCCTGAAATGTGTCTTCTGCAGAAGAAGGATGGGAAGTGGGAAGGAGAGTGGAAAATCATTTGGTTTTGTGTCACGGTGGCTAGATGTGGAATAGCCTGGCACTGGAATAGAATGATTTTACCATCTATGAATAGCTATGCTAAAAGATTGTCGGATATATATCTTATGTATAAAATTACGGGGGAGAAGAAGGGTAGGGGGGACAAACGGAGAAACGGTGGGAAGGGGTATGGAGGTGGCTAAGAGAGCTCAGGTGGAAGGACAGAGAGGGAGCGAAGGGGAAGGGGGGTTAGAACTGGTGTAGGCGAAGGGTTGGAAGGAATGTGGATGGAAGTAATAGGATGTATCTTGACTGATGTATTTGACATGTTGGAAAAATTAATAAAAATTCTAGAATAAAAAAGGTGAAACAGTGGGGAGGGAAGGGGGGAGGGTCTCAATGTGCCTTATTATGTAAGTTGGAATTTTTATTGTATTGTTGGATAGTATTGATTTGAAAATGTTAATAAACTTCTAAATGGAAAAAAATGTATAAAAACACAACTTAAGACAACAATGTATAAACAGATAAAAAGATCAATAAAACTCATATGAGATAAATGCACATAAATAAATAAATAAATAAATATATCACACTGATTAAAACCCTAAAAAAATGCAAGGTAATTAGGATAAAAACAATTTCCCAAAAGGGGGGGGCGGGGACGAACATTAAAACAGAAGAACGGACATTGACAAGCACGAGTATGGTAGAAATTGTGCAAAGGAAATGGTAGACATACTAAATAGTGGACAGAAGTATACACTGTATTGAACAGTGTAGTAGCAGAGGACCTAAATGAGGGTGAGAAGGACAAGGAGGATGGAAAATGTGCCACCATGTAAAAATTATGTGTACCATGGGGATGAACCGATTCTCTACCCTCCTTTTTTTCATTGGAATTTGTTTTGAGATATACAGTGTACCTTCATGTGGTATGCTTTTATAGAGGGGCTAAAGACTCCCGATTGAGTGATAATTAACATAGAGAACACTTACTCTTAATGGAGTAAGAGTGCTCCTGTTTCAAAAACAACTCTGTGTGCAAACCTTTAGTATGAAGAAGGGGGACATGTAAGCGATAACAGTTGAAATCTGTTGGAATAGAGATTGTGCTTAACAGTAAAAGGAGAACCTGTCACAGGGCGACATCTACAGGATTATGAAACACTGTGGTCTGGCATCAGGACCTGCAAGATAACAAAGTGGTAATGTCTAAGCCTGCAAAACAGTAAAGTGAAGGAAAAAGAGCCTTAATAACATTCATTTATGTCACAAAACAAACATGTTTAGAACCAAACTATTAAGGATGCAATAAAGAGGATAGCAAGGATAATAATCTTGCCTGATTGTTTAACATCTGACAGCCCATAGACCAGTGAAATGAGTGAACGGACTCATGAGCTTTTTAAAGGATGCCGGTATTCGCACAGAATTTGGGAAAGATCAAGGGTCAAATGAAAGCAGCGATCAAGTAGACTAGAAATGAAAATCTATGCTTATATTGTCTAAAAAAATCTAACTTTTTAATTGAACAAATAACATACCATGATGGAAATACTTTGGTGTTGATGATAGATGAACAAAAACTATTAGAGCACACAATGAAATGGCTTCATGTATTTATCAGCAAATCTCTATGTTACCATCTAGTTCGAGGATGAAGTCCTTATAATTATATTACCAAAAATCTGTAGAAATATTAAACGATAGTGGGGATAACGTGAGTTAGACGATGGCTCAATCTATGCCACATTTTAAGGTATAATTAATTTTTCCTTTCAAGCATATTAAAAAAGCGACCAGTAATTCAATCGGTAAAAAGACAGGACAATATGATCTTTTTAACCGGTGAGTGATCATGCATGCTAAGAATAATGGACCACTCTTAAAGCCCTTCATCAGTGACCTTCTTCCTGGTACCAATAGTATTGGGTGGCGATCCTCATTGTCACATAGGTGTATGTTTACTAAACCGGGCTAACGGTTAACCCGGGCTATCTGCCACTAAGTCCCATATTATTCAATGGGACCTAGTTGCAGATAGCCCGGGTTAACCGTTAGCCCGGTTTAGTAAACATACCCCATATAGTGAAAGCAGTCCTTCAGCATCTAAATGAGCCATATAAAAACGATTCCCACGATGGTTCAATCACAAGCGGCATCAGAAATAAAACAGTGATAGGAAAAGACACAATTGGTATAATGTGATAAAGAGTATAAAGAATTTGGCAACAAGCCAATGGGTAAAATTGAGGGGGCTTTTCATACCGAGGTAAAAACTAAACTGGAACCACTCATGCAAGAGCAAATTAGTGGCTATGAGAGTAAAATAGAGTAAAAAGAATTACAAATATATCAGGGGGGTCTGTCTTATGTTGTGTTAAGCAAATCAATAAAAAAATATAAAAATGTATATGTAAGGAAAAATAATATACTGTATATATATGAGTAAATAAATAAATACAATATAAAACAACCCACTGATTAAAGAAGGAGAGAGAAAAAAGGGAGGAGGAGGAGAGGGGGGAGGGAAGGGGCACAGCTAAAATCCAACCTCAAACAATATTAAAAGAAAGGAAATAAATAAATACAGGAGAACTAACAGGAGACTAAAAAGGGGGAATTAAAAAGGTATAAAACGAAAATATCCATGATTTGGAAATGGGGAGAGCCCAAAAAACAATGAGGGTTGCAAAAGACAATCAAGGAGGTGGACCAAAAAAGAGCCCCAGAGTGGAGGGTCAAAAGCAACACCATTCCAATAGGGATAGTTATAAAAATACTGATAGATTTTGTTCCATATTTAATCCATGTGGAGATACTGTGTTGAGGGTAAAAATAAATCTTTGTTCTAATTTAAGCAAAATTCTATCAATATCACCTCCTCTCCAATGTGGATGTACAATCCTCAGTACCAGGAATCTGAGGTCCTTCAAGGGACCTTGAGTTACCTAGTGTGAAACCAGGGGCTTGTCCAATAGCTGCCTGTGTATGCAGCTTTTGTGTTCAACAGTCCTGGTGTGGACTGTCCTCTTGATTTTTCCTATGTAGATGAGGTTACAAGGACACAGGATGACATAAATCACATGCATTGATTCACAATTTGAGAGCCCCAACAGTGGGACAGGCTCCTTAGTAGAGGGATGTACAAAACTCTCCTTGTTAGTGACTACGTTTTCACAGGCTGAACATCTTCCACACTTGAAGTGTCCCTTAATCTTTGGTGCTGCCCTAGGCTTACCAAGGGCTGATGGAACTAGGATGTTTGCCAAATTCCGGTTCCTTTTATAAGCAACCATTAATGGGCGGTTCCAAAAAGCCAGTAACGGGGATGGGCGATGCCATTCTTCCCTGAGAATACTTGAGATTTCTTGGGACAATGTGGAAAACGTAAGTGCACACACCATCCTGCTGGGCTTTTGCTCTCTAGTACCTTTTAGTAGATCATCTCGTACTGTATGTTTAGCTCTAAGGTAAGCATCATGAATGCATCTTGTAGGATAACCTCTTTCTTGGAACAGACGTTTCATTTGTGCAGCATGGTTCTCAAAATCCTGGTCCTTTGTGCAAAGTCTTCGTATCCTAAGGAACTGTCCAATGGATAAATTGGTCTTCAGTGATTTATTATGGAAGCTATCAAAGCGTAATAGTGAGTTCCTGTCTGTGGGCTTATGGTACAAGCTGGTAATGAACCCACCATTATGCTGTTTAATCAGTGTATCAAGATAATACACACTGTCCAAACTAAATCAATTTTGAAAGTGGAGATTACAATCAAGAGAGTTAATCCACTGAAAAAATTGCTAAAGAGGGTGCACCTCCCCATCCCATATCATGAACACATCATCAATATATCTTCTCCACATTTTTATATGTGGTATAAAAACATTCTTGGTTAAAAATTTCTTCTCAAAATTTGCAACATATAAATTAGTAACATCAGGTGCCATGGAAGAACTCATAAAAGGATAAAACTATGCCCCAAATAATCATCTATGATAAATAACACAGGTACACTACCAAAAAACTGCCTCCAGTTTTGCAACTGATTCCTATAGATTTTGGGGTGCTGAATCCAGGAAAAATAGCCAAAATGTTCCATCACGTCACGTTTTCTTGCAAAATTAGATTTCTTACCCATATAAGGAATGTTCACATAATTTCTTTTTAGCCGACTGCAGTTTATTTTCTTGGCCCAAAATAGAGGTTGTAATGGTTAACTAACTAGAAACACTCCCTCATGATATTTTAGAGTGTTTTGTATTAATTTTATACATTAACAGGACAATTGGGAGGCGGGGGGCTAAATCCAGTACTCGCGCTGGCGCATGTTCTTTCCTGTTCGCCTCGCCTCGTTCGCTCGCTCAAACACGGTGGTTGCGACATGAACGTTCCTGTCAAATTTCAGTTTCTTGCAAGTTCATTATTACCTTTTGTTTGCTCAGTCGTAATCCAGCTTTATTCCGAAGTGGTTCACTACAGTTGTAGTTTGCAGTGCTGTGTATTTGTGATGGCTCACAGAGCCAGAGGTTGTGTCAACTCTCTGGACAGTTTTTGTTTTATTTGTGGGGAATATACCGTGAAAAAGCGGCAGAGGAACATTTCTGCATTTATTAAAAAAGTATATTTCGCCTATTTCGGTTTGAAGTTAGGCGATCAAGACAAACCATGGGCTCCTCACAAAGTGTGCAAGACATGTGAGGAAGATCTACGCTTATGGATGAAAGCTAAAAAACAAGCATTTCGTTTCAGAATACCTATGATGTGGCGTGAACAAAGAGACCACAGCAGCGACTGCTATTTTTGCTCTTGCATTGTGAAGGGATACAACTTAAAAAATAAGAACGTAATAAGTTACCCCAACCTTCCCTCAGCAATTAGGCCTATGCCTCATAGCAACGAAGTACCTGTGCCTGAACCACCAAAATCTTTGGATCATATTTGTGTGGACGGTTCTGATCATGATGAGACTCATCAGATGGCTTTTCCCGATGAGTCCAGTACTTCCGAGTTTGAAACTGAACCAGATCCGAAACCTGAACTTTTCTCTCAAGCTGAATTGAATGATTTAGTCCGGGATTTAGGACTCCCAAAAGATGCTGCCCAACTGCTAGGTTCTCGGCTTAAACAGAAAAATCTATTGTCACCAGGAACAACTTTTTATTGGTACCGCAACCGCGAGACACAATTTTTGAAGTATTTCAGCAAAGAGGAAGATTTGGTATTTTGCAACGACATATACGGAGTGATGGAAAAGTTTAAATTCAAGTATGATCCTGCTGAATGGCGGCTGTTCATTGATTCGTCAAAAGACAGCATAAAAGGTGTTCTTCTTCATAATGGCAACACATTCGCTTCAGTTCCTATTGCTCACTCTGTTATTCTCCAAGAAAAATACGAGAATTTGGCCCTGATTCTTCAGAAGATTCGTTATGATGAGCATAAGTGGATGATTTTTGGAGTCTTTAAAATTCTATCCATGCTGTTAGGGGAGCAATCCGGTTTCACCAAATATCCCTGCTTCCTTTGCTTGTGGGATAGCCGGGCCCGCGACCTACACTGGGGGAAAAAAGACTGGCCAATTCGGGAGTATTTGAGACCCGGTGAGAAAAATGTTCTTCATGAGAGCTTGGTACCTCGTGATAAAATTCTATTACCACTTCTCCACATTAAGTTGGGTCTCATTAAGCAATTCATTAAGTTCCTTCCAAAAGATGGTGAGTGCTTTCGGTACCTTTGCTCAAAGTTCCCCCGACTTTCTGAAGCAAAGCTAAAGGAAGGAGTGTTTGTTGGCCCTGATATAAGGAAACTCATTTCAGATGGAGCATTCGCTGAAACGATGTCTGAGAAGGAAAAAGAAGCCTGGGATTCCTTCAAGGATGTTGTTCTCAAATTCTTGGGGAACAGGCGGGATGAGAACTATAAGGATATTGTTGCCAGGATGCTCAATGCCTTCAAAGAACAAGGCTGTAACATGAGCCTGAAAGTCTGTAGCAAAAAATCTGTACGTGATGGAGCAAATTAGTTACCAGATTTGGATTCAGCGCACCAAAAAAACGTAAAAATCAATCGAAACATTAGAGGCAGTTTAAAAAAAAAAATTTTTTAGTGTACCTGTGTAATTTTTTGTCGGAGCTCTTGCCTTGAAAGGTACCTCTTTCTCGTAGCAAAGCTCTCCTTTTTATCTATTTAAAAGGGAATCAACCCTCACCACATACCAAGAAATAATATATATCTCTTCCTCTTCCAGTTCATCACAACAACTATTCAAGATCCTCCATTCTGTTACTGCTCTGTCCACTCCCTCCGCAGCCCCCACTTCTCCCCTCAATGCACCTGATTCTGATTGTCTCGCCTCTTTTTTTTCTCTGAAAAGATTGAGTCCCTTCGTGCTACCTTCCCAACCTGCCCTCCACCTCTGTCCCCCCTCCCCCATCGAATTCTATTCATCCATCCCCCCCTCTCTCTCTCCCCCCTCTTTCAACAGGGTTTTCCCCCACACCTGGTGTATGTTTCGCCCAATCACCGCGACAGAGCTTTCCAAGTCTATTGCTACCTCTCACAAAACTACCTATCCACTTGACCCTTTGCCTTCCTCCTGGTTGCTAGACCCTTCCCTCACCCTGCTTCCCTACATACTCCACATTTTCAACAATAGCCTCTCTGGTGTTTTTCCCTCAGCCTGGAAATACGCCCTTATTCGCCCGCTCCTTAAAAATCCATCCCTTGACCCTTCCATTTCTGCTAACTGGCGTCCCGTGTCCAACCTCCCCTTCCTGTCCAAAATCCTGGAAAAGCTTGTGTTTGCTCAAATCTCTGCTCATCTTGATTCCACCCTCTCCCTTCACCCACGCCAATTAGGTTTTCGCACGGGTCACAGTACTGAGACCGTTCTCACTTCCCTCCTGAACGAGGTGCACCAATCCCACGACCGAGGTGATCTTTCCTTTGTGGTGGCTTTGGATCTATCCTCTGATTTTGACATTGTCTATCATCGCACCCTTCTAGCCCACCTGGTTGATCTTGGGATCCACGGGTCTGTTCTTTCTTGGTTTTGCTCCTTTCTCTCTTCTCGTACCTTCTTAGTAAAGACCAGCTCAGCCATCTCCCCTCCTCTAGCTCTCCTCTGTGGAGTTCCTCAGTGTTCAGTTCTCGCTCCTCTCCTTTTTAACATCTTCCTCGCCCCTCTGGCACTCATTGTTCAACAGTCCGGCATTTCTGTCTATTTCTATGCAGATGACATCCTTCTCATCCATCACACCAGTTCCCTCTTGCCAGATCTTTCTGCCCTTAATCTCTGTCTCGCCCGTGTTGCCTCATGGATAAGCAGTAACTTCCTTCATATTAACCCTTCCAAATCAGCTGCACTTTGGATTTCCTTTAGTACACCTCCTCCTACCTGTTCTCTCTTCCTTTCTACCCCTATTCCTCTGGTCTCCTCCCTCCGCTATCTCAGGTTCACTCTAACTGGGTCACAACTAACTGGGCTTTGTGTGGTACCCCCTTCCCCCCTTCTGAGGGTTCAGGACAGGGTACCTTGTAGCTGCCATCTTTAATAGGACTTATCTCCCTCCCTCCCTCCCCAGCACCCACCCACCCCTGGGGTAATTGTAGTTTTATAGGTACTTGCACATCTTAGAGGAAAGGGGCTGCTCTCAGGTGCAGCTCGTTATCCAAATCAGTCATACACAGAGGACCTGAGATTAATTACTTAAGCTTCAGGTACACAAGGTGTATTAGGGGTATTAGATACACTTTTATTGGTATAAGCATCCACACCAATCCTTATTATATACAGAATTTAAAAGACCTAAACACAAGCTTTAAACTAAGATGCAGACAGAAGTCCAGCAACGAGATGGGGGTTCTCTGGTCTTTTGCATTGAGTGTCACATGTATGATTTTCTCCCAGTTGGTGAGAGGTCTTACATATGCACTAAGTGCAAATAACTCTTTGCTCTCAGGGAACGAGTCCATTCTCTAGAAGCTAGAGTAGCAGACCTGGAAGACATAAGAAAGACAGAGAAGTACATGGACGAGACCTACAGGGATATAGTCCTGAAGTCCCACCTCCAGTCTGGCAGCATCCCTGTTGCCATGGAGGAGAGAGGTCACGTGACAGGAGAGCATCACCCTGGTGTGGCAGGAAGTGATCCTGTAACTAGGACCTGTCCTCCAGGTGATGTAAAACCCTCTCGCACCGAGGACGTTTCTCCAGGGCCATGTCCCCATGAGGGGAGGGTCAGGACAGCTGTTATAGTTGGTGATTCAATCATTAGGAATGTAGATAGCTGGGTGGCTGGTGGATGTGAGGATCGCCTGGTAACATGCCTGCCTGGTGTGAAGGTAGCGGACCTCATGCACCGCCTAGATAGGATCATAGATAGTGCTGGGGAGGAGTCTGCTGTCTTGGTACATGTTGGTACCAATGACGTAGGAAAATGTGGTAGGGAAGTTCTGGAGGCTAAATTTAAGCTTTTAGGTAGGAAGTTGAAATCCAGAACTTCCAGGATAGCGTTCTCCGAAATGCTTCCTGTTCCACGTGCAGGACCCAAAAGACAGGCAGAGCTCCGGAGTCTCAATGCGTGGATGAGAAAATGGTGCAAAGATGAGGGTTTTGGATTTGTTTGGAACCTGGGAACATTCTGGGGAAAGGGGGGGGCTCTTCCGAAGGGATGGGCTTCACCTTAATCAGGATGGGACCAGACTGCTGGCATTAACCTTTAAAAAAGTGATAGAGAAGCTTTTAAACTAGAAATTAGGGGAAAGCCGACAGTCACCCAGTAGTGCATGGTTCAGACAAAGGTATCCTTGAAGGATACTACCAAAAGCAGTGAGGTTCCAAAAGGGAGTATAGTAGCCCAAATGCCCTTGAGTAAGGAGCAGACAGAGCATAAAGATTCCAAATTACCCCTGCATACCAATAGCCAGATTAATATGAATAAAATACAGTCTCTAAAATGCTTGTATGCCAATGCTAGAAGTCTAAACAATAAGATGGGAGAGTTAGAATATATAGCACTAAATGAGAGGTTAGATATGATTGCACTCTCAGAGACATGGTGGAAGGAGGATAACCAGTGGGACACTGTGATACCTGGATACACACTATATCGTAATGGTAGAGCTGATCAAATTGGTGGAGGGGTTGCGCTCTATGTTAGAGAGGGCATTGAGTCAGAAAGGATTAAAGTTTTGCAGGGAACAAAATTTGCTGTAGAATCTATATGGATTGAAATTCCATTTATGAAGGGGAAGGTGATGGAAGTTGGAGTATACTATCGACCGCCTGGCCAGAATGAACAAATGGATGATGAAATGCTCAAAGAAATCAAGGAAGCTAACAAAAGTCACAACAGAGTAGTAATAATGGGTGATTTCAATTACCCCGGTATAGACTGGGTCAGTGTCACAGCAGGACAAGCTAAAGAGATAAAGTTTCTAGATGGAATGAATGACTGCTTCTTGGAGCAGCTGGTTCATGAACCGACCAGAGGGGAAGCCATACTGGACCTAGTCCTTAGTGGAATGCCAGATCTGGTGCAAGAAATAAGGGTGTTGGGACCACTTGGCAATAGTGATCATAGTATGATCATGTTTGATTTAATTAGTGGAGGACAGATAGTAAAGGTATCCACAGTACTACCTTTTAACTTTCAAAAGGGAGACTATGATAGAATGAGGAATATAGTTAGGAAAAAAACTAAAAGGAGCGGTTCCAAAGGTTAAAGACTTACAGCAAGCTTGGGTGTTATTTAAAAATACTATCCTCGAAGCCCAGACCAGCTGTATTCCACGCATTAGGAAAAGTGGAAGAAAGTCCAAAAAACTGCCAGCATGGTTTAAAGGTGAGGTCAGAGAGGCTGTTGCTGCCAAAAAAGCAACCTTCAGGAAATGGAAAAAAGAGCCAAATGATGAAAACTGGAAACAACACAAGCACTGGCAAGTTAAATGCAAAGCATTGATAAGGCAGGCAAAGTGGGAATTTGAGAAGAAACTTGCTACGGAAGCAAAAACACGAAATAAAGACTTTTTCAAGTACATTCATAGCAAAAGGCCTGTGAGAGAGTCAATTGGACCATTAGATGATAGAGGGGTAAAAGGGGCAGTAAGAGGAAACAAGGCTATAGCAGAGAGACTGAATGAATTCTTTGCTTCGGTCTTTACTGAGGAAGATGTAGGGATGTTACCCAAGACTGAAGTGGTATTTAAAGGTGATACTGCAGAGGAATTGAGAGAAATATCGCTACACCGGGAAGATATATTACAACTATTTGATAAACTGAATAGTAGCAAATCACCTGGACCGGATGGTATACATCCCAGAGTGTTGAAAGAACTGAAATATGAGATTGCAGACCTGCTATTGGTAATCTGTGAACTTTCATTAAAATCATCTGTAATACCTGAAGATTGGAGGGTCGCCAATGTAACACCAATTTTTAAAAAGGGTTCCAGGGGTGACCCGGGAAATTACAGACCGGTGAGCCTGATGTCAGTACCAGGGAAAATGGTAGAAACCATCATAAAGAACAAAATTACACAGCATGTAGATAGTCATGGCCTAATGGGAGACAGCCAACATGGCTTTAGACAAGGAAGATCTTGTCTTACTAATCTGATATGTTTTTTTGAAGGTGTGCATAAACAGGTAGACAAAGGTGAGTCGGTTGATATAGTGTATCTGGACTTTCAGAAAGCTTTTGACAAAGTCCCCCCATCAGAGACTTTTGGCGAAGCTAAAAAGTCATGGGATAGGAGGCAGTGTACTATTGTGGATCGGGAACTGGTTAAAAGATAGAAAGCAGAGGGTAGGGCTAAATGGCCAATATTCCCAATGGAAAAAGGTGAATAGTGGAGTACCCCAGGGATCTGTACTGGGTCCGCTGCTTTTTGACATATTCATAAATGACCTGGAAAAGGGAATAACTAGTGAGGTTATCAAATTTGCAGATGACACAAAACTGTTTAAAGTTGTTAAAACCCAAGAGGATTGTGGAAAACTGCAGGAGGATCTGGATAAATTGGAAGACTGGGCATCCAAATGGCAGATGAAATTTAATGTGGACAAGTGCAAAGTTATGCACCTAGGAAAGAACAACCCACACTATAGTTACAAGATGCAAGGCTCCACATTAGAAACCACCACCCAGGAAAAAGATTTAGGAGTCATCGTGGATAACATGTTAAAACCCTCCGCCCAGTGTGCAGCGGCGGCCAAGAAAGCAAATAGAATGCTAGGTATCATAAGGAAAGGGATGGAGAATAAAACAAAGGATGTTATAATGCCTCTGTATCGCTCCATGGTACGACCGCACCTTGAATATTGTATGCAATTCTGGTCACCGTATCTTAAAAAGGACATAGCGTTATTAGAAAAAGTACAGAGAAGAGCCACCAAATTGGTGAAGGGGGATGGAAGGCTACTCCTATGAAGAGAGGCTAAGAAGGTTAGGGCTCTTTAGCCTGGAGAAGAGACGGCTGAGGGGAGATATGATAGAGGTCTATAAATTAATGAATGGAGTGGAACGGATAAACGTGGATCAATTGTTTACGCTATCAGAGTATAGAAAGACTAGGGGACATGTAATGAAGCTACAGGGTAAACTATTTAAGACAAAGAAGAGAAAATATTTTTTCACTCAATGTGTAATCAAACTCTGGAATCTGTTACCGGAGGATGTAGTAAGGGCTGTTAGTATAGCTGGGTTTAAAAAAGGGTTGGACAAGTTCCTGGAGGAAAGGTCCATAAACCACTATTAAAAAGGGACCCAGGATATCAATGCTTGACCCAGTACAAGCATTGTGGAACCTGTGTCTTTTGGGGATATTGCTAGGTACGTATGACCTAGATTGGCCACTGTTGGAAACAGGATACTGGGCTTGATGGACCTCTGTCTGACCCAGTATGGCATGTCTTATGTTCTTATGTTCTCTCAACTCCTCTCTCTCCTTTCACCATCATATCTCCTTGCTCATCCATCATTCCTTCTTTTTCCTACGCCAGATCCGCGCTGTTCGCCCCTTCCTCCCCCCACCTCACTAGTCATCTCACTTGTCCTCTCAAGGCTGGGCTATTGTAACACCGTCCTAGTAGGTCTCCCACAATATCAACTCCGGCGCCTACAATTGGATCAAAACACATCTGCACGTCTGCTCACCCACTCCTCCACCTGGGATCAAATCACCCCCCTCCTTTTCAATTTGTACTGGCTCCCACTCAACTCTTGTTTCCTCTGCAAGATCCTCATTCTTACCCACAAAGCATTACACACCGGCTCCCCCCAATATTTAGCCGACTCTATCCGTATGAAGCCTCCCCCCCCCCCCCATCTCCTTCGCTCAGCACACGGCAATCGCCTCTTTCTTCCCTCCCTTAAATTAAAGTTAATGTGCTTCAATGAGAATATTCTACCAGTACTTAACTGACAAACAATGTTCGGTACCACCACAGTACAGTTTCATCTTCCAGCATGGGCTTCCAGAGGTGGAACGTCTATCGTTACATTTCTCCATTTATAATGTCATCCAGCTGTAGACTCAAAATTCACACTTCTTATAATCCGAACTTCTTCTGAATGCCAAAATTACTTCTCACAACTCAACGCTTCACAGCGTAGCACAACACAGTGCTCAGGCTATTGAACCTCCCGGCCCTTCATCAAACCCGTTGCATAATAGATGATTATTTGGGGCATAGTTTTATCCTTTTATAGGTTTGTAAGAAAGTAAGTGGGGATAAGGAGTGTGTTTTTGGGTTTGGATATGGAAGAACTCATGGCAAACCTCTTGATTTGCTTACAAAACATTTTCCTAAAACAAAAGTAATTCTCTCTCATAGCAAAGAAAGCCTATTGTATAAGAAAACTAGTGGGGGTGTGAACCGGCCGCACCCTCCTGATTAGCGTGTCCTCAAGGATACCTAAAGCAGCTTCCTTTGGTATGTTCATATAGAGGGGACTCTGTGTCAAGAGTAACTAATATCAATTGATCATTGTAGTCTACAAACTCCTTGAGTAACTGTTTCATATAAGATGAATCCTTTACATCAGAAGGAGTTTGGGAAACAAAAGGCCTTAAAAGAGTACCCAAAAATTTCAAAATTCATTTGAAAAGAGAACCTATAGCAGAAATAATAGACCTACCAGGAGGCTTCTGCAATGACTTATAAATTTTTGGGAGTACATAAATCATAGGCGTGACCGGATGGTCCACAGTAAGAAACGTAAATTCTTTTGCTGTTAAGTAACCTGCCTCTGAGCCAAGGTATAACATTGTGTCTACCCTACTTTTCAGAGATATTGTGGGGTCTGTGTAAAGTTTTTGATAAAAAGCACTGTCACTGATTTGTCGGTAGACTTCATCCATGTAACCTTGTCGGTCCATCAAAACTAGTGCACCTCCTTTATCTGCTGGTTTTATAACAATCTTATCATTGCTCTTTAATAACTCCAAATCATTTTTTCTGCCGCTGTGAGGTTCAAATACGTCCTATGTTTTCCTTGGTGTAACTTCTCTACCCTCTGTGTGACTACCGTTTCAAAGGCTTCAATAAGGGCATTACCTGAATTGGGGGAACCCACGTTGATTGTCTTTTAATGACTGAGACATCAACGGATGTTCCGGCTGTTGTTCAAAAAATTGTGCAACACGTAACTTGCGGAAACATTTATGCAACTCAGCATGGGTTAGAAAGGGATCATATCTAGTGGTTGGTACAAATGATAAACCTTTTTTAAGTACCTGTTTTTCCGTGAGGACATGATGTGAGAGACTGAAAAATCATCTATTACTCCGTGTCCGATTTGTGCCTGTAGGTCCCTCCTCTCCCCTCCCTTTCCCCTCTGTGAATAATATGAATTGTGGAATTCTAACTATCTCCTCTGTTGTAATTATGCCTGTTTGTATCCTCCTCCATTCCACAGTGTGCCCATCTGAAAATCCTGTTGTTGGTTTTCAGGTAGTGTAGAGGAGAAAAAGGGAGCTGAGGTAATGGGGGGATCCTCTGTATAATTCTGACTTTGTTTTCTCTGGGGTTCTGGTTCTGTTTCTGTGGACCGATGTCTAGTCTTAGCCTTGGCGATGTATTGTGTTTTGGAGGAATCGATCTTCCAAAATTCATTATTCCTCCAATGTGATTCACTTCGGGATGCTGGTTGTTTATTCATCCAGTAATATACCAAACCTTTCTTATAGTCCTCCTCATCCCTCTTGTACTTTTAACCTTCCTATCCTTAACTAATCTCTTGTATCCTGTTACATTATTGTCAAAATCTTTCTTGTGATCTTCAAGTTGATTATCTTTCTGTCTAAGAGTACCTATTTTATTGTCAACGTCTGTCTTCAAAAGTGCAGCCTTGCGTTTAAAGGTGCTAATCAGTAAAATCATAAGGTCTAAAGAACATTTATTTAAAATCTTGTCCCAATCAGCCATAAAAGTCTAATCATCTGCATACATCCCTGGAGCTTTGTTCATGTGCAGGCCCCTTGGGATGATTTTATTACAACAATACTTCAAAAGTGAAGAGGCATACATATCTTCACATATCAACTTCTGGGTAGAACGCATTGCCTTCCCAAGTTGTCTTCTACATCAGTACTGTTGTCTTGTGCAGTAAAGAAGGGATCTTCTACGTTGAAGATCATTCTCATCGTAACTTAATACTTCCTTCCAGGGGGAGAACATATCACTCACAAGAGCAGAAGTCCAAAGGAGAGCAAACCTTTCATGCAAAAAACACAGCAAACAGACAGCAGAGAGTAAAGGACAGCAGGTTCAATCTTTATTGCAGTGTACCCTGATGGATGTTATTAAGGCTCTTTTTCCTTCACTTTACTGTTTTTCAGGCTTAGACTTTACCGCTTGATATCTTGCAGGTCTTGTTGCCAGACTGCGGTGTTTCACAATCCTGTGAAGATGTCCACCTTGACAGGTTCTCCTTTTACTGTTAAGCACAATCTCTATTCCAATAGATTTCAACTGTTATCTCTTAATGTCTCCTTTAAACTATAGGTTTGCACCCAGAGCTGTTTTTGAAACAGGGGCACTCTTATTCCAATAAGAGTAAGGGTTCTCTATGTTAATTATCACTCAATCAGGAGTCTTTAGCCCCTCTATAGAGCATACCACATGAGGATACACTGTTTTGAGATATACAATTTGCTATGAAAAAAGGGGGTAGAGCATCGGTTCATCCCTACTGTACACATAACGTTTTTACATGGTGGTACATTTTCCATCCTCCTTGTCATCCTCACCCTCATGTAGGTCCTCCGCTACTACATTGTTCAATACCATGTGAAAGTGGAATAGGTTTGTCCACTATTTAGTATGTCTACCATTTCCTTTGTACAATTTCTTGCATGCTTGTGCTTGTCAACGTCCGTTCTTCTGTTTTAATGTCCATCCCCCCCCCCCTTTTGGAAAATTGTTTTTATCCCATTCACCTTGCATTTTTTAGGGTTTTAATCAGTTTGATATATTTATTTATTTATGTTTATCTTATATGAGTTTTATTGATCTATTTATCTGTTTATACATTGTCTTTTTATACATTTTAATATAAGTGGTGTTTTAATTTCCATTCACTTTTGTATTATTTATGTTTTTATGAGGTTTCACTCCCTGAGGAAGGGATTGAACCTGCTGCCTTTTACTCTCTGCTGTCTGCTGCCCAAATAACAAACCAGTCATCTCCAGATGAGATCAAATCTAAGCTTTCCTTAGAAACTCAGATGGCAGGACTTCGACTTTCATACTTTGGACACATCATGCAAAGAAAGACAAAATGCTTTGCAAGGTAGAAGGCTACTGTAAAAGAGCAAGACCGGCAGTGCAATGGTTGATATAATAATAGCAGCTATGGATACCACTCTATCAACAATGAGCTGCTTGGCTGAAGACCGAACAAGTTTAGGTCAACTATCCAGAGGGTCGCCAAGAGTCGATGGTGCTTAACGACAACAGCCCTACTCTCTGCTTTGTCTTTTAATTAGTTCCTGATCCACAATAGTACACTACCTCCTATCCCATGACGTTTTAATTTCTCCAAGAGTCTCTCATAAGGGATCTTGTCAATGGATTTCTGGAAATCCAGATACATTATATCGACCCGCTCACCTTTGTCTACCTGTTTATTTACACCTTCAAAAAATATAACAGATAAGTAAGACAAGGCTTTCCTTGGCTAAATCCATGTTGGCTTTCTCCCATTAAACCCTCATGGACACATAGCCCTGGAGAAACCTCCTCGGTGTGAGAGGATTTTACATCATCTGGAGGACAGGTCCTAGTTACAGGATCACTTCCTGCCACACCAGGGTGCTGCTGTCCTTTCACATGACCTCTCTCCTCCATGGCAATAAAGAGACTGCCAGACTGGCAGTGGGACTTCAGTAGTATGTCCTTGTAGGTCTCGTCATATATACCTCTCTGTCTCCCTTAGCTCCTCCGTCTGCTAATCTATCCTTCAGAGCTCGGACTTCAAAAAGCTCCTTCCACTGAGTGCACACGTAAGACCCCTCACCAACTGGGAGAAAATCGTACATGTGACACTTTATGCAAAAGACTGGATAGCCCCCATATCGCTGCTGAACTGCTGTCTGCATCATTATTTTAAGGTTTTGTTTAGCTATTTAAAGTTGCTAGGAATACTTGTACTAATACAACAATATCTAATAAGTTTAAGGGACTTTGTTCACCTTAAGATGAATTAATTTCAAGGCCTAATTGTTCTATTCCCGATGAGGATAACCAGCTGAACCTAAAAGTGAATTTGACCACCTCTTTCCCTTTAATAGGTTTAAGAGCCTATAAATCTAAGATTATGCCTGAGGTGGGTGGGAGCTGGGGTGGATGGGAAGGAAGGAACACTTAATAAAAGCTGACTTGCTTCATAGTGCCATGACCAGTGCTTTTAAGGTAATCTTTTAACAATTTCCTGGGTGGTTCACAGAGCCCTTGGTTTGATAGAGGGAGCCTTTCAAATTGCCCCTTTGGTCTGTCACTTGACTTTAACACATATTTAAAACAATTTTACAGGTCTCTTGCCTTTTAACTGGAAAGTCTCTTTGTAAAGATCTCTAGAAAGAATTTCTTTCTTTCTACTCAAAGAATATGTACCCTATTCTATGATAAGCTATACTCTGATTTGATTTAAATGAAAGCTCTCTGGTGATACTAAGCCCTGATTGACTTAACACAAACACTGAATTCTGAAATACACTGATTTTTCAGCTTTAACCCAAAGATTACCCTGTTCCCCAAGATTTGGAGAATTTCCCAGCAGGTAAATACTTAAAAGTGTAGATTTCTTTCCAGCAATAGCAGTTCCATTTGGTAGTCCTTCTAGAGCCCATGTTCTTTCAGAGGCATCTCAGGTAGCTCCCCCAGTGATGTCCTTTCTGATAAGCCTCGGCTGGATGATCACTTAGGGAAAGAACAACTTATTCTGGGAGCATGTTTCAGTACTCGAGTGTGCAGTGCCTCCCTGCCACAAAAAAATAAAAAAGTCAAAGGCTGCTAGATTGCCTATCACTGTTGTATTTGCAGCAGGCTCCCAGAGTTCGGGATTATATTCAACTCTTTGGACTCATGGCGGCGACAATCAAGATGGGTGCCGTGGGTGCGTGCTCTTTTGCTGCTGTTCCAGCGGTCCTTGCTGATTTGGTGGTCCCCAAGTTCTCAGCAGTTTCAGCTCAGGCCCTTACTCCTAATGATGGTGATGGCCAGCCTGCAGTTTTGGCAGCAGCCCAGCCTTCTGAGGAAGGGTGTACCACTGAACAATTACTCATGGACCCTTCTGTCGACGGATGTCAGTCTCTCGGGCTGAGGAGCCCATTGCCAAGGCCAAATGACCAGGGCCGTTGGAACTACAGGGAAACAGTATGGTCAATCAACTTCCTTGAAGCGAGGGCCATTAGGTTGACTGTTTCCCGTTTCCGGCCCCCAGTAGAGGGCCAGGTGATTCGAGTGTTCTCAAACAATGCCACGGTGATGGCTTATGTCCATTGGCAAGACAGCACGAGGAGTGACGGGGTGATCCTGGAGATGGCTCTCCTGTTTGCCTGGGCTGCAAAGAACCACCTAGTTTGTCAGCTCTGCACATTGCCAGAGTGGCTTTTGTGGAAACATTTTTTCTCAGCTGGCACTCTGGCTCCAGGAGAGTGGGAGTTGAGTCAGGAGGTGTTTCTGTTGTTTCTGCGCCACTGGGATTGCCTTGAGAGGAATCTGATGGCGACCCACTCCAATGTCAAAGTGTGCTGCTTCTTCATTTGCTGCACAGAGATGGGGTATGAAGGCATTGGTGCACTGGCTTATCCTTGACCAAATCAACATCTGCTGTATGTGTTTGCTCTATGGCCCCTGGTGGGGTGTGTGATTTGGCATATGGACTACCACCCAAGGAGGATTATTCTGGTGGCACCAGATTGACCGATGAGAGCATGATTTAGAGATCTGATGCGGCTCCTGCATGCACTACCTCTTAGTTTGCCTCTCTCTCGGGCCTAATGTGTTAGGGGCTGCTTGTCCTGAAGGACCCAGCTCCCTTCTGCTTACGGCTTGTCTCCTCTAAGGAGATGGTTAGCGCATATGGGCGACTCTCTGGTGGTGATTTTTCAGTTTGCTCAGAGTCCAGAGGAGATCCACCAACCTGGCATAAGTGCAGGTTTGGTGCCTTGAGTGCTGGTGCAACGCAAAACGGCTGGCTCCTGAGGCGGCCAAGGTGCCATCTCTGTTGGCCTTTTCTGCAGGAAGGTCTAGAGAATGGCCTTTTCTCTTATCTCTCTGAAGGTTCAGGTGGCAGCTTTGGCCTGTTTCAGAGGTCCGTTGGCTGGTAAGTCTCTAGCCTTACACCTGGATGTTTCACACCTTCGTCAGTGGATTCAGCATTGCATCCTTTCCTCTGGCCAGTGATCCCTTTTCTGGGATCTGTGTCTGGTCTTCAGGGCACTGATGTCTGAGCCCTTCGAGCCATTGAAGTGCACTATTCTGAAGGATTTGATGCTCAAGATGGTCTTCTTGCCAAGATCCTTATCCATTTTTTTCTGAGGAGGCTGTTTCTATTTGGCCTGTGCCTTCCTTCTTCCCTGAAGTGATTTCTTCCTTTCATGTGAACCAGGAGGTTTTCTTGCCCGCTTTCTCTAAGGAGCAGTGTCAGGGGAATGATCAGGATCCTTCACCTTCTGGATGTCCGGAGGGTGCCTCTTCAGTTCTTGAAGGTTACAAACTCTTTTTGTAAGTCAGACCATCCTTTTGTGCTGTTTGCTGGTCCATGCAAGGTGATGCAGCAGCTAAGTCTGCATTAGGGCATTGGGTTAAGGAGGCTGTTGCCTTGTTAGATCTGTTGCAGAATCAGCTGGTTCCGGAGGGTTTGCATACCCACTCTACCTTAGCGCTAGCGTCCCCTTGGGCTGAGCAGAGCTCAGTAACTCCTGCAGAAATTTGTCAGGCAGCAACATGGGCATCGCTTTCTTTTTTGATCAATCATTTCTGTTTGGATGTCCACACTCGGGCAGATAAAGCCTTTTGCTCTAAGGTTTTGCAAGCTTCTGTGTCTTCCTCCCACCCAGCTTTGGTATGTCCCACTTGTCTGGCCTGGTTTAGCAGAACAATATGGAAGGTGGCATTTTACTTTCCAGATAATGTCCTTTCCTTGAGTCCTGCTAGGCCAGTCCAGGGCCCACCTCTTGGAACTGTGTATGCTCTGTTCTTCTGCAGAGGTACCCTTGGGTGCTCTGTAGGTTTATCTTGTACATACAGCCTTCTGTTTATGCTTTCCTGTACATAGTTCTCTACTGTTTGATTGCTCTTTTTTGCCCACACTAAGGTTGTGTGAAGCTTGCCATGTTCTCTCATATGTTTTGAGACGAATACTGAAGAGATCTCTGGTTGCTGAGGCAGATGGAGGCATGGGAGTGATATCATTGAAACTGAGCTTTTCATTGGTTCTTTGTCTCTACCAATCTACTTGTAGGGGAAGACAATCCACTTATTTGGAATAGTCTAGAAGGATTCAAGGAAAGGACGCTATCTGGTAAGTAAAATGTCATGTTTGCCTCTCTGAACCACACACTTTACTGTCTAATTCATCTAATCTGCCAACGTTAAAACTTCATTTGTGGTGTTACAGGGAACACAGTGGGCCACGAGAGAGGATGCAGTGATTTTTTTGTTTTTTTTTCTGCCGGAATTAGTTACTTCACTGGCTCCTTAGTAAGTTCACATCTTGGACAAATGGAGACCCTGCATCATCTATTTATGATATTCTGTTGAAAATGTTCAAGTCATAAATGTAAGATTAACACACATCCTTCTCTTTTTGCAAGTGTTCATCACCATGTACCACAGCATACACTTATAGACTATATATCTGTTATTCTTTCCAGCTCAATGGAAGTTGGAAAGAATTATATAGAAGGGGTCAAAAATATCAGTCCTTCTGTCTGGGAGTGAAATAGTGTTTCAAAAATTTGAATGGGATGAAACTTGTCATATGGAGGAAAATTAGTAGAAGGACCACATCGAGTTCGAAAATGCGCCAAATCAGACTAGAGGTTTTAGAGAAATAAGTTGCCTAAAAAACTAGCCTAATGTATTTTTATGGGAGAAGGGGTTCCAGCTTCTGTAGCATAGAAACATATATACAATGAAACGCAACAGTTAGGGAACAGCTACTTTTAAACTCCCATTCTCTGTTCTCTACTCTCCCAACCTCTCCCAATAATGCCCAACCATACTGAAAACTGTCCCCACCACCAGAAACAACTGCCTCGCTCTACTTCAAATTGACCCATCCCCAAAACTAAACCCCAGTAACTGGTCCACTACTCCATAAAGTACCCCCCCCCCAATAAACAGCCTTCCACAATTGCCCCACCTCCTGCCGCCAGGTCCGAGCCGAACTCTCACAAACCACAGCTGTTATTGCAGGACTTTGGCTGATGTCATGAGATAACAGCTGTTGTTCATGAGATGGTGGCAGAAGTTGAAGGTTGCCGGGCGTGAAGAAGAGAAAAAATGGGATGCTATGCAGCAAAGACTTAAAAGTAAGTTTGCCGCGAGATGGTGGGAAGGTGGTGGCCATCATCCATGATAATAGGGGGATTTTGGCAAACTATTTCTTTGGGACTCCTCATTAAAACTTATGCCATTGCCTCCACTCCCAAAACTACCACCCCACAACTGCCCCACTCTCAAAATCCCCCCATGCAAATGACCTATCTCCAAAAACTCCTACACCACTCTCTTCAATAACTGATACAAATTCTCACAAAAGGCACAAAAACAATTGTAGCTGGAGACTTCAGTATAACCATAATGACAACAGTAGTAGCAGCCTCAACTATCTCTTTTTATTCCACTCAAGTCATCCATAACATATATCCTTCTACTGCCATCATCACTAATGGAAACACCCAGCCTGATGCCGTTTTTACCATCATCTGTCACAGGCAGAATTTATGAAAACTTGATATAGATGCCACTATCAGCAATTTTGACACCTGTCCGAAGACCAAACAGAGTTTAGGACAACTATTCAGAGGATCACCATGAGGCAATGTGGAATCAATGGCACTTAACAACAACTCAACTGCCACAAACCTATCTGGTATAAGATCAACAAATGAGTTGCAAAATTAAGCCCTCTAGATAGCTCCTAAGAGCTGGGCTGGCGCAAGGACATGAGGCACCTTAGGCAAACAGAATCCCTTGTGCGACCCCCCCCCCCCCCGCCTGACCCCCATTGCTGCTGCTGCCACCCCTCTCCAGGACTTACAGCAGTGGGCAGTCGCCTGAAACAGCCCTGCAGCGCTTACCTTTAAACTTTGGCACTACAGGGCTGTTTGTTTCCATCCCCACCAACGCCCAATAAAACGCCCACATATATAACCTACACACATGCATATACATTTCACAAAATCACATATACACACACAATTACCCCCACACCCTTGCTCTGCATGTCTTTCCCACTCGTTTTCTCCTTATTTCTCTCTCATTGTTTAATTCCTCCCACTCATCCTAAAAAGCAGAATTAGGGTAGCATGGGAGCCTTCTCCAACCTTGAAGACTAGCTGAGAGTCTCTTCTGAAGATGGCCCTAAATATTGTCCTGTAGTTTTATGTTCCCTCCTCCTCCAGGCTCAAGGTCATCACCTCTGCATTGCATTGGAATTCTGCTGGATTTGTCGGACACCTGATTTGAAGACAGGCTTGCTGTTCTGTCTTCGGCAGTGTGTGCCATGTGGCTGGCCCATAGAAGTATTTTAAGATGGCAATTTTCAAAAGATGTTTACCCATGTAAATAACTAACTTATACTAGTAAAAGGGCTGTTTGAAAATTTCCCACTCTGTATGCGGGTTAATACATGTATGTTGTTCCATAGCGTGCATACTGTTCTTTGCATATTCATAGAGTCGCTGTTGTGGTGGAGTCATGTGTACTTTCAAAACTACATGTTTTATTTTTCCCTGGAACTAAGATGGTAAGATCACAATTAGGATCCTTCTGTAATAAATCGTGTTTTTGTCAGATGTGAATTGGGAATTTCTTGCCCCAAAAGCAGTATCACTACAACAAACTCATGGGAAATCTCCATGTTGTAATCTTATTCAAAATTTAATCATTAGAATAAGTTCACTGAAATATTTTTTCTCTGGGAACAAACAGGAAGTCAGTCTTCACATATGGGTGACATCAATGCCAATGGAGCCCACATGGTAACCTCTCCCCAGATTTCAAAGAAAGCCTTTGGGAGATGTACTACGCATGCATGGTCCCCTTCCCGCCTAAGGGTGCCATCTTGCCTCAGTCTCCTTTTCTTCACGAAGCCCATCGGTTATGTGTCTGTTTCCCCTGGAAAAAGTTGATTTATTTTCTTTTTGTCTTGCTTTTCACTGATTGCATACCAGTTCCCTCCCATCTCCCGATTCTGCTTGCCTCAGATGTCATGGTTTTTTTTTTTTTGTTCCTTTCTCTTTTCCCCTTTGGGGGTCTTTTCTCCAGTGCATGGGTTTTTGTGCCCTTTCTGGCCTGGCCTAGAGTTTGACCTTTCGGGAACTATCTTCCCTGCTATGACCTTGATCAGTGGCTTCAAGCCATGCGACTGTTGTGCTCACAATATGTCACGCACAGACCCTCATGATTGTTGCCTTCTGTGCTTCGGGCCGGATCACGATGTCTTGGTGTGTGGTCTGTGCCAGCAGATGACCACCAAGGCCCTCTTGAGGCTGCAAGAAGCAGCACGAGTTTTTTTCATAAGACCAACTCAACCCCGGTGTCATCTGTGGGGCCAATGCCCTCGAAGTCTGCTGCAGAAGCTTCCTCCTCATGCTGCCTCGGAGCCTCGAGGACACGGTACACTGAGCCAGGGCTCCCTCAAGGACGGATACCTCTCAAAGAGCTTTACATTGTCAGTAGCCTCTAAAGGTGCTGAGTCCAGGACCGTGGGGAAGTCCCACACCACCCGCCCTCGGAGCCCCCGATGGAAGGCCGAGGGCGATGGCTGGGAGTGATCCTTGAAGCTGCCCCTGCGGGAGAGAATGCCATTGGCATCCAGGGATTTGTCTCGGCCGTCCGAGGCCATCCTCATCGAGAACACCCCCTCGACATTGCCGGCATTAGTCCCAAGGTCCTCTGTGCCTGTGCCGGTGGCTGCAGAGCCATCAGGCATCAAGGCCAGAATGGCGGCCTTAAAATGCAGTGTATCTGCCTTTATTGCCCAACAGTGAGCGCTGATGTCCGGTTCCTCCAGGTCATCAATCCCGACCACCAGCCCCTCCACAGCAAGGGCGTTCCCTGGAGGTGGAGCCAATCGTCGAGTACCACCAGTCTCAAAATGCTCCTCAGGCCTGGTCGGGACTGAGGCCTTTGAGGGCAAAGAGTCCCCAGATACCCGGCTCCACCGGCTCCAGACTTTGTTCTTTACACCTTGCTGCTCCTTTTGCCTGAAACAAACTACCTGAGTCTATATGTCAGGCACCTTCTCTGACCCTTTTCAAATCCAGGCAGAAAACTCACTGCTTTGCTGCTTCTTTTGGATCTTGACTTACCTGATCTCCTTTGTGTTTCCTTACTATTCCCCCTAGCTGTATCACATGTCTATAGCTACTGTGTTGTCTGTCTTCACTAGATTGTAAGCTCTGATGAGCAGGGACCGTCTTTTGCATGTGTAGTGCTATACAAATGTTCAGAAGTACTAATAGTAGTAATAGGGGTGTGCCCTCAGATCTCTCTCCTTTGGAGACCTGGCATCATTCACCACCAGAGGCTCTACTCTTCCTGGACTTCGTGAGGGACATGGCGAAGGCCCTCACCTTCACCACTGAGTCTGAGGAGGAGCCTCCGGCAAAAGACCTTGAGATCCTCCAGTATGAGACTTCCCCCCCCCCCCCCCCAGGAGGAGTTGCTCTTTTGAATGTGGGCAACCCGGCCTTGGTTCCCATCGTTATCAGATGGCTGGACTCGATGCACCATGTCCATCGGAGCCCTGGCTTCCAAAAAGCTGAACTGCCCCACAACTCCATGCTGGTGGATCTGCCATGCGGAGGCTCAAGAGCCAGAAAACATACTCGTCTGTGCCTCCGAGTAGGGAGGCCCTCACCATGGACACCTTGAGCAGAAAATGCTTCCAGGGTTCAATGCTCATCAACTGGATCCAGGCCTACCAGCTGTACATGGGCATGTATTTGCGGGGCACGGCGAAGGAACTTGCCAGGTTTGCAGCTGGTCTCTCCGAGGAATCTCTTCAGCAGTTCCAGATCCTGGTCTCCATGATATGATGTCTTTGAGTCAGTGGCTAGAATAGCAGCGGTGAGCATTAGTGCCTGCCGCCATGCTTGACTACAGTCTTCCGACCAGGAGCAATGAGGACATGGTTACACGATGCAAGGTTCCATATTAGGAACCATGACCCAGGAAAAAGATTTAGGCATCATCATGGATAACATGTTGAAACCCTCCACCCAATGTGCAGTGGCTGCCAAGAGAGAAAATAGAATGCTAGGTATCAAAAGGAAAGGAATGGAGAATAAAACAAAGAATATTATAATGCCTCTGTCGTTCCATGGTGCGACCGCACCTTGAGTATCATGTGCAATTCTGGTCGCCATATCTTAAAAAGGATATAGCGTTATTAGAAAAGGTAAAGAGAAGAGCCACCAAAATGGTAAAGGGGATGGAAGGATACTCCTATGAAGAGAGGCTAAAAAGGTTAGGGCTCTTCAATCTGGAAAAGAGACGGCTGAGGGGAGATAATGATAGAGGTTTATAAATTAATGAATGGAATGGAATGGGTAAACGTAGATCGATTGTTTACACCATCAAAATATGAAAGACTAAGGAACATGCAATGAAGCTACAGGGTAACCTATTTAAGGCTAATAAGAGAAAATATTTTTTCACTCAATGTGTAATCAAACTCTGGAATTTGTTACCGGAGGATGAAGTAAATGCTGTTGGTGTAGCTGGGTTTAAAAAAGATTTGGATGAGTTCTTTGAGGAAAGGTCCATAAACCATTATTAAAGGGGACCCAGCTTATCCACTGCTTGGCCCAATACAAGCATGGTGGAACCTGTGTCTTTTGGGGAAACTACTAGGTACTTGTGACCTAGATTGGCCACTGTTGGAAACAGGATATTGGGCTTGATGGACCTTGGTCTGACCCAGAATAGCATATCTTATGTTCTTAAGTTGGTCGATGTCCCTTGCCAGGGAGAGAATCTCTTCAGCAAACCCATGACAGAAAAGACCACCGAGTTGGAGTCCGAATTCATGACCAGGGCCAAGCTCTCTAAGAAGAATGCTGATCTTCCCAGAGGAAGGTTTTGGGTAAAAAGCCCTTATACTCACAAAAGAGGAAGGCTTACAGAAACTACCCTCTGCGATCAGCCTTCTCAGCTCCCCAACAGGGCCAGCAAGGGACAAGAGCATGGCCCTCCTAAGCATGAAGCCCCAAGCCACAGCCTGCGCCTCAGGTGTAACCTGGGGGTGCTTTTGACTCCTGGGGCATAGCCTCTCTTCCCCCAGAAGAGCTTCCTCACAGCACACCGGGCGTCTGTTGTTTTTCGCTGACCAATGGCTCACCATCACCACCAATATGTGGGCCTTGCAGGTGGTGAAGGGAGGGCTACCTCCTCCACCTCGAACAGACGCCCTCACCATTCTTTCCAGGAGAGTTCCTGATGCATCCCCTTCACTGGGACCTGCTTCAGAGGGAACTCGCAAACCTTATGGAAGACGGGGGTGGAACCTGTCCCTCGCAAACTCAGAGGTTCTACTCCCGCTACTTCCTGATGCCCAAAAGGACTGGAGGGTTTTGGCCTATCCTAGACTTGCGCGACCTCAACAAGTACCTGGTGAGGGAGAAATTCAAGATGTTCTCCCTTGGAACATTGCTGCCATACCTCCTGCAGGGAGACCTGCTATGCTCCTTGGATTTAAAAGATGTCTATACACACATTTATTTATTTGGTTTCATTTGTATACTGCTACTTCCAGCGATCAGAAGTGGTTTACTCTACACATCAAACATTGGTTACATATGATAGGAATCAACAATTTACATTTTCATTGGGGTGTACTTGCCTGGGCATTTATACATATTTACATTTTATATTGTTTTGCACACATCCTTATCCATCGCTTTCACAGGCAGTACCTCTGCTTCATGGTGGGAGGATGCCACTGTCAGTACAGGGTTCTTCCCTTCTATCTGGCCTCTGCCCCGAGGGTTTTCACCAAGTGCTTGCCAGAGGTCGCCACCTTCCTGTGTCTCCAGGGGATGTTCATCTTCCCATACCTGGATGACTGGCTCATAAAGGACGGCACTGCTGTAGAAGCCCGCCAATTGACAGCCTGCACTATTCTCATTCTGGAATATCTGGGATTCATCATAAACTACCCAAATTCCCATCTCCAGCCTGCAGTTCATAGGGATAATGCTGGATACTTTCCAAGTCAAGGCCTTCCTTCCTCTGGACAGGGCCAGCGCCTTCAGATGCTTGCAGGGCACGATCAGGGTCAACCCTCAGTCTCTGCCCACCTCATGCTTCGCCTTCTGAGTCACATGACATCCACAATGCGCATCACCCCGGACGCCCACCTACACGTGCGGCCGGCCCAGTGGGCTCTCAGCTCCCAGTGCTCACAAGCAACGATACCCTTATGGGTCAGAGTGGTCATGACCCGCTCTCTGGCTGGCTCCCTCGGCTGGTGGCAACAGCTCCAGCACCCGCAGGCCGGGATGTCCTTCCAGACCCCCGCCCCTAAGTGGATCCTCACTACGGATGCCTCCAAACTGAGCTGGGGAGCCTATTGCGACGACAGCTGCACTCAGGACAGCTGGTTGCAGGAGGAGAACTTCCAGCAGATCAACCTCTTGGAGCTCCAGGCGATAGTGCTTGTCCTCGGGGCTTTCCAACACCACCTTCAACGTCAAGTGGTCCTAATCTAGACCGACAACCAGGTAGCAATGTTTTACATCAACAAGCGGGGAGTGACGTGATTCTTCCTCCTGTTCCAAGAGGCAGTGAGCCTCTGCTCCTTCGCCTACAGCAGCGGGATGCTCCTTCGGTAGGGCGTGTCAATTTTAGGGGTAGATTTTTATTTTTGCAAACTTTATAAACTATTAGTGACCAAATTATGCAGTTTTGCATGCTGAATCTAAAGCTATCTTCAGAAACTGCTTAAAGTGAGTCTTACCTACATCGAATCACAGTTGAAAGATGTGTAAATTAAGTAATATTTATTTGAATGTACAAATAGTCTGAACAACACCTGTAGCTGCATAATTGTCTTTAAAATGTCATTTATGCAGTTAATTTAATGTTAGCTAACAAAATCCAGCTTCTGTTTCGGCTCATGAGCTCCCTGCTGACCATCTGACCTCTAATATAATGTTCCCTCCTCTCCTGATTGTACACATGATCAGCAACCTCAGTTGTCATTTTTACACACATTTCTATGGACTAGGTGTGTGATGGCCAGTCTGGAACCACCATGGGCTTGCTCAGAAATGCCTTGATCTCTGCTGTTGTCATGGTACAGGTAAGAGGAGGCTCAGAGACTCCGGAGCTCCAGTTAAGTAATTGGGTGAGTGCAGTTGCCTCACTGTTGATGGATGTTGATTTCCTGGGTCTCACACTGCGGTCTCCAAGCTGTGTCTTCTCATCTTTTTCACCTCTGATCTTCAATATTTTCTCCACTGCATCTCCTCTCTTGTGTTCCTCTTCACTGCGCAACATAGCTTGTTGAACTGACTCGCTGAACTATACCAAGCTGAACTTCTCATTGTAGGCATGACTATCTTCCTTACCTCTTCACACTGTTCTTTCAACAGTTGCAACTGGAAAAGGAGATGCTTGGGACCTTGTGTCCAATTGCTATTTATTTTTATATTGAACCAGTTCACCATGTAAACCCCAACACAGAACTCTATAAACATTTTAAGTTTTTCAGATTCTTTCCTTTCAGATTATGCTTGGAAATCCATATTGTCATGAACCGTAGAGCTGTTGTAAGCCATCTGCTAAATGATACAGGTCCTACTTCCAATAGTAATTAGTGTATTTTTACATAATTTGCGTACAGGTAGGTAAATAACATATTACACAAAATTTAAAGCTAGCTGTTAATTTACCAAATGAAACTGTACCATTTTTTCACTAGTGCTTTTTAAAATGGACATCTCCAAATTGACACACCCTACTCCTGCGGGCAGTCTACCTTCCAGGCTAGGACAACGTCCTGGTGGACTGGCTCAGCCAAATCCTCCAACCGCACGAGTGGTGGCTGGACCCCAAGGTGGTCAGTCGACTGTTTCGTCTCTGGGGGTAGGTGGACCTCTTTGCCAGCTCAACCAATGCTCAGCTGGTCTGCTTTTGCTCCAGGCTGCTGCACCCCTTGAGGGTGGTGGCGAATACGTTTCTCATCCCATTGATAGAGGGCTTTTCTACACCTTCCCACCCACACTGCTGATTCCCAACACCCTGTTCAAGGTCCAACTTGAGAGAGCCACTTAGATACTTGGTGGCACCTTGGTGGGCCCGGCAGCCATGATTCCAGCTGCTCCTCTGCCTGTCCCAGACACCCCTGGTCCCTCTGCAGTGCGACTCGGGTCTGCACTCGCAAGAGGACTGCTCCCTCCTGTATCCCAATCTAGGGATATCTATCTCTGACAGCTTGGCTGCTGAAAGGGTAGCCTTGGCTCACTTTGATCTCTCCAGCGAGGTGGAAGCGGTTCTTTTGGCTTCCTGCAAACTTTCCACCTGCTGGGCCTACACCTTCAAGTGGCGAAGGTTCTTGGTATGGTGTGCGGAGAGGCGGTTTAACCCTTTCTTCTCTTCGGTCCAGTTGGTACTGCAGTACCTACTCCACTTGTCCTAGGTAGGACTCAAGTCCATCTCCAGCAGAGTTCACCTCTGTGTGCTTTCAGTGCACCACCATCTTGTCAAGGGCAGGCCCCTCTCCACTCAGACCCTCGTAATTCAATTCCTGAGGGGCCTACTACTTTCCAAGCCACTTATCCGCACCCCTGATGGTGGAATGGAATCTCACTGTAATCCTTTTGAAACTCACTTTGCCACTGTTTGAGTCTCTTTGCTCATGCCACTTCAAGTATCTATCCTGGAAGGTGTTTTTTTTTCTCGTGGCTCTCACTTTAGCTTGCAGGATCAGTGAGCTCCAGACCCTGGTGGCTCCGCAAGCACCCCAAGTTTCTTCCAAAGGTGGTGTCTCCATTCCACCTCAACCAGGAGGTGGTACTTCCCACATTCTTTCTGCTGTCCCACACTAGTAGGGCCTAGGCTGCTCTCCACACTCTGGACTGTAATCAAGCTCTGTCCTTCTACCTGGAACGTACTCAGGCCCACTGCCGCTTCTCACAGCTCTTCGTCTCCTACGATCCAAGTCGGCCGAGGACAGCAGTCTCTAAGCATATCCTGTCCATGTGGGTAGCAGACTTCATTGCCTTTGCTTACGAGCAGGATGGTCTTTCGCTGGAGTGCCCAGTCACGGCATACAGCGTCCGGGCCATGGTAGCATTTGTGGCAAACTTGCGCTCTGTGGTGGAGATCTGTGGTGCAGCTCGGGACAGCACCTTCAGCCAGGTAGTATGCTGTCATTTGTTTTGGATGCAAGGCAAACCCTGCCCTCTGGCATGTTCAGGCTACTGAAGATATGGTTCCTCACTTGATACATGGGGCCACCCATGGGTCGGTTGTCTCTCGACTCAGTTGCTGCTTCTCACAGGTCGCCCATGGCTTTTACAGGTTTTTTCAGTAACCTGTAGTTGGGGAGTCCCATATGTGAGGACTGATTTCCTGCTTGTTCTGGAAAAAGTGTAGTTACTCACCTGTAACAGGGGTTCTCCAGGGACAGCAGGAATCGGTCCTCACAATCCTCCCTCCGCCCCATGGAGTTGCTCTTTTTTTTGCCGTTTTGTGCTATGTTATCAGACTGATGCAAGATGGCACCCTTAGGCGGGAAAGTGACCACACATGCGTGGTACATCTCCAAAAGGCTTTCTTTGAAAGCTGGGGGGGGGGTTAACGTGCAGGCTCCGTCGGCGCCAACATCACCCATATGTGAGGACTGATTCATGCTGTCCCCGGAGAATACCTGTTACAGGTGAGTAACTACCCTTTACTCACGAGGTGAGTATTCAGCGGTAAGATATCCAGTTAAAGTTAACTGGTTAAGTAGGATTGCTGAATATGATGTCCTTAAGTTAATCTGATAAGCTTTATTGTTAACTTTAGGGCAGCCATTTATATAGTACGAGTTAACTGGATAGCACTGGATATTGGCACTATCCAATTAACGTTTAGGCATGCCTCCAGAATGTCTCCTGTCCTACTCCACTTATGTGGATAATTTTTGGTTGGGCACTTCGGTGTATGACCAAAAGCTGTCCATTCAGCAGTCCCAGATTTTGAAAGGAAAGAATTTCTCTGGTTAACACATGAAATAAAATAGATAAATGTCTTTGCATATTGATTCCCATGATTTTATCCTGTACTCACTTTCCATCCAAAAACTAACTAACTATAACATTCAAAACAGTATGGGGTTTGCACCTAAAACTGTATGAAAAGAGACTTGAAGACTTGATTGTGTATACCTTAGAGCAGGGGTTCTCAACCAAGTCCTCAGGACACACCTAGCCAGTCAGCTTTTCGGGATAACCACAATGAATATGTATGAGAGAGATTTGCATGCACTGCCTCCATTGTATGCAAATCTCTCTCATGCAGATTCATTGTGGCTTTCCCAAAAATCTGACTGCCTAGAGGACTGGGTTGAGAACCCTTGAGGGATAGGGGAGATATGATACAGTTGTTTAAATTCTTGAAAGATATTAACGAGCAAACAAACCTTTTCCAAAAATGAGGAAGCTATAAAACTAGAGAACTTGAAATGAAGCCGAAAGGAGAAAATTTAAAAAGTAACATCAAGAAATACTTTTTCACGGAAGGAGTGTTGGAAGCCTGGAATGCCTTTCCACTGAAGGCGATGGAGACAAAAAGAGTGATGGAATTCAAAAAGGTATGGGATAAGCACAGAGGATCCCTATATAGGAAAAGGAGCATTATTGCTCAAAGCAAAATTTAAACGACTTTCGCACTACAAAGAAACATAGCAGGGGTAGCTGTCGCAGAGCAGCAGTTACAGCCCAAATTAAAAAGAGTGGCAGTTAAGAAACAGAAACAAGATGGCAGATAAAGACCATAAGGCATATCCAGTCTGCTCTTCCATATGAACCACTAAGCTCTACAGCTCTTTAACTTTTAGAGATCCTCTGTGTTTGTCCCATGCTTTCTTGAATTTAGAAACAGTTTTTGTCTCTACTACCTCCGCTGGGAGACTATTCCATGCATCTACCACTCTTTCCATAAAGAAATATTTCCACATATTACTCCTGAGTTTGTCCCCTTTCACCCTCATCTTATGTCCCCTTGTTGCATTGCTTTATTTCAGCCGAAAGAAGCTCTCTTCCTGTGCATTTATGCCACAGAGGTATTTAAACATCTCTATCATATCTCCCCTCTCCTGTCTTTCTTCCAAAGTATATATATTGAGATTTTAAGTCTTTTTCCATATTCATTATGGCGAAGCCCACTGACCATTTTGGTAGCCACCCTCTGCACAGACGCCATTCTGTTTATATCTTTTTGAAGGTGTGGTCTCCAGAATTGTACATAGCAATCTAAATTAGATCTAACCAAAGACTTTCACAGAGGCACTATCACCTCCATTTTCCTGCTGGCCATTCCTCTCCCTATGCACCCAAGCATCCTTCCGGCTTTCGCTGTCGCCTTTTCTACCTGTTTAGCCACCTTAAGGTCATCGGAAAAAATCACGCCCATGCCCCGCTCTTCTTTCATGGACAGAAGCACTTTGCTCCCTATACTGTACGGCTCCCTTGGATTTTTGCAGTCTAAATGCATGACCCTGCATTTCTAGCATTAAATCTCAGTTGCCAGATTCTCGACCATTCTTCAAACTTTGCTAAATCCATCCTTGTGTTATCTGCTCCTTCCTGGGTGCCTACTCTATTGCTGATTTTGGTATCATCCGCAAAAAGGCAAACCTTACCCGATAGCCCTTCTGCAATATGACTTAGAAAATGTTAAAAAGAATTGGACTAAGGACAGATCCCTATGGCACATCACTGGTAACGTCCTTCTCCTCTGAGTAAGCGCCATGTATCTGTACCCTTTGTCGCCTCCTACTCTAACCCAGTCAGTCACTCTACGGTCCATTCCTAGGGTATTCAATTTATTTATAAGTTGCCTGTGCGGAACAGTGTCAAAGGCATTACTGAAATCTAAGTACACCACATCTAGAACTCTCCCTTGGTCCAACTCTCTGGTCACACAGTCAAAGAAATTTAATGAGATTTGTCTGACAAGACGTGCCTCTCGTAAAACTATGCTGCCTTGAATCCTGCAATCCATGGGATTCCAGAAACCTCACTATCCTCTGTTTTAACAGCCTTTCCATTAGTTTACTCGCCACAGAGGTCAGACTAACCTGCCGGTAGGTCCCAACCTCATCCTTAGTTCCGCTTTTGTGTAAAGGGACCACATGCGCCTTTCCCCAGTCTTCTGCAACCACGTTAGACTCTAAAGAAACATTGAAAAGGTCAGACAGTGGAGCTGTTAGAACTTCCTTAAGTTCCTTCAGCACTCTCTGGTGTATCCCATCCGATCCCATTACTTTGTCTGCTTTTAGTTTAGCTCGCTCCTCGCGAACACAGTTTTCTGAAAATCATTCAAGATCCAGTGCATTTCTGTCTGTGTGTGTTGGTGTTTTCTGAGGTCCTCTCCTGGCTCTTCATCGGTGAACACAGAAGAGAAATATTTGTTAAGCAATTCTGCTTTATCCTCATCAGCTACTACATATTCTTTCCTTTCACCCTTCAGTCTGATAATGCCACTTTTGAATTTTCTCTTGTCACTAACATATCTGTGATCTCTTGTATTTTTTGAAGGCCACCCTCTTTGTTCTCACCTTTTCAACTACTTCTTTCAAGAACAATAGTAGCTTCCTTTTTCCTTTTACGTTTACTTAGTTTCCTAATAAAAAGTTTGTTGCCCTTAAAATATCCCCTTTCAGTTTTGCAGCTGCTTTTCTACATCTTCTAACTGTTCCCATCCTGCTAATGACTGTTTGAGGTATTGTCCCATCTTGACATAGTTAGCATTCCTAAAGTCTAGGACCCTCACTTTTGACTGGACCTTATCAGCCATAGTCCTAATACTGAATCACACCATCCGATGATCACTGGATGCGAGATGACCATCCAATATAACATCAGAAACAATGTCTCCATTCGTTAGCACCAGATCCAGTGTGGGTTCTGTTGCCACTTGCCAGAATAGTTCTCCCTGTAGAGAATCCAGGTTTTCCCTACTTCTAGATGACACTGTAGCAGGGATGTCCTAATCAATATCTGGCATGGTGAAATCACCTCTCAGCAATACCTCTCCTTTCATAGCAATATTGTGATTGTATTCAATTAAATCTCTGTCTGCTTCTGCCTGTGAAGGAGGTCTGTATATAACCACAATGCAAATGGATGTTCCATTCCCTCTTTCCAGTTTAACCCACTATGCCTCTCCTTCTCTCGTAAGCCCTGCAATTCTGTAGCTTTAATATTATCTTTTACATATAGTGCTATGCTTCCTTCCTTTCTTCCTAGCCCGTCCTTCCTGAAAAAAATATAGCCTGGTATAATTACATCCCAGTCATGGTTCTCTTGTGAACCATGCCTTCATAACTGCCACTAAAGCCAAGTCAGCCTCTTCCATTAAAGCTTCAACATCCGGAATCTTATTTCCCATACTAAGGGCATTAATACACAGTTTTCCAGAGGATGCCCTTTTTACTCATGTCTACAGAGGTATTTAATGTTTTGCTTAAGCTGGGGGCTTTCTTCACCTGTCCCCAATAAATCTATTTTAAAGCCCTCTTTAGTAGGTTAGCCAGACTGCTACAAAAGATACTTTGACCCTTCTTGGATAGGTGGGCACCATCTTAGCTCAGCAGCCCTTGGAAGACCATCCCATAGTTCAGGAAACCAAAATGCTCTTGATGACATCATCCATGCAGCCATGCATTGATCTCTAGGATGCGAGCTTCTCTGCCTCACCCTTTACCCTCAACAGGGAATATTGAGGAGAACACCACCTGAGCAACTGTCTGCTTCACCCTGTCTTCCAGAGCAATGAAGTCACTCTTGATACGTGCGGAGGGGTACTTTGTGCAGACATGGATGAGCAGCATTGGATAATAGTTAGTAGGCATTATGAGTCCCGGCAAACTCTCCGTAACATCTCAGATTTTCACACCTGGCAGACAGCACACTTCCCAGGACATCAAGTCTGGTCAGCAAATGGATGCCCTCAGAAGAGAGTCACCAACCACTGCTATCCTTTGCTTCCTTCTAGTCACTGATTCTGTAACTTTGGGGTGCTGTCGTTCTTCCAGTTCTTGAGATGTTTTTGCCTCCTCCACTTCCAGGTCTGCATACTGGTTCTTCAGTTTGAGAGATGGGGGAATTGGAGATTGGGTGTTGATTCTGCAGCCTCTGGTGACTGTCATTCAGCTCCCTTCTTTCTGTGGCATACCCTCTTCACCCCTATTGGAGAGCTTGGATGCCTCAAGAAGCATCTCATTGATGTACTTCTCTCTGTCGTGGATGCTTCTCAGCCTCATCACGTCTTCTCTCAGTTCCTCCACTTCTTTAATGAGGGATTCAATTTGCAGGCATTGTGCACATGGAACCAATCCCTTGCCTAGGATCAGACGGTCCATATAGAAAAAGGCAGAAGCTGTAGCAGGGGCAACAGCTTTAGCAGCATGATTTTTCCTGGCCATAGCTCAGTTGTTGGAGCTTTGGTACATGTTGAAGGAAAAGAGGAAGACCTACTAAAGCCTTTAACAGTTCCTTACCTGTCCTTAAACAAAGAGCATCCGGCCTCTTTTATCCGAGATCTAACAACTTTGTACCATATCCATATGTGTAGTTGTGTTTGTTTGCTGAACAGTTATTTCGATATGGAGTAGTTTCCTATCACGTTAAGCTATTAAAACCTAACATATGTGTCTGAGGTGTGTAGTCTAGTGTGCTCCCTTTGTAAAATTACCTAATCAGAGATTCTTCTAAGATATCAACTTGTTTACTTATAGCAGATATCCAAATGTGGAACTATGTACTTCCTAGCTCTTTTCTTTCCAACCAATAACAAAAGCTATTCTCTTTATCAACAAGCTAATTGATGAGTTGTCCTATATAGCAAGATTACTCACGTGGGATGGGTGGGAGCCAGGGTGGGAAAGGAAAGCGGAGTTACTTACCTGTAATAGGGGTTCTCCGTGGACAGCAGGATAAGTCAGCCACACCTGGTGACGTCCTTCGGGCGGTGCCATGTGGAAGTGCTCTCTAGATAGAAATCTGACCTGCTCAGGTAGCCCACCTCCACGCCCCGCCCCTAGCTGGGCCAGTGTGTTCCTAGCGGTGCCTTCCCGGCTAGGGGCGCGACTAAGCAGCGGACCTCCTCCAGGGAGGTGGGCGGGATTGTGTGGCTGACTTATCCTGCTGTCCACGGAGAACCCCTGTTACAGGTAAGTAACTCCGCTTTCTCCATGGACTAGCAGGATTGCGTCAGCCACACCTGGTGTCTCCCTAGCAGGGTGGAGCGCCAGGTGGAGGAGGGAGCATATAAGAAGACAACGTATGTCAGGCAACAAGTTTAATGGAGCCAAGGGTACAAGAACATGTAGAACAAGCAACATTGTATAAGGTGCATTAACAAGGTGCAGTAGTGCGGTATAGTACAGGTGCAGTAACACACAGTAAAACAACAGCAACTATAGTGCAAAACAGTGCATAGCGTGCAATAACAGTGCAGTATGTGCAAATTTACGTGGATGTCCCAGAAGCAAGAGGAAGTCCAAGCCATTGGCTGCCGATAGCCTTATCCGATATTCCCTGGGGATGGCAGCTTGTCTCTGATAGCAGAGGCTAGGACCGCTGTTCCCAACGCGCAGTCCTCCATTGACTGCAGATCCAGACAGTAGTGACGCTGGAAGGTTTGCGGAGTAGACCACGTTGCAGCTTTACAGATGTCGGAGATAGGAACGGAACGGAGCGGAGGTTTGCTAGAGAGGTAGCCAACGCTCTGAGTCGGTGAGGGCCAACTCTCGGCGGGCACAGATTGTCCTGTGAAGTTAGGCAGAAGGAGATGCAGGAGGCCACCCAATTGGAAAGTGTCCTTTTGGAGACGGGTTGGCCGGGCCTATTCGGGTCGAAAGACACGAACAGCTGGTCACACTTCCTGACAGTGCTAGTTTGCTGGAGGTAGATTTTGAGAGCCCAGAGGCAGTCCAAGGTATGAAGACGTTGTTCATCGATGGATGAGTGAGGCTCCGGGAAGAAGCAGGGAAGTTCAATTGACTGATTGATGTGGAAGGGCGATGCGACCTTAGGAACAAATTTTGGGTTGGTCCGCAGGGATGCCCGGTCTGGGAGTAAGCGAGTGTATGGAGGGTGTGCCACCAAAGCCTGCAGCTCGCTGATTCTTCGAGCAGAAGTGATGGCCACCAGAAATAGTGTTTTCCATGCAGCGAACTTCATCTCCGTAGAATGAAGAGGTTCGAAGGGTTCCTGCATTAGGCGATGAAGCACCAAGTTAAGATCCCAGGAAGGTGGCGGTGTTCTGATCGGTGGATTTAAGTTCGCTAGTCCCTTCATGAAGCGTCTGGTTATGGGCAGCGTCGAGACGGAGTCGACCCCTTCAACAGGATCATGGAGGGCCGATATAGCAGAGAGGTGCACTCGGATGGACTGTGTCTTGAGGCCGCTTGTAGCCAACAGGCTGAGATATTGAAGAACCTGCGCAACAGGGCAAGAGGTGGGATTGAGGCCCTGTTGTGCACACCAGGTGGAAAATCTCTTCCACTTCAGCCCATAGGATTTTCTGGTGGACGGCCTTCGGGCTGCCAGGATGACGTCTTGAACTTCCAAAGGCAAGCATAGAGCTGAGAGACTCAACCTTTCAACCTCCAGGCAGTGAGCGCGAGGGCTCTGAGGTTGGGGTGTCTCGTGCTGCCTCCATTTTGCGTCAGCAGGTCCTCCCTGGGGGGAAGACGCACGGGGTCCCCGTGGGTCAACCGTAGCAGGAGCGAGAACTACATCTGTCGTGGCCAGTAGGGCGCGATGAGGATGACGTGCGCTTTTTCCTGGACGATGTGCTGTAGGGTTGCTGGGATGAGGGGGGTCGGTGGGAAAGCGTACAGTAAAGACCATTCCCCCCCAGGATACGTCGAATGCATCCGCTGCCAGTCTCTTGGGCGCTGGGTGCCTGGAGCAGAACAGGGGGCATTTCGCATTCAGTTCCGTTGCAAAGAGGTCTACCGATGGTTTCCCCCACTGTTGGAAGAGAACGGTTGTCACCTCCTGCGAGAGTGACCATTCGTGAGGTTGCAGCTGTCGACTGAGTTTGTCTGCAAGGGTGTTCATGTCCCCCGGCAAGTAGGAGGCACGGAGCTTGCAACCGTTTGCCTCTGCCAAAAGCCATATTGCAGTCGCTTC
This sequence comes from Ichthyophis bannanicus, assembly GCA_033557465.1. Taxonomy (NCBI): domain Eukaryota; kingdom Metazoa; phylum Chordata; class Amphibia; order Gymnophiona; family Ichthyophiidae; genus Ichthyophis; species Ichthyophis bannanicus. The sequence continues at coordinate 70,176,876 of CM066050.1, read as the reverse complement.
CTTGCAAAGGGGGCGCGAGCCGGTTCCACCTTGCTTGTTCACATAGAACATGGCTACTTGGTTGTCCGTTTGTATGAGAATGGCTTTGTCCCGTATGTGTGGAAGGAACGCTAGGAGGGCGTATCTGATGGCTCTGAGCTCGAGAAGATTGATATGAAGGCTCTTCTCCTTCTTGGACCATGCGCCCTGGGTACTGAGGTGTTGGAGGTGCGCACCCCAACCGGTGTTGGATGCGTCTGTGGTGAGCAGCACCTGATGCGCCTGTTGGTGCATGTCCTTGCCCCCAGACAGGTTTGAAGGGGTAGTCCACCAGCGCAGATGATTTATCATGCTGGGTGGGATCGCCACCCGGGCAGATAGCGGCTGGGAATGTTGATTCCAGCATGATCGCAGGTGCCATTGCAGTGAACATAAGAACATAAGATATGCCATACTGGGTCAGACCAAGGTCCATCAAGCCCAGTATCCTGTTTCCAACAGTGGCCAATCTAGGTCATATGTACCTAGCAGTTTCCCCAAGGGACACAGGTTCCACAACCTCGCCATGGGCAGCACCGAGGTAGTTGCTGCCATATGCCCTAGAAGGCGAAGGATCTCTCGAGCCGAGGAGAACTGTGCTTTGGCTGTCTTGTTTGCTAGCAACACAGTGTTGGTCATGCGGCGCTCTGGGAGGTAGGCTCGGGCAGTCAAAGTATCTATTACTGCCCCGATGAATTTGAGCTGTTGTGACGACTGTAGATGTGATTTGCTGTAATTGATGACAAATCCTAGAGAAGTAATGATTTTCGTTGCTTTCTGCAGGGACTCCCGTAAGTCCGTGGCTGAGTGCGCCGTGAAGAGCCAGTCATCCAGGTAGGGAAAGACGGCCATCCCAAGCTTGCGGAGGTGTGCCGCGACTATGGCTACGCATTTCGTGAAGACTCGAGGCGCAGGGGAGAGGCCGAATGGAAGAACTCTGTACTGGTAGTGGTGTCCCAGTACCTGAAAACGAAGGAACCTCCTGTGAGATTTGTGGATGAGGATATGGGTGTAGGCTTCTTGTAGGTCCAGGGACGCCAAGAACTCGCCTTGTTGTATCAGGGGAAGGATGGCGTTGAGGGAGTACATCCTGAACTTTTCCTTGATGATGAACTTGTTCAGTTTGCGTAGGTCGAGGATAGGTCGCCATCCGCCTGTCCTCTTTGGAATGAGAAAGTATCTTGAGTAGAAACCTGAGTTGATTTCGGAAGGAGGCACTTCCTCTATGGCGTGAGACTCGAGGAGGTGTATAAGTTCTGTTGTCATCGGACGTTGGAGGTGCGGAGGAAGAGAACTGGCTGGTTTGCTTCTTTGGTAAGGAGGAGTGCAAAATCGCAGACGGAAACCTTCCTGGATGACTCTCAGGACCCAGGAGTCGATGGATATTTTCTCCCACTCCTGTAGGAAGTGGGACAGGCGACCCCCTATGCGGGTGGGCGAGCGCCTGTGTCGACGTGTCAAAAGGAGGAGCCTCCCTTGGTGGCTGGAGGGTTGCTGCCTTTTTTCTGTTTGCGGTCCCTCTGTGTCTGGCGCTGGTTAGAGGCCCCTGGGTAAGCGTTAGACTTGTATTTTGGAGCTTGCCATTTCCGATTAGGGGGGTATCTCTTGCTAGAGCTGTAGGAATTGCTATTATAGTAGGTTTTTCGCTGGTAGCTGCCCTTCAGAGGTGCGCTGCGTCGTTCGAATCCTTCCTCTGCCAAGGTTTGGAGGGTAGTGCAATGTTCTTTCATGACGTTGACTGCATCTACCACCTTTTCTCCAAATAGCGAGTCACCCGAGCAGGGTGCGTCCGCAGTCTTGTCATGCGTGTCTTCACTGAGGCTGGAGGCCCTGAGCCATGCCCAACGCCTGGCAGATATCGCAGTGCCTGCGGTCCGGACAGAGGTGTCGAAAGCATCAAAGGCTGTACTGGCCAGATGTTCGCTACACTCAGATAAGTCCGCGAGCGAGCTGGTGATCAGTGACTGAGTATCCTTAGGGAGGGCGGAGGTGGCCTTTATGTTCGCCACGCAAGTGTCCTGGAACAGAATGTGTTGAAATTGGTGAGAGGCGATTCTGGCGCTAAGCATCGCTCCCTGGAAGGCCTTCCTGCCTATTTCGTCGAGAAGTTTATGATTTCGCCCAGGCGGGTAGTTAGCATGCGTTCGAGAGGATCTAGTCCTTTTCAGAGCAGATGAAACAACGATGGATTGATGTGGCAGCTGTGCCAATGTGAATCCCGGTGCGGGTTGGATTTGGTATTTAGAGTCCAGACGCTTGGAGAATGGGCGTCCGGAAGCGGGAGTCTGCCACACCTTAAGGTAGTCGTCCCGCAGCTTGCGATGCATAGATAGAGAGAAGGAAGGCTTGGGTGGAGCAAGATACCTGAGCACCTCCGGGTCAGGCTCTTCAGTCAGGTCAGGAGCAGTTAGTGCCAGAGCCGTTGCTACCTTTTGCAGGAACTTGGGATAGGACCGGTCCTCTGGTGGCAGGGGGGGTTCTTCCCGCTCTGGTGATTGTCCGCCTTCTGGCGCAATTCCATCGTTGGAGACGGAGCCCACGACGGCCTCTATATCGCGCTCTTCCGCGGTGCTGTCCGGGGAAGGGTGCAAGGGCGAAGGAGGCTGCACATCTGACGATTCCGTGGGAGGAACGTATGCAGTGGGACCCACAGCGGTTTTAGGAACGGAAGCCGCAGGTGGGGGTGCGGTCTGCTGGACTAGTTGCGCTAGGAGCTTCAAAATAGCAGAATTGTTAGCCGTGTCAGTGGAGTGGCTGCAAGATCTCACCTGGCGTCTTCTGCTGGAAGAAGAGTGGTCTTTGCAGGTCCGGTGATGTCCATGTCTACGACTTCTCTTATGTGCCGGTTCTCGGCTGCCCAGAGAGGAGTCTGAAGAACTGGACGTGCTCCTGTGGTGTTTTCCTCCTTTATGGCTCCAGTGGTGTTTGTGAAGCCTTGCATGGCGTTGCCCGCGTTGGCGGGAGGAGGAACGGCTGTCCGTGTTCTCAGCGGCACCGGGAGGAAAGGCAGAGTCCGTAGGAGCAAACCCCGCATTGAAGGGGAAGCCCGCGGCGTTAGGAGCAAGTCCCGCATTGAAGGGGAAGCCCGCGACGTTGTAGAGGTGGGAGGAGCAAGTAGCAGCATCGGCCGCGCTGACGTCATGCCGGAGGTGGGCGGAGCTGGAGGACCGTTCGGCACTCCTGGAGGACCTTTCCCGGGCGCCATTGCCAGGCTCCACATGGCCCCGAGGGGGGAATTCGATAGGCCAAAACCTCCTGGGTCTCCCGTGGAGCGGATGATAGACCTGGAGGGAGTGGGAGCAGGCCTTACCTCAGCGTGGGTTTGGGGAGCAGCCGCGAGGAGCGTCATTGGTGAGGTCCGGCAGGGGAAGGAGGCCTTATCAGGAACTTCCCGGGCAGCGGTCTCAGATGGAGCAGGAAGGCTCTGAACCAGAAGGCATGAGTCGGTGGCACGGCTGGGGATGGAGGCCCTGTCGGGCACATCCTGAGCCGGCGGTGGGCAGCCAGTGCCTCGGGATCCGTTATCCGACGCCGGATGCCGTCCAAGAATTTTCCCCGCACCAGAAGTACCTCCACATCGGGTGCAGCCATGGGATTCTGTGTAAGTCCTGTGCCCGCAGCGCGGGCATTTCTTAAATACCGATTTAGGCATATCCGATAAAACAGAAAACAAAGAAATTAAAGGAAAGTAGGTTGTAGGAGAGCAGGATCCGTCTTGCTGGCAAGGCGGAAGGAAGAAGACTGGCCCAGCTAGGGGCGGGGCATGGAGGTGGGCTACCTGAGCAGGTCAGATTTCTATCTAGAGAGCACTTCCGCATGGCGCCGCCCGAAGGACGTCACCAGGTGTGGCTGACGCAATCCTGCTAGTCCATGGAGAAAGATCTAAACCTGGGGAGGATTAAAAGAAAAAAAGCAGCAGAAAAAAAATCCCTTTCTGCAATACAGCTACAAAAACAAATCTGTTGGGCATAATAGCAGAAACAAGTTATTAAAATAGAATTAACCCCTTTTAAGAAAACTCAGGCAGAGAAGTTATATCTGGAGCCACAGATTTACCTTGCTTGCAATGGAGACCCTCTAGGATTGGCCAGACGATATCACTCCATCATCCCCGGTACTCAGCATAATGTGAACAATAACAGTAGTGGGATTTGAACCCTAGCTGCCCTGTTCCAAGCCCACTACCCAAAGTAAAAAGCATAGAGTGGGGATAACATGCACAGAACAGCAGTTACACCCCTAAATACCTTGCTGGGCAGACTAGATGTGCCATGCTGGTCTTTATCTGCCATCATTTACTGGGTTGTTAGATTACCATGTTATTATAAGAGAGTAAAATTCAGACGTAGTGGGAACTACTCTTATTTGCACTTAGCCGGAGGCATTTCCAGATCGGAGTTAAGGTGGGAACTACAACAACACATGCTCTTTTCTATTTCCAAAAATATGTGTGGTGTTTTGGGTGGTTTTCTTTGTGAAAATACTTACTTTTTTAAACTGATGCTAATTCTACAGGTAAAAAAACACTTGCAGACTATGCAGCAGCATGCTCAGTGTGAAAATATTTCTCCAAATCACTTTTTTACCTTTTTTCTTTTTGTAAACAGAACTCCAACTGCAGTTCTCCTGCAGGGGTTTCAGACATCCCAGGTTTCCGGAAGATTCTTCCTCGTTCAGATTATGTCATCATTCCAAAAACTGCACTGCAGGAAGACAGGAGCAGACAACATATGGAACTCTGTTCAGTACAGGGCCAAAGATTATCTGAAGGAGGAACAGTTGTGAGCGGTTCGTCTACTGTTTCCCAGGAGGCTGTTCAGAGCATCCTTTCTGTTGTTCCAAACCATGTCAATGTCACAGAGCAGTGCATTGCAATTGAAGAACTTGCAGAAGAGAGTACATCTTGTGGCCGTTCTAGTGGCGTGCAAGAGCTGGTCACCTCTGAAATCCTTTCACAGTACGTAGGCCCCGTTGCTGATAAAGTTACTGATGACATCATCCTTGATGAGGCTACTCTGGAATTAGGAGACAGCCAACCATTTCAAACAACTAGTGTTGTCATTGAAGAGACTCTTGTAGGCAGTTCCAATGGTGGCATCACCATGAATAGACCGCAGATTCCAGATGGAATGTCTGTACTGACAGTGCTGACAGAGCAGGTGAGCTGAGCTGTTCTTTTGTACTGTATGCTGTTGATCGATTTTGTTGAAGGAAAGATATCTCAAACTGTGAACCACAAAAATAAGAATCCTTACCTTCTGTTTCAGGCCTTGTAGGTATTTTGAGAACTCTCTTTCCTTGTTTGACAAGAAAACTTATGATTTAAAGAGGAATGACCCAGAAAGAATAGGGCGGCTATCTGTGTTCAGCAGCCTCAGCCCTCGTGATTTGTTATAGAGCTAGATGAAGTATATGACAGAGAAAAAGAGAACAGTGGGATACTAATTGTTTGTTGCAGTATTTGAGATAGAATAGCTGTCTATTGATGCTGACTGAGGAAGGAAACAGCAAAGATGAAAAATACTGTGATACTCTATGGGATTCGCTCTGTTCTGTCACTGAAAGAAATGTAGTCCAAAACAGTACCGCTTGGTCCTTCCTGTATCGTTTGTGGAGTCTTTTTGACTTCAATCCCCATGGCACGACAGGCAATCTGTCTGAATGGAGTCAAACATGATTTAGAAGTCTCTCCCTCACCACCCTTTTCTTCCAGCAGTCTCCTTTCTTTCTTTCTTTCTCTCTTGCTCTCCAATGTTCCCCTTGCAATGCCTGAGTGTGTGTGTGTGTGTCTGTCTCTCCACCCTATCCCCAGCAGTCTTCCTCAATTTCCCTTCATCCTAAGCAATCTCAACCTCCTCATACTCGCTGGCTAACCATTCATCCAACCATCCCCCTTCTTCCCCCCCATCAGACCACCTCCGGCCACCCCCAGTTAGCCATTTTTCCAACTAGTCAGCTTCAGTCACCAACCTCCTACCCCAATCGTCCTCAACCAGCAGCATCCCCAGATTCCAGCAAGTTACCCTTCACCTTTTGGTTGCTGCTGCTCCCTCCTTATCACTGCTTGCCAGAAGAGCTGTTTTTTTTAAGTCCAATACCACATGGCTCCTAGTGAGTTTCTTACATGGTCCTGAACTCCTGCACTGGTCTCATGAGACCAGCATGCGAGTTCAAGTGCTTTGCAGCTCAAGTTCACAAGAGTCACATGGTGTCTGACCAGAGGAAATAACTATTTGGGTGGCAGCTGTTTATGCTTATGGGGTTTTTGCAAAGCCACAAGGCCATGGCACTGGAGAGAGGTGAAGGAACTTCAGGCCTGCAGAGCATGTGATCCATGTAAACTTGCAGGACGTGACGGTAGTAGAGGAGTCAAGATTTTAAGAGAAAAAAGTGCTTAGGTAAGGCTGGGTTGAGAGCTGAGACTTCTTGAGCTGGACTTGGGGGGGGGGGGAGAGAGGAATAGGTTTTGGGGGTGGGGGGAGGGAAAAGAATGTTAGGTTCAGTTGAGCAGGGGGACGGGGCTTGGCAGATAGTGATGGGTGAGCTTCAGCAGTTGACAGCTAGTAGACAAAGAGTTGCAAAAACAAATTTGTGCATGGCTCTCAGTGACCCAGGAGCTCTTTTATCCTTTTCCCTCTCTCTTCCTTGCTTTGTGTCTCTTCCATTATCAGTGTCTTTTTATCTTTGTTTTTATTTCTATTCTCCATCCCTTTCTACCTACTGCTTTTGTTATCTTGCACTGAAATTTGCTTCTTTCTTCTGAATTTAAGGAGCCCAGTGAGTTCCATCAAGCAGTTCCCACTTCCCAGTTCATCATGCTGCCTCTTGCACACCCCAGTGTGGACAGCCCACCATCCATCAAACTGGTTAGTAACAGAAGGATTTTTCTGACCTTGGGAATGTTTGCCAGATGGAATTGTAAATAGGGTTAGGCAGTGTTAGTCGTGCAGACATACAAAAGGGTCATTTCATAACTGGTTGCTTTTGTGAGAAGGCCAAGTAGGCAGTGGTGTAAATTCCACCCAAGCAGCCCCTTCAATGCAGGGGTGTTAAAGTCAAATGACAAATTTACTTTAACATGTTTACTGCACTGCCTCCACTCATAAGTTTCCACAGGCATGGCGGCTGTTACATTGCAGGCAGAAGTCTCGTGATAGCAGCTGCACTTTAAGACTTTGGCCCAGGAGGTATCAGCCACCAGGTCTGGAGTCAGCGCAGCAAGCATGTTAAAGTAAGTTTGCCACCGCCACAACAATGAGAGGTCTGTGCAGGGGCAGGTACTACCATGACACTGGGGAGGAGAGGCCCTCAGCAGAATTTTGCTGGGGACCCCTCATTTACACCGTTGCAAGTAGGCATCTATTTGAAACCTATTTTAGAAAGACATTACTGGTGCCTACTTGACTTTGGGGCAAGGATAATGTGAGCTACCCCAACAACTGTGATCTGGTGAACTTTTCTCTTGTTGAAGTGTAGGCACACAGTGTTCAGTCTTCAAAATAGCCTTGATTGAGCTTGAATCAGGAGGCAACATTTTATGCTTTAAAATGACCTGCTTTAAAAAAGGGACTCCCAATACTTGAGGAAATCAGGCAGGTACAATAACCAATGCATAACTTTTCACACAGTGGGGGTTGACTCAGCTTTTCTGAATGCCAGCAGCTCTTCTGGGAGGGCTCAAAAATATATAAGAAATAAACTCGAGCCTAACCATACATTTGCATGGGAATTTGAGGAAAAACTGAACTCCCAATTGAAGGACACTGGGCTGGAGCAAGAGAAACTCCTTCCTTTTGCGTTCTGTTTCCTACAAAAGATAGGGAAAACACGAAGCGCTAAACCTTAAAGCAATACACTTTGTTTCCAAAAAATTACTTTGAGAAACCAATCCCTATCAGAAGTAAGCGCAAAGGTAACCAACAAAGTAGACAGAACACATAGTTCAGATCTTGATGTCTCTAATACAAATGACACATCTAACGAATCAAAAAGATCTAGAAAAAATGGACCGACTAAAATGGCCTCTATAGGGAGATCTCTCAACTCATACTATTTAGTTGATAAAACATTAATATCATTCTATTAGCGTTACCCGAGCTCAACCAATGGAATTACAGGCCCTTAAGGATATGCCAAATTGTTCAAATGTCCAAGCAGAACACTGCTGCTGTAAGAATAACGCCTTAAATGAGGCAGCAATTTAACACAGCACAGATATTCTTTAGAACAAGTTCATTTCCAAATAAGTTTTAACAACGTACTTAGCTTGCAAAGTTGTCATGCTCAAAGATAGTACCGATACTACAGTATGCTTCTCACTAAGGCAGCTGTACAACAAGTGGCCGACCATGGCCAGTGGTTTCGCTGTAATAAACGGCATTATCAAAGCAATATTCTAAAAATCAAAGCATGTCCATAGTTAGAATTTACATCATAAAGACATAATATACAATACTTTTACCAAAAAAATGAAAGCTCACCTAAGAGTGCCATAAACCTCACACAGCAACAAACGGTGCCTTTTGCAAGCCTATTGACTCTCCAACCAAATTTAAAGCACCCCAAGTAGAACACTATACTCCCTGAATAACCATCAACGCTTATCCCATTCACAGCATCAACCAGTCATAACCTACAGACACTCACCTAGCCTCCAATCTGATACGATTCATTCAACCCTATTAACCAATCAATACACACTCATTTATTCTCTCAAATCAGGTATCCAAAAACCTCTCATCCATACCTACTGATGGCACCCCCAAGCACACAAGGACTCTCCCAACTTGACAACATCTGGCGCTAACCCTATATGCATCAGAAAATACTCAGAGGATACCCCCCTCACACTTTTTTTTTAATCTAATAAGACCACGGCCATTCTGTTGATCCATTGAGACCATCAGGACTGACCGTGTTCCAGCGGTAAATGAAAGACTGCTCTCGTTGCAGCAAACGTATCGATAAATTCCCACCACTGTAACCTGATCTATAACACTCCGTTGAAGGTTCTGCAATTGATGACCCATTGATTGCCTGATCAACCAAGGGGGCAGAAATTGCTCCCATACGTATGACCGAAAGTTGACCCTCCCCCCCATGACTTCTCTTCACCAAGATCTCTTGCAGAAGGAGCTTGGACCCCTCCTCGCAGACCTGGCAGTAGAGCCCTTCCCTCAACATCTCTGGGGCAAGGGGTTCTACTCCCGTTACTTCCTTGTCCCCAAAAAAACAGGAGGGTTCTGTCCCTTACCAGACCTGCAGGAGCTCAAACGCTTTCTGATCAGGGAGATTGGTTATGCTCTTTGGATGTGCCTTTACCCATATCCTGATTCATCCCAGGCATCATCAGTTCCTCCACTTCGTCGTAGGTGGGTGCCACTATCCATATAGGGTTCTGCTCTTTTGCCTCTCTGCCAAAGGTGTTCACCAAGTGCCTGGCGGTGGTCGCCACCTATCTCCGGCTACAAGGCGTCTTTGTGTTCCCCTATTTGGACAATTGGCTCATAAGGGCAGACTCTCCAGAGGAAGCCCTCAAGCCAGCCGCCATACCGTCTTGCTGCTGCAGGGTCTGGGGTTTGTCATCAACTACCCCAAATTCCACCTGCAGCCCAAGCAATGTCTGGAGTTCATAGGAGCCCTCCTCAATACTACTCAGGCCAGGGCCATCCTCCCTCTAGATAGGGCCCAATAGCATGTGTCCATGGTGAATGAAGTGCAGGATCGCGTGATGGTGTCAGTCCACCTCATGCTGCACTTCTTAGGGCACATGGCCTCGATAGTTCACGTGACCCCAGACGCCTGCCTGCAAATGCGGCAGGTACAGTGGTCCCTCCGTGCTCAGTGGTCTCAGACCGCGGGTTGCCTAGACGATCACGTGTGGGTCACCAGGCCCCTCGCGAGCTCCCTCGCTTGGTGGCAGCATCTGCCAAATCTCTTGGTAGGTCTGTCTTTCCAGGCCTTGCCAGTCCAGAGTGTCCTCACCACAGACACCTCCAAGCTTGGGTGGGGAGCCCACTGCGATGGTCTCCGCTCCCAAGGCATCTGGACACAGGTGGAAAACCTGCATCAGATCAACTTCCTTGAGCTCCAGGCAGTGGTGAATGCCCTTTGAATGTTCCAGAACCAACTGTCAAACCATGTGGTCCTCATCCAGACGGACAACCAGGTAGCGATGTTCTACCTCAACAAACAGGGAGGCATGGTCTCGTACTTCCTGCGCTAGGAGGCAGTCCACATCTGGACCTTTGCCACGGCAAGGGGAATGCTCCTTCTGGCGGTCCACCTCCTGGGACACGAGGATGTTCTGGTGGACAGGCTCAGCAGGGTATTTCAGCTGCATGAGTGGCGTCTGAACCCGGTCCACTCTCTCTCTTCTGGTGCTGGGGTACTCTGACGATGGACCTCTTCGCTAGCCCCAGCAATACTTAGTTGCCTCGCTTTTGCTCCAAGATACCATCTCGGGACCGAGCGGCTCTCAATGTATTTCTCTTCCCATGGATGGGGAGTCTGCTGTATGCATATCCTCCCACTCTGCTGGTTCTACAAACTCTACTAAAGATTTAATCGAACTGGGCCATGGTGATCCTCATTGCTTTACGTTGGCCCTGGCAACTGTGGTTCCCGCTGCTGCTGTAGCTGTGTCAAGTGGCCCTGGTTCCCCTGGGTTATGCTCCGGACTTGCTCTCACAGGAGGATGGATCTCTCCTGCACCCCAACCTCCGCTCTCTGGCACTAACGGCCTGGCTGCTGTAAGGGTAGCTCTGGTGCCCTTCCATCTTTCTATGGTGATTGAGGATGTTCTGTTGGCCTCCTGCAAGGATTACACCAAGCAGGCATATGCCTTCAAGTGGTGCAGGTTCTCACTGTGGTGTGCTAACAAGGACCTTAGCCCATTCTTTGCCCGGTGCAATCCATACTCCTGTATCTGTTGCACCTTGAAGTCCAACTCCATCAGAGTGCACCTCAGTGCCCTGGCTGTGCATCATCATCCAGTGGATGGGCAATCCATCTCTGTCCACCCTGTCATGGGCTGCTTCATGAGAGGTCTCCTCCACTCTTGACCCCCGGTCCATCTTCCCCTGGTGGCAGGGGACCTGAATGTGGTTCTTGGGAACTCATGACTCCGCACTTTGCACCACTTGCTTCTGCTCATCTTCATTTCCTTTCCTGGGAAGTTGCTTTTCTCATCACGCTCATTTCTGCTCGGCAGGTCAGTGAGCTGCAGGCATTGGTGGCTTACGCCCCGTATACCAGACTTCATAAGAATAGGGTAGTATTACGCACCCATCCTAAGTTTCTACCAAAGGTGGTATCTATGTTCCATCTCAACCAAGAAGTGGTTCTCCCCACCTTCTTCCCTAGACCTCGTGTCTTGGAGGGAGGCGTCTCTGTAAGAGGGCGCTGGACTTCTACCTCAAGTGGATGAAGGCCCACCACCGCTCATCACAGTTGTTGGTCTCCTTTGACCTGAACAGGCCCGGCATTGTCATCTCTAAGTGCACTATGTCCACTTGGGTGGCAGACTGCATCTCCTTTGCCTAAGAGATGCACCGGTTCTCCTAGTTGTCGCTGTGACTGCGTTACTAAAGAATCCAGTGGTCTAGAAGGAGACAATGGAGGTTGCTGGGGCACCAGAGGGCATCTTGCTAGCACCTGTCTGCAGTCATCTTGGGGTCCTTCTTTGTGATTTTTTTCCCCTTATTGTGGGCTTTAGTAGGGGGTGGAAATATAATGTTTCAGTTTTTTTATTGTTTCTTTTCCTGAGTGTGAATTAGATGAAATATTTGTAGTTGCTATTCTACTCTCCTTATTTCTGACAAATATTTAAGTTCAAAATTGAGAAATATAAATTAAAAATAAAAAAAATAAAATGACCTGATTTTTCAAGGCAAAAAAAAGTTTTACCGTTGATAATTTTGCTCAGAGATTTTTAGTTCTGTCTCCCATGGATAGGTGTCTGCAGTACATGAATAGAAAGCAGCATCAGAATTGCTTGGTATATATTTGACAGTCTCAAATTCAGTTCACTTCTTGTTATGAGAAATGGACTTTCTAGTAAATTGTGAATAGCAGAATCTTCCTGCTACCTATGTTGTGTGGTTTGTACCAAAGGAAAACTCACTTATCAATGCAGTCAATCTGTCACTTTTCTGACCACTGAATTTACTAGACATGTTCTGATGTACGTCCAAAGTTACAATAAGTCTTACTCTTTGGAGCACCATTGTTCAGCAGTGAGATTTCATACAGGGAGGCGGAAAGGAGGATTGTGAATTGCGCATTATCTTGCTATTTCACTGTTTTTATGTTTTGTTTTTTTGTGGGTTTTTTAAATTTCAGACCTCCACCTACACTCGTCGGGGACGTGGAAACTGTTCCAGTGCTGGCTGCTCCTTCACCTATGTCACGAGGCATAAACCACCCAAGTGTCCATTGTGTGGAAATTTCTTGGGGGGTAAATGGGTCCCAAAGGTATTTGCTGCTTTCATGCTCTTTATTTTTGCCTTTGTGGAAGAAGCCTTTCAAATATATTAAAGAACAAGAGAGAAACAAGGACGTTTTCGTTATATTTGTTTTTATGGAATCCATAACCTTTAGTGAGGTGGTGTATAAAATTATATAAATAATAATGGATATGCATGGAATAGATATGCATGCACTGTCTCCAATATAAGTAGATATATCTCATACACTCTTTGTGAGAATCCTGAAAAATCACCTGGGTCTGTACAGAGGACTGTATTGAGAACTACCAATCTAGATTAAAGTAGTTTAATTGCAGTGTTAGTCCAGTTAAGTACCTGAACTTTATTTATACATATTGGAATGGGATAACATGGCAACCACACTACTTTATTCAAGAATTTATTCAGTTTGTTGACCTTCATTTCTATATAATCAGTATTTTTATTTCGATCTTTCTTTGTTATATTTAATTCAATTTTAACTAAATATAATTTCATAGATAAATAAAACAAACCATCTTATGCAGAGCCGAACAGTACTGTAAGACATAAGTAACTCCGATAATTATAAACTAAATAGCATGTCTGGAGTGGTGGAGTAGCCTAGTGGTTAGAGCAACAGCTTACTATCCAGGATTTCCTGTCCAGCAGACTGGAACATGCTGCATAATTCTTTCCAGCCAGAGAGAAACACTGAAAGAGAATTTAGAAAGATCTGGACTAGGCTATCTCAAGATAGGCAGCTGATTGAGATCTGCAGGAGCATGTGCATAGATGTGTGTATCTGGAATGCTAAAAATGTATATTCCATGCATTCCAGATACACACATCTATGCACATGCTCCTGCAGATCTCAATACAACCTCTGTGTAAAATAGTGATTCTGCTGCTAACGCACATTGCCTTATGCATATTTCCATGGAAACTGGCATGCTGTCCCATGTTGGTGCACATTGTGCACCTATTATTTGCATATGATTTCTTTATTGCATTGTGCTTTTTTTTTTTTGCTTGTTCACTAGGGAACTGTGCACTAGTACATGGTCCCACTGTTTGTACAATGATGGTGACATTATCTAGGATTTATTTTTTTAAATGACATCATCTCTGGATGCACAGTTACGACTCCCTGATAATTTAGAGTAGAAGTTTACATCATTTTCAAAATCAGCTGCCTATCTTGAGATAGCCTAGTCCAGATCTTTCTATATTCTCTTTCAGTGTTTCTCTCTGGCTGGAAAGAATTATGCAGCATGTTCCAGTCTGCTGGACAGGAAATCTTGGGTAATGGATGTGTGAGATGGTGGGTTTATATATTCACATCACAAAGTCTCTTCTGCCCTAGAGAGAACCACTCAGCCATATAACAGTGATAACAAAAATTCAGAAATGGGGAAAAGCAGCTCATGGTCTGCATTTATTGCTTTTTTTATATGTAATCTGTTAGCTTCTCATACACTGTCATTCTGAAAGCATGTGAGTAAACGTTTTTGGGCATGGATGGCTCCATCAAAAATGGTTTTCTGGATTCTGCACTTGTCTATTGTTGCCAGAATGTGAATGGTAAATCTTACCTTTTTAATTATTAGTCTTTTTCTTTTATTTTACAATATGAAGTAAAATACATTGAATGACACCATTAATACTGACAAACCTAAATTTAAGAGGATGTTTGCATACAGTTATTCCTTTCTCTGCTTCCTCCTCTTTCCCTTCTCCCCATCCTCCGCTCTTGGGTCCTCCCGTATGTACTTCCTTTCTTGCCCTTCTCAATGTTCGTTCCCTCAAGCGTAAATGTTACCTGGTCCATGATCTCATTGATTTTGCCTCCTTTGATCTTCTTTGTCTGACTGAAATGTGGTTTGCCGATTCTGAATTAGCTGATCTTCACCGGTCTTCCCCCCCCCGCCCCTCCCCCGGCTATACTTTCCCTTCATCGTCCTCAGCAGCGAGGTGGTGGTCTCACCCTATTTTCTTCTACATCTTTTTCTGTAACCTGTCTTGATTATATGGTTTCTCCAACACTAGAGATTCTTATTTCCAAGGCAAACAAGATACACTTTTTTATTTTCTTTTCTTTTCTTATTGTCTTAGTCTATCTTCCCCTATCGGTCTCTCTCTACAACTTCATTTTTTCTGCTTGTACTTGACTCCTCCCCCATGCTGCTGCTACTGAGGGACTTTAATGTCCACCTTTCTTCTCCTCTTGACCCCCTTCTCCAGAGATTTCCTAAGTTTTCTATCTTCTGCAGGTTTGCAGCAGTATCTCACTACTCTCACTCATGTTGTTGTTGTTAAGTATCTCACTACTCTCACTCATACAGCAGACTAAATCCTTGATTTGGTCATCAGCTCTGCACCCTTATTCCCTTCTTTGCATTTCGTCACTCCCCTCCCCTGGTCTGATCATTGTCTTGTCTCTTTTTCTCTTACCCATCCTTCCAGCCGGAGCCTCCCCCCTACCCCCGTGCTCCCACAGTGCCTTCACCTTCATAGATGTACTCCAGACCCTTTGTTGTCAATTGCCCTCCCTTCCCCCCTGACTTCAGCCAGCGTGACACTGATGAATATGTCAACCACTTCTCTTCTATTTTGTCGTCAACTTTCGACCTTGTTGCCCCCTTATGGATGTTTCTTCCCCCTGTCCTCCTGCTAAGCCCTGGTATCACCCTGGGCTTCGCCGCCTTCGGCGACGGGTCCGCCAACTTGAATGCCGCTGATGTAAATCCTGTGTCCCTGTTCTCCTTTCAGCTTGCCTCCTACCACTACCGCGACGCTATCACGAAAGCCAAGCAGTCATATTATTCTGCTCTGATACACCAAGACGCCTCCTCTTCCTGCTTATTTCATCTATTGCACTCTTTGGCTGATCCCGTCATGTTCCATCTGCCTCTCCTCCCTCAAATCTTTGCAACTGCCTTTCATCAGAAGATTGTCATTCTACAGTCCTCTCTGACTTCCGCCACTATTACCCTCCCCTCCCCTCCGTCCCCATCCTCTCCCCCGCCAATTCTGACCTCTCTACGCTTACTGCTCCTAGTCACTCTGAACTGTCCCGCATCATCGCCTCTTCCCATTCAACTACTGTTCCATCTGACCTTATGCCCGCCCAACTTTTTAAGCTACTCAGTGACTCTTTCCTTCTTCAAATCTCTTCCAACATTGTTTCATCATTCTCCTTTGGTGTGTTTCCTTCTTCCTGGAAAGAAGCTATTGTTCTCCCTATCTGTAAACCTTCTGCCAGTGCTCCGCAAACCCGCTCAATTACCGCCCCATTTCCCTCTTATCCTTCCTTTCTAAAGTCACCGAACATCTGGTTGCATACCATCTACAGGATTTTCTTCTCTCTTCTCACACTCTCCACCATTCTCAGACTGATTTTTGTCCCCCTCTGTCAACTGAGTATTACTTGCTTGATATTACTGACCATCTTCGCACAGCTTTGGATTCTCACCATCAGGTTCTCCTTGTCTCTTGATCTTACCACGGCTTTTGACTTAGTTGATCACTGTCTCCTCCTTTCTCAACTTTCCTCTATTGGTGTCACCGTTTCTGCTGTCTTCTGGTTCCGTTCTTATCTGCTCAACCATTCCTACAGGGTATCTTGGCCTTCCCAGCTCTCTACCTCTCAAAAGCTTCACTGTTCTCAGTCCCATTCTTTTTAATGTCTTTCTGGCTCCGCTAGCTTTTCTTATCACATCCCTTGGTATCACATTCTTTATTTATGCAGATGATATTCAGCTCCTTTTTTGTTTCCCCACTTATTCCCCCTCCGTCATCTCCCATATTTCTTGCAAGCTTGACTCTGATGTTGGTTTGTTCTCCATGCTTGATAGTTTGATTGCAGATGTTTCGTCACCTTTCGAGGGGACATCATCAGTGCAGGGTTGCAGATGGTAATGTGCTTGAATGCTTGCATTTGTACTTATATTGGGGTTGGTGGTGACTCAGCTGTTTGGTATGCAGGGATTGATTGGTTGGTTTTCCTGAGGGTTGCTGGGGTGTGATTGCTGTTTCTGAGCCTTGTTGGTGATGACTCAGCTCTTTGGTCTATCACCGACTGGCTTTTGAACCATGGCTTCCCTTCTTTTTGCCACCCCTACCCCTCTGTCCCTTTCAGCTCCCCCTCTGTTCATGGTTCCCCGCTCTCCTTTCAAGCCTCAGTTAAGATCCTTGATGTCTCCTTCTATTCCCAGCTTTCCTTCTCTTTCCACATTACTTCCATTGTTCAGCACTGTTTCACCGTTCTCCATCTGATCCAGTCCATCTCCAAGCAGCCCCACCCCCTAGTTCAACAATACCCCCAGTCTACTGAATGTGTACATAGTGACCTACTGCTGTAAATATTGATGTAATACTGTAAAGAGACCACCAGGTAATAGATGCTAAGTGTATATACCCTGTACATAGTTACCCCCATTAATTCCAAGTTATCATCCCTTGTTCATTGTAAGTCCAGTGTAGGCCCGCCTGCACTGTTCCAATGTTGTTGACTGTAAACTGCACTGATTCCAAAGAGCGCGGTATAAAAAAAGACATTAAGTAAATAAAGATAAGCCCCTTGACCGATCCTCTGTCTGTTTGTTTTTGCTCTCCCTGGTCATTACTCACCTCAATTATGCTAACTCCCTTCTTTCTGGTCTCCCGCAATGTGAAATCCGTTGTCTACAATTGATTTATAATACTGCCCTCAGACTCCTTCACGGTATTTGCAAATATGACCATATCACTCCTCTCTCACTGAGCACTGGCTTCCAGTGCCCTCGCATATCCAATATAAAGTTCTCATCCTTACACATTGTACCCTTCACACCGGCAACCCCCCTTTCCTTTCCCAGCTCTTCTCTGTCTATACTCCTCTCCATGCCGTTCCATCTGCATCTCAAAGTCTTTTAGAGGTCCCTGGCCCTCGCCTAGTCCGCATGTCCCTAGCCCATTCCTCAGCATTTGTGTTGTGGCTCCCACCCTTTGGAACTCTCTGCCTCCCACTCTCAACTCTCGTTTGCTTGCTTCAAATCTCAGCTGAAAACCTATCTCTTCACTTTAATCTTTCCTCCAACTGCTCCTTCCTGACCTCTGTTCCCCTGGTTCTAGCTACTCTCCTCCTTCTCAACCCTCTTAGCAGCTTCAGTCAGTTTTGACCTGTCCATGTCTTCCCCACTTTCTCTTGTGTCCTCCGTTACTTGCATTTGCCACCACTTTGTAAACTAGACTCTCTAACTCTTCCCCCTCATTCTCTTCTTTGTTCTTTGTCTCCCTGTGCTTGTTTTGTCTGTTCCTCCCCATCATTTATTTTGTAAACCACCTAGTTGCCTTGCCTGTAGGCAGTATATCAAGTCGAATAAACTGTAGCTGTATTTAGGACAGAATACAGCAGTATAGCAGCTTTCTATTGATAATGAAACCTACTACAATGCTGCTTGTACTAAGAGGAAATATCATCGCAGGGCATATAAATATCAGAAAAGAAACAAAATAGTTATGCAAACAAAGGTAACGTAGAAACAGAATAATAGTCTAAGAAAGTTATGACTTCTACAATCAAATATGAATAGTGATAATGTAACGTTCAAAGCTATTTCCGAGAATAAAACTGTCTTATCTATGGAAATAAACTTGTATAAAATTGCTCACCCTGTAGGTGTGTAAAAGTACATTCATTTTGTATACGGGCCTACCTTCATCTAAATGTGAAAGTGCTACAACTGCTGCAGAATGTTGTTGCGTGTTTAGGGACTTGTTTACTAAAGTGCTGTACCTGGTAGCGCGGGGTTTAATGCATGGCTTCAGCAATGTGCTAAAAAGTAACATGTGGCCCGGTGCAAAGAATCCTGCACTATCCAGGTAGCACATGATGAGGCAAGGACTGGGCGGGTCAGGGGTGCAATGGAAGTGTTGGTGTATCGCGGGTTGCATTAACTGTGCCTGTATGCCGGCATGCGTGGTACAGCATCTTTGCACCGCTCTAACTGCAGGGGAATGGATGAACATGCCCCCTGAAGTTAGTGTGGGCCCTCCACACTGTTAACACAGCCCATACATATCTTACCGGCACAGGCTTTAGTAAGCATGTCTTTCAGTGCCTTATATGTTCCCGTCAAATGATTTGGCAGTGAGGTTAAGTCTTTATAATCCTATTTGGTCATTATGATCAAGTCAGCAAGAATTGTTGGTTGTGCCATCTATTACATGTGCTTGCGGGTCATTGACACATGCTTACATTTTTTTTTAGTTCTTGGGCCAAGGATATGGAATGCTCTTTGGATTGCTAGAAATTATTTGACCTTTTAGAAAAAACTAAAAGCATACTTTTTTATGCACTATTTTAATACTTTTGAGACAGTTATGATACTAGAATATCCAGCTGTCATATACATAGAATCAGAAACAGAAAAAGACCATATGGCCTATCTAGACTGCCCTTCCATATCAGCTACTATAGTCCGTTTTTTCCTTTGGAGATCTTCTGTATTTGTCCCATGCTTTCTTGAATTCAGATACTGTCCTTATTTCTACTACCTCCACTGGGAGACTATTCCATACATCTAACATTCTTTCCATAAAGAAATATTCCATATCGTCCTGCTAGACCAATCCAGACAAGTGGGTTTTGTTCCCCTATCAGTAGATTGGTGTAGATAAAGAATAAATAAAAAACCCAGGGTTCAATGACATCACTCCTGTGCCTCTATTTGCCTAGGCCACCTGAGATCCCTTCAATATTTCTTTGTCTCCAGCAGATGGTGGATGGATTTTCTCCTCTCTATAGAAAATCTGAGGATTGAGATGAAAAGAGATTGAACAACCACTTTGAGCCCAAAAAAGGTGACTCTCACTTCAGTGCGACATAGGAGTCTCTACTAGACTGTAGTCTTTTTGGTAGCTATAGGAGGAGGGAAAATGGTTTCAACTCTGTGCCCTTAATGTTGAGCAGCCACAAATTGGAAGGATTTGAAAGGATCTGGAAAAGTACAGCAGTTT
Source organism: Ichthyophis bannanicus (assembly GCA_033557465.1). Taxonomy (NCBI): domain Eukaryota; kingdom Metazoa; phylum Chordata; class Amphibia; order Gymnophiona; family Ichthyophiidae; genus Ichthyophis; species Ichthyophis bannanicus. Next base: position 70,157,410 of record CM066050.1, on the reverse strand, counting down.
CACACAACCTCAGTGCCCCCTCCCTCCTCCTCCAGGCCCCCCTGCTGTCTCCCAAAGATTGCAGAAGGCTGTTGGAGAGATCTACCTGCCAGCCACCTACCACACAGTGCTGTTAAAATAAAACTAGCCAGTGAAGCCGTTTTAGGGGAGTAGAGTGGTGCAGCGCGTGGCACTTGGCTCCTGAAGTGGCCAAGGTGTCCTACCTGGTGAACTTTCTGCAAGATGGCCTAGAGAAGGTTTTCTCACTTAGATCCCTGAAAGTTCAGGTGGCAGCTATGGCCTGTTTCCATGGACAAGTCTTTGGCCTTGCACCTGGACATCTTGCGCTTTCTCCAGGAGATTTGGCATCTGTGTCCTCCCCTTCGGTCTATGATCCTTTCCTGGGATCTTTGTCTGATGCTCAGGGCCCTGATGGTGACTCCCTTTAAGCCATTGAAGTGTGCTACCCTAAAGAATTTGACGCTTTAGACCAGAGGTTCCCAACTCCAGTCCTGGAGGGCCAAACACCACTCAGGTTTTCAGGCTGTCCCTAATAAATATGCATGAGATGCATTTGCATGCACTGCCCCCATTGTATTCAAATGTATCTCATGCATATTCATTAGGGACAGCCTGAAAACCTGAATGGTGTTTGGCCCTCCAGGCAGGGCTGGCCCGTCCATTGAGCAAGAATGTTGTTTGCACAGGGCCCTGCGTTTCAGGGGGCCCCGCGCAAACAACATTCTGCCCATCAGCCCAGGGAGACTTTAAAAGAAAAAACTAACTTGCTGCCGCCGCCGGGGCAGCGGCAGAATCAAGTGTCTCCCGTGGGGCCCCCGCCCGCCCAACAGAGTCCTCCCTCCTGTCCGGCAGAGCCCTCCCTCGATCACTCTCCTCGGCGTGGCTTTCATAGCCATGAAGGGAGGACTTCCCTCTCGCGGCTCTGTTAAGCCCGCTGGGGCTGATGGGAACAGGCATTTCCTGTTTCCCATCAGCCCCGGCCAACTTAACAGAACCGCGAGAGGGAAAGAGTCCCCTTCGTGGCTCTGAAAGCCACGCCGAGGAGAGTGATCGAGGGAGGGCTCTGCCGGACAGGAGGGAGGGCTCTGTTGGGCGGGGGCCCCATGGGAGATACTTGATTCTGCCACGGCAGCGGCAGCAGCAGCAAGTTAGTTTTTTCTTTTAAAGTTTCCCTGGGCTGATGGGGGGGGAGGGGTTAGAACGATAATGGGCTATGGGGGGGTTAGGACTGGAGGTGGGCTGATGGGGGGGTTAGGACTGGTAATGGGCTATGGGGGGGGGCTAGGACTGGAAATTGGCTGATGGGGGGGGCTAGGACTGGCAATGGGCTATGGGGGGCTAGGACTGGTAATGGGCTATGGGGGGGTTAGGACTGGAAATGGGCTGATGGGGGGGTTAGGATTGGAGGTGGGCTGATGGGGGGGTTAGGACTGGTAATGGGCTATGGAGGGGCTAGGACTGGAAATTGGCTGATGGGGAGGTTAGGACTGGAGGTGGGCTGATGGGGGGGTTAGGACTGGTAATGGGCTATGGGGGGGATAGGACTGGAAATGGGCTATGGGGGAGGCTAAGACTGGAAATGGGCTGATGAGGGGGTTAGGACTGGAGGTGGGCTGATGGGGTAGGACTGGTAATGGGCTGATGGGAGGGCCTAGGACTGGAAATGGGCTGATGGGAGGGCTTAATACTGGAAATGGGCTGATGGGGTTAGGACTGGTAATGGGCTATGGGGGGGGGGCTAAGACTGGAAATGAGCTGATGGGGGGCTAGGACTGGAAATGGACTGATGGAGGTGCTAGGATAGGACTTTTCGAAGGAACGCCTCCAACTTTCACCCCCGACAGGGCTTGATAGGATGTATTGTTCGTCCCACATACTTTTTTTGACAAGGGCAGATCAAAAGATAAATCACAAAGGGCGTTTGACAATTGGAAGATTGCATAGAAGTGTATCGACGTCCTGTACTAAGATCTTCCCAACTCTCGCCCTCCAATGTTGTAGCACAAAAATCACATTCACCACAAGCAAAATGTTCTTTCTGTGAAACTTGCAAAACCCGATCACATTGAATATTTGTATGCACTATCCAATTAGCTATTGCCCGTGTTCTCCGGTATGCTATCAAGAAGCGGTTGTTGGAACACCGCTCTAGGATCAATGCTAGACAGAGTTCTGCCCCTTTAGTGCCGCATTGCCAACAAGCTGGCCATCAATTTAATGATTTGCGATGGCGGATTTTGGAAGTCATTCCGCAGTTTGATAGGGGGGGTGATCGCCAGGCGAAGTTAGTATGTAAAGAACAACAATGGATATATCGTTTGGGATCTGAAGCTCCGGAAGGCATGAACATGGACATTGATTGGTGGAGTTTGCATTATTGATTCTAGTGGGTGGAGTTTTGCTTCTATTTGAAAGTGCCGGTTCTGACGTCATCTGTAGCTCATTATTTAACCGGAACTGACAGACCACGGGGTTCATCCGCCTGAGGAAGAGCTGTGTAAGTTTTAGAGTGGCTTGAAACACTGTCGGTGTCGCGGGAGCCCTGTCAGGAGTGAAAGTTGGAGGCGTTCCTTCGAAAAGAATTTACGAGGGAGTAGAAAAATCCTCCAAATCATGGATTCAGCTAAGTGACTCTTTCCCTTGTTTGTGGATAAGGAAAAGTGCTTAATGACGAAGTTGAGAATTCCGTCATGTCTAAGCTTGGGACTCTAATTATACCAAAAGTGTGGACAGCAACAAGTGTTGTTTAGTCTGGTTTTTGACCGGGTATACGGTCTCTTAAAAATTGATTAAAAGGAGGGCTCACTTCGAGAGAAGAAATGTTTCTTTTCACGGTGAGCGATCCGACAAAAAAATTTTCATTATGTGGGGTGTGGGTTCAGTTCCTGTAGTAGGCAGGTAGGGAGATCAAGTATTGTGTAAGAGTTTTGGGGTTGGTTTCCAAGGGTGTAATAATATTTGTAAATTGGTTCTAAATGGGCAGTGTTTGTAGTAGTTCCTAATGTGCCTGGCGGTTGGCACTGGATTATAGTAATGTAGAAATCTTTTAGTCTCTCTTTATCCATACGCTCATCAAAAGGCATGTTTACTAAACATTAGTGTATGGTAACGTTATGCAAATATTTATGCAAATGAGGCCCCTTATGCAAATGAGGCCCCGCACCGAGTCTCCGCACATGGCCCCGCACCCCCCTTGGGCCGCCCCTGCCTCCAGGACTGGAGTTGGGAACCTCTGCTCTAGGCTTTCGTTTTGGTCGCTATTTGTTGTGCAAGGCGGATCTCAGAGCTGCAGGTTCTGTCTTGCCAAGATCCTTATTTGTCCTTCTCAAAGGGCCATTTCCATTTGGCCTGTGCCTTCCTTTTCGCCTCAAGTGCTGTCTCCCTTTCATGTGAAACCAGTCAGGAGACGTGGCAGGAGGTTCTAAAATTGCCTTTATTGTTCCACGGATCAGGTGTGCCAAACCCAACACAGGCCGTGTTTCGTATACCACTTCCTCAGGGGTTAAGGGCTCATTATAAAACATTCATATACATGTTAAATAAAACAACAGCAAATAAAACATATATGTTAATACATTAAACAACCGCAAATGATAAAATATGTTCCATCTCAACAGATAAAACAATAAATACAAAAATAATTATATAATGTGATAACTTATTGATAAAAGACATATATTACAATAAATATTTAATAAAAAGCAGATTACAATAATAAATACATCATTATGAAGATAAACGAACCAAACTTAAAATACTTGTACCACAAATATATATGAAACAATCAAAACACAGGTAAAATTACGTAAGAAGGAGGAAAAAAGAGAGATGAGGAGGATTAGAAGGATGTGCCATGGGCACTAACCATTATCTGGGAGTAAAAAAATTACTGCATAATAAATACACTTAAACGAACAAGGAAAAAAAGGGGGGGTTAGAGAGTGAATCAGTAAAGACATCTAAAAACCATAAGAATCTATGGAGACTACTATAAAAATGATAATAAACAACAATAACAAAATTTAAAACACTCACAGAAAAAATAAAAACCTACCACTATAGCCAGCCAATATGAAACAAACCTCTCCTTGATTGGCAGCAGCGTGGAAACCACCTGCCTCTATTGCGTGATGTATTGCAAACTGTATATAAATAAATAAATAAACAAATAAATAAAACAAACATGACCATTCTCCAAACTAATTATGTGCTCACACAAATATCCCCAGAAATAATATCTTTATAGGATAGGAAGAGGCCAATGTCCAAATGATGTTAAGTCAAAAAAACCCACAAAACATATTTAATTGTGAGACACGGTGCCTAAAACAAAATTCAAAATCAGCTCGTTGATAAATTTCACAGGATAAAAAGGAGAATCATTTGCTTCTCATAATACTGCTCAGAAACATATTATCACACTCAAAAATGAACCTTTTGAAGTGATAAAATATAAATAACTAAGCAAGTATGGGGGTAATGAAAAATCTTCTTATCCTCAATCGCATTGATCGCCTGCACACGAAACCAATTGCCTACCAGATGACATGCGGCTATACAATGTCTTAAAAGAAAACGTTAGAAACCACAGATAAACAGAGCCAACGTAGCTTTAGCTGAGGACAAGACCATAAATAAATAATTAAGAAACATAGAAACATAGAAACATGATGACAGAAAAAGACCACAAGGCCCATCTAGTCTGTCCTTCCATAACAACTACAACAGTCCACTCTTTACCTTTAGAGATCCTCTGTGTTGGTCCCATGCTTTTTTGAATTCAGTTACTGTCCTCATCTCTACCACCTCCACTGGGAGACTATTCCACGGATCCACTACTCTTTCCGTAAAGAAATATTTCCGCATATCACTCTTGAATCTATCTCCCTTCACCCTCATCCCATGTCCCCTCGTCGCAGAACTTGCTTTCAATTGAAAGAGGCTCTCTCCCTGAACATTTATGCCACGGAGGTATTTAAACATCTCAATCATATCACCTCTATCCCGCCTTTCCTCTAAGGTGTACATATTAAGATCCTTAAGTCTGTCCTCATATGCTTTATAATGAAGACCACTAATCATCTTAGTAGCAACCCTCTGCACCGACTCCATCCTGTTCACATCCTTTTGAAGGTGCGGTCTCCAGAATTGCACACCATACTCCAAATGAGGTCGCACCAAAGACTTATACAGAGGCATTATCACCTCCTTTTTTCTGCTAGCCATTCCTCTCCGTATGCACTCAAGCATCCTTCTAGCTTTTGCCGTCGCCTTTTCTACCTGTTTAGCTACTTTAAGATCATCGGACACAACTAAGTCTAGGTCCCGCTCTTCTTTAGTGGACAAAAGTACTTCACCTCCTATACTGTATTGCTCCCTTGGATTGCTGCAGCCCAAATGCATGACCTTACATTTTTTAACATTAAATCCCAGTTGCCAAATTCTAGACCATTCTTCAAGCTTAGCCAGATCCCTCCTCATGTTATCTACACCTTCCTGGGTGTCTACTTTATTGCAGATTTTGGTATCATCCGCAAAGAGGCAAACCTTACCCGACAGCCCTTCCGCTATATCACTAACAAAGATGTTAAAAAGAATCGGACCAAGGACAGATCCCTGGGGCACACCACTGGTAACATCCTTCTCCTCAGAGTGAGCTCCATTTACTTGTACTCTTTGTCGCCTCCCACCCAACCAATTTCTAACCCAAGCAGTAACTTTAGGGTCTATCCCTAGGGTGCTCAGTTTGTTTATAAGTCGCCTGTGAGGAACAGTGTCAAAGGCTTTACTGAAATCTAAATACACCACATCTAGAGCTCTCCCTCGGTCCAACTCCCTGGTCACCCAGTCAAAGAAATCAATCAGATTTGTCTGACAAATAAAACTGTCCGACCTCCGTTGAACTAAAGAAACAAAATAGAATGTTATTTACACAAAATAAACAGATGCCTTCATTCTGAGGCTAAATAGAAACCCCTTATCCATTAGATTGTACATGAAATACAAATAAAACCATACTTCAGAGTAAAAACTGAGGGGAACAGTGAAGCATTGCAACTGTCGAAAGACCGTACTAACAGCTCCTAACGGTAAAAACAACAATTGCCAGTCATAAATCCAATTTCAAACCAGAAAACAACCGACATGCACATGGCGCCACAACGCGTTCATTTTTTAGCTGCGGGTGATTTTTTAACATGTTTTTTTGGCACGTAAATCCCTGCCCTCCGAGCCCCTCTCTTTTAAAAAAATTTTTTTAGTTATCGGTAACCCCATGGTTCTCAAGGTTATTTTTAAGAATTGGTTGTTTTCTGGTTTGAGATTGGATTTATGACTGGCAATTGTTGTTTTTACCGTTAGGAGCTGTTAGTACGGTCTTTCGACAGTTGCAATGCTTCACTGTTCCCCTCAGTTTTTACTCTGAAGTATGGTTTTATTTGTATTTCATGTACAATCTAATGGATAAGGGGTTTCTATTTAGCCTGAGAATGAAGGCATCTGTTTATTTTGTGTACATAACATTCTATTTCGTTTCTTTAGTTCAACGGAGGTCGGACAGTTTTATTTAATTATTTATTTATGGTCTTGTCCTCAGCTAAAGCTACGTTGGATCTGTTTATCTGTGGTTTCTAACGTTTTCTTTTAAGACATTGTATAGCCGCATGTCATCTGGTAGGCAATTGGTTTCGTGTACAGGCGATCAATGCGATTGAGGATAAGAAGATTTTTCATTACCCCATACTTGCTTAGTTATTTATATTTTATCACTTCAAAAGGTTCATTTTTGAGTGTGATAATATGTTTCTGAGCAGTATTATGAGAAGCAAATGATTCTCCTTTTTATCCTGTGAAATTTATCAACGAGCTGATTTTGAATTTTGTTTTAGGCACCGTGTCTCACAATTAAATATGTTTTGTAGGGTTTTTTTACTTAACATCATTTGGACATTGGCCTCTTCCTATCCTATAAAGATATTATTTCTGGGGATATTTGTGTGAGCACATAATTAGTTTGGAGAATGGTCATGTTTGTTTTATTTATTTGTTTATTTATTTATTTATATACAGTTTGCAATACATCACGCAATAGAGGTAGGTGGTTTCCACGCTGCTGCCAATCAAGGAGAGGTTTGTTTCATATTGGCCTGCTATAGTGGTAGGTTTTTATTTTTTCTGTGAGTGTTTTAAATTTTGTTATTGTTGTTTATTATCATTTTTATAGTAGTCTCCATAGATTCTTATGGTTTTTAGATGCCTTTACTGATTCACTCGCTAACCCCCCCTTTTTTTCCTTGTTCGTTTAAGTGTATTATGCAGTAATTTTTTTACTCCCAGATAATGGTTAGTGCCCATGGCACATCCTTCTAATCCTCCTCATCTCTCTTTTTTCCTCCTCCTTACGTAATTTTACCTGTGTTTTGATTGTTTCATATATATTTGTGGTACAAGTATTTTAAGTTTGGTTCGTTTATCTTCATAATGATGTATTTATTATTGTAATCTGCTTTTTATTAAATATTTATTGTAATATATGTCTTTTATCAATAAGTTATCACATTATAATTATTTTTTGTATTTATTGTTTTATCTGTTGAGATGGAACATATTTTATCATTTGCGGTTGTTTAATGTATTAACATATATGTTTTATTTGCTGTTGTTTTATTTAACATGTATATGAATGTTTTATAGTGAGCCCTTAACCCCTGAGGAAGTGGTATACGAAACACGGCCTGTGTTGGGTTTGGCACACCTGATCCGTGGAACAATAAAGGCAATTTTAGAACCTCCTGCCACGTCTCCTGACTGGTTTCTAGTTGCCCACGTGGCGGTTTGCTGCTTCTTGGTGGATCCCTTTCATGTGAACCAGGTGGTTTGCTTGCCCTTCTTCTCTAAGGAGCAGTATCTGGGGAAGGATAAGGATCTTTGCCTTTTGGATGTTTGGAAGGTGCTTCTTCAGTACTTGGAGGTTATGAATTCCTTTCTTAAGTCAGACCATCTTTTTGTGCTGTTTACTGGCCCATGCAAGGGTGAAGCGGCAGTCTAGTCAATTTTGGGTCTCTGGATTAAGAAGGCCATTGCCTCAGCACATCTGTTGCGGAACCAGATGGTTGCCACTGCAGACATTTGTTGAGCAGCAACATGGACCTCACTTTCCACTTTTGTCAAGCATTACCACTTGTACGTCCATGCACAGGCAGACAGCCTTCAACTCAAGAGTTTTGTGGACTGCTGTCGTCTTCCCGCCCACTGGTGTTGTAGCTTTGGTACATCCCACTTGTTTGGACTGGTTTAGCAGGATGATATGGAAGGTGACGTTTTACTTACAGATAATGACCTTTCCTTGAGTCCTGCTAGACCAGTCCCATGCCCACCCCTGAAGCTGGGTTGCTCTGTTCTTCTTCTCCGGTACCCTAGGGTCCTCCATGATTTTTTACTTAGCTCTGTAGGCTCATTTTTTACTGACAGCCTTCTGTTTCTACCTTCATATATGTAGTTCTCTACTGTTGATTACTTATTGTTGCCCACATTTGAGGTTGTGTGAGGCTTGTTCTATAGCGTTTGACCTTCCGTCCCTGGTTTCCCCTTCCCCCTCCGTTACCCCCTCTCCCCCCGTCCCATGATGTTGTAACATTATACTGTAACCACTGCTCTATATTCTCCTTTTCTTTCCTTTCCTATCCTATCATTTTACTGGCGTTCCTTTTCCTTTTCTCGCAGCCTTATTTTTAATTTGTTTTTAAGCTTATTGTAAACCGCTCAGGTGCCTCCGGTGTTGGGCGGTATAACAAATTTTAATAAACATAAACATATGTTTTTATGTTTATGCACTTTCTTGATATACCATCCAGGCTGAAGGGCATCAGAGTGGTTTACACACACTACAAGCAGGTATTGGATACATTCCCTCGTTCCTGAAGGGCACCATCCTGTATATCTTCCCCCAGCAAAAACACTGACCTGGAGAGAGAGGGATAGATTCAATCCTGTAATCATGGTGAAAGAATTATGAATTTCACAGCCCACAGCTTTTTAATAAAGAGGTAATCCTTACAAATGTAAAAAAAAAAAAGAAACAACTGTTCCGTAATTTCACTGGCAGACCAGAGAAACTGAGACGTCCCATTTACTGATTCTAAAATGAGTTTATGATCTTAGTAAGATCTGAAACCGAGCAATCCCCAAACTACAGCAAATAGAGTAATGAAAAGTATACCTCCAAATGACTACAGAAACCAGGAGAAGGGAGCCTTCCGCAAGAGGGTAGCATAGTGTTTGGCCGTGGTCTTGCCCTCCGCTGGTTCTTTCAGTACCTCCAAATTAGTGCCTAAAAACTCTGCAGTCTTGCTGTCCCTAGACTTCATCCCAACTCTTCATATAACGAGGAAGGGCAGATAAATCTTTCTTCAGAGCTCTAATATAAACATGAAATCAAACCTTTAAACCCATTTCATCAAAAAGAGCCTGTTAAAACTCAAAGGGCTCTCTAAGTGCTTTAGATTAACAGAGCTCAAAACAAAATACATAATAACATAGTATATGACGGCAGATAAAGACCAGTAGTCTGCCCAGCAAGGCAGCAAGAGTAGGTGCACCTGCCGCTCTATGCAGGTCACCCTCCCCATGCCTTCGTTTAGGGGTGTACCCACCGCTCCATGTAGGTCACCCCTATTTGTTGAGATATAAGAGACTGTTATGTTTGTTTTGATTTTATCCTGTTATAAAGGGATCCATTGTGTCTGCCCCGTGCCATTTTGAATTCTGTCACTATTTGCCCTACCATTTCCATCAGGAGGGCATTCCAAGCATCCACCACCCTTTCAGTGAAAAAGTATTTCCTGACATTGCCTTTCAGTTTACCCCCTTGCAGCTTCACGTTATGCCCAATAGTTTTACAGCTTCCCCATCTTTGAAAAAGGTTTGTTTGTTCATTAATACTCTTTAAGTATTTAAAGATTGGAATCATATCTCCCCTGTCCCTCCTCTCCTCCAGAGTGTACATATTTAGGTCTTCAAGTCTCTTCTCATAAGTCTTCTGACACAGGCTCCAAATCATTTTGGTTGCCTTCCTCTGTACTGTTTCCAGTCTTTTTATATCCTTTGCAAGATATGGTCTCCAAAACTGAACACAATATTCAAAGTGAGGCCTCACCAGCGACTTGTACAGTAGCATTAGTTCTCCAGGACCAAGCAGGAAGTCAGTCCTCACATATGGGTGACGTCGGCGCCGACGGAGCCCTCGTGGAGCAATTTTCCCCAGCTTTCAAAGAAAGCCTTTGGGAATTGCAGTGCGCATGCGCGGTCCCCTTCCCGCCCAAAGGTGCCATCTTGGCCAGTCTTCTTTTTTCCGCGGAGCCCTACAGACGCTGTCTACAAGTCACCGCTGAAAAGTTGATTTTCTTTATTATTTTAGTATTTTCTTCGGTTCGACGCCGGTCCCTTTTCCATCCGGCCTCGCGACGCCGGTTGCGAGGCCTCCACTTCTTTTCGGTTTTTTCTGTCCTTAGTGACAAATTCGCGCTTTTTTCACTTTTCCCTGGCGGCACGAACGTTCGACCTCGCAGGGGCCCTTTTTCCCCCGATGGCCGCCAGTGGCTTTAAAAAGTGTGTTAAGTGTAAGAAACTTATGTTTCTTACTGACACACATGATTGCTGCCTCCGTTGCCTGGGCCCAGATCATGAAGAAATGATCTGTGGAGCCTGTGGCAAGATGTCCGCCAAATCCTTGCGGAGTCGGCAGCATCAGAGGGAGAGAATCTTCTCTGACCCCAGCCGTACCCGGACCTCGTCAGACGCTTCGGTGTCCAGGGAATCTGGCTCTGAACACCGTCGGAGCTCCTCTGAGAGGGGGTCTCCTACCCGGGAGCATCATCGGAGGAAGAAACCCGCGAGGACGGCGTCGGTGGACGCTCCTGGCTCCGCGAGGGCCAGGTCGCATAGCCCTGATAGCCGTCCCGGGTCTTTGGAGCTGGAGTGGCCGTCCAAACAGCCTTGTCTGGAGATGGACTCGTCTGCTCACGTAAGTCCTGTTGTCCTCGTGGACTCACCTCCGAAGGGTCCGACGTCGGGCCCGACGCCGTCGGGGCCCGAGTCGGGGGCTGCTGGGTCTCCTGAGTTCGGACTCAGGTTGACGGCCTTGGAGAGCAGCCTGGCTGCCTTCATGGACCAGCAGCGGGCATTGATCGCTGGCCTCGCTGGCGCTTCTGCCCTGACCGCCGGGACGTCAACGTCTAAGTCGACCCCGGAGACCGAGCCGATCCTCGAGTCCATGCGGGCTCGAGTCGATCCTCGGTCGAGGTCCCCTTCGGCCTCCCGTTCGGGGCCGAGGTCGTCGACGCCGACTCCCTCGGCGTCGGAGCGGACGGCGTCTGTGCCCGCCCGGCCAGAGCCGCTCGACTCCTCCTCCGAGGAGTCCGCCTGGGAATCCGAGGTGGAAGTCTCACCTGATTCTTTTCGGACTCTGTGTATCCCTTCGGACTCCCCTGAGTCCGAACCTCGGAGACAGTCCCCCCCGGAGGATGCACGGTTCTCGGACTTCGTGAGGGATATGGCCAAGGCCTTGGCCTTCCCTGCGGATCCCGAGGAGGAGCCTCGAGCCGAAGAGCTCGATGCCCTCCAGTATGACTCTCCTGCAAAGGAGCATTTTACTGTACCGGTTCCTCCGATGCTGGAACGACTTCTCTTCCACATGTGGGAGAGCCCGGCGTCGTCGCCGGTATTAAGCAAGCGGGTCGATGCCATATATCGAGTCCGCAAGAGCCCTGGCTTCCAAAAAGCACAGCTGCCGCACCATTCCATGGTGATGGAATCGGCCATGCATAGGCTCAAGAGCCAGAAGATGCACTCCTCGGTGCCTCCCGGCAGGGAAGCCCACAGCCTGGATGGCATCGGTAAGAAGTGTTTCCAGGGCTCTATGCTTGCTTGTCGGGTCCAGACTTACCAGCTCTACATGGGTATGTATCTCAGGGACCTGACTAAAGAAATAGCCGGATTCTCTGCTGGTCTCTCCGAGGAACCTTTGCGGAGGTTCCTGGCCCTGTCCACCGGTATTCGGGAGTGCTCAAAGTTTATCTCTCGAGCAGCCTACGATGGCTTTGAGGCTTCGGCTCGGGTAGCCGCAGCCGGCATCGGAGCCCGCCGACAGGCTTGGCTTCAGTCCTCCGACCTCGAGCCCTGGGTGCAGGACAAGTTGGTCGATGTCCCCTGCAGAGGTGAAAACCTCTTTGGCAAACCTATGGACGAGAAGGCTGCACAACTCGAGACTGAGACTCTCACCAGGACTCGGCTCTCCAGGAAAACCTCTGCCCCTTCCCAGAAGAAGAAGGGCTTGGGGAAAAAGCCCTTTTACCCGAGGAAGGCGGCTGCCTATAAACACTACCCTCATTATCAGGCCTCAGCAGCTCCCCAACAGGGTCAGCAGGCCAAGGGACGGGGTAACGGGTCCCGTAGGCAGCAAGCCCCCAAGCCTGCGCCACCGGCCCCTGCTCCGCAGGGTGGGGGTTTTTGACTCTTTCAGCATAGCCTCTCCCCCTCCGCTGGTGTCTCTCAGCACGGGAGGCCGGCTGGTCCACTTTGCCCACAGGTGGTCCAACATCACATCAGATACCTGGGTGCTCCACATAGTCCGAGAGGGCTATCTTCTACACTTCCACCAGGTACCTCCCCCCTACTTTCCAGGGGAGCCTCTGCGACCCCCTCTTCACTGGGACTTACTCCTTCAAGAGTTGGCAAGTCTTCTTCAGGAACAGGCGGTGGAGCCGGTCCCCCACCACCTGAGAGGTCAAAGCTTCTATTCCAGGTACTTCCTGATACCAAAGCGTACTGGAGGCCTCAGACCCATCCTGGACTTGCGGAACCTCAACAAGTTCCTGGAAAGGGAAAAGTTCAAGATGCTTACCCTTGGAATCCTGCTGCCCTACCTCCAGCAGGGAGATTGGCTATGCTCCTTGGATCTAAAGGATGCCTATACTCACATCCTCATCCACCCAAGCCACCGACAATACCTAAGGTTTGTGGTGGCAGGCAATCATTACCAGTACAGAGTACTGCCCTTTGGCCTATCCTCCGCACCACGAGTCTTCACAAAATGTCTCGCAGTGGTGGCGCTTATCTCCGGCTTCAAGGCCTCTTTGTCTTCCCTTACCTAGACGACTGGCTCATCAGAGCTCCGTCCTCTACGGAGGCCACTCACGCCACGCAACGTACTGTGACTCTGCTCCAGTACCTGGGCTTTGTCATAAACTTCGCAAAGTCCACTTTGCTCCCCTCTCAGGATCTCGAGTTCATCGGCGCCAGGTTAAACACGCTTCAAGCGCGCGCGCCTTTCTGCCGCTCGACAGGGCACAACGGCTCATGGCTCTAGCCAGCCGCTTCCGCAGCCATTCCCGGGTCTCGGCCAGGCACTTTCTGAAACTGCTCGGCCATATGGCTTCCACGGTCCATGTGACCCCCAATGCCCGCCTGAATATGCGGCCTGCTCAATGGTGCCTTCGCTCCCAATGGCGTCAGGCCTCGGGGAGACTGGCGGACTCCGTACGAATCTCCAGCCCGCATGGTCTCTTCTCTACGGTGGTGGCTTCATCTGCCCAACCTAGTGCTCGGAATGCCTTTTCAGTCTCCTCCGCCTGTTCAGGTACTGACGACCGACGCTTCTCTCCTGGGTTGGGGAGCACATTGCCAAGGGACATGTACTCAGGGTCTCTGGACCCCGTGGGAATCTGCCCAGCAGATCAACTTCCTGGAGCTCAGAGCGATCCGCCTGGCTCTCCGGGCCTTCTCCCACCTTACCGCTCGCCAGTCCATCCTCGTCCAGACGGACAATCAAGTGGCCATGTTCTACGTGAACAAACAGGGGGGCACGGGCTCCTTCCCTCTCTGTCGGGAAGCACAAAAGCTCTGCGCTTGGGCCGTCAGCCGAGGAATCCTCCTCAAAGCTGTCTATCTCCCAGGTCAAGAAAACTGCCTGGCAGACAAACTGAGCAGAATCCTCCAACCACACGAGTGGAGATTGGACCCGTTGGTGGTTCAAAGGATCTTTCTCCAATGGGGCCTCCCCACACTGGATCTCTTTGCCAGTCCTCTGAACAGGCAACTTCCTCGGTTCTGCTCTCGGGAACCGCATCCCCTCCGAGTAGCGGCGGATGCTTTTCTGCTCTCATGGTCCACGGGCCTTCTGTATGCCTTTCCTCCCATGCCGCTGGTGTCTCGAACACTTTTCAAGGTTCTCCAGGACAAGGCTTCGCTGATCCTGATAGCTCCCCGGTGGCCCAGACAACCGTGGTTCCCGCTTCTGATGCAACTGGCGGTAGATACTCCGTTGCCTCTGGGGTTTCAGCCCGATCTCCTGACCCAGGATCAGGGGTCTCTCCTACACCCCAACCTCAGATCTCTTCATCTGATGGCCTGGCTGCTGAAAGGGTAGTCCTTGCTCCCCTCCTGCTGCCTCCAGAGGTAGAAGAGGTCGTGCTAGCTTCCAGGCGACCCTCTACCCGGAAATCCTACGCCCTTAAATGTCGTCGCTTCTCCACATGGTGTATTCAACAGTCTCAAGACCCCTTCTCCTGCTCGGTGTCGGTGGTCTTGCAGTACTTGCTTTCCCTCTCCAATCTTGGACTAAAGTCCAACTCTGTCAAGGTTCACCTCAGTGCTATTTCTGCACATCATGTGCCGGTGGAAGGCAGGCCTCTTTCCGGCCACCCTCTCGTGGCCCGGTTCTCCCGAGGTCTCCTTCTCCTTAAACCACCTTTGCGCCCCCCAGCCCCAGACTGGGACCTTAACGTGGTTTTACAGCGGATCACCTGTCCGCCCTTTGAACCCATGGCTACCTGTCCTCTCCGTTTTCTTTCTTGGAAAACCTTATTCCTGGTAGCCCTCACTTCCGCTAGACGCGTTAGTGAACTGCAGGCCCTAGTGTCTGATCCCCCTTACACTAGGTTCTACAAGAACAGGGTAGTCCTGCGGACTCACCCTAAGTTTCTTCCAAAAGTGGTCTCCCCTTTTCAAATTCCAATAAACATAAACATCAATCAGGAGGTGGTGCTTCCGACCTTCTTTCCCAGGCAGCACTCCAGCCGAGCTGAGATGGTCTTGCATACCCTGGACTGTAGAAGGGCGCTGAACTTCTACCTTGATCGTACGTGGGAGCACCGTAAGACTGTTCAGCTCTTCCTGTCTTACGACCCTAATAAATTAGGGCTCCCTGTCTCCAAGCATACTCTGTCCATCTGGGTAGCTGACTGTATCGCTTGGACTTATGGGGCGGCAGGCCTCTCGTTGGAAAGTCGAGTCACGGCTCATCGGGTTAGGGCGAAGGCTGCGTCAGTGGCTTACCTCCGCTCTGTTCCATTGGCAGACATCTGCCGGGCCGCTACTTGGTCTTCGAGCCAGACTTTTGCAACCCATTACTGCCTCGAGAGGGAGTCCCGCAGGGACAGTGCTTTCGGACAGGCAGTCCTCCGTAATCTCTTCGAGGTTTAGGCAACTCCTACCCTCCATCCCGGATGTTGGGCTACCGGTTGGAGATTAGTCAGAGAAGATTCCTTCCTTCTGTGCGGCTGAGCTAGAGGGAGCTCATTTTTGTGCTTAGGGTCTCCGGTAGCCTTAAGCTTGGGAGTCCCATATGTGAGGACTGACTTCCTGCTTGGTCCTGGAGAAAGCGTAGTTACTCACCTGTAACAGGTGTTCTCCAGGAGCAGCAGGAATCAGTCCTCACAACCCTCCCTCCTCCCCGTGGAGTTGCAGTCATATGATTTAGTTTTTGCAAATTTTTTGCTGTCTTTTCGCTATGTCATCAGACTGGCCAAGATGGCACCTTTGGGCGGGAAGGGGACCGCGCATGCGCGCTGCAATTCCCAAAGGCTTTCTTTGAAAGCTGGGGAAAATTGCTCCGCGAGGGCTCCGTCAGCGCCGACGTCACCCATATGTGAGGACTGATTCCTGCTGCTCCTGGAGAACACCTGTTACAGGTGAGTAACTACGCTTACCTCTTCCTTTCGGCTGGTAATTCCTCTTGTATGCAACCCAGCATCCTTCTGGCTTTTGCCATCGCCTTGTCACACTTTTTCACTACCTTGAGATCCTCGGAAACAATCACTCTGAGGTCCTTCTCCTGGTCTGTGCACACCAACCTCTCGCCTCCCATCGCATACAATTCCCTTGAATTTCTGCTTCCCATGTGCATGACACTGCACTTCTTCACATTAAATCTTAACTGCCAAGCATTAGACCATTCTTCCAGCTTTTGTAGATCTTTCCTCATATTATCCACTCCCTCAGGGAAGTCCACTCTGTTGCAAATTTTCGTGTAATCTGCGAAAAAAAGACTTTTCCATTCAGTCATTCATGATCAGAAAAAAATGGAACAAAAGGTAGGCCACTCTGCCCGTCAGGTTGTGACCTCTATTCCCCCTCGCACTTCTTTAAACTCTAGGTCAGAATAAGTTATCCAGTGGTTAGGTGTGACCTGAGCTGATGGGGAAATTTTCCAAGGTACACATATATTGCTGTTCTAAAGGCAAAAGGCAGTATAGTAAATTAAAATAAAACATAAAATACATGTATCCTTTTAGGACCTGATTTTTATAACAGGATACCAATGTGAGAAGTTCAAAAAGGTACCTATTTTGTAAAGGCAATATAGGCACCTAAGTACCTTTTTATAAAATAAGTTTCTGGATCCAGTCTCAGTAGTGGAGAAAGGCTGAAGCACACATTTATACTTGCTCCAGAGCAGGTGCTAATGTGTGCATTTACTCTACATGCACACTTGCATATTTTATAAGATACACATGTATATCACAGCTGCGCCTCTGCTTTGCCCAAACTATGCCCCTACGAGCACCTACCCATGGCGCAAGTATAAGTGCATGCCATCTTGTCAGCGTGTACACTTACACACACATGTATGTTGCTGCTCAGCTTTATAAAAGGCCTTAAGGTCTTTATAGCTTGTTAGGCTTTACACATAGAAAAACCTTTAGAAAATTACCCCTTTAAGGATTGCCCAGACCATACTTTCTTTTAAATTTCACTGAACTGCCACATACGGCGACCAGAATTGCGCACAATATTCAAGGTGTGGTCGCACCATGGAACGATACAGAGGCATTATAATATCCTTTGTTTTATTCTCCATTCCTTTCCTTATGATACCTAGCATTCTGTTTGCTCTCTTGGCTGCTGCTGCACATTGGCTGGAGGGTTTTAACATGTTATCCACGATGACGCCAAACTCTTTTTCCTGGGTGGTGGTTCCTAATGTAGAACCTTGCATCGTGTAACCATAGTTTGGGTTGCATGATGCAAGGAGCTTGCAGGCCTCCTCACGGACAAGATGGTGAAGCCAGTGCCCAAACATCTCTGGGGCAAAGGCTTGTACTCCAGATATTTCCTCGTTCCCAAGAGAACAGGGGGCCTCAGGCCCATCCTGGACCTAAGGGACTTGAACAGATTTCTGAATGAGGGAGACGTTCAAGATGTTCTCCTTTAGAACACTGCTGCCTTACCTCCAGCAGAGAGACTGGCTATGCTCCTTAGGCCTGAAGGATGCTTATACACACATCCTGATCCATCCCCACCACCGACAATACCTCCGGTTCATAGTGGGAGGAGGTCACAACAAGTACAGGGTACCACTCTTCTGATTGGCATCATCACCAAGTGCCTAGCGGTGGTTGCAGCCACCTTCGTCTCCAAGAGGCCTTCGTCTATCCCTGCCTGGATGAATGGCTTATAAGGAGAGACACAGCTACAGAGGTGCACCATGCCACAGAGGGCACAATACACGTCCTGTAGCGTGTGGGGTACGTCATCAACTACCCTGAGTCCCACCTCTCCCCGGCAAAGTGCCTGGAGTTCATAGGGGTTCAGCTGAACACTCTCTAGGCCGAGGGTTTCTTCCCTCCGGAGAGGACAGGGCGACTTGGGGCACTAGCTGCAGAAGTGCAACACCGCCAGTCGGTGCCCACTCGCCAGTCGGTGCCCACTCGCCTTCTCCTTCGCCTGCTGGGCCACATGGCCTCCATGGTCCACTTAACTCTGTACACCCGCCTCCATACGAGGACGACTCAGTGGTGCCTCCATTTCCAGTGGACACAAGCCACAGGCAGGCATCGAGACAGGGTAAAAGTGACCCGCCAACTAGCGGACTCCCTCGTCTGGTGGCAGATTCCCTGCCACCTTCAGGCCTGGATGCCCTTCCAGGGACCCCACCCCCCAGAGAGTCCTCACTACGGATGCCTCCCTACGAGGATGGGGAGCTCATTGCATGGACCTCTGCAGCCAAGGCATATGATCCCAGATGGCGTGCCAGTTGTAGATCAACCTCCTGGAACTCCGGGAGATATCTCTGACCCTCCGAGTCTTTAGCCGCCGGTTGCAGCACCAGTCGGTGCTGGTCCAGACGGACAACCAAGTCGCAGTGTTCTAGGTCAATAAACAAGGAGGCATAGGATTGTACTCCCTTTTCCAGGAGGTGGTAGCCATATGCGACATGCAACGGGATGCTCCTGTGGGTGGACTAACTCCCTGGCCTGGACAACGCACTGGTGGACAGGCTGAGCAGAATCCTTCAGCTGCACGAGTGGTGCCTAGAACCCAGAGTGACCTCCTGGCTTTTCCAACTCTGGGGCATCACCCTAGTAGACTTGTTCATCAGCCCGGACAACGCGCAGTTGCCTCGCTTCTGCTTCCACCAGTCCCACCCGTCCCAGATCGCAGCAAATGCGTGCCTCATCCCCTGGAAGGAAGGTCTCCTTTAAGCCTTCCTGTCAACACCACGAGTCGCCAAAACCCTCTTCAAGATCCATCACTGATTCTGGTAGCCCCCCAGTGACCCAGGCAACCCTAATTTCCACTGCTTCTCTGCCTGCTGGTGGCGCCCCCAATTCCCCTGGGCTGCACCCCACGATTACTGTCACAGGAGGAGGGCTCTCTCCTGCACCTCAGCCTGGGCTACCTGTTGCTCATGGCATGGCTGCTGAAAGGGTAACACTAGCTCCCTTCAACCTCTCACATGACGTTGAGGAGGTCCTTCTGGCCTCCCGCAAGTCCTCCACAAGAAGGGCGTACGACTTCAAAATACAATTTTTGGTGTGGTCCGCTGAGAGGCAGGTGAACCCTTTCTCCTTCTTGGTTCAACTGGTGCTCCAGTACTTACTTCACCTGTCACAGGTGGGACTGAAATCCAACTCAGTCAGTTGCGGAGCACCACCACTCTATTGAGGACAAACCCCTCTCAGCTCAGCCCCTTGTTTCTCATTTCCTGCGGGGCCCTTATGCTGTCCAAGTCCCCCACCATCGGCAGAGTGGGAACTCAATGTGGTGCTCTCACAGCTCACTAAGTTGCCATTTGAGCTCCTGGCTACCTGCCATCTGCAATACCATGTCTTTCTCATGGCACTCACGTCCGCTCGCAGAATCAGCGAGCTACAGACATTGATGGCAAAGCCACGATACACGAGGTTCTACAAGAACAGGGTTGTGCTTCGCACCCCCCCCCCACACATTTTTGCCAAAGATGGTGTCCCCCTTCCATCTCAGTCAGGAGGTGGTGCTCTCCACCTTCTTCCCAAGGCCTCCTGCCGGCAAGGCAGAGACCATTCTCTACACTCTAGATTGTAAAAGGGCGTGTCCTTTTGCAACGGACTTGGGCCAGCATAAAGTGCCTCAGCTCTTTGTCTCCTATCACCCCAGTCGACTGGGGCTTCCAGTAACTAAGTGAACTCTGTCCACTTGGGTGGCGGACTGCATTGTCCTCGTCTGAGCTGGTTGGGATCTCAGTAGACCATCGGGTCATGGCGCTCCATGTCAGAGCCTTGGCTACCTCTGTAGCAAATCTGCCTTCTGTACCTGTGATAGAAATTTGCCAGGCCGCCACCTGGTCTTCTGTCCATACCTTTGCAGCTCACTACTGCCTGTAGAGGGAGTCCCGGCGGGATGGCATCTTCAACCAGACTGTGCTCCGTAATCTCTTCAAGGTGTAGGCAACTCCTGCCCTCCGACCCTTCTGTGTTCAGGCTACCGGAGCGATGGTTTTCAACTGGACACTTGGGTTTTGCAAGAGTCTCTCAATTGGGACTCAACTGCTGAAGCTCTCGGCTCACCTTCTCAGGTCACCGTGGCATTTTCTACAGGTTCTTGGTAGCCTGTAGCTGGGGAGTACCATATGTGAAGACTGACTTCTTGCTTGTTCCCAGAGAAAGCGTAGTTACTCACCTGTAACAGGTGTTCTCTAGGGACAGCAAGAATCAATTCTCACAATCCTCCCTCCTTCCCTTGGAGTTGCTTCTTTACTATATTTTAATTTTTTGCCGTCTTAGCTATGTCATTAGACTGAGACAAAATGGCACCCTTGGGCGGGAAGGGGACCATGCATGCGTGGTGCATCTCCCAAGGATAGCTCCTTTGGCGCTGATGTCAACCATATGTGAGGACTGATTCCTGCTGACCCCAGAGAACACCTGTTACAAGTGAGTAACTACGTTTTCTCCAGGTTGTTCGGGAGTTGTGTCCTCCAATCTGGCCTGTAGTTTCCCCCCCCCCTTTGAACCTCTCAAATGGGCTATTGTGAATGATCTCTCCTGGAAGGCGGTCTTTTTGGTGACTTTTACCTTGGTCCGACAGATCTGAGTTGCAGGCGCTTTCTTTTTCTGACTCCTTTTTTACCTTTTCATTCGAGGGAGTGACCCTGCATCCGGTACCTTCCTTTTTGCCCAATGTGCTCTCGTCCTTTTATAGCAGTCAGGTTATTTCTCTACCAGCATTTTTCAGAAGTCTGAAGTGTCTTTGATTGCTCTTAATTGATGTAAAAGTGAGTTCTAGAGAGTCAGACCGAAGATTTCAAAGGATCTCTGGCATGGAGGTGGAGTTGAGAGGATGTTTTGGTGGTGTTTCCTCCTTGCCCTAGAGTCTGGAGCCATTTGGATTAATGATTGTAGGCAGTCGGCGGTTTGCTTGTGTATTGTCTTATGTCATCATTATTACTTTGTACTTTATGTGAGATTGTATTGACAACCATTGAAGGGATTGAAGGACTGGCATGATGTGGTCTTGTCTTTTGGATCGAGTAATTAGTTGAGCAACAGTATTTTGAGCTAGTTGTATTGGCTGGGTGGTATGTTTGGGAAAGCCTTGGAGTAGCAAGTTGCAGTAGTCTAAATGTGGAGTAACTATTGCCTGACAAAGATAAGGACCTCTGCCTTGTAGATGTCTGCAGAGTGCTTTTGCGCTACCTTGAGGTGATGAATTCCTTTCATCTTTTGGATCGCTTCTTTGTCCTCTTTGCTGAGTCTCGTAGGGGTCAGTCGGAATCTCATGCTACCCTTGGCCACTGGATGAAAGAGGCAATTGCTTTGGCTTACTTTGTTGCAGGGTTAGCCATTTCCTGTTGGCTTGAAGGCTTATTCAACCCGGACCTAAGCTGCTTCCTGGTTGGAATCATCCTGTGTTTCGCCCTTGGATATCCGCAGGGCAGCCACGTGGTCCTCCTTGTCTACATTTGCAAGGCATTGCTGTTTGGACTTCCAAGCTAAGGCAGCGGCACATTTTGGATCGAGTGTGCTCACAGCTGCGATTTCTTCCCACCCAGTAGTGGAGTAGGTTTGGAATTTCCCATTCATCTGGACTAGTCTAGAGGAAGATCTGGAAGGAAAATTTTACTTACCATTAATTTCTTTTCCTGGAGTCTTGCTAGACCAGTCCAGGACCTGCCCACTTTTCAGCCTTGTGCCTTATCAGATGGTGTTTTGTTTATACAGAGCTTATGTGTATAGTCTGTTCACAGTTGGCCTTTTGGTCATGGGGGCCCCTTTGGATGCTTTTCAAGAGCTCCCTCTGCTTGTTATGAAATACTGGAGGGTGCCCCTAGCTACACCAGGTTTTATGCCAGTGCTGATGTCATGACATAGTTTGAGTGTTTTTCTTTGTTTCCATCATCTGCTGGCAGGGGGAGATAACCCATTCATCTGGACTGTTCTAGCGAGACTCCAGGAAAGGAAATTAACTGTAAGCAAAATTTCACCTTTATATTTCCACTTATGTCATTGCATGGTCAGTAGAGAAACTTAAGCACTGTAAAATATTTTGTTTGTACCAAATGCTTCTTAGCTACTGTCATGGTAGTAGCCCCTAGTGGCCAAGGGCGGTAAGGGCATGCTCCACGATGTATTTATTTTCAAGGAGCGTGGTGTAATGTAAGGCCAAAAATGGAGTTTGGTCTTATCTATTTTCAGCTCCTTGTGTGCACATAATAATTCAGCCAAGAGTGTAGGGAAACAAGGCTTTTTATTCCCCGTCTGTGCAAGGGTTCTTTAAGACAGTGGAAATCAAAGAATGTCCTTTGTTTGAAAAGGTTCCAGTAATAAGCAGGTGGACTAACTGTTAGTAGCTTCACAATTAGTGCCAAGGAAAATTGGAGGAATTCAATTCATTCCAAACAAAAACAATTAAACAAGTTTTCTTCTGATTTACATGGTGGCTATAGACTTTAGGCTAGTAGCCATACACAACCCACAATCCATATCTTCTTCCTGAGGCATGGGAATAGCATGTATATCTTCTACGTCCATAGATTCTGCCTCACTAGTTTCCCCCAGGGAGTAAATACTGTCCCTGGCTGTTACAGCATTACATGGACTGTCTCCGCTGACCTTCCTCCAATAGGACTGGGTTTTAAGTTCTCTTGGTAATTCTTGAAACCACTCTGGTTTCTTTCTTCTTCTTACAAAGTGAGTATTTGCTTTAGCAGTGCTTCTAGGAGTTAAGCATTCTTTAGGAGGAATAAAGCTTTCATACCTTGAGTTTCTGTAGCTGGACTCCCTGGAGCCTTCTCTCCCAAGAACGTCTCTTTTGCAACAGTTTTTCTGCCGGTAGCTTCTGGGCAGTGCTGTGCTCCTGGCAGCTTAGCAAAACCTGGTATGGATTCAGCTCTATGCTTCAGTGGTAAAGTAGCTTTGCTAAAAACTCCTTTTCCTCGAGTACCTGGTAAAACCTTTCCAGCAGATTCCCGTGACTGCAGGTCTTCCTCCAAACCTGGTTCTCTGGATACGTCTCTCAGCTTTGGACTCAGGAACATTGCTTGAGCAGGGAGTGGCACACTCACCAGCCTGACTGCTTTCCCCAGCAGACTCCCTCTGAACAGCTGCTCTGGTAGCTTGGCCCCTCTGAACTCCACCTCTGTGAATTCCGTTCCTTTGGGCTTGCTCAAGGAGGATTCCTTCCTTCAGGTCTCTCCTTCTTTCCTTAGCCATGCTCCTTGTTCCTTCTCCAAGTCCTTCTGCTCCTTGTTCTGCTGCTTCCCTTTCTGCAGCCGTGCTCCTTACTGCTTGGCTTTTTCTCTCCCACTCTGCTTTGCTAGAATTAAACTTCTGCTTATAAAGGGATCTTCTCTTTGAATCTCCCGGGCTCATTCCCAGGTGCAACTGGTTAGGTCTCCTAGCCTCATTAGCTTCTGTATGATCACTCCTGCCCCCTCTAGCTGTGCTTTGAGGTAATTGCACATCTAGATCTCTGTGAGAAACGGGGTTTCTTTTCAACTTTGCATCTTTATTAGTACCAGCCTCATGACACTACTATTTACTATATATTCTTCATCATGGTGAGTAATGATATGAATGCATTTAAGACATGCACAACTGTTACTCGGTGTGTTTTATTGCTTCCTTTATTTTGTTTATTTAGTTCAATTTCTAGCCCATCTTTTGGTTTGCACTAAAACATAAATGACATCAAATATTAAAATACAACCACAACGTATGGTCAGCCTATTACAACCACATAAATATAATAAAACAACATGAAACAGGGTAAAAAGCAATAATATAGAATCTGCGGCCAATAATAAATACGGCAGAACTTTATAAAATTTAGTGCCCATGTTTCTAACTATACAATTTCATAAAAAGTAAATTCCACAGCTGTCTATATTCATATGCAAATAGCCATAGATAAAATAATCATGTCTTCAATGCTTGCCTGAAAGTCAGAAGATTGTCCAAAAGGCAAATATTCTGAAGTGGCCATTCCACAGCTGTAAAATCACCCATGAAAGAGGATTGCTCCTTAAACCTAGTAAATCTTGCAACTTTCAGAGAAGAAATACACAATCATTTTTTCTCCCAGAATATAAGATACTAGTCTGTTTTTCAGATAGTCTAACCGCGTTCCTCTCAAAACCTGAAACACAAGTCTTGGGCTTTGAACGTTATCCAAGCAATAAGAGAACTACTAGAGGGAAATGCATGTCCTCTAGAAATGGAAACGTATTATCTGAATTTCCAACCAACCAACCAATAAATGGGTGCAAACTGCAGCTATTTCATGGGTTTTAGCAGTAAACCCTAAACATGACATGTTAAAGCAGTTGAGGCTAGACATTACTGCAGCCTGGATTACATGGGCAAAGTTAGCTTTATCAAACAGCTCTTAACCCTTTGAAGGTCTACTTTAAAATTTTAATCCACATTCTGCAGCCGGGTTAATTTTTGCATATTTCAGGAAAATTGTACCCGTCTTATTCAATATGTTCTAATAGTGATTTTCCTTCTGCTGTGGTCATGTATTATATACCATTTGAAAGGAATATTTAGTCAGAATTTTGGATCCCGAGAGTTTTGGGCTTGGCCTGGAAAGGGTTAATTGCAGCAGAAATCTGAGGTTCTTGAGTCAGTTCTGAGTCGGTCGTTACCTTATTTTATTTAGTTTTATGACTAAGTGGTATATACAGTACAAAATCTATTCCATTGTAGACTTTGTAGACATTCCAACTAATATTACGAAATAATGGTTGTAAATAACAAAACTACATATTATAGTGCTTTTGTAATCATGCAAATACTAATTGAACATTCCTCTTTGCACATAAACACAAGGTCATGTCCAGCTCTCTGCTCATGATGTACTTCAGAACTGAAATAGATGACTAAAAATTCTATCACAAATGAAAATGTGGCTAGCCTTTGTGCCATATAAGCCTGTGTGAGATTTAGGCTACTTCACAGATTTAGAAAATTCAAATTGTGTGCTTCCAAAAGGAGTCCAGCATACTCATATAATATAAACCTGTTTATGTGCCTATTTTTAAAATAACCAATTGTAATTGCGAAATGTGACGGTGTTCTAAGGAAATTGAGGGCTTTGAATAAATCACAACTCGTCATTGTGTGAACTTTCAAACTTTCATGTGATGCCATTTTTTTCTGCCACTACCACTGATTTTCTCGCATGAAACTCTCTTGGCCCCCTATAAATTTAGCAGAATGTTTTTTAACATATGCTGTGGTAGTGTCTCATATTAAACAATTTTCACCTTGTGGTAAGATAGGTATTGCCAATAAAAAAGCAGTTCAGTAAGGCGCACTTTGTTCATTGCTACCAAAAATTAAAAGTAGGACTCTGTTATCATTTCTCATGTATACACGTATTTCTCCAGGAACAAGCAGGAAGTCAGTTCTCACTTATGGGTGACGGCACCGACGGAGCCCACACGGAGCAATTCCCCAGCTTTCAAAGAAAGCCATTGGGATTGCTGCCATGCATGCGTAGTCCTCTTCCCGCCCAAGGGTGTCATCTTGCTCAGTCTCCGTTTTCCCGTGGAGCCCTTCGGATGCACGTCCTCGTCCCTCGGAAAAAGTTTTGTTTTTTCGTCTTACAGGCTTATCTATTTTCCAGTTGCACTGGTCCTCTACCCGTCCTTCCCCTGCTCTATTTTTTAGAGCTATCGGGGATACTCCTTCTCATTTTTTCATTACGGGTTTCGCGCCCTTTTTTCTTCTCTAACCACTGGCCGCGTGGGTCTTCGACCTCGCAGGAGCCATTTTTGTCCCCATGACCACCGGATTTAAAAAATGCGATAGATGCTCTAGGGACATGTTGCTTACGGACACTCATGACTGTTGTTTGAGGTGCCTTGGAGCTGACCATGACCATGACCCAGAGTTCTGTTCGCTCTGCAAGAAAATGTCCTCTAAGGCCCTTCTCAGCCATAAGCAGAAGTCCGAAGACATTTTCTGAAAGGCCGCCTCGGAGTCCCCGGTGGCGCCCACGGTCTTCTCGCCTCTGGTGGGTTCCCCCCCTACGGCCCCACGTTCTTGGCAGCACTCCAACCAGGGGTCCCTCGAGGTGGAGCAGTGCAAAAAGAAGAAGACCTCAAAGTCGCTCTCATGCCCGGTCACTTAGCCCCCTTCGGCGTTCCTGACAGTTGGACAAGGAGTGGCCCCACAAGGTACCCCGCATGGAAGCAGAGGCCTCCGGTGAAGGCACCTGGTCTCCTGAAGGTCATCCCGGTGAGGACCCCCTCTCCTCAATGCTCGACCCGGTGACCCGGGATCGGCGTCGCAGGGCCCAATGCCCGTGTAGGAGTCCTGCATGCTGGCGCTGGAACGCAGTGTTTCTGCAATCATTGCTTCCCAGCAGGCGCTCACAGTCAGCTTTGCTGACCCGTGCCCAGAGACCGCAGGTCCCTCGCATGGGACACCCAAATCTATCCACGAAACCCCCGAGAGCCACGGGCCTCGTGAGGGTCCTCAACGTCGGTTTCGCTCGCCCTCCTGTTCCTCGGAGGCAAGAACGTCCAGGGCTTCCGGCACCAGACCACCAGCCATTGGACAGGGCGATCAGCCCAGCTTGGACTCCTCGACCGATTTCTTGGAGTGGGAGTCCAATGGGGACACCTCCCCGGAAACCCGTACCCACCGGTATCTTCCGTCGGACCCTTCACTGCCCGTGTTCCAGCAGTGCTTGCCACCCGAAGACACTCCTTCCTGGTGTTCATTCGGGAGATGGCACGGGCCTTTAACCTGGTCATCCAGGCTGAGGAGGACCCTCGCGCTGAAGAACTTGATATTCTTCAGTACGAGTCCCCGCCCAGGGAATCCCTCACTGTGCCTGTATCTCCTGTTCTATCTCGGCTGCTGCTCCGCATGTGGGAGGCCCTGGCCTCGGTCCCCATCGTAAGCAAGCGTCTTGACACAATGCACAAGGTACAACGTGGACCAGGCTTCCGAAAGACCCCAACTCCCACACACTTCGATGGTGGTGGAATCGGCCATGAAAAGCAAAAGAGCCCGAAATCGCACTCGTTGGTACCATCCGGCCGAGAGTCGAGGGCCCTTGATGCCCTGGGCTGCAAGGCCTACCAAGGCTCCATGCTCTCCTGTTGCATCCAGGCATATCAATTTTACATTGGTAAGTTCCTGCGCGATTTGGCTAAGGAACTCAGGGGTTTCTCCGCGGGCCTTGAGGGAGAGCCCCTCAATAGGTTCCGCACTCTGCTAAAGTCCATCACGGACTGTTCTAAGTACTTCTCCCGAGCCTCCTATGATGGTTTCGAGTCATGGGCTTTGGGACCCGCCGCCAGGCATGGCTCCAGTCCTCAGATTTGGAGCAATGGGTGCAGGAGAAGCTCCTGGACGTGCCCTGTCTCGGCAAGCAGCTCTTCGACAAGCCAATGGCCATGGAAATTGAGACGGAGTTCGTCACCAGAACCCGTCTCTCCCGCAAAACTTCCACACTGCCTCAGAAGAAGCAGCCTACCAAGAAGCCCTTCTTCCCTAGAAAGGGTTTCCAGTATTGGGCTATCCGCCATATCTGGCTACCCCCACGCCGACCACTCCGGCACAGGGAAAATTTGGCCAGGGGCATCATAAGCCAAAAGGACCGAAGGCCCAGACACCACTCAGGGGTTTTGACGCCATCGGCATAGCCCCTCGCCCTCCGGCGACGCAGTAGCCAGTGGGGGGACGCCTATCCCGCTTTGCCGCATCATGGGCTTCCATCACCTGGGACACGTGGGTCCTCCAAGTCGTCCGAGATGGCTTTCGCCTTCACTTTGACAGGCTTCCACCTCCTTTCTCCCCGGCGGAGCCTCCTCGACTCCCCGCAGACCAGTTTCTGCTGCAGCGGGAATTCTACTCTCTCCTTACCCAAAGGGAAGTCGAGAAGGTCCCTCCCCACCTTCAAGGTCAGGGCTTCTATTCCCGGTACTTCCTTGTCCTGATAAAGACGGGGGGTCTGCGGCCCATCCTTGACCTCTGCAGGCTAAACAAATTCCTGGTGTGGGAGAAATTCTTGGTGTTCTGCTGCCCTTCCTCCGGCAGGGCGACTGGCTATGCTCCTTGGATCTAAAGGACGCTTATGCCCACATCTTAATCCACCCCCAACACAGCCAGTATCTGCGTTTCAGGGTGCAGGGAGAGCACTTCCAGTACAGGGTGCTCCCCTTCGGCCTAGCGTCTGCCCCACGAGTCTTCACAAAGTGCCTCTTCGTGGTCGCCACTTACCTTTGGCGTCAGGGCGTGCCAGTCTTTCCCTACCTCGTCGTCTGGCTCGTTATGAGCTTCTCGGTCAAGGAGGCTCGGTGAACGATGTCACGCGCTGGCCTCCTCTTGGAGAGCTTGGGGTTCGTGGTCAACTACCCGAAGTCTCACCTCGAGCCGGTGCAGGTTCTTGAGTTTATTGGGGCGCGCCTCGATACTCAGCAGGCGACCGCTTTCTTGCCAGTGGATTGCTCCACCCGCCTCCGAGCTCTGGCGGCTCGCGTCCAAAGTGCTCCCCAGGTCACCGCTCGGACCATGCTACGTCTCCTGGGTGACATGGCCTCGACCATGCATGTCTCTGTGCCCAATGGAGCCAGTCCCTCGGACACCTCAGGGACCCCGTCAGTGTTCTTCCTGACCTCCGCTTGTCCCTGAGCTGGTGTTAAAATCCCCATAACCTCCTGCGGGGATTGCCCTTTCAGGCCCTATAGCACGATGCGGTGTTGACGACAGATGCTTCCCTGTTAGGTTGGGGAGCCCACTGCGGGCGACTCTGCACTCAGGGGCAATGGTCAGCCGAGGAGTCTCAGCAGCAAATAAACATGCTCGAACTACGGGCAATTCGGTGGGCCCTGAGGGCCTTCGAGGAACACCTCTGTGGGAGGTCGGTTCTTGTGCAGACTGTCAACCATGGAGCGATGTTCTACATCAACAGGGAGGGAAGAACGGGATTGCACTCCCTCTGCTGGGAAGTGGTCCTCATCTGCTCTTTCGCAGTCCAACAAAGGATGTCCCTCAGGGCGATGTATCTCCCGGGTCAGGAGAATGGCCTGGCGGACAGACTCAGCAGAATCCTTTGCCCCCATGAATGGCGACTGGATCCCGGAGTAGCAGACTGGCTGTTTCTCTGCTGGGGGACGCCGGTGATAGACCTCTTCACCAGTCTCCAGAACACGCAGCTCCCCTGCTTTTGCGGGCCGGTGCCACACCCGAGCAGGGAGGGCTTCGATGTATTTCTCCTGGACTGGTCATGCAGCCTTCGTTATGCATACCCTCCTTTCCCCCTCATTGCAAGGACTCTTTACAAGGCTCAGCGGGACGGGGCAGTATTGATTCTCGTGGCCCCCTCGTGGCCTGGGCAGCCTTGGTTTCCCCTCCTGCTCCGTCTCCCCTGGGCTCTGCTGACACAGGAGGAGGGTCATGTGCTGCACCTGAAACTAGCCTCCCTATTCCTCAGGCCTGGCGGCTGAATGGGTCACCATAGCCTCTCTGGCCCTTCCGGAGGAAGTCAAGGAAGTCCTCCTCATCTCGAGGAAGGACTCCACTAGGCGAGCCGATGCCTTTAAGTGAAGGCGCTTCTCCGTCTGGTGCTTGGAGCGCCAGATCGACCCCTTCTTGTGCCCCGTTCGATTGGTTCTCCAGTACCTTCTCCATCTCTTGAGAGAAGGGCTGAAGTTGAACTCTGTCAGGGTTCATTTGAGTGCCATCTCAACTAATCACCTCCCCATCGAGGAAAAACCCCTCTCGGGGCAGCTGTTAGTCTCCCGCTTCATGTGGGGTCTTCTGCTTTCCAGGCTGCCCATCCGTCCTCCTCCAGCAGAATGGGACCTGAACGTGGTACTCACGCAGCTCACCCGTCCACCCTTCGAGCCAATGGCGACGTGTTCACTCCGGCACCTGTCCTGGAAGGTAGCCTTCCTGGTGGCGTTGACCTCGGCCCGCCAAGTCAGTGAG
This sequence comes from Ichthyophis bannanicus, assembly GCA_033557465.1. NCBI lineage: Eukaryota > Metazoa > Chordata > Amphibia > Gymnophiona > Ichthyophiidae > Ichthyophis > Ichthyophis bannanicus. Next base: position 70,127,426 of record CM066050.1, on the reverse strand, counting down.
CTCCAGGCTCTCATGGCTGGCGCCCCTTAAACCAGGTTTTATTAGAACAGGGTGGTCCTCCGCACCCACCCTAAATTCCTGCCTAAAGTAATTTCGGACTTCCATCTCAACCATGAGATAATCCTGCTGATCTTCTTCCCGAGGCCCCACACTGACCAGGCGTTGGCAGCTCTCCACACACTCGACTGCAAATGGGCCCTCACCTTTTATTTGCAGCGTACCCAGACTCATCACAAATCTGACCGGCTTTTCGTGACTTATGATCCAAACAGACCGGGACAGGCAGTCACCAAGCGCACCCTCTCGGTTTGGGTGGTGGACCTCATCACTTTCGCCCATGCGAAGGCGGGCTTCACACTAGATCGAGTCACCGCACACGGGGCCGGGCCAAAGCAGCCTCTGTGGCTTCGCTGCGCTCCATGCCCCTAATGGCCATCTGCTGGGCGGCGACCTGGTCTTCCGCGAATACCTTCACTGCCCACTACTGCCTGGAAAGGGAGTCCCGCCGGGACAGCGCCTTCAGCCAGGCTGTACTCTGTAACCTGTTTGGGGTATAAGCAACTCCTGCCCTCCGACCCTTCTTCACGGCTACCGAGGGCTTTGCCCCGAGGACCTGAGGACTCGGGCTCTGGCTTCTGCTCATGGCCTCGCAGAGGCGTTTTTTGGTTACAGGTTTGGTAGCCGGTGGCTAGGGAGTCCCATAAGTGAGGACTGACTTCCTGCTTGTTCCTGGAGAAAGCGTAATTACCCACCTGTAACAGGTGTTCTCCAGGGACAGCAGGAATCAGTCCTCACTACCCTCCTGCCTCCCCTGATGAGTTGCTGTATTTTTGTCCTTCCCTTGCCATCTGCTTGGTAGGGCTCGAGCTATGGGACCTGACTAAGCAAGATGGCAGCCTTGGGCGGGAAGAGGATCATGCATGCATGGCAGTAATCCCAAAGGCTTTCTTTGAAAGCTGGGGATTTGCTCCACACAGGCTCCGTCGGTGCCGATGTCACCCTTAAGTGAGGACTGATTCCTGCTGTCCCTGGAGAACACCTGTTACAGATGAGTAACTACGCTATATCCTCCATATTGAAAAAATCCCTCATTTATATATATTTACCTTCCAAAATAATAAAAACACATTCATATTTCACTTACACCTCTTTCTGCATATGAGTATATATCCATATATTCAGTTTCTTAATTTTCCTGTAATTCATTTGTTGGCTCCCAAAATCGTATTCCGTAAATATTTGAAAGAGAATTTGTCTTTGCCAAATGCTGATGTAATTTTGTTTTCCCAAATGTTCTGTCTTACTGGTAGGAAGATTGCTGATGAGTTTTTAGAAGGTTTTGATATATTGCAGTCACAACATGATTTTGATCTTACCCAGTTCCTACAAGACTCACAGGACAACATTCCCATGTGAGCCACTTCTGTGGTCTCTTTCCTTTCTAATCAGGATAAGGTCTCTGCATTTAAAAGTTACTTTAAAAATAAAAATGCTTTGTTCTGTGGTGCTAAGATTCGACTATTTCAAGATGTCTCGAGGGCGACACAGTTGCGCAGAGGGCCTTTTTGGCTCTCAGGCCAAGCGTACTGTCCCTCGGTACATCTTTTTTCTCGAGGTACCCCTGTAAGTACTTATTCACTTATCAGAGGACTATTTTTCTGGAATCCTTACAGTTGGAAACTTTTCTGTTGGACAGGAAGAAACAAGGGTAGTGTTGGGTGAAAGTATGGGTGGTTTAATAACATGGGCTGTAGTATTGGAGTTTTCTCCTTTTTCCCTTTAGATTTGGTGATCTTTTTGGTCTCCCCCTCTTGTTGTGTGGGCTACGTGATTTTGTAGTTGTAATTATGTGGGTTTCCTACCACATTTGTGGGTCTTTCATGTTTCCTGTATGCCTTCTTTTGTAAGTGTTTAAAATATATATTTTTTAAATTTATTATTGCTGGAGCTATGATCTTTTATAATAGGCAGTGTATACTTACACATATTTCTGAGTGTCTGATAAATATTTTCTCTTATTTTGTTGGGGATGGGCTTTTCAGGAGAAGAGAGAAACCAGAAAAGCACAGCAGAGTTTAGGTAGTCCTGCAAAGATGCCAGTAACCAAAAGACACCAAGCAGCAGTCCCAGAGTCAACACCCCCTGAGGAAAGCATCTCCAAATCTTCCCAAGAGAGCACGGAAGCCATCAACCAGCTTCTGAACACAGTGGCTTTTAGTAAGCAGTTGCAGGAAGATGAGTGGGAAGAAGTGGTCATCTCTGAAGCTCATCTGCTTAATAGTGATTTAAAGATAAGAGGACAAAATGTAGTGGCACAGGCGAGCCATGTGTTGGTCAGTGACTCTGTAACACAAGAGCAGATAGATGTCAATGGGGCAGGAAAACAGCCTACTACAGAGGCCACCAGTAGCAAAGAGCCACCTCAACTTCCAGCTGTCACCCTCAAGACATCTGTGGGGTAATTGTTTGTTTATTTTATAAAGAATTCTGTAATTCAAAAAACTGCTACTTATACATCAGAGTCTAAGGAGTGCTTGTGCTATACAGGATAATAACATTGTCAGAGGCCGAGGACTAAGGTATTTAATGACACAGGATATTGTTTGTACTCATTGACTATGTAAAATTGCATTCCTGTGTTGAACGATGCTGACTTGTCGTCCCACATGGAAATTTTGGTCTTATTAAATGTTTCTTTTCATCCAGAATTGATTCTTCCACTCCTAATGCTACTCAGAGAGGACCAGATCTGAAGAGCAAGACAAGAACACGGTCTTCCTTGCTAGCTGCAGCTAGACCCACGAGGGCCATCCTGCCAGCTCCTGCCAGCTCAGGCCAAGAGTTTGGTGCAGATCAGGCAGGCAACAGGCAGATGTTCCTTATAAACGGTAATGCCAGGGAGGAGAAGGAAGAGGCAGAGGATGCTATGCAGTTAACAGGAAGCACTTGGAGAGAGGGATGTTAGAACCAGATAGGCTGATCTGTCATCCTCTTAGAGTGAGGCAAGGTTTTAGGCAGCTTATGAGGCAAGTTCTGGCAACATCTGGTTACACTTTTGCTGCCCCTAGGACCTCTCCCCTTTATCGCTGTCCTCCGTGCCACACACAGTATTAAGTTGGAAACTGGACCCTTTGCGTTTGAAAAGGTAATGTAGTCTGAGGGAAACAGTTCCCACTGATGCTTGATTAATCATTATGCCCCCAAAAGATCATCACGATGGTGTACAACAAACATATTCAAACACACAAAGAATAATCTAAACACAAAATAATATTAACTAAAACTCAAGTTCCCTACTTCTTCAACTGTAAAACTTTCCACGGCCCATATGAATGCCTACATTTATGTAGACTGTTAACAGTTAACATAGTGTGCAGATTAACTTGAAACAAACACAATTTTTTGATAGAAAAGACTCTCATACGGTTACAAAATTCAGTCAGTCCAGTCTGAATCCATTCTCTGTATCAAAGAATTATTTTTTTTATATTTATTTATTTAATGGCTTATATCTTGAAGCACTTATGAAATATATGGAAATGGTAGCTCCAACTCCTGAGAAATTTGTCTCAGCATCTACAACCAATATTAATAATGGTGTGCAAATTTCAAAGGAGTTGCTATGGAGAAAAAACTCCTTTCATTGTTGCCCTGGGCCCTCAGCAGAGAAAAATAGAGGCACTTCTGACGGGATGGTACCAGGGCAGACTGAAAAAGAAGAAATGGGGATTTCATTTTGAAAGCAGAAATTGTCTGTTGTGGGCCAGGTTTTCAGCAGTAGTGGTCAGCATGTTAATTTAAATGCTGCAGCTAGCATTTAAATTAATGCATATGTTCAGCACCACTATACATTTAAAGGCACGTTTTAGACAGGCTGCTTAAGTGCCCCTGGGACATACAAGACAAAACGTCCGAAATTCTGTGGGGAGGGGTAACAGAGAAGGTGGAAACATGTAAATGCATTCCAAAATCAACCTGTCTCTGCCCCAAAAGATAAATGTCTCCGCCAACATGTAAGGAAACAGGGACATGCTGAATAAAAGCCCAGACATGTGCAGGGACTCCGCCAACATGTAAGGAAACAGGGACGTGCTGAATAAAAGCCCAGACATGTGCAGGGACTCCGCCAACATGTAAGGAAACAGGGACGTGCTGAATAAAAGCCCAGACATGTGCAGGGAAATGGGCGGTTTTACAAACGTGCATATGCAAAATATGGACGTTGGTGGAATTGGCAACGTAGATGTGTCTCTGTGCCAGCATTTCAGAACTTGCACATGGATATGTCTTCACATTCACATCCAAACCGGCCATTTTGTAAGCAGACTTGCAATACCTTGACAGTATACAAAGAGGCCTTGATGTTCATCTGCCATCCTTCTATGAGTGGGGGGAGAAAAATGGTGATAAGAGGGAATGTTGTGAGCTAACTGAAACAAGTGCTTTTGAAACGTCTGTTCATGTCAAGGAGCAGGTCTAAATAATGAACGTGTCTGCTGGTGGATTTAAACATGTAGTGCCATTGTGAAATCAGAGATTCATGTGGATCTGTTTTTTCATCCCTGGACACGCCTCCACCACAGCACCATGTGATATGGACACGATCACACCGGATACATGGAAATTCAGGTCTTTTTAAGATGGCTCTTGGGACATGGATGTAATTTGCAAATGTGAATGGGCTTTTTCAGATGTGCAAATCATGAATAGAGCTTCTAAAATGACTCTCACAGTGAGTGGTTCTGAATATACATAGTCATCACTGATCGCTGCTGCCACTGTCCATTTAGTTTAGCAGGCCTAAATTAAATGTATGCTCTATCCGTATGGCAGCTGAATTTTGCCGCTGTATAGATAGTTTCAGTTTGCTGCCCTATCCTTTCTCTATACAGAGAGTGCGAGGGCGATTTGACAAATTTTCATCCTAGCACTCTCCATTATAGGCTTGTAAATCTGCTGATAGCAGAGTTGTATGTTTATCAGCCACTGGTAAATGTATAACTCTGTTTGGAAATGATCTCCTGCATAACGCTCTGTAAAGAGTTGCATGCACCTGTTAGTACTATACATATAATTGCCCCGGTTATCCAAGTTATTGTTCCTGTTATATGTAAAACCAGATAAATGTAACTTGTCTGAAGTTTTCTTGTTCTCTGTAAACCGCGCTGATAATGAATAGTGCGGTATATAAAAGATGTTAATAAATAAATAAATAAAAAATAATAATTAAATTCTGAGCCTGATTTTCAAGGTTTTAACAAACATACTTTGTACCCACTAAGTCAGAAAGTAAATCCCAGCAGCACTATGGCCCATGGAGTTTCCCTTTCAAAATAGATTTTCAGGTCTGCTAGTTCAAAACATAACATACAGACAGACCTGTAAGTACTGTGGCCTGATCAAAAAACGCCATTTCTAACAATGATTTATCACATTTTTCTTCTAGTCTGTTCCTTCTTAGAAAACCTATTGAGAAATTAAGCCTTGTGTATTCCTGAACTGCTTTGCATAAATGATAGAGTTGTCTTATAACTGTCAGAGGAAATGGGAGCTCGTGTTTCACCTGCTTTATATGCCATGTGTTTTTCTGTCTGCTCTTGTAGATAAGCGTTCTCTTGTTGGAGCTGCCAGGCTGAAGCCCAGCACGTTGAAACAACTGGGTCATTCTGTGCAGCAGCCAGTGAGTAGTGAGAAATGCAAGGTGAGTGCCAACATCTGTGCTGGTGTGAACAGAGCGCAAAATGAGCTGCAGCTGAGAGGAATTGGGTTTCCATATTTTTTTGCTAGACCAGTCCAGACAAGTGGGTTGTGTTCCCTTACCAACATATTGGTAGAGGCAAAGAACCAATGAAAAGCCCAGTTTTCAATGACATCACTCCCATGCCTTTATCTGCCTCAGCCAACAAAGGTCTCTTCAGTATTTCTTTGTCTCCAGCAGATGGTGGATAGATTTTCTCCTCTCTGAAGAAAATCTGAAGATTGAGAGGAAAAGATTGATTAAAAGCTTGTGAATGACCACCTTGAGGGCGACTCTCTCTCACTTGAGCGTGATGTGGGAGGTTCCACTAGACTGCAGTCTTTTCAATAGCTATAGGAAGAGGGAATATTGGTTCAGCTCCATGCGCTGATTATGCTAAGAGCCTGCTGAGTAGACAGAAATTGGAAGGATTTAGAAGAGTGCAGCAGCCTCACACAACCTCGGCGCCCCCTTCCTGCTCCTTTCTCCTCCCTGCTCTCTCCCAAAGTTTGCAGAAAGCTCTCAGAGGGATCTGCTTGCCAGCCACCTTAAATGCAATGCTGCAAAGCCAGTGAAACAGTTTCAGGGGAGGGGAGTAGAGCTGAGCCCAGCACGGATCCTCTGCCTGGAGCTCTCAGGGGGTGAGTACCAAGGCTTGATCTCATTATTGTTGTTGGTGACTCCCGATTCCGTCTGCCTGGGATGCAATTCGGAGTGGACCACTAGCGACCATTGGCGCAGTGTCAGGGTTTCCTGCCATTTTCTGCATACGTTAATAATGTTTTTACCTATTGTGTGCCTGTCGGTCGCATTCCTACCTTAGCACCTGAAATGCATGTCGCAGTAAAAATGCAGTTAACGTGCTCCCTTTGGTCCGTCACAGCCTTAGTTTGCGCTGTTGTGATACTTGTCTTAACCCGTTTTGGACCAGCGTATGTTTTACATACATAAGGTTTCCATACTTACTACTCAATTGTTTACTAATTAATGGTTATAAATTCAATGGAACTATGTTGAGCTATTATCGTTATGTCAAAAAGCGTGTTATACAGATTTTTTATCTGAGATCTAGTTAGTTTAATAGGTATTCGAAGTTTGCTGATTTTGATGGTACTGGTGGCTCAACATAAAAAGATCACAAAAAATAGTAAGTAGCTTATAATGCTGTAATAGCTACTATTTTGCAAATAAAAGTATTTGTAGACTAGAAAATAGGTTTAGATAGCTGTAAGTTACTTGTGTCAGAGTTATTGGTGTGTATATCGGCCTTGTATGTTTTTCATACGCTGGGCTAATATGTTGTTGAAACTAATTGTTGTCTAGCATTCTGTTCTAGGTGTTTCAATGGTGCAATATCGACGCACTGCATCAGAAGTGTTTTCACGTGTATCATATTCCGCCATCAGAATGGACTGTTGACAAACTATATTATATCATAATAAAGTGTTTTAAATGAAAACTGCAGTTTCAAAAGTATCATACAGTATGTTTATGTCAGTGAATATTGGAACTGAATCCTACCTTTTCTGAAGACTGACAATATACTATATTGGACCAGTGTATGGAAAACATACACTATGTGAAACTTCTATTTTCTGCAAAGTTTTAATATTTTTTATTGCCGGTATTTCCTAGTTGTTTGAGTGTAACAAATCTAATAAATCATCCAGAACAGAGAGAGAATATTCGAGCTGTCCAAAACGGGTTAACTCTCTCTGTCTTCTTCCAGAAAACGGTGTTTGGCCTATGGCAAGAGAGGTGCCTCATCTCTGTTTTCTGGACTCTGCTCCTCTTGCATGGCAGCTTCTTAGTCATCCCTGGAGGGCCTGCTCCCCTTCTCTGCCAGGGATGCAGTTAATCCGTCCTCGCTCCTCGTCATCTAGGGGGTCTGCAGTGGCTATGCCCCCTGGTGTTGGGGGGTCATCTCCAAGAGGAGAGCTTCCAGACTCCGGATTGTCCTCCCCAAAATTCAGATCCACCTATACATCATAGCCCACTAACCACCTTGTAAATATTTTGCCCAGTTATTACCCAAGTTGATACCCCCTGTTGTAATATAAAAGGTTGCTGTTAACAGTAATACCTTTTGAATATTCTGTGTACTTTGTCTATGTAATGTTATACTTGTATTTTGTGTAGTTGTTCTTTGTAAACCATGCTGATTTCAAAATAGTGCGGAATATAAAGCCAACCAAATAAATATAGTAAATAAATTATTTTCCTTTTTACAGCAGGCCTGGTCCTCCTGGCATGGAATTTCAGACCCTGCGGCCTTTGGGTGCCCCGGACCCACTTTCTTGAGAGGCAAGCTCAGAGTGGAAGCCCTGTACTTCTGCCTTTGGCTAAGCGTCCCCGATGAGGGGCGCCCCCTGAAGTTGGGGTCAGCTGGAATCTGATCAAGATTTGGACGGTGACTTGGAGTCAGATGTCTCAGTACTGGGCTCTGATGGGGACGAAGAAGTACTCTGGCCTTCAGGGGATTGTGAAGAGGCTGATGTGATCCACCTGTTCTGGAAGGAGGAACTGGAGGCATTGATTCCCAGGGTTTACCCACCTTGGGCTTGGCGGATGCTTCAGACACAGAGCAGGAATCAAAGATATATCAACTCTTACGAGGGGTGTGGAAATCCACTACTGTCTTCCTCTTCCCAGAGGTGCTCTAGGGCCTGTTTCGGTCGGAGTGGGATTCCCCCCGACTCCCCTCCTAAGGGCTAAGGGGTACAAGAAGATGCACACTTTCCCAGAGAAGGAGTGCGTTGTATGGTTTTCTGTTTCCAAGGTGGATGCACAGGTCACAGTGGTTTCCAGTCGGACCATCATTCCTGTGGAAAGATGCTCTGGAGCAAATGATGGATTCATGTTGAAAAACCAATTTGTTGCAGTGGCTGCTATTCTTTAGTTGGTGGCATGTACTGGCTTTGTCTCGGAGTCGGCTACAGCCTTCCTTTTTGATGCCATGTGCACCCAGATACGTCTAGCGGTCAGGGATTGTGCCCTGTTGACAGTGGCATGGCATTGGCTAGGCTTTGACATGGGGCAGCTGACTCATCTTCCAAAGCCTGGTTGCCATATGACCTTAGAGGGATGCTTCTGTTCGGTCTGATTTGGAGAAGCTGGTGAAGGACCTGGACGAGGCAAAATCTTTCTGTCCTCCGGAGGGCAGGCCCAAGGGGCCAGTGAAGCGGGCTGTAGCCCCTTTTCCGTCAGCCTCTGTCTGCTCCTTGCGGGCAGGCTGGTCAGACTCCCCATCGCTACTGCCCCGGAAAGTCTTTCTGCCTCTTTGCTTATGGACTTCGGACTCATTTTCAGTCTCTTTTGTGGAGCACTTGGGCCCAAGAACCCAGTTCCATCCAGAGGAGGATCCTTCTGGACTGCACAATGAAGTTTTGGGGGCCCATTCCTTGGTTCCTCCAGTTGGAGGCAGACTTTGCCTTTTCTCTCAGAAATGGGCCTGGGTCACCAAGGATCGCTGGGTACTAGTCCTCATTCAGGTCAACTATGTCCTGGAATGCAAGAGCCTGCCTTAGCCGCTTCGTCCTCTCCCCTTGTGGGTTAACAAATAGCAGGGCTGCTGTACGAATCACTTTGATCAGGTTGCCTCTCCTGAAAGCAGTGGTGATATTCCCTCGAACATTCAGGGCAAGGGCAGGTATTCCATCTGTTTCGTGGTGCCGATACGGAAGGAGCATTCAGGCCCATTCTGGACCTTAAGCCTGCGTGTCATAATCTGTTATGCTTTTTTGAAGGTGTGAATAAACAGGTAGACAAAGGTGAGTTGGTTGATATAGTGTATTTGGACTTTCAGAAAGCCTTTGACAAGGTCCCTCATCAGAGACTTTTGGCAAAACTAAAGATTCATGGGAATAGGAGGCAGTGTACTATTGTGGATCAGGAATTGGTTAAAAGATAGAAAGCAGAGGGTAGAGCAAAATGGCCAATTTTCCCAATGGAGAAAGGTGAATAGTGGTGTACCCCAGGGATCTGTGCTGGGTCCACTGCTTTTTGACATATTCATAAATGACCTGGAAAAGAGAATAATGAGTGAGGTTATCAAATTTGCAGATGACAAAAAACTATTTAAAGTTGTTAAAACCCATGAGGATTGTGGAAATTGCAAGAGGATCTTGATAAATTGGAAGACTGGGCATCAAAATGGCAGATGAAATTTAATGTGGACAAGTGCAAAGTTATGCACCTAGGGAAGAACAACCTAAACTATGGTTACACAATGCAAGGTTCCACATTAGGAACCACCACCTAGGAAAAAGATTTAGGCATCATTGTGGATAACATGTTAAAACCTTCCGCTCAGTGTGCAGCGGCGGCCAAGAGAGCAAATAGAATGCTAGGTATCATAAGGAAAGGAATGGAAAATAAAACAAAGGATATTATAATGCCTCTGTATCGTTCCATGGTGCGACCGCACCTTGAATATTGTGTGCAATTCTGGTCGCCATATCTTAAAAAGGATATAGCGTTATTAGAAAAGGTTCAGAGAAGAGCCACCAAAATGGTAAAGGGGATGGAAGGATACTCCTATGAAGAAAGGCTAAAAATGTTAGGGCTCTTTAACCTGGAAAAGAGACGGCTGAGGGGAGATATGATAGAAGTCTATAAATTAATGAACGGAGTGGAACGGGTAAACGTAGATTGATTGTTTACGTCATCAGAATATAGAAAGACTAGGGGACATGCAATGAAGCTACAGGGTAAACTATTTAAGACAAATGACTATTACTCATTGTAAATAGTTACCCCAGTTACCCAAGTTTTTGTTCCTGTTCCATGTAAAAAACAGATAATATGTATCTTATCTGATGTTTTATTGTTCTTTGTAAACCGCGCTGATTATAAATAGTGCGGTATATAAGAGATGTTAAATAAAATAAATAAAATAAATAAATAATAAATAAATAGAAAATATATTTTCACTCAACGTGTAATCAAACTCTGGAATTTGTTACCGGAGGATGTAGTAAAAGCTGTTAGTGTAGCTGGGTTTAAAAAAGGTTTGGACAAGTTCCTGGAGGAAAGGTCCATAAATCATTATTAAAAAGGGACCGAGGATTTCACTGCTTGACCCAATACAAGCATTGTGTAACCTGTGTCTTTTGGGGAAACTGCTAGGTATGTTTGACCTAGATTGGCCACTGTTGGAAACAGGATACTGAGCTTGATGGACCTTGGTCTGACCCAGTATGGCATATCTTATGTTCTTATTTTCTGGATGGAAATTTTTGCAATATATGGTTCAAGCAGTGCGCCAACGGGAATTCTTGGCATCACTGAATTTGGCTGAGGCGTATTTTCATATCCCAATCCAGGAGTATCAGCGAAGTATCTGTGTTTTACCATGCTTGGCCCTTCCTTTCAGTTCGCCATCCTTCCATTCAGACTGTCCACTGCCTCAAGAATGTTCTCCAAGGTCATGGTGGTGGTGTCTGCAGCGATACGACTCCCAAGGATTTCTGTGCACCCATATATGGGCTACTGGCTCATCTGAGCCCATTCTCTTTCAGTGGCATCTCGGGTAGCTTCTCGAGTGGTATCCTTTCTGATGAGCCTCAGTTGGGTGATCAATTGGGGAAAGAGTCAGTTATGGCATCCTCAGTCCCTGGAGTTCCTGGGAGCATGTTTCAGTTCTCGAGAGGGCAAAATCTTCCTGCTAGAGGAGAAAATCAAAGGGCTGGTGGATTTCCTGGCATTGTTCTGTTTGCAGCAGGCTCCCAGAGTCTGGGTTGATCTTCAACTCCTTGTATTGATGGTGGCGACAATCAAGAGGGTGCCGTGGGCACATGCTCTTATGTGGCTGCTCCAACGGTCCTTGCTGATTCGGTAGTCTCAGAGTTCTCAGCGGTTTGAGCTTAGGCTCCCACTCCCAATGATAGTGATGGTTGGCCTGCGGTGGTGGCAGCAGCCCAGTCTTCTAATGAAGGGTACCGTTGGTCGCTTGCTCATGGATCCTTCTGTCGATGGATGCCAGTCTCTCGGGCTGGGGAGCCTATTGCCAAGGCTGAATGGCTTAGGCCCTTGGAACTGCAGGGAAGCGGTGTGGTCCATCAACTTTCTTGAGGTGAGGGCCATTAGGTTGGCTCTTCTATGTTTCTGGCCCCCGGTAGAAGGCCAGGTGGTTCAAGTGTTCTTGGACAATACCACAGTGGTGGCTTATGTCCATTGGCAAGGCAGCACGAGGAGTGCCGGGGTAGCCCTGGAAAAGGCTCTTCTGTTTGCCTGGGCAGCGAAGAACCTCCTGGTTTGTCTGCTCTGCACACTGCCAGGGTGACTACGGTGGAAATGGATTTTCTCAGCCAGCACTCTCTGGTTCCAGGAGAGTAGAAGTTGAGTCATGAGGTGTTCCAGTTGTTTCTGCACTGCTGGCGTCACCCCAATAGAGATCTGATGACGATCTGTTCCAGTGCCAAAGTGTGCTGCTTCTTCAGTTGCCACACGGAGACGGGGTCTGAGGGCATCAGCGCCATTGCTCAGCCTTGACCAAGTCAGCACCTGCCGTATGTATTTCCTTCATAGCCCCTTGTGGCGCATGTGACTCGGCATATGGAGCACTACCCAAGAAGGATTATTCTGGCGGTGACAGATTGGTCGTTGAGTGTGATTCGGAGATCTGATGTGTGCAAGCACCACCTCTTTGTTTGCCTCCATCTCAGGGCCTATTGTGTCAGGGGTTGCTTGACCTAGAAGACCCCTCTCCCTTCTCACTTACAGCTTGGCTCCTGTAAGAAAATGGTTAGCGCATACGGGCTACTCCCCATAGGTGGTTTTCCACTCTGCTCAGAGCCTGGAGGAGGTCTACCAATCTGCCATAAGTGCAGGTCTGGTACATTGATTGCTGGTGTGGTGCATAGCAGCTGGCTCCTGAGGCAGCCAAGATGCCATCTCTGTTGGCCTTTTCTGCAAGTCAGTCTGGAGAAGGGCCTTTCCTCTTAGCTCCCTGAAAGTTCAGGTCACTAGCCTTACACCTAGATGTTTTGTTCCTTCGTCAGGGGGTTCGGTATCTGCATCTCCCCCCCCCCCCCCCCAGTTCTGTGGTCATTTCCTGGGATCTGTGTCTGATGCTCGGGGCCCTGATGTTGGAGCTCTTGAGCCATTTAAAGATGCTACTCTGAAAAAGTTGATACTCAAGACAGCCTTCTTGGTTGCGATTTGTTCCATAAAGAGGATTCTGAGTTGCTGGTTCTGTCTTGCCAAGATCCTTACTTATCTTTTTCTGAGGAGACCATTTAGCCTGTCCTTCCTTCTTCCCTAAAGTGATTTCTCCCTTTCATGTGAACTAGGTTTGTCTGCTCTCCTTCTCTAAGGAGCAGTGTTGGGGGAATGGTAAGGCTCTTTGCCTTGTGCATGTCTAGAGGGTGCCTCTCTAGTCCTTGGAGGTTACAAATTATTTTCATAAGTCAGACCATCCTTTTGTGCTCTTTGTTGGCCTGCGCAAGGTGACACGTTGGCTAAGTCTGCATTTGGGGGGCTGAGTTAAGGAGGCTGTTGCCTCGATGGATCTGTTGCAGAACTGGCTGGCTCCAGGGGGTTTGCATGCCCATTCTACCCAAGCGCTAGTGTCCTTGTGGGCAGATTTGAGCTTGATAGCCCCTGCAGACATTCAGTGGGCGACAACGTGGGCATCCCTTTCCAGTTTTGTTAAGCGTTTCCGCTTGGATGTCCACACTCGGGAGGACAAAGCCTTTGGCTCTAAGGTTTTGCTAGTTGCTATGTCTTCTTCCCGCCCAGTGGAGGTGTAGCTTGACATATCCCACTTGTCTGGACTGGTCTAGCAGGACGATATGAAAGGTGACAGTTTACTTACTAGATAATGTCCTTTCCTTGAGTCCTCCTACTGTAGACTAGTCCAAGGCCCGCCCCCTGGAACTATGTTTTGCTCTGATCTTCTGCAGTAGTATGCTTGAGTCCGCTATGATTTATATACTTGGCTCCGCAGACAGCCTTCTGTTTTTGCTTTCCTCTACATAGTTCTCTACTGTTTGATTACTCATTGATGCCCACATTGAAGTTGTGTGAGGCTTCCCTTGTTCTCCCATATGCTTTGGGACAAATACTGAAGAGACCTCTAGTGACTGAAGCGGATAGAGGCATGGAAGTGATGTCATTGAAATCTGGGCTTTGCATTGGTTCTTTGTCTCCACCAATCTGCTGGTAGGGGAATACATAAGAACATAAGATATGCCATACTGGGTCAGACCAAGGTCCATCAAGCCCAGTATTCTGTTTCCAACAGTGGCCAATCTAGGTCATATGTACCTAGCAGTTTCCCCAAGGGACACAGGTTCCACAATGCATGTATTGGTTCAAGCATTGATATCCTGGGTCCCTTCTTAATAATGGTTTATGGACCTTTCCTCCAGGAACTTGTCCAAACCTTTTTTAAACCCAGCTACATTAACAGCCTTTACTACATCCTCTGGTAACAAATTCCAGAGTTTGATTACACGTTGAGTGAAAAAATATTTTCTTTTATTAGTCTTAAATAGTTTACCCTGTAGCTTCATTGCATGTCCCCTAGTCTTTCTATATTCTGATAAGGTAAACAATCGATCTACGTTTACCTGTTCCACTCCGTTCATTAATTTATAGAATTCTATCATATCTCCCCTCAGCCGTCTCTTTTCCAGGTTAAAGAGCCCTAACCTTTTTAGCCTTTCTTCATAGGAGTATCCTTCCATCCCCTTTACCATTTTGGTGGCTCTTCTCTGAACCTTTTCTAAAATCGCTATATCCTTTTTAAGATACGGCGACCAGAATTGCACACAATATTCAAGGTGCGGTCTCACCATGGAACGATATAGAGGCATTATAATATCTTTTGTTTTATTTTCCATTCCTTTCCTTATCATACCTAGCATTCTATTTGCTCTCTTGGCCGCCGCTGCACACTGGGCCGAGGGTTTTAACATGGTATCCACAATGACGCCTAAATCTTTTTCCTGGGTGGTGGTTCCTAATGTGGAACCTTGCATCGTGTAACCATAGTTTGGGTTGTTCTTCCCTAGGTGCATAACCTTGCCCTTGTCCACATTAAATTTCATCTGCCATTTTGATGCCCAGTCTTCCAATTTATCAAGATCCTCTTGCAATTTTCCACAATCCTCTTGGGTTTTAACAACTTTAAATAGTTTTGTGTCATCTGCAAATTTGATTACCTCACTCGTTATTCCACTTTCCAGGTCATTTATGAATATGTCAAAAAGCAGCGGACCCAGCACAGATCCCTGGGGTACACCACTATTCACCTTTCTCCATTGGGAAAATTGGCCATTTAGCCCTACCCTCTGCTTTCTATCTTTTAACCAGTTCCTGATCCACAATAGTACACTGCCTCCTATCCCATGACTCTTTAGTTTTGCCAAAAGTCTCTCATGAGAGGGACCTTGTCAAAGGCTTTCTGAAAGTCCAGATACACAATATCAACCGACTCACCTTTGTCCACCTGATTATTCACTCCTTCAAAAAAACAGATTAGTAAGACAAGATCTTCCTTGTCTAAAGCCATGTTGGCTGTCTCCCATTAGGTCATGACTATCTACATGCTAAGTAATTTTATTCTTTATGATGGTTTCTACCATTTTTCCCGGTACTGATGTCAGGCTCACCGGTCT
Organism: Ichthyophis bannanicus; assembly: GCA_033557465.1. NCBI lineage: Eukaryota > Metazoa > Chordata > Amphibia > Gymnophiona > Ichthyophiidae > Ichthyophis > Ichthyophis bannanicus. The sequence continues at coordinate 70,112,066 of CM066050.1, read as the reverse complement.
GTAGTTTCCCGGATCACCCCTGGAACCTTTTTAAAAATTGGTGTTACATTGGCGATCCTCCAATCTTCAGGTATTAGAGATGATTTTAATGATAGTTCACAGATTACTAATAGCAGGTCTGCAATCTCGTATTTCAGTTCTTTCAACACCCTTGGATGTATACCATCCGACCCAGGTGATTTGCTACTCTTCAGTTTATCTAATAGTTGTAATACATCTTCCCGATGTATCGATATTTCCTTCAATTCTTCCACACCTTTACATACCACTTCAGTCATGGGTAACATCCCTACATCTTCCTCAGTAAAGACTGAAGCAAATAATTCATTCAGTCTCTCCGCTGTCGCCTTGTCGCCTCTTAGTGCTCCTTTAACCCCTTTATCATCTAATGGACCAACTGACTCTCTCACAGTTTTTTTGCTACGAATGTACTTGAAAAGGTCTTTACTTCGCGTTTTTGCTTCCGCAGCAAGCTTCTTCTCAAATTCTCCCTTTGCCTGCCTTATCAATGCCTTGCATTTGATTTGCCAGTGCTTGTGCTGTTTCCAGGTTTTGTCGTTTGGCTCTTTTTTCCATTTCCTGAAAGATGCTTTTTTGGCAACAACAGCCTCTCTGACCTCACCTTTAAACCATGCTGGCAGTTTTTTGGACTTCCTTCCACTTTTCTTAAAGCGTGGAATACAGCTGGTCTGGGCTTCCAAGATAATATTTTTCAACAACAGCCAAGCCTGATGTACGTCTTTAACCTTTGCAACTGCTCCTTTTAGTTTTTTCTTAACTGTTTTCCTCATTTTATCATAGTCTCCCTTTCGAAAGTTAAAAGGTAGTACTGTGGATTTCCTTACTATCCCTCCTCCACTAATTAAATCAAAGGCGATCATGCTATGATCACTATTGATCATGATATGATCATGCTATGATCACCCCAACACCCTTATCTCTTGCACTAGATCTGGTGTTCCACTAAGGATTAGGTCTAATATGGCTTCCCCTCTGGTCGGTTCATGAACCAGCTGCTCCAAGAAGCAGTCATTTATTTCATCTAGGAACTTTATCTCCCTAGCATGTCCTGCCGTGACACTGACCCAGTTGATACCGGGGTGGTTGAAATCACCCATTATTATTACTGCGCTGTAACGTTTGTTAGCTTCCTTGATTTCTTTGAGCATTTCATCATCCATTTGGTCATTCTGGCCAGGCGCTCGATAGTACACCCCCACTGCCATTGCCTTCCCCCTTTTACATGGAATTTCAATCCATATAGATTCTACAGCAGATTTTGTTTCCTGCAAAACTTTAATCCTTTCTGACTCAATGCCCTCTCTAACATAGAGAGCAACCCCTCCACCAATTTGATCAGCTCTATCATTACGATATAGTTTGTACCCAGGTATCACAGTGTCCCACTGCTTGTCCTCCTTCCACCATTTCTCTGATATTCCAATCATATCTAACCTTTCATTTAGTGCTATATATTCTAACTCTCCCTTCTTATTTTTTAGACTTCTAGCATTTGCATACAAGCATTTTAGAGAATGTATTTTATTCATATTAATTTGGCTATTGTTAGACATGGGTAATTTAGGATCTTTAAGCTCTGTCTGCTCCATACTTGAGGGCATTTGGGCTACTTTACTCTTTTGTGGAACCTCTCTGCTTTTGGTAGTATCCTTCAAAGATACATTCTTCCGAACCATCCGCTCTTAGGCGACTGTCGGCTTTCCCCTAATATCTAGTTTAAAAGCTGCTCTATCTCCTTTTTAAAGGTTAATGCCAGCAGCCTGGTTCCATCCCGGTTAAGGTGAAGCCCATCCCTTCGGAAGAGCCCCTCCTTTCCCCAGAATGTTCCCCTGTTCCTAACAAATCCAAAACCCTCATCTCTGCACCATTGTCTCATCCACGCATTGAGACTCCGGAGCTCTGCCTGCCTTTTGGGTCCTGCGCGTGGAACAGGAAGCATTTCAGAGAATGCTACCCTGGAAGTTCTGGATTTCAACTTCCTACCTAAAAGCCTAAATTTAGCCTCCAGAACCTCCCTACCACATTTTCCTATGTCATTGGTACCGACATGTACCAAGACAGCAGTACAATCCCTTGTCTGGACTGTTCTAGCAGGACTCAAGGAAAGGACATTATCTGGTAAGTAAAATGTCACCTTATCTGTCCAGCTCTTCCAAGATAGATTGGAAGAATCAGTATCTACCAGCCACTACTCAGAAACTCCCAGGATCCTTAATTAATTAATAGCAGGTTCATATTCAAGGGTTTTTTTTATTCCACTAATTTTTGGAATTAACAGAATAAACCTTGGAGAGAAGTTATGTAGCCAAATATAATTGCCTGAGGAAAAAAGTATGGGTACAGATTTGCATAGGTTTTAATGCAAGTACTTTATACTTTTAAAATAATGCACATATTTTTGAAAATCTAAAATTTAATGCATTATTGCCTCCCTTGACCTAATCTTGTCTCCCAGCCCACTGATTTTTCATGGATAAAAGTACACATATAGAACCCAGGAAGGGTGGAATTTTCAGATAGCAAATTTATTTGAGTAAATAGCTTTTGAAAATTGCCTTCTAAGGAGATATTTTCCAAAAATGCACTGGTTTTATGAAGGCAGTATAGACACCTTTGTGCTGTTGCAATATGGGTTCCCAGAAATGTCCCCAGTAGTACACAAATTCACATTTGCTTTCAGGCAGCTGCAAATATATGCATATACTTTGCATGTGCATACATTGCAACTCTGTCTTTGACTCCACCCTCAAAAATGACTGCATGTATGTCAAGTAAAATTAGGTGCTTAGGTACTGTGCACCCTATTTTCAATGCCTGCATGCTGCTACACAATTTTATGAAACCGTTTTCATGTGTGAAACATGATTTGTGTATGGAAAATGCTTTATAAATTATCTTCATAAATGCATGCACTCGGAGTCTAGTGGTTAGAGCAGCAGGCTGAGAGCCAAGGAAGTCAGGGTTCAAATCCCGCTTCACCTACTGACGCTCCTTCTGACCTTGGACAGATGACATCATACTTCATTGCCTCATGTACAAACTTAGGGATAGATTTACTAATGTGCATTATGGCATTTTAAAGTATATTATTGTATATCAACATGCTCTAATGCAATTTAATGCAATCCCTATTTTTGTCAATAGAACCTATCTGATAATTCACATTGGGGCATGTTTACTAAGCCCCTGCGCTAGAGACCCCTAATGGTTATCCTGTGTACTGCTGCTAGGAATGGGGGGATCGGATGCCTTGGTGGTGTAGGGTGGAAAAGGCTATCTCGGGGGTTGGGGGAATTGGGTAAGGAAGCAGACCTCAGCTTTTACAGCTGCCCCTTCCAGCAGACAGTTACTAATGCCTTAGGGCCATCAATTGCTTATAGACCTCATAGTCTTACTTCATTTATACATCTAATCCCCCTGAAAATCATAAATATTTGTAATCCCTGTAATCCCAATTCTAGTGTGTTACCAAAGATTCTATATCTTATGTTTCAAAGATTTTCATCAGTTTTTTGAGCTCATCTTGAATTTTTTCCTGTCCCACTATTTCTTGTGTGAATTTGCTCTCATGTTTAATCTCGACCTTTATCTGTGTTAAGGTGGAAGGAGGGCAATTTTCAAATGACAGTTTAAATGGTTTAAGTGTTCACCTGTGTAAAAACCTCTGAAAATAGCCCCCATCACACATGAATAGAAAATAAAAATGCTCCTGTGTGTTCCTAAGATTTTCCTACAAATAACTACTCTCTTTTGAGGAGATGGACACTTTGTACTAGAAGACCTTTCATTACAGTAGACTTTTGCATGTTTCTGATCCTTGAGATCAAATTTATTCAAAACATTAATTTCCACTCTTTCACTCTAACTCTTTTTTGTTTGTTTGTTTGTGTAACATTCAGATTCAAAGTGTATCTCGGCCTCAGTTGAAGGTGCTGGACATGAAACCTGATGCCTTCCCCACCTTTAAGTACAGCTGCACTTTGGTAAGAAATGGTGTCCTCCTCAATTTGTGTTAGTGAAATTCAGAACTAAATGGTCCTCTCTTAAACATTCCTGGTGAGCAGAATGGAATTGGTCTATTGTCCAAGAGAACCTTCAGGAGATGTAGGGCCTGATATTCATCTGTGCAGGCTATGTGCTGCTATGGCACATAGCCCTTTCTGCTGACCTTTAATCCTGGCTATTCAATGCCGGGGTCATATGTGGTCCTGGCATTAAATATCCGGAGATCGCTGCATATGCCGGAAGCTGCAGTAGCTAACCGGGCAGCAGCGATACTGCATGCTGCCCAGTTAGCTCCTGCGCCTTTTCCTCTTTGAGGCTGCTTTTGGATCCTGATCCCTTGTTCTCCTTGTGTCTCCTTACCTTTCCCTATTTGTAACCTTGGAGGAGTGGCCTCACGGAGGATAGTCCCAAGGCAAAGCAAAAAAAAAAAAAGAAAGAGTAAGAGGACCTGGGAGGCGTATGAGCACGTTTTCCAGTTGATGTACACCTGTATTCCTCGCTAGTACTATTCGGAATCCAGTTGTTACACTCCCTATAAGTCCTTCTTCCTGCCTTTCTGGATTCCATTCTTGTATTCAGCCCTTTCATGGACCTTGAGGGTCCCAGGACTCTACCTCCTGAGGTGCTTCCTCCCAGCTAGCGTGATTACGACCGGAGAACCCATTCTGGGAGTGGGCCCTGATCACCAAGGATTGCTAAACGCTTTTTGCCATTCAATATGGCCATATTTTGGAATGCAAAAGCCAGTTCCAGGTTTCTTCCGCTTTCCTTGCAGCTCCATGGTCAACAGAGTAGCAGTTCAGTATACTTTGTACAGAGTCCTCCGTCTATGGGCGGTGGTCCTAGTTTTCCCCCCGACTGTCCAGTGCCATGGTCTATGTTCCATTTCTTTGTGCTGCTAAGAAAGAAGGTTCTTTCGGCATGTCCTCAAGGGAATCAGCACTCACCTGCACACCTTTTCACTTCTGTGGGGAATCCCTTCAGTCAGTAATTCAGCGGGTATGTCGCGGAGAGTTTCTTCTGCCTCTGAACTTGGACGAGACTTACTTACAAATCCCTATCTGGGAGGATTGACTGCTCTGTCTTTATTTTGCTATTCCTGGCTCATTTCAGTTTGCCGTTCTTCCCTTTGGCCTCTCCATTGTCTCAAGGGCATTCTCGAGAGGTATGGTGGTGGTCGCCTCCACGCTTAGGTGCCAGAGGATCTTTGGAAGACTGACTCATCTGGGCCAAGTCGCAGTCCAAAGCAGCTCAGGTTTCAGCCCAAGTGTGCTATTCCTAGAGAGTCTTGATTGGGTGATTAATCAAGGAAGAGTCGTGTGGGATATTTCCATTCTTTGGAATGCCTGGGAGCATCTTCAACACTAGGTTAGACAGAGTCTTCCTGTCAGAAGAAAGGCTGAAGACGTTGCTGGCCCAGTTGGCAGACTCCTTGTCTCAATATGTTTTCAGAGTTGGCGTTCTCTTCAACTTCTTGGCTTGATGACAGTGGTGATAGATCTTCAGTCTTGGGCGCAGACTCGTATGAGGCCTCTTTAGAAGTCCCAACTTTCTCTCAGCTCTCTGGAGTTTGAGGTCAGATGGCCCCTCCAGTCGGAGGTTGTCTCCAACCTCCAGGGGTGGCAGCAGCCAGAGCACCCAAGGGAAGGGTATGCAATTGAATGATCACTCATGGCGGCTTCTGCCATCTGATGGACCCGAACAGTGCAGGGCCATTGTAACAACGGTGAGCTGGCATGGCCCATCAACCGCTTTGATTGGTTGTCCTGCACTGCCAGACTCTGGTCAAGGATGAAGCGGTCCAGATTTTCTTGGATGATGCCACAGTAGTGGCATACATCAATCGGCGAGTGGGCACGAAGAGTGCCGGAGTAGCCCAGGAGATGGCTCTCCCATTCTCCTGGATGGAAAGGTGCCTGTTGTATCAGCACATCTCATTGCCAGAGCTGACTAAATGATGGTGGTCTTTCTCAGTCCACACTCTCGATTCCAGGGATTAGGAACTGAGTTAAACGGCCTATCAGTGGTTGCTGCACCACTGGGGGTCTGATGGTGACTCAGTTCAATGCCAGAACCGACCACTTATTAAGTTGCCTCAGAGAAACAGACTCTGAGGACGTTGATGCCCTAGTTCACTCTTGTCCAATGTGTGACCTGCTGTGCATGTTTCCTCTGTGGTTGCTGGTGGATCATGTGCTTCGACACATAGAGCAGCATTCAGGCTGGATGATCCTGATGGTACAAACTTTGCCACAGATACTATGGTTTGGGGACCTAAGAAGACTTCTGCAAGGTCCTCTGCGACTATCCTCAGCTTGGAGGCCATTACATCAATGGTCAGTTCTTCTGGACAACGCATATAGGGCTGTAATTTATTCAGGAAGGACAGGAGAGGAAAAAGGGGAGGAGGAGTGGCAATATATATCAAAAATAATATTAAAGCTGTAGAATTGCAGGGCTTAAAAGGGAGCAAGGAGGCACTGTGGGTTAAACCTAGAAAGAAGAAACGAGAAATCCATTTGCATTGGTGTGATATACAGATCTCCTACAGAGGGAGGAGAAGTAGACAGAGATTTAATAGAAGATATAACCAATATTTCCATGAGAGGAGAAGTGCTACTGATGGCTGAACAAAAATGTTAAAAAGAATTGGACCAAGGACAGATCCCTGTGGCACACCACTGGTAACATCCTTCTCCTCACAGTCAAAAGCCTTGCTGTAGTCAATAAAACACATATGGATATTCTTTTGGTATTCTTACCTCTGTAAAATGCAATCCAATGTGTGCCTTTGAGTCAATGCTGACTCCTGGCGATCCAGCAGCTCCTGGGTTTTCTTGGCTATGTGACTGGAAGTAAAATGCCTGGCCTTTTTTCCAAGGCAATGGAGGGTTAAGTGACTTGCCCTAGGCCACAAGGAACGCTAGTAGGAATCGAAGCCTGGTCTTTTGGTTACCAAGCTAGTTCTCTAACTATTAGGTTACTCCTCCACTCTGTGGTGAGTAAATGAATGAAAATGCTGCTAAACAAAGAATAGTGAGGTTTCTTAAGTCCCATGGATTGCAGGATCCGAGGCAGCATGGGTTTACTAGAGGCAGGTCTTGTCAGACAAATCTGATTGATTTCTTTGACTTGGTGATCAGCGAGTTGGACCAAGGGAGAGCCCTAGATGTGGTGTACTTAGATTTCAGTAAATCCTTTGATACCGTTCGGCACAGACAACTTATAAATAAATTGAGCACCCTAAGGATGGACCCTAAAGTGACTGACTGACTGGGTTAGAAATTGTTTGAGTGGGAGGCGACAAAGGGTACAGATAAATAGTGCTCACTCTGAGGAGAAGGATGTAACCAGTGGTGTGCCACAAGGATCTGTCCTTGGTCCAATTCTTTTTAACATTTTTGTTAGTGATAGGGCAGAAAGGCTGTCAGATAAGGTTTGTCTCTGCAATAGAGTAGACAACCCAGGAAGGAGTAGATAACATGAGGAGGGATCTAGCTAAGCTTGAAGTATAGTCGAGAATTAGGCAGCTGAGATTTTAATGCTAAAAATGCAGGGCCATACATTCAGGCTGCAAAAATCCAGTGGTGTGGTATAGTATAAGGGGTGAAATACTGTCCACGAAAGAAGAGTGGGACCTGGGCATGATTGTTTCTGATGATTTTAAAGTGTCTAAACAGGTAGAAAAGGCAACGGCAAAAGCCAGAAGGATGCTTGAGTGCATAGTGAGAGGAATGACTAGCAGAAAAACGGAGGTGATAGTGCCTCTGTTTAAGTCTTTGATGAGACCTCATTTGGAGTATTGTGTGCAATTCTGGAGACCACAGTTTCAAAAAGATATAAACTGTATGGAGTCGGCACGGAATGTGACTGCCAAAATGTTCAGTGGTCTTCATTATAAACCATATTGGGACAGACTTAAAGATCTCAATATGTATACTTTAGAGGAAAGGTGGGATAGAGGAGATATGATAGAGATGTTTAAATACCTCCATGGCATGAATGTATAGGAGGAGAGCCTCTTTCAATTGAAAGAAAGCTCTGCAATGAGAGGACATAAGATGAGAGTGAAAGGGGATAGACTCGGGAGTAATTTGCGGAAATATTTCTTTACGGAAAGAGTAGTAGATGCGTAGAATAGTCTCTCATTGGAGGTAGTAGAGACGAGGACAATAGCTGAATTCAAGAAAGCATGGGACAGAAGATCTCTAAAGGAAAAAAAAGGGACTATAGTAGTTGATATGGAAGGTCAGACTAGATAGGCCATATGGTCTTTTTTGCAATCATGTTTCTGTATCGCTTCTTGATTATGGCTTGGCTCTTGAGAGGTGCCTCATAGTTCATATGGGATATTCTCCCTCTGTAGTTCCACACTCCTTAAGGCTAGGAGAAGATTTTCCAGCCTGGCCTATGTGTGCAATCTGGTGTCTTTGAGAGTTGGTGCTGTCAGAGTCAGGCTAGACCTGAGATGGCGGGCTTGTCTTTCTTTAAGAGGGTCTGAACAAAGGCCTTCCTCTTAGTTTCCTGAAGGTTCATGTGGTGGCCTTCCTACTTCAGAAGGCCAGTGGTGAGGTGATCCGTTGCCCCAAATCCTGTGTTCTTTTCCCATTTTCTCTAAGGTGTATGAAATTTATTGCCCCCTCCCCATTCTCTTGTTGCTCCATGATATCCCTGCCTGATGCTCTGGGTCTTGCTCCTTGATCCCTTGAAGTGGGCTACGCTTCAAGTTTGGACTCTTTGTGGTCAATATATGTTTGGCGAGACAGAGCTCCGACCTGCAGGGCTCCTTACTTAACATTCTTGGAAGAGGCTGTGTTCATTCAGCCTCTTCCTTCCTTCTTGTCCAAGGTGGTATCTGCCTTCCATGGGACTCAGCTAGTCTGTTGCCCTCCTTTTCAAAGGAGCAGTACCAGGGAAAGGATGAGGCCCTTCACCTGGTGGATGTTCGAAGCTTGCTTCTCTGATGCTTTCAGGTTTCCAACTCTCTTCGCAAGTCAGGCCATCTATTTGTGCTGTTTGCAGGACGTGGCTGCTTAGTCTACTTTGGGGCTCTGGATCGGGGAAATGATTGCCTCCGTGTATCTATTGCAGAACCGGCTGGTTCCGAGAGGTTTGTGTGCACATTCCATTCAGGCACAAGCGTCCTTCTGGGTGGAGCGCAGCTTGATAGTGCCCTTGGGCATTGTTGGGGGCAACATGGACATCACTTTCCACTTTTGTCAAGTGTTACTGCTTGGATGTCCACACTCAGGTGGATATAGCCTTGGCGCAGAGGTCTTGAATCCTGCCATGACTTCTTCCTACCCAATGGTGGCATAGCTGGTACATCCCATTTGTCTGGACTGGTCTATCAGGGCAATATGGAAGGTGACATTTTACTGACCAGTTAATGTCCTTTCCTTGAGTCTAGGACTTGCCCTGGAAAACTGATTGGTCTGCCATTCTCTGTGGTTGGCCCTGCGGGCTCATACCCTTCTGCCAAGCCTTCTGTGGAAGCTGATCCTGTACATAGTTGTGGTTATTGTTCTGTTGAATCTGGTTACTTTCACTCAGGTTGTGTGAGTTTTTAGGTTCCTCACCATATGCCTTTTTATTTATTTATTTATTTATTTATTTTTGTATCGCGCTCTTTAGAATCAGTGCGGTTTACATGTATACTAACAGGTACTTTTTTTATTCCCTTGTCCCCGAAGGGCTCACATTTTAAGTGTACCTGAGGCAACGGAGGGTTAAGTGGCTTGCCCAAGGCCACAAGGAGTGGCCATGGGACTAGAGACCCCAGTCCCTCCAGCCTGAGGTTGCTTGTCCCCATGTGGGAATTGAACTTCCGGCCTGAGGTAACCTGTCCCAACCACTGAGCCACTTCTCCTCCACAAATATTTCTGAAACCTCCCTCTGGTGGTTCTGGCTGATGTGGCATGATGATGCCAAAAAGAAGCCGATTGAAAATGTATCTATCTCCACACATTTGCTAATAGGGGGACCCAAGCCACTTGTCTGGACTGGTCTAGCAGGACTCAAGGAAAGGACATTATCTGGTAAGTAAAATGTCATCTTAAAAAACATTGCACAATGAAAACATGTCTGAAAATATGCATGCCAACAGGAGCATGCGTGCTTTTATACCCTCTGCACATAAGTGATCTCCAGGAACAAACAGGAATGTAGTCTTCACATATGGGTATCGTTGGTACCGACGGAGTCTGCATGGGAATGCTCCCCAGCGTCCAGTAGGAAAGCTTTTGGGAGCATCCCACAGCACCTGTGTGCTGCCTTCCCGCCTTTCCCAACTGTCCCTCTCCAGTTCTTCATTTTCGGCGGAGCCGACAGGTCGCATATCCTGTCACCGCAGAAAATATTCCCTTTTATTCTACTTTTTTGTGGTCGCGTCTGCCTTTCCTCAACGCTATACCGGTACCGCCAGTTCTTCTTTCTTTTTTCTAAAAAAAAAAAAAAAATCTTTTCTTCTGGAGTCTTTTCCAGGCTTTTTCTCTTCAGGTGTCACGCGCCATTTTGGGCACTAGGCCCAACTTTTCCTTTAAAATGGAAAAACCTGCTTAGGGTTTTAAAAAGTGTTCCAAGTGTGGCGGTACCATCTCAAATGCCTCAAATGTTTAGGTCCTGAACACTCTTATTTCCAAGTGTGTTGCCTGTGGGATGATGTCGAAGAGGGGCCGGCAAAACTGAGCTGCTAAACTTAGCACCCTTTTTCCCTCCAATGTAGCATCTGTGGCATCGACTTCTTCCAGGGCTTCATGTTCCTCCCATGGATCTCAGGTAACTAAACATAAATCTGGCCGATCCTCAAAGGGTAGATCTCCTTCTAAGTATTGAGATGCCTCTGGCATTGCCCTTGAGGGACTTGTACCAGCAAAATTGCCCTGGCGGGAGGCTTCGGCTTCCAAAGCACTAACGGGGCTCCAGGATGTTCTCGAGGCCTCAAACTCGGCAGAACTACTGGTGCCATGCTCTGGGGTACCAGCTGCTTCATCCAGTACCGATACCCAAGCATCGGCAGTGTCGATAGACCAGAGATTCTTGGCTATTGAACGCAGGCTCTTCTCACGGCCTCGATGCCCCTGAAACCGCTTCAGACATTTCAACCGGTACCGGCACCGACTGCATCGACATCAGCAGGTATTCTACCGCGACTGAGTCATGCTTATCCATCCGGTATCGACAAGTCAGTACCGGACCCCTCCGATGCCGACTTCGATCGGTACCGGTACCATGCCTTGCACGATCACCCGGATTGGAGATACTTTGAATCCTTGGATGAGTCTGAAGACTCTGAAAGCTCGGCAGATACCAGAGTACTTCTTCCTGAGGATTCTTCTTCTCCTCGGCCTAGGATGTCTCCTCCAGAGGATATGTCCTTTTAGGATTTTATCCGAGATGTGGCTTGAGGTCTTTCCATCACAGTGGCTCCTGAAAAAGAGCCTAGGGCAAAGGAATTGGAAATCCTGCAATACCCTAAAGATCCCAAGGAGGCAGCTACCTTACCTATTCATGAGATCTTGCATGAACTCATGTTAAGGATGTGGCAAACACCTCTAACCACTTCTCCTCACTCTTGAAGGCTTGACACCATGTATCGAGTTCCTCCTTGTCCTGGGTTTCAGAAGACTCAGCTACCACACTATTCCATGGTGGTGGAATCAGCTATGAGAAGGATCAAGAGTGCAAAAAGACATGCATCTAATCCTCCAGGATGTGAGTGTAGAACTCTTGATGCCTTTGGACGTCGAACCTTCCAAGCTTCCATGCTTTCTGCTAGGATCAGTTCCTATATATTATATATGGGAATGTTCCTTAAGGAGGTCACGGGAGATTTAGAGCTTATGAGCCCTCTCCTTCCTGATGATAAGAGGCAGGATTACCTTGCCGTTGTCAAACATGCTCGGGATGTTTCCAGGTTTGTAAATCGTGCAGCCTTTGACTGCTTTGAGTGCATAAGCAGAACCTCTGCTATTGCCATAGGTGCACGTAGGATTGCCTGGCTTCAGGCATCTGACTTGGAACTTTGGGTACAGGATAAACCTTGGAATATTCCTTGCACAGGAGAGAATCTCTTTGGCAAGAAATGGCAGGAAAAAGCTAATGAGATAGATGCTGACAATATCACCTTGGATAGATTGTCTAAATCTACAGCTCATCCTGCAAGGAAGAAATCCTACAAGAAACCATTCTTCAGTAAGAAGAAGAAGTTTTACCCCTCCTATACCCAGCAGGGGCATCGTTTAGGTTAGTCTGCCCAAAAGGGACAGCAGCAACAACCTAGGCAAAGAAACAAAAGCTGCTAAGCCTCAACCGGCTCAGCAGACTCAGCCTTCACAGGGGCTTTGATTCCTATCTAGAGAACTTTGCCTTCCTGGCCCTGAACGGCCCAGAGCCTTCCACCATTCCAGGAAGGTTATGTCATTTTGCCCCCAGATGGGGGCAGATAACAGCAGAAAATTGGACTCTGTCCATGTAAGAGAGGGGGTACAAGCTTCATTTCCTCAGCATGCCCCTCCTACAATGGTAAGACAGTTCAATTCTCAGACCTTTCTCAACACTCAGTTAGGTCAAGAGGTCACTTTGCTTCTCCAACAGGGTACAGGGTTCTACTCCCCCTATTTCCTTATTCCAAAGAAAACAGGGGGACACAGACCCATTTTGGACCTCAGAGAATTAAACAAATTCCTGTTCAAAGAGAAGTTCAAAATGATTTCTCTAGGAACTCTGCTGCCATACTTCAGAGTCAGGATTGGCTTTGTTCTCTAGATTTCAAGGATGTGTAAACTCATGTTCTCATCCATCCAGCTCATCAAAAGTGCTTTCTCTTTCTATTTCAAGGGAAGCACTACCAATACAGGGTTCTTCCTTTTGGCCTGGCCTCGGCACCAAGGGTGTTCACAAAATGCATGGCTGTGGTGGCAGCATTTCTTCGCACCCTGGGAATTTTCGTCTTTCCTTACTTAGACGACTGGCTCATTCGAGCCCCTTCAGAGCCAGAGGCCAGGATTTCTCTCTCTCGCACAATTTGCATCCTTCAGTATTTGGGACTTGTCTTAAACCTCCCAAAATCCAACCTTGCTCCCACTCGGTCCCTAGAGTTTATAGGAGCTCTGTTGGATACCAGACAGACAAGGGCCTATCTTCTACAGCCCCGCTGCCTTCGCATTGTGCAGTTAGCTTCCCAAGCAGTGCTAAAGCCTCACCTCACTGCTCAGGAAATTTTACAGTTGCTAGGCCACATGGCATCCACTGTGCATGTGGTTCCTTTTGCTCGCCTCCATATGAGGGCAGCCCTGTGGACTTTATCCACTCAATGGACTCAGGCATCAGGTTACCTGTCAGACAAAATAACAAACTCAGATCATCTTATTTTGTCCCTCCAATGGTGGCAGTCACCCCAAAACCTTCTGGTGGGGTCCCCTTTCCAACAACCCCCACCCCAAACCACTCTGACAACAGATGCCTCACAGGTGGTTTGGGGAGTCCACCTGCAAGGCTTCTCTACCCAGGGTACCTGGACTCCACAGGAGACCTATCTACACATCAATCTCCTGGAACTCAGAGCAATCTTCCTTGCTCTTCGAGTATTCCACACCCAGCTCAGCTACAAGACAGTCCTAGTTCAAACGGACAATCAGGTAGCCATGTCCTATGTGAACAAGCAGGGCGGAACAGGCTCTCTGTCGCTCTGCAATGAAGCTTTGCGGCTATGGGCCCTCGCCAGAGAGCATCAGATTCATCTCCTTGCGGTGTATCTTCCAGGCATTCAAAACTCTTGGGCAGACAGATTTAGTCGAGTTCTGCTTCCACACGAATGGTCTCTCCATGCAGACCAAGTGGCCAAAATAATTCAAATTTGGGGAATCCGGACATAGATCTCTTTGCAAGTCCGCTGAATGCCAAACTTCCCCCGGTTCTGTTCCAGAATCCCGGCTCAGGGTTGTCAGGCCAGGGATGCTTTCCTCCTCCATTGGGGCCAGGACTTCCTGTATGCCTTTCCACCCATTCCCCTAATTCCCAAAACCCTGTTCAAGCTTCAGAGAGACAGAGGTCATATGATTCTCATAGCTCCACATTGGCCATGGCAAATGTGGTACCCTCTGCTCCTCTCTCAAGCTCCGCCTCTGGAGTTAGGATCTGCTCCAGATCTCCTTTCTCAGGAGGACGGGATGTTGTGGCATCCCAATCCCCAGTCTCTCCATCTCAGGGCCTGGTTGCTGAAAGCCTAGAACTTCATGGTCTTAACCTTTCTCAGCAGGTAAGGGATATCCTTTATGCTTCCAGCAAACCTTCCACAAGATGCTCTTATGCTTTCAAGTGGAAAAGGTTTACCATATGGTGATCGCGGAAGGGTCTTGACCCTCTTGCGATACCTCTGGAATCATTACTGGAGTATCTCCTTCATTTGTCTAATACAGGGCTTAAGACCAATTCAGTGAGAGTTCATTTGAGTGCTACTGCAGCTTCTTTCAAGCCTCTAAATGGTCAACCTATTTCCTTTCATCCTCTCATAGCGAGATTTATGAGAGGCCTCTCATTAAGCCACCACCGGTGGCATGGGACTTAAATCTGGTTCTTGGGCAGCTCATGAAGCCGCCTTTTGAACCATTAGCTACTACCTCTTTGAAATTCCTTTCCTGGAAGGTCATCTTTCTTATTGCAATCACATCAGCATGTCGCATCAGTGAATTGCAAGCATTGGTGGCTGATCCTCCTTATACAAGGTTCCATCATGATAAGGTAGTCCTTAGGACTCATCCACACTTTATGCCAAAGGTGATATCACCTTTTTATTTAAATCAAGCAGTTTACTTTCCTGTATTTTTCCCAAGACCTCACGCCTCAAATGCAGAAAGGAATCTTCAATCTCCAGGAACAAGCAGGAATGAGTCTTCACATATGGATACGTCGGTACCGACGGAGCCTGCGCGGGAACGCTCCCCAGCGTCCAATCAGAAAGCTTTTGGGAGCATCCCTCAGCGCCTGCGTGCTGCCTTCCCGCCTTTCCAACTGTCTCTCCTCAGTTTTCATTTTTCCGCGGAGCCGGCAGGACGTCCTTCTGTCACCGCAGAAAATTTTTCTTTAATTCTTTTGTTTTCTTGTGGTCGCGGCTGTCTCCCTGACTCCACCGGTACCACCGGTGTTTTTCTTTTTCTTAAATTCAGGGATTTTTTCCCTCAGTTTTTTGTCTTAAATTTTTTGGGCCTTCTAGGCCTCTACATCATGGAGCCGCCAACCTCTTTTTCTAAGAAATGTCTAAGTTGTGGCGGTACAGTTTTATTTTTAGACTCCAAGAACTGGTGTCTAACCTGTTTGGGTCCTGACCGTTTTCCTCCAGAGCCATTAGGCTATAGTATTGTGAGAAGAGATTTTCCATTTCGAGTTTCCCTCGATTCCGGGTCCCTTTCCAGTGTCAGGGCACCGACCATTTCTTCTTCTCCACAGGATCAGGTAACCCACAAACAGTCTGTTAAGACTAGCCAACCCTCGAGTGGTAGGTCTCATGCTCAGCATGATGATGGCTCCGGCCTTGCCCTCAAGGGTCCATTGGCTTCAAAACATACCTGAGCCATGCTCGGTGGTGGCATCCGCTTCGAGCGGTACCAATATCCTGGCATCGGCACTGGTGTTGGACGATACACTCCTCACCAGGGATCGTCATCTGGCTTTCTCGGTACCTTCGGGACCGGTGGATATGCTCCAGATTGACTTTCCAGTATCGGCATCAAAGCCGATACTACCACCGACGTCGGTACCCTCTAGACATGCATCGATATACTCGCTTCCTTCAATGCCGAGTCTGGAATCGATCTCTAGTCTGGAAGACTGGGTACCGACACGTCTCGGTACCGATGCTTACCGGTACCGGATGCTCGGTACCGAGGGTGATTACCAAAAGCCTTCGGTTACCTCGGTACCGATTAAGCAGCCACCGATGACTGCTCCGATGTCGGTGTCGCCTTCGATTCCGACAGTGCTACCAGTATCGGTATCGGTACCGGTATCCGCAGTAGCATCGGGGCCAGCTCCTTCCATGCTTCTTTCACCAGGGTCGCTCCTTTCTATACCAAGTTTGGAGTCGATACCTGGCATGGATGATGCGGTACTGACTGTCACAGGTCCTGACCTCCAGTGCCAGCATCCATCCCTTAAGGATCCTTTTTTGCACCGTGCAGGATCTTATATTCCTATATACTTAAGTAGATCCTCCGGTGCCCAGGCTAGTTCTTCAGGTCTAGCCTGTCCAGGGACGGTTCCCTTTGGAGATCCTTCTTTTCAGAATTTCCTCCTGGATATGGCAAGATCTCTTGCTATTCCTATCCCTGGCCGTGATCCTACACAAGGCTCTGTTTCTACTGAAGAAAAGGAAAACATAATGCTTCCTTTACATCATTCCTTGCAGGATTTTCTTCTAAGAATGTGGGAAGCAACTTTAAAGGTACCCTCACCTTCTAGAGCAACTGATCTTCTGTATCAGGTGCCCCCCTCTCCAGGGTTTCAAAAGACCCAACTTCCCCATCATTCCATTGTGGTGGAATCAGCAATGAGGAAGGTGAAAAGTAAGAAGAAGCACTCTTCTTACCCACCAGGTCGTGAGTCTAGGACACTAGATGCCTTTGGACGTCAAACTTTCCAACATCCATGCTGTCAGCAAGGATTCTCTCATATATTTTTTATATGAGTCTATCTCTTCAGGAGGTCACAAAGAAATTATATCTTTTGATTCCTTTTCTTTCAGAGCCCAAGACTGCAGACTATTCCTTACTACTTAGTCATATTCAAAGTATCTCTTGGTTTCTTACTCGTGCTTCCCTAGACTCTTTTGAGTCTGTTAGCAGAACTTCTGCTATAGCCATAGGGGCACGACGTAGAGCCTGGCTTCAAGCTTCAGACTTAAACAAATGGGCACAACAAAGACTGGGTAATACTCCTTGCACTGGAGAAAATATTTTCAATAAGGAGTCTTTACATCAGGTTGCTCAGTGGTCCACTGACTTCCCTGTTTCTGAAGGCTATCCTAAGCCTTCTCCTTCCCCAGTAGGTAGGAAATGCCCTACCAAACCTTCTTTCCCTAGGAGGAGAAGGTTTTACTCTTCTCCTGCCCATCATACCGATGTTCCCAAGCAGGGGACACATTGCCCTGGTCTGAAGAATCCAAACTCTCGCCAGGCTAAACAAACCCAGCAACCATAGGGTTCTGATAAATCTGTTTTCTGCCTCTTGGAGTTTACAACCTACAGTTTTTCATTCAAAACTCTACACATGGATTCCTTTTCTCAGGACATCCAGTTGCTCCTAGGTATGCTGAGCTGTCAGGATATTCATGTCTATGGGTCACAGGTTTCTCCTCTTCTTCCTGCCAAGAAGAGAGGTTTAACAACTATCCCATGATAGTTTTCTGTACCAACATGAATTTTTTCCTTCCACAGACTTACCATATGGTAAGTCACCCTTCAGCTCCTGTTTCTCTACCCTCTCTTATCCAGGGTTTCCCCTGTACGAGGGGTACCATACCACTGGAGGGCTTCTTAGCCTTTCTAGTCTTTCTTTCCAGTCCAGTGTGGAGTTTTTTCTCTTGAGTAAACTCCCTCCCTTTGCCTGGGCAGCTTATCAGACAGGGACAGGAAATTCTTCTCTTTTTCTGTCTGTTCTTTCTGTTTCACACAGAAAGATTCTCTCTGCTGTCTTATTCAGCAGCTGCCCATGCTGGAGTTCCAGTGATTGGACTACTGGTACTTTTCCACAAGTTTCCAGTCTTGTCCTCCACTACTTTCTGTCTGGCCTTAGTAGTGATTCCAAGACAGTGCAGACATCTTTCTTGGATATCCCTTATCACTTCAGGCTTATCGCACTATCTTCTATTCTTGCCATCTCCAATTCCTTTGGGTTTGGCAGCATAGTTGACGTGGCTGCTGGTTTTTCTCCAACAGCCAGTTCTATCTCCCAATTCTCCTGCATAATGCTCTCTGCAATCCTACAGAGAAGCTTTCCACTATGGGCCCTTGCTAGAGAGCATGTGGTTTTTTTTTCTAATGACTATCCTATATGGTTGAAAAAGGCTTCCTCAGTCATTCCCCATGACTGTGAGGGTTCTTCACACCCTACTATCTCCTTTTAATATAAAGGACATAAGCCTTCTCTACGTGAAAGTCTAAAGAGTTGTCCACTTCCTACAGGGAATATGCCCTTTTTTCCTTACAGCTTGCCCTCATAGTATCCTAATCCTTCATGGACAGCACATATTTAACTAAAAAACGTATGATACCCTTTTTTGTCCCTCAAATGGGTCAACCTGGTATCTCATCCTATGCGTTTTCTGTCCATTTACCATGCTAGAATTCTACAGGACTCAGGACTTGCTGTTACAGACTGATATTATCCTCTGTTTTTTCACGCAACCATCCTGGTTATTTCACTGGATAGCATTCCTGCACCATCATAACCAGGGGGAATAGATTCTCTATATATCTTCTCAAGTAGGTTCCACCTTCTTGTTATTGGATGAATCTTTCCTCTTCACATCTCCCATGTGAATGTTCTTATAGGCATATCTCTGTCTGCTTAATTGCAGACATTTATCTTTAGACCTATATATTCATATATGTATATATATCTGTATACATCTCTATAGATACATATGTGTTTATACCTCAAAAATTTCCTGTCATGATTTGACAATTTCCAATCTGTAATCAAAAAAAACGCTGCTGATCGCTGGAAGTAGCGGTATACAAATGTATAATAAAAAAAAAAAAAAAAAAAAATGTCTGTCAGCTGCGTGTGCATATGTTATGCCCCTCTAGATCTCACTATAGACATATATATGTATATCTGTCGAGATGCTTCATTATAGGTAGATATGTATTTACATACTTATCTCTCTAACTGTCTATGCTCATAAAGGTTTTACCTTCCTATATGTTCCAGACAGTGGGCTTTGCACATGTTCATACTGTTCCACAGTATGTTTGGGGTATTATGCACACAACCACTGCTGTAGTACTGACAGCTCCTACCATAACCCTAGGTTTAGGTATCCCTGAAGCTCCATGCTCCAATATCTTCCTACCTCTCACCAGTTAGGAAAGACATGGTGGATCTTCAATATATCTGAGGTTTCAACTCCTCAGACATCTGTCCTTTCTTTGGGAATACGGGGTTTTTTCCCATACCCCTTCTTCCCTCAAGGACTAGGCCAGTTTGTCCAAATCGGTCAGTCTTCCTCTTTTGCTCCTAACTGTGAGTAACTCTGTAGCCAAAAGAGTTTTCAGCTTTTTCCATAAAGCTTCCCACTAAAGACCTACCGTTTTTGTACTACCCCAGCTGAATCCTGGGGTTACCTGTCACTTCCAGATTTTGACCTTCACCTTCACTTCAGTGAGGTCACCTTGAAGATTCCTCTACTGGATCCCCAGTAGACTCCATCAGCCTCTCTACTTCCTGCAATCCAGTAGGTGAGGTCCATATTGTGATTGTTCATTTCAATATATTTCATGATAATTATCATACATACAAGGACTCCTTGCCTGTAGTCCTATCTTAGGTTAGCTGTTTTCTACAGCTCCTCTCTTTTTCAACTCCTACCCTCCATCCTCAGGATGCCTGGCCATATGAGGTGTAGCATGTTTCACTCCCCTACATGCTAGGGCTCCAGGCATCTTAGCTTGGTAGTCCCCATATGTGAAGACTCATTCCTGCTTGTTCCTGGAGATAGCACAGTTACTTACCTGTAACAGGTGATCTCTGGGAACAGCAGGAATAAGTCTTCACAACCCACCCACCTCGCCTAGGAGTTGTATCTCTCTATCTATCTTTCCTTTCCTCTCTCTCTTTGTCTCAGCTTTAAAACTCGAACTGGAGAGAGGCGGTTAGGAAAGGCGGGAAGGCAGCGCGCAGGCGCTGTGGGATGCTCCCAAAAGCTTTCCTTTTTGGGAAGCTGGGGAGCGTTCCCGCGCAGGCTCCGTTGGTACCGATGATACCCATATGTGAAGACTAAATTCCTGCTGTTCCCGGAGATCACCTGTTACAGGTGAGTAACTATGCTTTCCTGGGGGTGTAGTTTTGGTAGAGCAGAAGCGGAGTTGCAGTATACTCGTGTACATTTTAAAAGATGAATGTACATGCATAGAATGCACACATGCATTTGCACCTGCCTCAGAGCAGATATACATTTGTACATGGTGTTTCCACCATCTGCAAGTGTTTAATCTGCTTAATTGCCAAGCCCACATAAACAGCATTCCCATAGTTCAATCTTGTTGGCAGCAAAGCCTGCATCATGACCACAAGATCCATTGGGACAAATAAGGATGCAACTATTGCAAAGCACGCAATTGTACAAAACGTACCCCTGGGATTACTTCCATTTGCAGTGCCATTAATGACCTTGAATCCAGCTGTACAATAAGGTGACATATTTTATCGCTAAATGGTGTCACAGCTCCATCCAGCATATATTCTTTAAGAAGAACTCATTTCTGTTTTTCTGAGTGAAAATCACGGAGCATAACTATCTGCATATGTGTATTATTTATATCTGCTGACTGTAATAGAACACTTTCTCTTTCCTGCAGAATTTGGGCTTGGCAACTTCAAGAGGCCGAGGGAAGTGCAAGAATCCATCATGTAGCTATGTGTATACGAACAGACATAAGCCACGAGTTTGTCCAATTTGTGGGCACAACCTTTCCAAAGAGAGAGAGGAGAAAATAACTCGGGCTCTTGTGAGTTCTTTTATTTATTTAGTTACTTTTTTGTCCCAGTGGTATTCAGTTTGTTCAGAGCTGTCTTCTACTGGGGTTACAATGTCATGAGCCTTTATTTTGAACTACCAAAGAATTCCCCAGTTTTAACCCCCTCCACATTCTATCTAGCACAGCTTCTGCGACAGCAATCTTTGGCTAAGGCTTGCAGATCCTGGCTCTCCCAGAAACCAGTATACATGCGGTTAGAATCAGATCTCTAGATGTTACATTGCCTCTTGATTGAGATTCCTTCCCCTTCCCAGAGGCTATAAGCACTACCTCCTTGGCTAGCCAGGGAAGACAGGCCCAGGAATGAAAGCCAGGTGTCCTGTGTGCAGTGCTGTCTGAGGACTGTGAAGACCATTACAAAGTCTTCATCTTTCTTCTATGTAGGTACATAATGGTTGATTTTGTTGTTAGTTTCAGATCTCTGTCTTGTTGAAGTATTCAACCTCTTTTCATGTTCATATTCTGCATTGACTGTGTGAGGTATTAGCTTCTAGGATGTATTTATCTTTAGTTGAATTCATTCTACCTTCTACATGAATAATTATTCCTGTACCATTGACTGCAATACAACTTCAAAACATAATAGATTCAGCCCCGTGCTGTACTTCAAATATTTCACCCTTTTTTTTCCAAATGTATCTTGTATGGTTGTGGCTGAACAGTTCTGTTTTCTTTTATCAGTTCAGAGCACTTTGTTCCAAAACGTTTTAGGCTTATCAAGGTTTTATTTTACATTCTTTATGCAATGACTTTTTTGATAAGGTCATAGAAAATGTTTCTTTCTTAATAATGTTTGGGACAATTGAAAGTATTTAGAATTTTTTATAGCCTCCTCCTGCCTTACAAGAGTAAATTATTTTCATTTTCCAATATTCAGACAGTGGAGCTATGGTTGTCAAAGGGAACCCGAATAATTATCAGAAGTTGAGAAATTAGAAGGGTTAGAGCTATGGAACTGAAGGCCTTTTTGGACCTTATTAAAAACTTTGAAAAATGTAGTTGTGAATCAAATGGAAGAGTGTCCAAACTTTTGACGTATTCTCCTTTTTATTAATAAATAATAATGCCATGTTTAGCTTTGTACCATGAAGAGGCTGTGTCAGCTTTTGTTCACTTAGGGATTCATTGAAAGATACAGTTTGACCAGACGTGCCTAAACATTTGCACACCACTATATCCATATACACACACATGTCAACGTGTGTGTATATATATGCATTGCATATGCTCCACTGATTTAGTTTGCTTTGCTTTTTCCATTGCCAGAGTCGATGTTAGCACATTCTATTGTGACACCATAAGGATCGCCCTATTGTACACCTTGAGTGAATTCCTTTCACAAAGGCATTTCATAAATCACAATAAATATAGAGTGTGTTGGGTCTTTTTATATGGATCAATAGGTGTTTGCCCACTGAAAAAGTTTGCCTTAAACTTAATAGCCTTTCCTTAGTGTATGTAAAAGGGGTATCATTAGATTGGTGGAGGGAAGATATATAACTACTATAATGCAGATGGAAGATAGACCTGTGAAAGTACAGATGGGGATTTCAAAATGCGTACTTTCACACGTGAGCTTTTCAGCAGCTTCAAAGCAGGTGCAAAATGTGCAAGGACAAAGTATCATCATTCCCACATAACTCAGATTTTCAGAAGGAAACTATGTGGGAATTTTCCCTTTGTAGATCTGCTTGCAAGTATATCCATGTGCGTGGAAGCCCCAATGGTAGTCACAAACTTGCCCCCAGTATTTATTATGCAAGACCTCTAACCCTAACACAGATTAAAGAATAAGAGGACGACCTCTGTGTTGTGCACCCCTAGGGTTCATGAACGTCTTCATACTGGCTCAGTGGCACTACTATACCATGTGGAAGGGCCTGGATTTGAGTCCTGACTCAGGTGTTCCACTCCTTGGGTCAGCTGGGGTGTGAGATGCTGCAGATGTTTACAGCCCCTGAAGTGGGGGAATCAGTCATCACACAGTCATGACACGTGGAGGGTAATTTTATAATAGGGCGCCATGGGTAGGTGCTATTTTAGAAAGACAAGTAGGTGCCTATTTGTCTTTATAGAATACCAGCTTATGTGGCAGAGAACATGCACCGTATATTAAGGTATTTTATAATCTACATGCATATGTTCAAACTCTGTCCATGCTTTGCTCTCATCTATGCTTTCTGGCAAATTATGCTCCTTCATGCCAAAACGTGTCCTTTTGCACTGGTCAATATTTTATAAGAGATGATTTACACGAGTATGTGGCCACATATGGGTGGAAACAGCTTTATAAAATAACCTCTTTAAGGGCTTACTTTAGGGCCCATGATTTCATAGACTTGGAGTGTCGTTACAGTGACTGGCTTAAACTAAATTGGGAAAAATATAAAATTAGGGAGAGAACTTGAGGTAATTGTAAATGTAGACGAAGCTTAACAGATTCCAGCCCTGGTTCTGAGTAAATTAGAATCTCAAAAAAATAAAAAATACAATTCATTCATTCCAGCAAGTATAGGAATAGTGAGTAAAGGAAGTGTTTACTAAACGGCGGTAGCGGACTCCGTGTGATAATGGAGTCCGCTACTGCCGTTTAGTAAACATCCCTTTTAGTGTCTGATGCAAACTGGTATTTCTACACAGGCTCCTCTCCACCAGGGGTCCTCTCCAAGGTCTGTATAACAGGGACATATACGCTGCTTTTCCTTTGTACTGGGATGGGGTATATTACAATTGTATAATTAATTTAAGGACTTTATAATAAAACAGTCAAAATAAAACCACTCTGTATGGTTCTTCCCAGGATTCTCCCTCCACTGCTTCTGAGATGCTAAATCCTAATAACCCCCTGAGCCACTCTGAGAAGGAGAATCAGCGCCAGTCCACTCTACAGCTGCTGCGTAAGACTGTGCAGATTCCTGAGAATGAGTCCGAATTAGCAGAGGTCTTCACACTGATCCATGACCTGAACAGCTCAAGACTCATCTTGTCCAACATGAGCGAGGAGACTGTCACCATTGAGCAGACCTCCTGGTCAAACTACTATGAGTCACCAGCCATCCACTGTCTACTTTGTAGCAGTCCTCTTTTCAAGGGAGCGGAAAAGTAAGGACCCTTTAGACTTCAAAGTTTACATACTCTCTTTATAATAGGGGGACCACGGGACTCTGTGTAAGGGTCATTCTGAGAATGTTAGGGTTCTGCAAGTAAAATATGTTCCCAACTTAAGAAGAAAAGAAAAGAATGGAACCTGCATATGTGAGACTCTGTGCTCAGATAACTCTTTTTGCTTAACCCATGGAATTACTGAATGCTTTCTCTCATTTGTCTTCTGCAGCCTACCAAATGTATAGATTGATTTATAGGAATTATTATATGTCTTTAGTTTCATATGAAACAGGATTCTGTAGAAAAAGTCCCATTTCAGTTATCAGTGGAACCTGTGAACATTTCTGGTTTCTGAAAACCTTTTTCATAACTATAGTGAGCCTATAAGCTTGAGCATAGGCACCACTACAGGCAGCCACATGCTGAGCTGAGGTGCACTGTGACTTGCTGCCCCCTCCTGCACTGATCCCAAATGCAGAAAGAGATGAAGGAGAGCAGCAGCAAGTCAAGGCACATGTCCTTTGCTGTTGAGGCCCGGTTGGCTGCTTTGAGCTGTGCAGCTGAATCTTTTCCTGAGCTATTCAAAGCAATCCAGTCCACGGTGGCTCAGGGGGAGGATATGAACCAAGGTGGTGCCGCTTCTTCTTTTCTCTTTCCTCCAAATCAGCACTGGGAAGGGGGATAGGTGGTGAATAATGGCTAGGGATTCATGAAGGGGTGCTGTGTGGATGGAAAGCCTGGTTGATTAAAGGATTTGTGGTACTTACGTGTGCAACTAGTGAGGGCTGGAAGGGCTATAATAAGAGCACTAGGAGGAGATCCTTTTCTCTGGATCCTCCCCTGTGATCACAGAATATTCTTTTCCTTCCTCTGTATCCCTCCATAAGATCTCAGAGCCTCCCATTCATCCTCACACATCCTGAACTTACCACCTTCTCCTCCTTTATGTCTAATCTTTCTCTACCCTCTAATCTTCCCTATTTCTCCATCCCACATTCCCAATCTTCCCTCTCTTCTTTTCTAGATCCCTCATCCTTGATCCTCTTCCTCTGTGCTCCATCACTGAAATCCTCCTCCTTCTTCTTTTTTGTCCCCCTACTGCAAGCCGCATTCAACAAGGGGAACTGGAGGGAAGAAAAGGAGCCAGAACAAGCTTCCAGCAGCTAACTCTGCATTTCATGCTAAACGCAGTCATCGTGATAATGCGTCAATTGACGCACTTTTGGGTTTCTAGGTAAAATGCCTTTTGGGGCTTCTAATGTTAATGGACGATGTGACCATTACAGTGAAAACAGAAGTAAAATATCTGGCATCATATTAGACCAGCGTTTAAATTTTCAACTCCATGTTAAGAAAACCACCTCCATCTATCACAAATTAAGAACACTGAAGAATCTTTACCCTCTAATGCCAGATCTGTTCCAAACTATCAGACTTTTGATCACGCCTATTCTGGAGTATTGCAACATATAGCAAGGTCTCCCTAAATGTACCATTAAGCCTTTACAAATGGCCCAGAATACCGCAGCAAGATTAGAAAAGGTTCAGAGAAGAGCCACCAAAATGGTAAAGGAGATGGAAGGATACTCCTATGAAGAAAGGCTAAAAAGGTTAGGGCTCTTTAACCTGGAAAAGAGACGGCTGAGGGGAGATATGATAGAAGTCTATAAATTAATGAACGGAGTGGAACGGGTAAACGTAGATCAATTGTTTACGTTATCAGAATATAGAAAGACTAGGGGACATGCAATGAAGCTACAGGTTAAACTATTTAAGACTAATAAAAGAAAGTATTTTTTCACTCAACGTGTAATCAAACTCTGGAATTTGTTACCGGAGGATGTAGTAAAGACTGTTAGTGTAGCTGGGTTTAAAAAGGGTTTGGATAAGTTCCTGGAGGAAAGGTCCATAAACCATTATTAAGAAGGGACCCAAGATGTCAATGCTTGACCCAGTACAAGCATTGTGGAACCTGTGTCTTTTGGGGAAACTGCTAGTTACGTATGACCTAGATTGGCCACTGTTGGAAACAGGATACTGGGCTTGATGGACCTTTGTCTCACCCAGTATGGCACATCTTATTTATTTATTTATTTATTTATTTAAAGTCTCTTTTATACCGCGCTATTCAGCATCAGCGCGGTTTACAATAAACAGTGAACATACACATTTCCAATAGTACTTTGTGTTTACATATGAACAGGATAATCAACTTGGCTAACAGGGTAACTATGTACAACCACAAAATATACATGTCTTATGTTAACTCCTCAGGGCAGGGGAGAAGGGACGTGAACCAGATTCCTCTGGATTTTCCTACCACTGGCTGACCCCTTAGGCCAGGAGAGGAGGGAAGTTATCAAGACTGCTCTGGATATTCCTGCTCTCTTGGTTACTCTGGTGAACCTTGGATATGTCCTCTCAGAAACATAGCTCAACTGGGTAACCAGTTTTGCAAATGGGCTGAGGAGCAGGACCACATCAGAACATAACCATTCTGAATGGTATGACCATCACCATCTGCTTGAGAAATACTGAATATGTGGCTGCATGGTGCTCTGTGTAGGGCAGAGCTCACAAGCCTTTGTTCTCTGTCTTCATCTGCTGGTTGATCAGCATAACCCATTGGTTCTGGACTGGTCTTGCAGACTCAAAGAAAGAAAATTAGCAGGTATGACCAAATTTGTCCTTCCTCCCCTTTCACCACAATGACATATGAAATTCCCCAACTATAAAACTCCTAAAATAACAAAAATTATTTAGACACAAAGCAAAGTTGGGACATGATTTTTATTATGTAAAATAGTTCATATTTTTATAAACATACTGCAGAATTTCATAAATTCTCCAGGACCAAGCAGGAAGTCAGTCCTCACTTATGGGTGACGTCGGCGCCGACGGAGCCCTCGCGGAGCAATTTTCCCCAGCTTTCAAAGAAAGCCTTTGGGAATTGCAGCGCGCATGCGCGGTAGTCTTCCCGCCCGAAGGTGCCATCTTAGCCAGTCTTCTTTTTTCCGCGGAGCCCTACAGACGTCCCCGTCTTGTCCCCGCGTAAAAGTTGATTTTCCTCTGTATTTTTCCTTTTTTCTTTCGGTTCGACGCCGGTCGTTTTCCCGCCCGGACTCGCGACGCCGGTCTCGAGTCCTCTAACGGTTTTTCGGTTTTTTCTGACTTAGTCAGCTTTCGTTTTCGTTTTTTCCCTGGCAGCCCGGTCCTTTGACCTCGCAGGGGCCCTTTTTCCCCCGATGGCTGCCAGTGGCTTTAAGCGGTGTGGTCGGTGTGACCGAAATATGTCACTCACCGACTCACACGACCTTTGCCTCCGCTGCCTGGGCCCAGATCACGAGGAACTGATCTGTGGGCCCTGCAGCAAACTGTCCTCGAAGGCGTTGAGAAGTCGGCGGCATCAGCGCGAAAGAATCTTCGCTGACCCCAGCCGTACCCGGACCTCGTCGGAGGCCTCACTGTCGAAAGGCTCCAGTTCGGACCGTCGACGGAGCTCCTCCGACCGGGGTTCTCCCTCCGGGGACCATCGACGGAAGGAAAAACCCGCGAGGAGGGCGGCGTCGGTGGACGCTCCTGGCTCCGCGAGGGCCAGGTCGCATAGCCCCGACAGCCGCCCCGGGTCCTTGGAGAAGGAACACCTCCCGAAGCGACCTCGCCTGGAGTCGGAGATGCCTGCCCGGGTAAGTCCTGTTGTCCTTCTGGACTCGCCTCCGCGTCAGCCGACGTCGGGCCCGACGCCGTCGGGGCCCGAGTCGGGGGCTGCTGGGTCGCCTGAGCTCGGACTCAGGTTGACGGCCTTGGAGAGCAGATTGTCTGCCTTCATGGACCAGCAGCGGGCACTGCTCGCTGGCTTCGCTGGCGTCGCTGCCCCGACCGCCGGGACGTCGACGTCCAAGTCGACCCCGGAGACCGAGCCGATCCTCGAGTCGATGAGAACTCGAGTCGATCCTCGGTCGAGGTCGCCCTCGGCCTCCCGTTCGGGACCGAGGTCGCCGACGCCGACTCCCTCGGCGTCGGGGCGGCTGGCGCCGCACCCTGCCCGAGCCGACCCCACCGAGTCCTCGTCGGAGTCGGTCTGGGAGTCTGAGGAGGAAGAGTCACCTGATTCTTTCCGGACTCGGTGTGTCCCATCGGACTCTCCGGAGTCCGAGCCTCGGAAGCAGTCCCCCCCGGAGGATGCCCGGTTCTCGGATTTCGTTAGGGATATGGCCAAGGCTTTGGCCTTCCCTGCGGACCCCGAGGAGGAGCCTCGAGCCGAAGAGCTCGACGCCCTCCAGTATGACTCTCCCGCGAGGGAGCACTTTACTGTGCCGGTTCCCCCTATGCTGGAACGACTACTCTTCCGCATGTGGGAGAGTCCGGCCTCCTCGCCGGTCCTGAGCAAGCGGGTCGATTCTATCTATCGAGTCCGCAAGAGCCCTGGCTTTCAAAAGGCGCAGTTGCCACACCATTCCATGGTAGTGGAATCGGCCATGCATCGTCTTAAGAGCCAGAAGATGCACTCCTCGGTGCCTCCTGGAAGGGAGGCCCGTAACCTGGATGGCCTTGGCAAAAAGTGCTTCCAGGGCTCTATGCTCGCCTGTCGTGTCCAGACTTACCAGCTCTACATGGGCATGTATCTCAGGGATCTGGCTAAAGAGCTAGCCGGCTTCTCCGCTGGTTTGTCCGAGGAACCCTTGCGGAGGTTCCTAGCCTTGTCCACAGGTATTCGGGAATGCTCAAAGTTCATGTCCCGAGCAGCCTATGATGGCTTTGAAGCCTCGGCTCGAGTGGCCGCAGCCGGCATCGGTGCCCGCCGACAGGCTTGGCTTCAGTCGTCCGACCTTGAGCCCTGGGTACAGGACAAGTTGGTCGATGTCCCCTGCCGAGGCGAAAACCTCTTTGGCAAGCCCATGGCGGAAAAGGCTGCACAAATTGAGACTGAGACTCTCACCAGGACCAGGCTTTCTAGGAAGACCTCCGCCCCTTCCCAGAAAAAGAAGGGCTCGGGAAAAAAGACCTTTTACCCGAGGAAGGCGGCTGCCTACAAACAATACCCCCATTATCAGGCCCCTGCAGCTCCCCAACAGGGCCAGCAGGCCAAGGGACGGGGTAACGGGTCCCGTAGGCAGCAAGCCCCCAAGCCTGCGCCACCAGCCCCTGCTCAGCAGGGTGGGGGTTTTTGACTCGCTCAGCATAGCCTCTCCCCCCCCGCTGGTTCCCCCCAGCACCGGAGGCCGGCTGGTTCACTTCGCCGACAGGTGGTCCAGCATCACCGCAGATGCCTGGGTGCTTCAGGTCGTGCGAGAGGGCTACCTTCTCCACTTCCATCAGGTCCCTCCCTCCTATTTTCCGGGAGAGCCTCCGCGCCCCCCTCTGCACAGGGAGTTGCTCCTTCAGGAGTTAGCAGGTCTTCTGCAGGATCAGGCGGTGGAACCGGTGCCACACCACCTGAGAGGTCAGGGCTTCTATTCAAGGTATTTTCTGATACCAAAGAGAACAGGAGGCCTCCGACCCATCCTGGACTTGCGCAACCTCAACAAGTTCCTTGTGCGGGAGAAGTTCAAAATGCTTACCCTTGGAATCCTTCTGCCCTACCTCCAGCAGGGCGATTGGCTATGCTCCTTGGATCTAAAGGATGCTTACACGCACATCCTCATCCACCCAAGCCACCGCCCATACCTAAGGTTTGTGGTGGCAGGAAATCATTACCAGTACAGAGTACTGCCCTTCGGCCTGTCCTCCGCACCGCGAGTCTTCACAAAATGTCTCGCGGTCGTGGCGGCCCATCTCCGGCTTCACGGCCTCTATGTTTTTCCGTACCTCGACGACTGGCTCATCAGAGCAGCATCCGCTCAGGAGGTCACCACCGCCACGTGCCGCACGGTGACTCTGCTGCAGCACTTGGGCTTTGTCATCAACTTCGCAAAGTCCACTTTGCTCCCCTCACAGGATCTCGAGTTCATCGGCGCAAGGCTGCACACCCCTCAGGCGCGAGCGTTCCTACCGCTCGACAGGGCTCAGCGGCTCATGGACCTAGCCGACCGCTTTCGCAGCCAGCCCCTGGTCTCCGCCAGGCGCTTCCTGAGACTGCTCGGCCATATGGCTTCCACCGTCCATGTGACCCCCAATGCCCGCCTGAATATGCGGCCTGCTCAGTGGTGTCTCCGCCAGCAGTGGCGACAGGCCACGGGCGGCCTAGCAGACCTGGTGCGCGTCTCCGAGCCGCTGGTCTCGTCTATCCGGTGGTGGCTCCGGCAGCCGAACCTGGTATTGGGAATGCCTTTCCAGTCACCTCAGCCGACCCGGGTGCTGACCACCGATGCATCCCTCCTGGGCTGGGGAGCCCATTGCCAAGAGGCACGTACTCAGGGCCTCTGGACCAAGTGGGAGTCTGCTCAGCAGATCAACTTCCTGGAGCTCAGGGCGATCCGCCTAGCTCTCAAGGCCTTCTCCCACCTGACCTCCCAACAGTCCGTCCTTGTCCAGACGGACAATCAAGTTGCCATGTTCTACGTGAACAAGCAGGGGGGCACGGGCTCCTTCCTCCTCTGCCGGGAGGCACAGAAGCTCTGCTCTTGGGCCGTCGGTCACGGCATTCTCCTCAAGGCAGTTTATCTCCCGGGCCAAGAAAATTGCCTGGCGGACAAACTCAGCAGGGTCCTCCAGCCGCACGAGTGGCGTCTGGACCCCTTGATCGTTCAGAAGCTCTTCCTCAGGTGGGGCCTCCCCACAGTGGATCTCTTTGCCAGTCCTCACAACCGGCAGCTTCCTCGCTTCTGCTCTCGTCAGCCTCACCCCCTTCGGGTGGCGGCGGACGCCTTTCTGATCTCATGGTCGGGGAGCCTTCTGTACGCTTTCCCTCCCATCCCGTTAGTCTCCCGGACCCTTTTCAAGGTTCTCCGAGACAAAGCTTTCGTGATCCTGGTGGCCCCTCGCTGGCCCAGGCAGCCGTGGTTTCCGCTCTTGCTGCAACTGGCGGTGGAGGATCCAATCCCTCTGGGGGTGCAACCGGATCTCCTCACCCAGGATCAGGGGTCCCTACTGCACCCCAACCTCAGGTCTCTCAACCTCATGGCCTGGCTGCTGAGAGGGTAGTCCTTGCTCCTCTCCTCTTGCCGGCAGAGGTGGAGGAGGTCGTCTTGGCTTCGCGACGGCCTTCTACCCGCAAATGCTACGCCCTTAAATGGCGTCGCTTTGCAGTCTGGTGTACCCAACAGTCTCAGGATCCCTTCTCCTGCCCGGTGTCGGTGATCTTACAGTACTTGCTACACCTCTCTAATCTGGGACTTAAGTCCAACTCCGTCAAAGTTCACCTCAGTGCTCTTTCCGCACATCATGTGCCGGTGGACGGCAGACCTCTCTCCAACGACCCTCTCGTAGCGAGGTTTCTCCGAGGTCTCCTACTACTTAAACCACCTCTGCGCCCGCCAGCGCCGGACTGGGACCTGAATGTGGTTTTACAGCGGATCACCTGTCCGCCTTTTGAACCTATGGCTACCTGCTCTCTCCGTTTTCTGTCTTGGAAAACGCTGTTCTTGATAGCCCTCACTTCCGCTAGGCGCGTAAGTGAATTACAGGCCCTCGTGTCTGATCCCCCCTACACTCGGTTCTACAAGAATAGGGTAGTCCTACGGACTCACCCAAAGTTTCTGCCTAAAGTGGTCTCCCCTTTTCACTTGAATCAGGAGGTGGTACTTCCAACCTTCTTTCCCAGACCACACTCCAGCCGAGCTGAGACGGTCCTCCATACCCTGGACTGTAGAAGGGCGTTGAACTTCTACCTTGACCGTACGCGGGAGCACCGTAAAGCTGCGCAGCTTTTTGTGTCCTTTGACCCCAATAAATTGGGGCTCCCGGTCTCCAAGCGTACTCTGTCCATCTGGGTTGCGGACTGTATCTCTTGGGCTTATGGGGCAGCCGGACTCGCCTTAGAAAGTCGAGTCACGGCTCATTGCGTTCGGGCAAAGGCCACGTCAGTGGCTTACCTCCGCTCTGTTCCGCTGGCAGACATCTGCCGGGCCGCTACTTGGTCTTCGAGCCAGACTTTTGCGGTCCATTACTGTCTCGAGAGGGAGTCCCGTAGGGACAGTGCTTTCGGACAGGCAGTCCTCCGTAATCTCTTTGAGGTCTGAGCAACTCCTACCCTCCATCCCGGATGTGGGCTACCGGTGGGTGATAATTCAGCGAAGATTCTTTCCTTCTGTGCTGCTGAGCTAGAGGGAGCTCATTTTTGTGCTTAGGGTCTCCGGTAGCCTTGAGCTTGGGAGTCCCATAAGTGAGGACTGACTTCCTGCTTGGTCCTGGAGAAAGCGTAGTTACTCACCTGTAACAGGTGTTCTCCAGGAGCAGCAGGAATCAGTCCTCACTACCCTCCCTCCTCCCCTTGGAGTTGCAATCGTCTGCTTATGTTCTTTTTGCAAATTTTTATGCTGTCTTTTTAGCTATGTCATCTGACTGGCTAAGATGGCACCTTCGGGCGGGAAGACTACCGCGCATGCGCGCTGCAATTCCCAAAGGCTTTCTTTGAAAGCTGGGGAAAATTGCTCCGCGAGGGCTCCGTCGGCGCCGACGTCACCCATAAGTGAGGACTGATTCCTGCTGCTCCTGGAGAACACCTGTTACAGGTGAGTAACTACGCTTTTGCTGCAAGGTGACGGACGTGTGCTTTTTCACTTGACTTTAAGTGCCAAATTATCTGTTTACAGCCCTGACCTTTTGTATTTAAAAGATGTGATAAACAGTGTCTTAAGGATCATCTTAGTGTTGTCTCCGCCAGCCGATTTGTTTAAAATCTAGTAGTGGGATATAAATATCTGATTCACTGGAGATTTACTTACAGTGCCTCAAGGCTACTTCTGTTTTACATCTCAGCCTGCTGATGGGGTGGTTCATAGAGAAAAGTAGTAAAATATCAGAAGGCTACTTTCTAGCATTTTGATTAAAAGAGCATATAAATTCTGATAATTATACCAACCTGTATTTTATGTAACCTCTCAGTCCTGTTCCTATCAAATCTATGTTTGTCGCAAACATGTTTAAATTCTTTTACAGTGCTGGTCTTCCATCACTTCCGGTATTAGAAGTTTTGTAATCTTCCTTTTTGGTTCTTACACGCCCCATATTTTACCAGTAACCACACCCCCTCCCTATCTTACCACTGAACCTACTGAGAGTGGCCATCCTATGTTTGTTGCTATGAGGTTTGTAACCATAGACACTCTGTGGAGATTTCCCCAACCTTCTTGGAGGACTGATGCAGTAATACTGATACATTTTGCCCATCGGCCTTTATTTTCCATCAATGTGCCTCTAAAGTTCCATTTTACTGAGCAAATACTGTACTTAAGTCCATTTCTTTTGTTACCCACCCACCCACTCCTCCATCTGCCCTTACCCTGCACTATGTGTCTATTCCAAGCCCATTTAAATTCCATTATAGTCTTAGCTGCTACAACTTCTACCTGTCTGTTTTTTCAGACATTTGTAACAGTCTCAGTAAAAACGTGCTTCCTCCTGAATCTTCCTCACTGCAGCTTCCTATAATGACCCCTTGGCCCAGAATTTCCTTTTCTGTTGAAAAAATAGCCGTATCTATTTATTTAGTATTTAGCTCCTGCCTTTCTAGTAATAGTTCAAGGTGTGTTACATTCAGGTACAGTAGGTGTTTCCCTGTCCCCAGAGGGCTTACAATCTAAGTGTGTACCTGAGGCAACAGTGGGTTAAGTGACTTGCCCAAGGCCACAAGGAGTGTCAGTGGGATTCAAAACCTGGTCTTTTTGGTAACCAGGTCGCTGCTCTAGTCACTAAGCTGCTCTGCCTTTCTCTGCCTTACTGAAGTCTGTTAAATATTTGAACGATTCTACCATATCTTGCATCTTTTGTTTTCCCTCCAATGATTACATTTTATTCTTAAACCTTTCTTTATAGGATTTGTTCAAGGCCTTGTATTTAGTAGCTGTTTTCTCAACCATTTCCATCCTCTGAATCTCTTTATGTATGTCTCCAGTCTCCAGAAGTAGTTAACATGAGGTCTCATTAGTGACCTCTGTAAGGACAGTCAAACACAAAGGGCAAGGGAATGGAAGGTCACTGGTACAAGTTTATTAAATTTACCCCAACGCGTTTCGGCAGGATGCCTTCTTCAGGGGGCACACATCTTTAGAAATAAAACATACATTAATATACAATCAATAATAAAAATAATAATAACATGAAAAACACAATGTAAAATGATAAAACCATAAATAAATATATAATTCCTTATCGTCCCTCCAGTCTAGTCCTGGAAACTCTGGAGTTGTCATCCTCTTCCAGCAGCTTGGAGACTGATACACGTCATTCTTTGATGACACTGGTATAAGGGCACAGGCACCGCCTCCTCCCACTCCAGTTATATCAGTCTCCAAGCAGCTGGAGGATGTGAGCCAGGGTGGCTGGCTCTCTGGAGAGACAATTAAGGACTATAGTGCTAGTTAGTGTTTAGGTTTTTGGGGTTAATTTCATGTGGTTGAATTTATTGCTTTGTCTTCTTTTCTAGATAGCTTAAATTGCGTGGGTATACAGCTTTAAAATTTGGCTGCTGAAGTCTTTGCTTCCCTGCTTCCTTTCTCTCACCGAAGAGACTGAGAGCAGGAGGCTTGAAAGTCCTAAGGGAAGTTTGGGGCTTGCCACTCTGTGTTAACCTGCCCTCCCCTAGCATGGTACAGAGGTTCTGCCTGTGAGCACTGAGGGGAAGCGGCAGGCAGGCACCCTGGGGGCACAGTTCCCTTCTGAACGGTTGCGGAAGCTTGTGGGCCACAGAGAGTTGCAGCACGGCCTAGGAGGCACCCATCGGTGAGAGGCTAATTAGCCGGTTCGCGGTGGGCAGGTGAGCTGCAGTTTCCTTTTTATTTCAGCGGTGTTTGTGTGGGAGGCCATGCTTCAGGCTCGGCCCGAGTAAAAAGCAGCCATTCGCGCCGCGTTCCGTTTTGGCGGGAAACGCCGGTAGCGAGGTCCACCTGTAGGGAAGAGAGGAAGCTTCGTTTTAAGTTCATTTCTTTGCGATTGAGGTCGGGGGACTCACTGCTTCCTTTTGGCAAAAAAACAAAACAACAAAAAAAAGCGTCCTTAGAAACACGAGTTTAGTCCTCTGATGAGGAGCTGGGTCAGAGTTTTGTAAGTATATTGCTTTCTGTAGGTCTTTCATTGGGGAGGTCACTGGAAGCATGCCTGCAAAGACCTTATCTTTGCTCTGTGGAGTGAAGAGGTCGGTAGTCTCAGAGGCAGGCCTTTGTAAGGGCTGTAGCCAGGATGCAGCAATGGAGCAACAGTGCTTAGATTTGGTGGAGGAGCGTACGGAGCTGGAGCAGAGGCCGCTGTCTCCTCTTGTAGAGCCTGTGGAGCCGGTACCAGGTCCCTCTTTGGCTCCTGAGGGTCTGCGTCCTCAGGTACCCTTGCCGGGTGATTTGACGTCCATTTTTTCGCCGGACTTTGTGGCTCTTATTCAAAGGGCGTTTGGTGGTGCTTCTAAGATGGCTTCATCCTCGGCTCTGGGTCCCTTGGCTGCTCAGTTGGGGCATAAGAGACCGGGCTCTCCTCTTTCGGTGACACATTCGTCTCTGGGACAGAAGAGACCTCGGCTGGATGCAGATAGGCGGTGTCTCTCAGAGCTTTCCGAGGAGTTGCGCACAGAAGATGAGGAGCGCGATCCCGAGTTGGAAGATGGAGAGATTCCGGAACAGGAGGATCAGG
The DNA here is from genome assembly GCA_033557465.1 of Ichthyophis bannanicus. Classification (NCBI taxonomy): domain Eukaryota; kingdom Metazoa; phylum Chordata; class Amphibia; order Gymnophiona; family Ichthyophiidae; genus Ichthyophis; species Ichthyophis bannanicus. The sequence continues at coordinate 70,076,463 of CM066050.1, read as the reverse complement.
CTAGAGTAGTGCGTATTTTTCGGAAGGAAGAGCTCTCCGCATTGATTTCTGAGACGTTAAAGATGCTCAATATACCGGTGTCTTCGCCGGCAGATGAGGCAGCGTTAGAAGATCAGCTCTTACAGGCCTTTAGGAAGACACAAAAAGCGTTTCCGATGCATAGAGTTATTAAGGAGATGATCCAGAGTGAGTGGGACATGCCTGAGTCCACTTTCAAAGGCTCTCGGGTGATGTCTCGCCTCTATCTGCTGGTGGAACAGGATAGGGACATCTTTAAGTCGCCCAAGGTGGATGCAGCTGTGTCAGCTGTGACCAAGAAGACGACCGTTCCGGTGGAAGGGAGTGCAGCTCTTAAGGATACTCAGGACAGAAAGCTGGACGCTTTGTTAAGGCAGATTTTTGAGGTGAATGCTCTCTCCATCCAAGCTTCGATTTGTGGGGCTTGGGTGGCGAGAGCCTGTCTCCGGTGGGCTCAAGGAGTCCAGGGGGAGCATTCGGAGGAATCCATTGGTGAGGCGGCTAGGTTAGAGTCCGGAGCGGCGTATCTAGCGGATATTCATTATGACCTCATTAGGGGGTTATTGAACAACTTTGGCAGTGGCCGCCAGGCGGTATCTGTGGCTGAGGAATTGGGCGGCAGATGCTTCTTCAAAGTCTAGGTTGAGTAAGCTTCCCTTTAAGGGACATCTTTTGTTTGCAGAGGATTTGGAGAAGATCGTTAAAGATCTCGGGGAATCCAAGGACGGACGACTACCGGAGGATAAGCAGAAACGGGAAATTTACTCCTGTGGCTAGATTCCCACGGAGGGATTTTCGTCTTTTTTGCTCCTCTAGGTTCCCGCAGAGTCAGAGAGGGCGCTTCCCCTATAGAGGCCAGAGCTTTCGAGGATTACGGGGGGCTAGCAGAGGTTTTGCTGCAGCCACTTCGGGGACCAAAAAGACACAATGAAGTCAGGGTGGCCCAGGTGGAGGTAGCTGTGGGCGGTTGTCTACAGCAGTTTTACGCTGCCTGGGCCAGGATTACGTCCGATCAGTGGGTGTTAGAGGTGATTCGAGAAGGTTATGTGTTAGAATTTCAGAAACCGGTGGCCGACGCCTTCGTTCAGTCTCCTTGCAAGGCACCTCGGAAGCGCGAGGCGGTCGGACAGAATTTGCAGCGGTTATTAGATCTCGAAGCGGTAGTGCCGGTGCCTCGAGATCAATGCGGGTTAGGTCGATACTCAATTTATTTTGTGGTTCCAAAGAAAGAAGGGACTTATCGGCCAATTTTGGACCTGAAAAAGGTAAACAAGTGTCTCAGAGTTTCTCATTTTCGCATGGAAACTCTGAGATCGGTCATCATGGCGGTCAGACAAGGGGAGTTTCTTACTTCTCTCGATTTATCTGAGGCCTACCTGCACATTTCGATTCGCCCACAATATCAGAAGTTCCTCAGGTTTGCGGTTCCAATGGGCCATTTTCAATTTCAGGCACTACCATTTGGACTGGCGACGGCACCAAGGACCTTTACCAAGGTCATGGTTGTCGTAGCAGTAGAACTGCGGAAGAAGGGCATTTTGTTCCACCCATATTTAGACGACTGGTTGATTCGAGCAAAGTCCAAAACCGAAAGCGAGGAGGCTACTGCCAGTGTGGTCAGCTGTCTGCAGCAGCTAGGTTGGGTGGTCAATGTCGTCAAGAGCAGTCTCGTGCCATCTCAGGATCTAGAGTATCTAGGAGCGCGCTTCAGTACCCGAGTGGACAAGGTCTTTCTGCCTCCGCATCAGGTGGTGGCCATAAGGAGGTTGATTCGACGGTTTCTCGACCGGCCACGGGCAACAGCGTGGCATTACTTGCAGGTCTTGGGTACAATGGCTGCCACGATCGACCTCGTGCCCTGGGCCAGAGCGCATATGAGGCCATTGCAGAGAGCGTTACTCAGAAGGTGGTCTCACCAAAGCCATCCACTATCCCAGAGACTTCTCTGCCCAGAGGCGACTCGGGAAGCATTGCAGTGGGGGTTGCTGCCAGAGTCCCTGGCGAGGGGCATGCCATTGGACACGCCGTGCTGGGTTCCACTGACTACGGATGCCAGTCTCCTGGGTTGGGGAGCACATTTTCAGGGCAGGTGCGCGCAAGGGCTGTGGTCAGTTCAGGAGAAGTCTTGGTCAATCAACAGGTTGGAATTGAGGGCAGTGCGATTGGCGTTGATGGAGTTTCACCGGTATCTGCAGGGAGCGGCGATCCGGGTGTTTTCGGACAATGCGGCGGCAGTGGCCTACATCAGCAAGCAAGGGGGCACATGCAGTGCTCCCTTAGAGGCCGAGGCAGATCAGTTGTTCAGCTGGGTGGAGCAAAACCTTCAGGCTCTGTCGGCAGCTCATGTCGCCGGGGTAGACAACGTGGAGGCAGATTTTTTGAGTCGCGTGAGTGTAGATCCGGGGGATTGGACTCTTCACCCGGATGTTTACGACGGGATAGTTCGGCGCTGGGGAACGCCCGTGATGGATCTCATGGCGACATTCAAGTCAGCGAAGACAGCTCGGTTTTTCAGCAGGCGCAGAGAAAGAATGTCGGAAGGTCTGGATGCGCTCATCCAGGAGTGGCCAATAGATCACCTTCTCTATGTGTTTCCTCCGTTGGTGTTAATAGGCAGAGGGCTGCGACGAGTCGAACGCCACAAGGGCTTGGTGGTGCTGGTAGCGCCAGATTGGCCGTGACGGCCTTGGTATGCGGACCTTCGGAGACTAGTTGTGGGAAAGCCGTGGAGGCTACCGTTCCGGTTGGATCTTCTGCAGCAAGGTCCGTTGGTTATGCCTCAGGTGGCTCGGTTCTCGCTTACGGCTTGGCTCTTGAAAGGGCGCGGCTGAGAGCTCGAGGCTATTCGGCGGCCGTGGTGGCGACCTTCTTGAAGGCGCAAAGGCGCTCTACTTCCTTAGCGTATGTGCGAATGTGGCGCGTTTTTGAGGCCTGGTGTGTGGATAAGAATTGTGAAGCCTTGCGAGCTTCGGTACCGCAGATCTTGGCTTTCTTACAAGATGGTTTCCAGAGAGGGTTGGCGGTCGCTTCCTTAAAAGTACAACTGGCAGCGCTTTCCTGTTATAGAGGAAAGGTCAAGGGGAAAGCGCTGGGCTCCCATCCTGATGTTAAGCGATTTCTGAGAGTGGTAGGTCTGTTGAGACCACCGTGCAGGCAGGTGGTTCCGTCTTGGGATTTACAGCTGGTCTTGACAGCGTTAGGTTCGCCGCCGTTTGAGCCTTTGGCGGAAGCAACTTTGAAGGATCTTACCTTGAAGGTCATATTCTTAGTGGCCATTGCATCGGCAAGGAGAATTTCGGAGTTGCAAGCGTTGTCTTGTAGGGAGCCGTTCTTAGTTTTCTATGAATCGAAGGTAGTCTTGCGGCCGGTGCCGTCCTTCCTTCCAAAGGTAGTGTCTCCTTTTCATGTAAATCAAGTAGTGTCTCTGCCGGTTTTCCATTCGGCTTCAGAGAGGGCTTCGAGTCCGTGGTTGGGCCTTTTAGATGTTCGAAGGGCGTTGAAGCGGTACCTCAGGCGGACGGCGGAGTTCCAACGGTCGGATAGATTGTTTGTGTTGTTTGGAGGTCCTCGCAAAGGGGAAGCAGCGTCTAAAGCCTCGATTGCTCGATGGATAAAGGAAGCCATAGCGTCTGCGTACCTTCTGAAGGGCAAAAGGGTGCCGGAAGGTTTACGGGCGCATTCTACTAGAGCGCAGGCTGCTTCCTGGGCGGAGTATAGTTTGGTGCCGGCAGCAGAGATTTGTAAGGCAGCGGCATGGTCATCGTTAAATGCCTTTGTCAAACATTATCGTTTGGGTGTTCAGGCACGTAGCGATAACTGTTTTGGAACAGCGGTGCTTCAGGCTGGTCTAGCAGGTCCCGCCCATTGAGTTTTTTACTGCTCTGTTACATCTCCAGAGTTTTCGGGACTAGACTGGAGGGACGATAAGGAAGTTTAAATTAGGCTTACCTGCTAATTGTAGTTCCTGAAGAAACTCCAGTCTAGTCCCGGATCCCGTCCCAGTCCTTAAGGATAATTGGTGCCTGAAGTGACTATGTCACAGGTAAGAGAACAAAAGGGAGCTGTGCAGCTTCGGGTTCAGGGAACAAATTTCTCATTCAGGGATGTGACTGGTTGGGGGCAGTTGTTTCTTCTGAGAGGGAAGCAAAGGCCTTATCAGTTAAATTGGAGTTCATACGTTACAGTTAATGTTATGTTTGGGTGGTTCACCAGTTAGGGGGCGCTAGATTATGTGAGTGTCCTAACTTAATTGTTGCTCTGGTGAGTCTGCTTTGTCAATAGGTTGCTGGAGTGGGAGGAGGCGGTGCCTGTGTCCTTATACCAGTGTCATCAAAGAATGACGTGTATCAGTCTCCAAGCTGCTGGAAGAGGATGACAACTCCAGAGTTTCCGGGACTAGACTGGAGTTCCTTCAGGAACTACAATTAGCAGGTAAGCCTAATTTAAACATATATGAGAACATCAAAATAACTAAAAGAATACATATTAAAAATGAAATGGAGCATCAAGCATATAAATTAGAAGTTACTATAAATAATCTTTCATATTAAATAGTATGTATAAAAGCAAATCAAGAAAAAGATAGCGGAGAAACACTGAGACCATAAATAATAATTGCACGTAAGAGACGAGGAAGATGTTACTTACAAGAGGCACAGGATAATTTGTTGTAGTCTTTAAAAAGACTCCATCTGATTGTGCTTGAAAAAGCTGAAGTATCAAATCAGCTGAATGAAACAAAAATATATCCCAGAGCCAGAGGGAAGTGTGGTCATTCAACATGTAGCAATAAATCATGGGTGGATAAGGGAAATAGAAGAGTGCTCATTAATTTTATGATGTAGAGCAAATGAACATAGCCAGTGAGCATAATGTTTAGGGGTGAAATAACGGCAGTAAATGACGGCAGATAAAGACCAGTATGGTCCATCTAGTCTGCCCAGTAAGATGGCAGGAGTAGGTGCCACTCTGTGCAGGCCACCCCTCAGGCCACGCCTCCCCATGTCTTTGTTTAGAGTGAACCCACCGCTCCATGCAGGACACCCCTATTTGTTGAGAAGTTAGATGGTTCCGTTTACAGTCAAACCTCGGTTTTCGTGTGCCCCGGTTTTCGTTCGTTTCGGTTTTCGACGTCTTTTCTGACTGAGATCTTGTCTCGGTTATCGTATATCGCCTCGGTTTTCGTCAAGAATGGTGAGCCAGTGCTGCCAGATCTGAAAACCTATACTGTATACTGTACTGCAATACATACACCCTCGCGCTGGTCTGCCCGCCCAGTCCCGGCAGCACTACCCCCCCCCCCCCCCGGACTCACCGATCGCGTGTTGAGAAGCCAAAGTCAGCTGAGCAACATCCTCGAGCCAGAGATGCAAGGATTGCACAGAGAGGAAGGCCCCGATCTCTCCACCGCCTGCCTGTTCTCTGGAGCGCCCCCTCAGGCTCGGAGGTAGCAGGGTAGCTGTCAATGTAAGCAGGAGATGTTGCATGAATGTGGGAGGCAGTTCTTTCTCTTGCAGGGTACGCTTGCAAATTGCTGTTGAGACGGAGTCAGCGATCAGATTACAGTGCCGTACAGTACAATATCTGTGTGTTTGCTGTCCTGTGGACGATCGGGCAGGTGAGAGAAGTGACAGGAGCTGGGTGTCTGGAACGGATTAATTGAATTTACATTATTTCCTATGGGAAATATTGCTTCGGTTTTCGTACGTTTCGGTTTTAGTCAGACTTCTTAGAACGGATTAATCATTAAAACCGAGGTTTGACTGTATTTTGATTTTATTCTGTTGCTATAAATGGATCCATTATGTCTGTATTCGCCGCCAGCTCCATAATTCAAAGGCATCAATTTTCTTCCTATCTTTTTCACTGTCCAACTTTCGTATCCATATGATGTTATTGAAAATACCATGGCTTGAACGAGTCAAATCTGTGTATGGAGAGAGATCTCTGTTCTTTAGAATCTTGTCTAGGTCCTTCATAGCCATTCTGCCAAGAGCAATGTGTCGTCGGAAATTTAATTACAAAAATGCTATATAAATGCAGAGGTGGCGATCACTAATATAGTGAAGCTCCAGAGAACTAAGCTAAGATAGAGATACGTATATATAAATATGGTAAATTAGAGTGCATAGTGGTTTTAAAAAATTGGCTTCAAAACATTATATGTAAATAATAGTTCAAAAAGAATATTTTATTTTGCTTATCTTACTAAAAGGTGACTCTAAACCCAAACTATATGTAATATGATGCTAAAAGTAGATAAAACAGGGGTGATGCATATAAATATAAAATAGTATATTATCCTTAAGGTAAATGCCAGGATTGAACGAGGAACCTATATTAAAATTAAAAATTGAGAGTAAGACTGCAGTGATACCACCACGATATACATGAAACAAAGGGACAATTAAAAATGCTCATACCAGAATTGAGGAGTCGCCGAACGGCATGTATGCCGTAATAACAGCAGTGTTTTAAGGTAGTACACGATCAAAACCTATTTTTTTAACCGCAGTGCAAGCTGACAGAGACTGAATGAGAGAGGAGGCAACAAGCGAGAACGGCGTACATTCAATGTTAAGAATGCTATTAAAAAACTGTGTGGTGGATCTCTTATTCGGAGCTGGTTTTGCAAATGTGTGGCATTGTGAAGAACAGTAAAGATAGAGATAGTACATCCATAAACGAAAAAGTGCGAGTCACGTAGGTATTCTAAGCACATTGTGTAACAGAAAAAATACACGTCGGGAGCGAGCAGACCAGCACTGGGGCAGTTTAAAAACATAAATCAAAAGACAACTCTTGAAAGTTCTCATACCTGAAATGATACGATATTAAAACAGCATGTACATGAACACAATTGCAGAATCGCATATTCTCCAGGACCAAGCAGGAAGTCAGTCCTCACATATGGGTGACGTCGGCGCCGACGGAGCCCTCGTGTGGAGCATTTCCCCAGCTTTCAAAGAAAGCCTTTGGGAATTGCAGCGCGCATGCGCGGTCCCCTTCCCGCCCAAGGGTGCCATCTTGCTCAGTCTTTTTTTTTCCGCGGAGCCCGACAGACGTAGTTCATTTTTCCCTGAGGAAAAAGTTGATTTTCCCTATTTTTCTCTTTTTTCTCTGGTTCGACGCCGGATCCTTTTCCCGCTCGGACCGATACGCCGGTATCGAGTCCTTTTCTCTCTTTTTCGTTTTTTGTCCTTTGTGACTGGCGTTCGCGCCTTTTTTCTTTTTTCCCTGTCAGCCTGGTCTTTTGACCTAGAAGGGGCCCTTTTTCCCCCGATGGCTACCAGCGGGTTTAAGAAGTGTGATCGGTGTAAGAAGCTTATGTCTCTTACCGACACACACGACTACTGCCTCCGTTGCCTCGGACCCGATCATGACCCGATGATCTGTGGTCCGTGTGGCAAAATGTCCTCAAAAGCGTTGAGGAGTCGGCAGAAGGATCAAATTTTTTCTGACTCCGCGTCCGGCCAGGCCCGGACCTCGTCAGAGGCCTCGACGTCTCGGGACTCCGGCCCCGAGCAGCGTCGGGGTTCCTCTGAGCGGGGGTCTCCTTCGTGGGAACATCGCAGGAAGAAGAAACCCACGAGGGCGGCATCAGTGGACGCTCCTGGTTCCTCGAGGGCCAGTTCTCATAGCCCCGATAGCCGCCCCGGGTCTTCGGAGTCGGAGAGGCCTGCCAAGCATCCTCGTGTCGAGATGGAGTCTCCTGGACACGTAAGTACTGCTGTCCTCGTGGACTCTCCTCCGAGGGAGCCGACGTCGGGCCCGACGCCGTCGGGGTCCGAGTCGGGGGCTGCTGGGTCTCCTGAGCTCGGACTCAGGTTGACGGCCTTGGAGAGCAGCTTCGCTGCCTTCATGGAACAGCAGCGGGCATTGATCGCCGGTCTCACCGGTGCATCTGCCCCGACCACCAAGACCTCGACGTCTAAGTCGACCCCGGAGGCCGAGCCGATCCTCGAGTCCATGCGGGCTCGAGTCGATCCTCGGCCACGGTCTCCCTCGACCTCCCGTTCGGGGCCGAGGTCGTCGACGCCGATACCCTCGGCGTCGGGGCGGAGGGCATCAGTGCCCGCCCGACCGGAGCCGCTCGATTCCTCCTCCGAGGAGTCGGGCTGGGAGACGGAGGACGAAGAGTCACCCGACACCCATCGGACTCGGTGTGTCCCATCGGACTCGCCCGAGTCCGAACCTCGGAGACGATCCCCACCGGAGGATACCCGGTTCTCGGACTTCGTGCGGGATATGGCCAAGGCCTTGGCCTTCCCCGCGGATCCCGAGGAGGAGCCTCGAGCCGAGGAGCTAGAGGCCCTCCAGTATGACTCTCCCCCGAAGGAGGCCTTTACTGTTCCCGTTCCTCCGATGCTGGAGCGGCTGCTCTTCCGCATGTGGGAGACCCCGGCCTCGACGCCAGTGTTAAGCAAGCGGGTCGATTACATTTATCGAGTCCGCAAGAGCCCCGGGTTCCATAAGGCACAATTAGCGCACCACTCCATGGTTGTGGAATCCGCCATGCATCGACTGAAAAGTCAGAAGATGCACTCCTCGGTGCCTCCCGGGCGGGAGGCCCGGAACCTGGATGCCCTCGGTAAGAAGTGCTTCCAGGGCTCTATGCTTGCTTGCCGTGTCCAGACTTACCAGCTCTACATGGGCATGTACCTCCGAGACCTGGCAAAGTAGATTGCCGGGTTCTCTGCTGGTCTCTCCGAGGAACCTTTGCAGAGGTTCCAAGCCTTGTCCACCGGTATTCGAGAGTGCTCGAAGTTTATCTCTCGAGCAGCCTACGATGACTTCGAGGCTTTGGCCCGAGTAGCCGGGGCCGGCATCGTTGCCCGCCGACATGCTTGGCTACAGTCATCCGACCTTGAGCCATGGGTCCAGGACAAGTTGGTCGATGTCCCCTGCCGAGGTGAAAACCTCTTTGGCAAGCCCATGGCTGAAAAGGTTGCAGAACTCGAGACCGAGACTCTGACCAGGACTAGGCTTTCCAGGAAAACCTCTTCCCCTTCTCAGAAGAAGAAGGGCTCGGGAAAGTCCTTTTACCCGAGGAAGTCGTCTGCCTATAAACAATACCCTCCTCATTATCAGGCCTCTGCAGCTCCCCAACATGATCAGCAGGCCAAGGGGCAGGGTCAAGGGCCCCGTAGGCAGAAGACCCCCAAGCCACCTACACCGGCCCCTGCTCAGCAGGGTGGGGGTTTTTGACTCAAACAGCATAGCCTCTTCTCCTCAGCTGGCTTCTCTCAGCACAGGAGGCCGGCTGGCCCACTTTGCCCACAGGTGGTCAGCTGTCACATCAGATACCTGGGTTCTTCATATAGTCCAAAAGGGCTATCTTCTCCATTTTCACCAGGTACCTCCCTCCTATTTTCCAGGGGAGCCTCCAAGACCCCCTCTGCACAGGGACCTACTCCTTCAGGAGTTAGCAAGTCTGCTAAAGGATCAGGCTGTGGAACCGGTGCCCCACCACCTGAAAGGTCAAGGCTTTTATTCCAGGTACTTTCTGGTACCAAAAAGAACAGGAGGCCTCAGACCCATCCTGGACTTGCGAAACCTCAACAAGTTCCTGGAGAGGGAAAAGTTCAAGATGCTTACCCTTGGAATCCTGCTGCCCTACCTCCAGCAGGGAGACTGGCTATGCTTCTTAGATCTAAAGGATGCGTATACTCACATCCTTATCCATCCAGACCACAGACAATATCTCAGGTTTGTTGTGGGAGGAAACCACTATCAGTACAGAGTACTACCCTTTGGCCTGTCCTCCGCTCCCAGGGTGTTCACCAAGTGCCTGGCAGTGGTGGCGGCCTACCTGAGGCTTCAGGGTCTCTTTGTGTTTCCGTACCTGGAGGACTGGCTCATAAGGGGCCAATCTTCCCAGGAGGCCAACCAGGCCACCCTTCGGACTGTGGCTCTGCTTCAGCACTTGGTGTTTGTCATAAACTTTGCAAAGTCCACTTTGCTCCCATCCCAGAACTTAGAGTTCATAGGGGCCAGACTAGACACTCTTCAAGCAAAGGCTTTTCTGCCTCTGGACAGGGCCCACAGGCTAATGGATCTGGCCAGCCAGTTTCGCAGCAATTCCCTGGTCTCTGCCAGGCAATTCCTGAGACTACTCGGCCATATGGCTTCCACGGTTCATGTCACCCCCCAATGCCCGCCTGCACATGCGACCTGCTCAGTGGAGCCTTCGCATTCGGTGGCATCAAGCCACAGGGGGCCTAGCGGACTCAGTGAGAATCTCCGACCTCCTGGTCTCCTCTCTGCAATGGTGGCTTCATCTTCCAAATCTGGTGCACGGAGTGTTTTTTCAATCCCCTCCTCATACTCAGGTGCTGACAACCGATGCTTCTCTTCTCGGTTGGGGAGCACATTGCCAAGGGACATGTACTCAGGGTCTCTGGACCCCTTGGGAGGCTACTCAACAGATAAACTTCCTGGAGCTACAGGCGATACGCCTAGCTCTGAGAGCCTTCTCCCACCTCGCCTCTCGCCAGTCTGTACTGGTCCAGACGGACAATCAAGTTGCCATGTTCTATGTGAACAAACAAGGAGGCACAGGCTCCTTCCTTCTTTGTCAGGCTGGCTGTCAATCACGGAATCCCTCTCAAGGCTGTCTACCTCCCAGGTCAGGAAAATTGCTTGGCAGACAGACTGAGCCGGATCCTGCAACCACACGAATGGAGATTGAACCCATTGGTGGTTCAGCAGGTCTTTCTCAAGTGGGGGCTCCCCACCATGGACCTTTTCGCCAGTCCTCTGAACCGGCAACTCCCGAGATTTTGCTCCAGACAACCGCATCCTCTCCGAGTAGCAGCGGATGCGTTTCTGATCTCGTGGTCCACAGGCCTCCTGTATGCGTTTCCTCCCACTCCACTGGTATCCAGAACGCTGTTCAAAGTCCTCAGGGACGGGGCTTCATTAATTCTCATAGCCCCCAGGTGGTCGAGGCAACCGTGGTTCCCGCTTCTGCTACAGCTGGCTGTGGACACACCTCTTCCTCTGGGGTTTCAACACGATCTCCTGTCTCAGGATCAGGGGACCCTCTTGCACCCCAACCTCCAGTCCCTTCATCTGATGGCCTGGCTGCTGAAAGGGTAGTCCTAGCTCCCCTACTACTGCCTCGCGTGGTGGAGGATGTAGTCTTGGCCTCTTGGCGTCAATCCACCAGGAAATCCTACGCTCTTAAGTGGCGTAGATTCTCCGCATGGTGTGCTCAGCACAGTGAGAATCCCTTCTCATGCTTGGTAGTGGTAGTGTTGCAATATTTGCTCTACCTCTCCAATCTGGGCCTTAAGTCTAACTCTGTCCGAGTTCATCTTAGTGCTCTCTCAGCACACCACTCGCCGGTGGACGGCAGGCCTCTTTCCAACCACCCTTTGGTGGCTCGTTTCCTCAGAGGCCTCCTTCTACTGAAGCCTCCTTTGCGTCCACCGGCCCCTGAGTGGGATCTGAATATGGTGTTACAGCGGCTTACTTGTCCGCCTTTTGAACCTATGGCTACCTGCCCTCTCCGTTTTCTCTCCTGGAAAACTTTACTTCTGGTAGTTCTCACCTCTGCTAGGCGTGTGAGTGAACTGCAGGCACTTGTGTCTGATCCTCCTTACACTAGGTTCTACAGGAATAGGGTAGTCTTACGGACTCACCCTAAGTTTCTTCCTAAAGTTGTTTCACCTTTTCACCTCAATCAGGAGGTGGTTCTTCCGACCTTCTTTCCCAGGCTGCATGCCAACCGGGCTGAGATGGTCTTGCATACTCTGGACTGTAGGAGGGCGTTATCCTTCTACCTTGACCGTACGCGGGAGCATCGGAAGGCTGTTCAGCTTTTCGTTTCTTTTGACCCCAATAAGTTGGGGCTCCCTGTCTCCAAGCGTACGTTGTCCATATGGGTCGCTGACTGTATCGCCTGGGCTTATGGGGCAGCCGGCCTCTCGTTGGAGGGTCGAGTCACGGCTCATCGTGTCAGGGCGAAGGCTGCGTCAGTGGCTCATCTCCGCTCTGTTCCGTTGGCAGACATCTGCTGGGCCGCTACTTGGTCTTCAAGCCAGACTTTTGCGGCCCATTACTGCCTTGAGAGGGAGTCCCGCAGGGACAGTGCTTTCGGACAGGCAGTACTCCATAATCTCTTTGGGGTTTAGGCAACTCCTACCCTCCGGCCCTGATGTTGGGCTACCGGTCGGGGGCGTTCTCAGAGAAGATTCCTTCCTTCTGTGCTGACAAGCTCGAGGGAGCTCATTTTTCCGCTTGGGGTTTCCGGTAGCCTTAAGCTGGGGAGTCCCATATGTGAGGACTGACTTCCTGCTTGGTCCTGGAGAAAGAGTAGTTACTTACCTGTAACAGGTGTTCTCCAGGAGCAGCAGGAATCAGTCCTCACAACCCTCCCTCCTCCCCTTGGAGTTGCAGTCATATGCTTTATTTTTGCTAATTTTTTTGCTGTCTTTTAGTTATGTCATCAGACTGAGCAAGATGGCACCCTTGGGCGGGAAGGGGACCGCGCATGCGCGCTGCAATTTCCAAAGGCTTCCTTTGAAAGCTGGGGAAATGCTCCGCACAAGGGCTCCGTCGGCGCCGACGTCACCCATATGTGAGGACTGATTCCTGCTGCTCCTGGAGAACACCTGTTACAGGTGAGTAACTACTCTGTTCAGAGATCGGCGTGTTTTTGTTTTCACGCTCATCCGGGCCCATTTATATGCTCAGCTCGAGTTAGGCTACTGAGATTTTAAACACAGCAAATACTAACGTCAAAAAGAGTAGAACAAACAATGTGTAAAAAGCATTATACTATAAAGTGCTAAAGTAACAGGAACTAAAGAGTCCTGATGGACAGGTTGGTTATCTTACATAATTTGATTCAGTAAGAGAAACCTATAATAAATAGTTAAAGGAATGATCTCCAGGAACAAGCAGGAATGAGTCCTCACATATGGGTACGTCGGTACCGACGGAGCCTGCGCGGGAAAGCTCCCCAGCTTCCCAAAAGGAAAGCTTTTGGGGCTTCCCACAGCGCATGCGCGCTGCCTTCCCGCCTTCCTGACCAACTCTCCTCAGTTCTTCTTTTTCCGCGGAGCCAGCAGGTCGTGTTCCTGTCACCGCTGAAGAATTTCTTATTTTAAAAAGTTGTTCTGACCGCGTATCTGCCTTCCCCGATTCCGAACCGGTACCGCCGGTCTTTACTTCTTTATTTCTTTAAAAAAATAAATAAATAAATATTTTTCTTTTTCCACACTTGGTGTATTTCTTTTTGTAAGGCCTACCGGCCTTTACAAATTCTCCCTCATGGAGAAACCATCTTCTGGTTTTAAAAAATGCACCAAGTGCTCTGGTACTATTTCAGTCACAGACACCCATGAGTGGTGTCTTAAATGTTTGGGCCCTGACCATTCGGTTCCGGATTGTCCATCTTGCTCTCTGATGTCCAAACGGGGCTTACAGAACCGAGCAGCTAAATTTCATGTGCTGTTTTCTGCAGATAATCCAGCATCAGCATCATCCAGGTCTTCATCTCCGGATGGATCTCAGGTAACCAAACATTCCTCGGGCAAGTCTTCAAGGGGCAAATCTCCCTCAAAGAAGAGAGAGGCCCTTCGGTTCGACCCTGAAGACCCTGCCCCAGCCAAACAACCTCGGCGGGAAGCTCCGGCTTCCAAAGCTCCTCCTATGGGGTTACAGGTTGACATCGATGGCACGGCCTCGACCGATCACCTGTTAGACTGCTCTGGGGTACCGGCTCAAACCGGTACCGACATCCAGGCAGTTGTGGCGTCAATGGGTACTACGGTACAATCCATGCAGCAGGCCATAATGGCTTTTATTAATGCTGCGACGCCCTCGGTACCGCAACCGTCGGTTCCGACCCCGGTTCCGGTGGTACAACCGATACCGGTACCCAGAGCATCTACTTCCAGTAGAAGGCCGGTACAGGTTTTTGCTTCCCGCGATATTCTCGGTACCGACCCGGCTCCCGGTACGCCCGAGGTCAATACCGGTCGGTACCCGTATCAATCTCTGGAAGCAAGTAGGCAATACTTCGAGTCTTCTGAGGATGCCGATACCTCAGATGATTCTGATGAAGCATCCCTTATTCTTCCTGAGGAGCCTTCTTCCCCAAAGAGAAGAATGTCTCCTCCAGAGGACTTGTCCTTTCAGGACTTCATCTTGGAAGTTGCCAAAGGACTTTCCATTACAGTATCCTCTGAAAAGGAACCTAGAGCTCAAAAATTAGACATTTTAGGATACTCTAAGGTTCCCAAAGAGGCAGTCACCTTACCCATTCATAATATTCTCCAAGAACATATGATGGATTTATGGGAGGCTCCTCTTACACTATCTCCACATTCTCGTCGGTTGGATACCATGTATCGGGTCCCTCCTTCTCCTGGTTTTCAAAAAACCCAGCTTCCTCACCATTCTATTGTGGTGAAGTCTGCTATGAAAAAGATTAAGAGTACCAAAAGGCACTCTTCTACCCCTCCAGGAAGAGAATGTAGAACTTTGGATGCTTTTGGCAGAAAAATCTTTCAAGCTAGTATGCTTATTGCCAGAATCAACTCCTACAGCCTCTATATGGGCATGTTTCTAAAGGAGCTTGCTCTTAAAGTACAAGATTTTCTCCCCTTTATTCCAGAGGATAGAAAAGAGGAGTTCCTGCTTCTGTTAAAGCATATCCAAGATGTGTCAAAGTTCTCCAATAGGGCTGCCTTCGACTCTTTTGAGGGTGCTAGTAGAGCATCTGGCATAGCCATAGCTGCTCGTCGAATTGCTTGGCTCCAGGCCTCTGACCTAGAATCCTGGGTGCAAGATGGCCTAGGCAATTTACCTTGTACAGGTGAAAATCTCTTTGGCAAAGAGTGGCAAGTCAAAGCCATTCAAATGGATGCAGAGAATGCTGCTTTGGATAGACTTTCTAAGTCTACTTCACTCCCTGCCAAAAAGAAGTCTTTTAAGAAGTCTTTCTACAAAAAGCCTAGATTTGGTTCCAATGCTGGCCAGTCATCTGCTCAAGCTCGCTTTGTTTCTAAGCGACAGCAGACTAAACAGGCCAGAACAAAGCCTGCAGCAGCTGCTACACTTCAACAGTCCCAACCCCCTCAGGGTTTTTGACTTACTTCTAGAGAACATACCCTTTCTGGCTCTGCAGCAACCAGAGCCTCTCACCATTCCAGGAAGGCTGACTCATTTTGCTCCCAGATGGGAACAGATTACATCAGAGCAGTGGACCCTCTCTATCATCAGAGAGGGATACAAACTGCATTTTTACAGCCTTCCTATCTATCCCAGGGTGAGACATTTCGTCTCTCCCCCATCTCTCCTACACCTGTTGGATCAGGAGGTGAATACCCTGCTTGCCCAAGGGGCCATAGAACAGGTTCCCCTCCTCCAACAGGGCTCAGGGTTCTACTCCCCCTATTTTCTGATACCAAAGAAAACAGGAGGACACAGACCCATCCTAGATCTGAGAGAATTAAACAAATTCCTGTTCAAGGAAAAATTCAAAATGCTCTCTCTGGGTATTCTCCTTCCTTACCTTCAGAGTCAGGACTGGCTTTGTTCTCTAGACCTAAAGGATGCGTACACACATATACTCATCCATCCATCCCACAGAAAATTCCTTCGATTTCTGTTCCAGGGAAAACATTTCCAGTACAGAGTACTCCCCTTCGGTCTAGCCTCTGCTCCAAGAGTGTTCATAAAATGCATGTCAGTAGTGGCTGCATTTCTACGCTCTCAGGGAATCTTTGTCTTCCCATACCTAGACGACTGGCTCATCCGAGCTCCATCTCAGTCTCAGGCTCAGACTTCCCTGGACCACACCATCTGCATTCTGCAGTATCTGGGACTTGTCATCAATCTGCCAAAGTCTCAACTCACCCCTACTCAATCCCTAGAATTCATAGGGGCCTGGTTAGATACCACCACAGCAAGGGCCTATCTTCCCCAGGCACGTTGGCACCGGCTAGTGCACCTGGCCTCTCAGATTCAGTCCAGAACTCACTTGACTGCCCGAGAGATGTTACAATTGCTAGGCCACATGGCCTCCACAGTTCATGTGGTGCCTTATGCTCGCCTGCATATGAGAGCAGCTCAATGGACTCTGTCCACTCAGTGGACCCAAGCATCAGGAGCTCTCTCCGACCAAATAGAAACCTCCAAACGTCTCTTTGGGTCTCTCCAGTGGTGGATGTCCATTCAAAACCTGTTGCTGGGGTCCCCCTTCCAACCGCTACTACCCCAGGCAACCCTCACTACAGATGCCTCCCAGACAGGCTGGGGAGCTCATCTTCAAGACCTCTCCACTCAAGGCCTTTGGTCTCCGCAGGAGACTGCCCTTCATATCAACCTTCTGGAGCTTCGAGCAATGTTTCTTGCTCTCAAGGTCTTTCATACCCTCCTTTACAACATGACAGTGCTTGTTCATACCGACAATCAAGTAGCCATGTTCTACGTAAACAAACAAGGAGGGACTGGCTCTCTGTCGCTTTGCAACGAAGCTCTCAGACTGTGGGCCTTCGCCAGAGAGCATCAAATCCATCTCCTGGCAGTATATCTCCCAGGAATTCAAAACTCTTGGGCAGACAGACTCAGCCGAGTTCTGCTTCCACACGAGTGGTCCCTGCACATGGATCAGGTACTCAGAATCTTTCAGAAATGGGGAACCCCGGACATAGACCTCTTTGCAAGTCCGTGGAATGCCAAACTTCCCCAGTTCTGTTCCAGAACTCCATGTCAGGGGGTTCAGGCCAGGGATGCCTTCCTCCTTCATTGGGGTCAGGGCCTCCTATATGCCTTTCCACCCATTCCTTTGATTCCCAAGACTCTGTTCAAACTGCAGAAGGATCACGGATCTATGATCCTCATAGCTCCACGCTGGCCACGCCAAGTGTGGTTCCCTCTACTTCTGCATCTCTCCCAGGGTCCCTCCCTAGACCTGGGAGCTGCTCCAGACCTTCTGTCTCAGGTGGAGGGGACTTTGTGGCACCCAAACCCCAAGTCCCTCCACCTCAGAGCATGGTTACTGAAGGCCTAGACCTTCAAGACTTAAATGTCTCTCAACAAGTGCAAGATATCCTCCATGCTTCCAGAAAACCTTCCACAAGGCGTTCTTATGCTTTTAAATGGAAAAGATTTTTCATTTGGTGTGCTCAAAAGGATCTTGATCCTTTTGCTCTTCCTATCAATTCTCTATTGGAATATCTCCTGCATCTCTCCAATGCAGGCCTTAAAACGAATTCAGTAAGGGTCCATTTGAGTGCTATTGCAGCATCCCTCAAGCCTTTCAATGGACAATCTATTTCCTCTCATCCTCTTATTGCAAGATTCATGAGAGGCCTAACTTTACCTAAACCTCCCATTAGGCCTCCTCCGGTGGCATGGGACTTAAACTTGGTTCTTGGTCAGCTTATGAAGCAACCTTTTGAACCCTTAGCCACTACCTCCTTGAAATTTCTTTCCTGGAAGGTTATTTTCCTCATTGCAGTCACTTCAGCTCGTCGCATCAGTGAGCTGCAAGCCTTAGTGACGAATCCACCCTATACAAGGTTCCATCATGATAAGGTAGTCCTTCGGACAAATCCACACTTTATGCCTAAAGTGGTTTCACCTTTTCATCTTAATCAAGAGGTATACCTACCTGTCTTCTTTCCAGCTCCTCATGCATCCAGTGCAGAGCGGAACCTTCATACTCTAGACTGTAAAAGAGCTCTTGCCTTTTACCTCCATAAGACTCAGCCACATCGAAAGTCTTCCCAACTTTTTGTTGCTTTCAATCCTTCTCATTTGGGACTTCCAGTCTCAAAACGAACACTTTCCAATTGGATTGCTCAGTGTATTTCGTTTGCTTACCAGAGTAAAAACATTTCTCTGGAGGGCCATGTCACAGCTCACAATGTGAGAGCCATGGCCACCTCTATGGCTCATCTTCACTCTGTATCCATAGATCAGATCTGTCGAGCAGCCACCTGGGCCTTGGTTCATACCTTCACAGCCCATTACTGCTTGGATAAGGACTCCCGCCGGGATGCCTTATTTGGTCAGGCTGTCCTCAAACACCTGTTCCATTCTTAAACAACTCCTGCCCACCTTCCCTTAATGGATGCCTGAGATCCATCGGAAGATGAAATACCTACGGAGGGGATCTCCCAGGCATCTCAGCTAGGGAGTCCCCATATGTGAGGACTCATTCCTGCTTGTTCCTGGAGATAGCACAGTTTTACCTGTAACAGGTGATCTCTGGGAACAGCAGGAATAGTCCTCACAACCCACCCACCTCCCCTAGGAGTTGTATCTCTTTCTCTTCCTTTCCTCTCTCTATTGTCTCAGCTTTAAACTCGAACTGAGGAGAGTTGGTCAGGAAGGCGGGAAGGCAGCGCGCATGCGGTGTGGGAAGCCCCAAAAGCTTTCCTTTTGGGAAGCTGGGGAGCTTTCCCGCGCAGGCTCCGTCGGTACCGACGTACCCATATGTGAGGACTATTCCTGCTGTTCCCAGAGATCACCTGTTACAGGTAAGTAACTGTGCTCTATTCACTCAGGAATAAAGATAAAATGGAAACATGGAGGCAAGAGTACAATTTGTGCCATAAAAGCCATTGGCTATAAATAAAGCCAGTGTGCATAAAAAGTTAAAAATTGGAATTAAGAATGACAGAGAATAAAAAGGGGGCATAAAAAGAGCAGGTTATTTTAAAAGAAGGGGGGGATAAAACATGAAAAAATATTTACCAATAACAATCTTAAAAGTTAAAAAAGGTTGTGATAAATAAAATCTTGTGTGTTTATTTAATGTGTTAAAAAAGGGGACGGGGAAGGGGAGTGTTATTTCCCTTTTCCTGCCATTCATGCAACTGAACATACTGCTAGCTTGTCCAATTACTTTTATTACATTGACTGGCTAGCAAATAGACTATTTTGAGGTCATCTGAGATCTCTTTGTTGTTTGACATCCATTAAGAGACAGTGTTATTCTCCAGGACCAAGCAGGAAGTCAGTCCTCACATATGGGTGACGTCGGCGCCGACGGAGCCCTCGCGGAGCAATTTTCCCCAGCTTTCAAAGAAAGCCTTTGGGAATTGCAGCGCGCATGCGCGGTCGCCTTCCCGCCCAAGGGTGCCATCTTAGCCAGTCTTCTTTTTTCCGCGGAGCCCTACAGACGTACCCGTCGTGTCCCCGCTAAAAAAGTTGATTTTCGTGAGTTTTCTCGCTTTTCAAGTCGATTCGACGCCGGTCGTTTTCCTGCCCGGACTCGTGACGCCGTTACGAGTCCTTCACTATTTTTTCGGTTTTTCTGAATTTTTAGTCAGTTTCGTTTTCGGTTTTTTCGCTGGCAGCCCGGTCCTTTGACCTTGCAGGGGCCCTTTTTCCCCCGATGGCTGCCAGTGGTTTCAAGCGGTGTGGTCAGTGTGACAAAAATATGTCACTCACTGACACACACGATAATTGCCTCCGCTGCCTGGGCCCGGATCATGAGGAAATGATCTGTGGGGCCTGTGGCAAAATGTCCTCCAAAGCGTTGAGGAGTCGGCGGCATCAGCGGGATAGAATCTTCGCTGACCCCAGCCGTACCCGGACCTCGTCGGAGGCCTCGGCATCCAGAGGTTCCAGCTCGGACCATCGCCGAAGTTCCTCCGACAGAGGTTCTCCCTCCGGAGACCATCGACGGAAGGCAAAACCCGCAAGGGCGGCGTCGGTGGACGCTCCTGGCTCCGCGAGGGCCAGGTCGCATAGCCCCGACAGCCGTCCCGGGTCCTTGGAGAAGGAGCACCTCCCGAAGCGACCTCGCCTGGAGTCGGAGTTGCCTGCTCGGGTAAGTCCTGTGGTCCTTCTGGACTCGCTTCCGAGAGTGCCGACGTCGGGCCCGACGCCGTCGGGGCCCGAGTCGGGGGCTGCTGGGTCACCTGAGGTCGGACTCAGGTTGACGGCCTTGGAGAGCAGACTGTCTGCCTTCATGGACCAGCAGCGGGCACTGATCGCTAGCCTCGCTGGCGCCGCTGCCCCGACCACCGGGACGTCGACGTCCAAGTCGACCCCGGAGACCGAGCCGATCCTCGAGTCCATGCGAACTCGAGTCGATCCTCGGTCGAGGTCACCCTCGGCCTCCCGTTCGGGACCGAGGTCGTCGCCGCCGACTCCCTCGGCGTCGGGGCGGCCGACGCCTCCGCCTGCCCGAGCCGACCCCACTGATTCCTCCTCGGAGTCGGTCTGGGAGTCTGAAGAGGAAGAGTCACCTGATTCCTTTCGGACTCGGTGTGTCCCCTCGGACTTGCCTGAGTCCGAACCTCGGAAACAGTCCCCTCCGGAGGATGCCCGGTTCTCGGACTTCGTCAGGGATATGGCCAAGGCTTTGGCCTTCCCGGCGGATCCCAAGGAGGAGCCTCGAGCCGAAGAGCTCGACGCCCTTCAGTATGACTCTCCCGCCCGGGAGCACTTTACTGTACCGGTGCCTCCCATGCTGGAACGACTACTCTTCCGCATGTGGGAGAGTCCGGCCTCGTCGCCGGTATTGAGCAAGCGGGTCGATTCAATCTATCGAGTCCGCAAGAGTCCTGGCTTCCAAAAAGCACAGCTACCACACCATTCCATGGTAGTGGAATCGGCCATGCACAGGCTTAAGAGCCAAAAAATGCACTCCTCGGTACCTCCTGGCAGGGAGGCCCGTAACCTGGATGGCCTTGGTAAGAAGTGTTTCCAGGGCTCTATGCTGGCTTGTCGTGTCCAGACCTACCAGCTATACATGGGCATGTATCTCCGAGACTTGGCTAAAGAACTAGCCGGGTTCTCCGCTGGACTATCCGAGGAACCTTTGCGGAGGTTCCTAGCCTTGTCAACTGGTATTCGGGAATGCTCCAAATTCATGTCCCGAGCAGCCTATGATGGCTTTGAAGCCTCGGCTCGTGTAGCCGCAGCTGGCATCGGTGCCCGCCGACAGGCTTGGCTTCAGTCGTCCGACCTTGAACCTTGGGTCCAGGACAAGTTGGTCGATGTCCCCTGCAGAGGCGAGAACCTCTTTGGCAAACCCATGGCAGAAAAGGCTGCACAAATCGAGACGGAGACTCTAACCAGGACCAGGCTTTCTAGGAAGACCTCCGCCCCTTCCCAGAAAAAGAAGGGCTCGGGAAAGAAGACCTTTTACCCAAGAAAGGCGGCTGCCTACAAACACTACCCCCAATATCAGGCCCCTCCAGCTCCCCAACAGGGCCAGCAGGCCAAGGGACGGGGTAACGGGTCCCGTAGGCAGCAAGCCCCCAAGCCTGCACCACCAGCCCCTGCTCAGCAGGGTGGGGGTTTTTGACTTCCTCAGCATAGCCTCTCCCCCTCAGCTGGTTCCTCCCAGCACCGGAGGCCGGCTGGTTCACTTCGCCCACAGGTGGTCCAACATCACTTCAGATGCCTGGGTGCTTCAAGTCGTGCGAGAAGGATATCTTCTCCACTTCCATCAGGTCCCTCCCCCCTATTTTCCGGGAGAACCCCCTCGACTCCCTCTGCACAGGGACTTACTCCTTCAGGAGTTAGCAAGTCTTCTCCAGGAACAGGCTGTGGAACCGGTGCCCCACCACCTGAGAGGTCAAGGCTTTTATTCCAGGTATTTCCTAATACCAAAAAGAACAGGAGGCCTCAGACCCATCCTGGACTTGCGCAACCTCAACAAGTTCCTCGTGCGGGAGAAATTCAAGATGCTTACCCTTGGAATCCTTCTGCCCTACCTCCAGCAGGGAGATTGGCTATGCTCCTTGGATCTAAAGGATGCCTACACGCACATCCTCATCCACCCAAGCCACCGCCAGTACCTAAGGTTTGTGGTGGCGGGAAATCACTACCAGTACAGGGTACTGCCCTTTGGCCTATCCTCCGCACCACGAGTCTTCACAAAATGCCTCGCGGTGGTGGCGGCCCATCTCCGGCTTCGCGGCCTCTATGTCTTTCCGTACCTCGACGACTGGCTCATCAGAGCAGCGTCCGCTCCGGAGGTCACCAACGCCACAAACCGCACGGTGACCCTTCTGCAGTACTTGGGCTTTGTCATAAACTTCGCAAAGTCCACTTTGCTCCCCTCACAGGATCTCGAGTTCATCGGCGCAAGACTGCAAACCCCTCAGGCGCGAGCTTTTTCTGCCTCTCGACAGGGCTCAACGGCTCATGGAACTAGTCAGCCGTTTTCACAGCCAGTCCCTGGTCTCCACCAGGCGCTTCCTGAGAATGCTCGGCCATATGGCTTCCACCGTTCATGTGACCCCCAATGCCCGCCTGAATATGCGGCCTGCTCAATGGTGCCTTCGCAAGCAATGGCAGCAAGCCACAGGCAGTCTAGCCGACTTAGTGCGCATCTCCGAGCCGCTGGCTTCTTCTCTCCAGTGGTGGCTTCATCGACCGAACCTGCTAATTGGCATGCCTTTTCAGTCACCTCAGCCGGCTCGAGTGCTGACGACAGATGCGTCCCTCCTGGGTTGGGGAGCACATTGCCAAGGGGCATGTACTCAGGGTCTCTGGACCGCGTGGGAGTCTGCTCAGCAGATCAACTTCCTGGAGCTCAGAGCAATTCGTCTAGCGCTCAAGGCTTTCTCCCACCTGACTTCTCACCAGTCTGTCCTGGTCCAGACGGACAATCAAGTGGCCATGTTCTATGTGAACAAGCAGGGGGGCACGGGCTCTTACCTTCTCTGCCGAGAAGCTCAGAAGCTCTGCTCTTGGGCCGTCAGTCACGGCATTCTTCTCAAGGCAGTTTATCTCCCAGGCCAAGAAAATTGCCTGGCGGACAAACTCAGCAGGATCCTCCAGCCGCACGAGTGGCGCCTGGATCCCTTGGTAGTTCAGAAGCTCTTTTTAAAGTGGGGCCTCCCCACGATGGATCTCTTTGCCAGTCCTCTCAACCGGCAACTTCCACGCTTCTGCTCTCGTCAGCCACATCCCCTTCGAGTGGCGGCGGATGCTTTTCTGCTCTCATGGTCGGAAAGCCTTCTCTATGCTTTTCCTCCCATCCCGCTAGTCTCCCGAACTCTGTTCAACGTTCTACGGGACAAAGCGTCCATGATCCTGGTGGCTCCTCGCTGGCCCAGACAGCCGTGGTTCCCACTCCTGTTACAATTGGCGACAGGGGATCCGTTCCCTCTGGGGTGTCAACCGGATCTCCTAACACAGGATCAGGGGTCTCTGCTACACCCCAACCTCAGATCTCTCAACCTAATGGCCTGGCGGCTGAAAGGGTAGTCCTTGCTCCCCTTCTCCTGCCGGCAGAGGTGGAAGAGGTCGTCCTAGCTTCTCGACGACCTTCTACCCGCAAATGCTATGCCCTAAAATGGCGTCGTTTTTCCGTTTGGTGTGGGCAGCAGTCTCAGGATCCCTTCTCCAGCTCGGTGTCGGTGATCTTGCAGTACCTGCTCTACCTCTCTAATCTCGGACTTAAGTCCAACTCCGTCAAAGTCCACCTCAGTGCTCTTTCTGCACACCATGTGCCGGTGGACGGCAGACCTCTCTCCAGCGACCCTCTCGTAGCGAGGTTTCTCCGAGGTCTCCTCCTACTTAAACCACCTCTGCGCCCGCCAGCGCCTGACTGGGATCTGAATGTGGTTTTACAGCGGATCACCTGTCCGCCTTTTGAACCGATGGCTACCTGTTCTCTGCGTTTTCTTTCGTGGAAAACCTTGTTCCTGCTAGCCCTCACTTCCGCTAGACGCGTGAGTGAATTGCAGGCCCTCGTGTCTGATCCTCCCTTCACTCGGTTCTACAAAAATAGGGTAGTCCTACGGACTCATCCAAAGTTTCTTCCAAAAGTGGTTTCCCCTTTTCACATTAATCAGGAGGTGGTACTTCCGACCTTCTTTCCCAGGCCTCACTCCAGCCGAGCTGAACGAGTCCTGCATACCCTGGACTGTAGAAGGGCATTGAACTTCTACCTTGACCGTACGCGGGAGCACCGTAAAGCTGCTCAGCTTTTTGTGTCTTTTGACCCCAATAAATTGGGGCTCCCGGTCTCCAAGCGTACTCTGTCCATCTGGGTTGCGGACTGTATCGCTTGGGCTTATGGGGCAGCCGGACTCTCATTAGAAAGTCGAGTCACGGCTCATTGTGTTCGGGCGAAGGCTGCGTCAGTGGCTTACCTCCGCTCTGTTCCGCTGGCAGACATCTGCCGGGCCGCTACTTGGTCTTCGAGCCAGACTTTTGCAGTCCATTACTGTCTCGAGAGGGAGTCCCGTAGGGACAGTGCTTTTGGACAGGCAGTCCTCCGAAATCTCTTCGAGGTTTGAGCAACTCCTACCCTCCATCCCGGATGGGGGCTACCGGTGGGTGATAATTCAGTGAAGATTCCTTCCTTCTGTGCCGTTGAGCTAGAGGGAGCTCATTTTTGTGCTTAGGGTCTCCGGTAGCCTTAAGCTTGGGAGTCCCATATGTGAGGACTGACTTCCTGCTTGGTCCTGGAGAAAGCGTAGTTACTCACCTGTAACAGGTGTTCTCCAGGAGCAGCAGGAATCAGTCCTCACAACCCTCCCTCCTCCCCGTGGAGTTGCAATCATCTGCTTAAGTTTTTTGCACATTTTTATGCTGTCTTTTAGCTATATCATCTGACTGGCTAAGATGGCACCCTTGGGCGGGAAGGCGACCGCGCATGCGCGCTGCAATTCCCAAAGGCTTTCTTTGAAAGCTGGGGAAAATTGCTCCGCGAGGGCTCCGTCGGCGCCGACGTCACCCATATGTGAGGACTGATTCCTGCTGCTCCTGGAGAACACCTGTTACAGGTGAGTAACTACGCTTTTTCTTAATTGATATGAGGATAATGGATCTTTGTGTTCCAAATGCACGATTTTACAGTTTTAGTACTGCAACCCATTTGGAAACCCTTGCCTATTCCTCCTGTCTTCTCATTTTTTTAACTCCTTTGGTTGTATCTATTTTGTTACAGATTTTTATATCATCTTACAAACGACCATATTTATTCATCAAGTTCTTCAGCAATGTTGGTAATAAAGATATTGAACCATTTATATTACCAAGCCCTGTGGTACCCCACCAGTAACTTTACCTTCACAAGAGTGAACCTTATCCTTATATAGCATCACTTTGTGCGTCCTGCCTCTCAACCAGGTCCTCACCCAGTTTACGTGCTCAATAGTATTGAAATACCTACTTGAAAGTCAAGAATGGCAATATCTGTTGTCCCTCCATGAACCATCTTTTTTGTCACCTTATTGAGGGGTCAGTTTTCAACTATGCACATTGGGCCAAAGTACCATATGTGCCTTATAACTGCAGGTTTTGCATCTCTTTTCAAAGTGAACACACATGTAATTGCATTTTACATGCAAAATACAACTATAAAATTACTTGGTGTATGTATTAGGGCAATGAAGAAATGAGAGCTAAGAAACAAGGTACATAAGAAACAGGCATATTAATGAGATGGACTAGTTCCTTGCCTGTGTGCTGATTCACTTTGCCCTTTTTAAATAATCAGAGCATGTCATATGTTTTATGGGAATCATGACGCTGCAGGCACTTGGATTACTGAAAAGTATGTTTTACAGATGGAAGCAGATGATAACGTTCATACTTTTTTTTTCACAGTTCACTTGCGAGTCCACAGGATTGCTGGCTCCTGACAGCCAACCGCTTGCAGGTAGTCACAGCCCAGGTGAAGTTGTGCCTGAATCCCCAGTGCCTGGCTCTGCACAGTTTCACTGATGTCTACACAGGTCAGAAAACTGCTCTGGATAGGAACGTTCTAGGTTACCCAACTAAGTGACATGCAGAAGCTCTAAATATCCTGCAATATATATTTAGGAAATAGTGCTAACATTAAAAGTGTTCCTGGCTATAAAAGAAATTCTTTGAACTCATGGCAGCCACTTGTGATCATTATCATCTGTGTCTAAAGCATTTTATAAGATATAGAGAAGTACACTGACCCTGATGAAGGTCTATAAGCCAGTAAAATCTGTGCTTTAGCACAATGGTTCTTAACTCGCACAAGGATATCCAAGATGAATATGTATGAGATTTGCATACAGTGAGGCAGTACAAGTAAATTGGTTATCCTGAAAGCCAAACTATCTGGATGCGTTTTAACGACCGGGTTGAGGATCATTGTTTTTAACATTTAACCAGATTATGGTCGATGTTTGTGATTGCATTCACTCATTCACATTTGTTTTAATCTGTATTGTCTTTATCATGTACAGCATCCCATCCCATATCAGTAATGCATAACGCACATTTATTACTCTGTGCTGCAGGTCTCTTTAATGTGGGAAACAAGCTGTTGGTGAGCCTGGACTTGCTTTTCGCAATCCGAAACCACATTAAGATGGGAGAAGACCCTAAAGTCTCTGTCAGCAGCATCTTGGAGTCCGTGCAGGAGCAAACAGGTAGCGTAGTACAGTCTGTATAGATGAGGAATATTTTTTAAATCTGTAGTTTATAACAAACAATTCTATTAGCCCGGGTCTATTGTGCTACAAAATAGATTAGTCTAAGGCCTTTCTCCCATTCTGGGGTCAATGTAGTAACCTTGTGTTAGAGTCATGTGCTAAAGCTCAGCACATGATTTCCTAGCGCAAGTGTAAATAAAACATTTTGCTTACCAGTGCTTACTTATTTGCTTACTAAATAGTAGGAAAATAAGTTGTGCACAAAAAATGGGCACTAACGGGGGCCAAGATGGCATTGTGATAGGATGAGTGTGTATTTGCTTTCTGGGATGTCCTTGCTGGTTCATCGCTCTTACCAGCCATGTTGGTCAGAGAGGGGTAAGAGGAAAGTCCAACTGTTTCCCACTGACTGCCAAGAATGTTCTTCAGGGTCCCATGGACAAACATCTTGTTCTGCGCATGTTGTTTGTAGCCATGGTAAGAATAGAGGCGAGCGCATCCTGAGCAAGTTGGAGGTTATGCTCATTTCTAATGGCAGAATATTCTCTCTCCACTACCACTACAGCTACTGAGGTTGTCCAGAGAGCAATCCTGGAAGTTCCCCATGGTTGAATTAGATAGCTAGGCTGGGCAGCTAGAGATGGGTGTCTTGGTCTAGGGGCCCACGATTGGGTCATCAATGGTGCAGCTAGGAACTGCATCAGAAATAAATGTGGGACTGTTTAGTGGAATTGCTTCTTTCAAAACTTTGGTTCCTCTCCCTAAGGTGTCTCCAGAGCCTTGTGGACTTTCTGGGAACAAGAGCACACCTAGGATGGGATGCTGAGAATTGGAGCTGATCTGCATGATTCTTTAACTTCAATTTCTGAGTTTATAAAACAAGCAGTGGCCAAATTGGGAGACCATCAAAGCAGACAGGAAGCTATAGAACAGCAATTGGAGTTCTTTGGCCCACAGGTTTCCAGGTTGTAGGCATCTGGTACAGCATTTATTAAAGATAATCTTTTGATATTCTTTAAGTTGAACGCTCTAGAGAATATGACGTGACAGGTACTTGTGACCTGAATTGGCTGCTGTTGGAAACTGGATTCTGGGCTTGATTGACTCTTAGTCTGACCCAGTATGGCTTATCTTATGTTCTTATGAATAGGATTAAGAATTTGAGAGGCCTTAATTTTTCAAAAACTATCCTAGTGACTCCTATTGAGCTATGTATGGTGTGTGTATTGTTAGAGATATTGGGAAGATCAGCAAACCAGAAATTGGGGTATTCAAGATGTTTTATTTGCCATCTGGGAAGAGAAAGGAAAGTGAGGAAGAGGAAGTCCTGGACTCATTGGTGTCTGGACAGTTTGGACCCCTCTGCCTTTCTGCAGTACTCCACTGATAACATCACAATAAGAGCCACCTTAATTGTTTTGTATTCTGAACTGGATCAGTTGTTTAAAAATTCTTTCAAAATGTAAAACTATTTTCTTTTGTGGCCAGAAATTTGTCATGTTCCTATATGTGGCTAAGGCCGCTCCAGTTAGAAAGAAAGCTTTTTAGACAACTGACGTCTCAAGTGCTTGCTGCAGGGGTTACCTTTCTTAATTCAAGATTGTCCTGTAAGTGTATTATTGAATGTCAAGGGAATAGGTGCTCCTTTGTGGATCCACTACATTTAGGAGGTCTTTTACTAAAAGATGGACGCTAGTTGTTGGCATGTGTTCTTGCCCTGTTGACAGCACAGGGCTATGACAGCGTAGGCTGATTTCCGCGCTGTGAATCGCTTGTTAGAGTGGTAAGGAGCAGGTTAAGGTTGGAGAGTGGGCATAGAGAGCACTGCACGGTTAGTGTGGAAGCGTACACCAAGTGCTAACTCTGACCCTTGCAATTAGTGCAGGTTCACCTAATGCCACCTCGGTAGGTGAAGTTAAGTGCACCTGCGCTATTTGTATGCCGTGTTAACTTCCAGGAACATGTTTTTCATGCCACGACAGTTAATGCGCTGGTGTTGCACCTAACATGCCATGGTTTTGATACATTAGATGCAGCACCTTAGTGCTCTTTAGTAAAAGGGCTCCTTACAGTCCTTTCTTGCAGGTAAATGTTCTTCTTGAATTTTTTGCCTTAATATTCTTTGTCAACATGGGAAACATGGGATAGGAGTTTACCTCCTCCTCTATACCCTCTGGATGTTCGCAGGCAAAACAAACACTTCTCCAAAGCCTATTTGTGCCTGGAGCAGATATAAATGTAGACATAGCACGGACGTACGGGGCATTTCTGCAATTGGGTGAGGACATTCAGGTTCCTGATAATGTCCTGGACACACCTTCGCCATGCCCCCATTCAGATTTGGATGTCCTCATGCTGGGGACATCCACAGAATCAGCTTCTAAAATGGCTCCAAAGATGTCTCCTTGCTTTGGACATTTCTGCCCATTTTCGGTTGTCCAAAGAACGAATAGGGCTTCTGAAATAACCCCCATAGTGAATAAGACCCTTAGCCTTTTAGTATTCTCTTGATAGCTTGGTAGGCCATGGAGAGGGAAAACATAATGGTAAAAAAATAAACCACTTATCAAATTAAGAATAAAAGGTGAATGTAGAAAATCTCTTCATAATCTGTTAATATTTCCTGGTTTCTTTGCTTGTGTTTTCTGAGACAAATTTTAATAGTATACATAATAGATGACTGTCCCATCCAGTCTGCCATGTTCCCATCTGTAACTAAGAAGTACTCTGAATATTCACATCAATTTTCAAAGTTTATACATGTCACCGCTGGTATTCAGCTGTATTTTTAGGCATATTTGGGAGTAATTTTATAAGACATTTCTTCAGGTAAAACAGCATTTTGAGGGTAATTTTATAACAGAGTATCCTGGGTCGGCACCTACTTGTCTTTATAAAATACTAGCAAATGTGTTAGAGAATGCACCTTGAATGTAGGTGTAATCACTTACAGTTGCTAGTGAGCAGGTGTAAATATTGTTGTGTAATTGCATATGTACATGCATAGATTAAGGTATTTTATATTCTGTACTCTTACTAGATGCAAACTCTGCCCAGACTGCGCTCCTGGCTACGATGCACCTTCATGCCAGAGTTTGCACTTTTACTCCAGTCAGTATTTTATAAGTCATTTACATGTGTATGAGGCCAGATATGTGTAGGAATTAATTTATAAAACTACCTCCTTTATATGCAGAAATAGGTGTTTATGACCTTATATGACACACACACACACACACACATAGAATAAGCATCGTTATTCTTTGGACTGTAGTTTGGATGGTGTTGGTACTTACATACGTGTGTTATGAAATACATGCAGATGCACGTAAAATAAACCAGTCTGGGTACCTTGGAGCAGGTGAAACTTTATGCTGAAGCTTTCCAGGGCAAGAATGTAATTTTAATACGGTACTTATGCATATATTTTGCCTTTATAAAATAGGCTAACCTGTGTATGTGTATCTCATTGAAAGGAGGCACTCCTGGGGTCATGTTTAGGCTGGGGGAGGAAAAGGATGCATGCCAATTGCATTTTTAAATCGCCACACATACTTTTCCAACAAAACTTTGTCCACAGAAAAAGTAGATGCATACTTTAAACCATGGCAAATGTCGTTATTGCTGCGGTTTGCTTTTGTTCACTGCTTTAAAGGGCCATATGATTAGGAAAGCAGTAATCAACCGGAACAAACAGGAATGTAGTCTTCACATATGGGTATCGTCGGTACCGACGGAGCCTGCGCGGGAACGCTCCCCAGCGTCCAATAGGAAAGCTTTTGGGAGCATCCCACAGCGCCTGCATGCTGCCTTCCTGCCTTTCCAACTCTTCCTCTTCAGTTCTTCATTTTCCGCAGAGCTGACAGGACGCACACCCTGTCACCGCAGAAAATCTATCCTTATTTTTTTCTTTTTTGTGGTCACTTCTGCCTTCATTCGACGCCTACCGGTACCGCCGGTTCTCTTTTCTTCTCTTTTAAAAAAAAAACCAAACAACTATCTTTCTGAAGGATTTCTTTCTTCAGGGGCCTTTCCCCTCTCGATGCTAGGTGCCATTTTGGGCACTAGGCCCACTTTTCTTCAAACATGGAGAAACCAGCTAGTGGTTTCAAGAAATGTTCTAAGTGTGGCGGTACCATATCCGTCACCGACACCCATGACTGGTGTCTTAAGTGTTTAGGTCCTGACCATTCTCCATCGGAGTGTCTCTCCTGCAGGAAGATGACCAAGAGGGGCCTGCAGAATAGAGCTGCAAAACTCGGTACCCTTTTTGCTGCAGATATGATGTCTTTTGCATCAACGTCTTCCAGGGCTTCATCTTCCTCCCATGGATCTCAGGTAACTAAACTTAAGTCTTTTAAGACTGGCCAGTCCTCAAAGGGTAGATCTCCTTCCAGGTATCGAGATGCCACTGGCGTTGCCCTCGAGGAAAGTTCACCGGCAAAACAGCCCCGGCAGGAGGCTTCGGCTTGCAAAGCATTAATGGGGCTCCAGAATGTTCCAGAGGCTTCCACCTCTGCAGAACTACTGGTGCCATGTTCTGGGGTCGTAGCTGCTTCCACCGGTACCAACACCCAAGCATCGGCAGGATGATGGATCAGAGAATCTTCGCTATCGAACGCAGTCTAGCGGCTCTCTTAGCAGCTTCGGTACCACTAAGACTGCTACAGACGGTTCCACAGATACCGACTGCACCTGCCTCGGCCGGTATGCTTCCCACCCATGCCGAGCCTTGAGTCTATCTCAAGTATTGAAAGACCGGTACCGAGACAACCAGATAACAACTTTGAACGGTACTGGTACCGTGCGTTGCAGGAACCCCCGGCACACAGATACTTCGAATCCTCCGATTCCGATGACTCTGATGACTCTGCCGGTACTAGAGCAATCCTTCGGGAGGATCCATCTCCTTCTCCTCAACATAGAATGTCTCCTCCAGAAGACATGTCCTTCCAGGATTTCATACGTGATTTAGCTCGAGGACTGGCAATCACGGTGACTCCAGAAAAGAAACCCAGAGCAGAAGAATTTGAAATTCTTAAATACCCTAAGGCTCCTAAAGAAGCAGCTACTCTGCCCATTCATAGGATATTGCATGACCTTATGATAAGAATGTGGTGGGAAACTCCCTTAATGGTGTCTCCACACTCTCGATGACTCGATACCATGTATCGAGTTCCAAGCTGTCCTGGTTTTCAAAAGACTCAGTTACCACACCATTCAATGGTGGTGGAATTGGCGATGCGTAGGATTGAGTGCTAAAATGTATTCTTCCAATCTTCCAGGCCGTGAATCGAGGACACTCAATGCCTTTGGGCGTCGATGCTTCCAGTCCTCTATATTGTCTGCCAGGATCCACGCTTACATTTTCTATATGGGAATGTTCCTCAAGGAGGTTGCAGGAGACTTGGAGCTCATGAGCCCTCTTCTTCCTGAGGGCAAAAGAGAGGAATTACTTACTCTGGTCAAGCATGCCCAGGATGTATCCAAGTTTGTAAACCATGCAACCTTTGATTGCTTTGGAATGCATCAGCAGAACTTCTGCTATTTCAATCGGTGCACGTCGTATTGCCTGGCTTCAGGCATCAGACTTGGAAATATGGGTGCAAGATAAACTGGGAAACATTCCTTGCACAGGAGAAAATCTCTTTGGCAAGGATTGGCAAGACAAGGCTAATCAGATTGAATCTGAAAATACCACTTTGAACAGACTATCAAAGTCTACAGCCAACCCAGCAAAGAAAAAGTCAACCAAGAAACCCTTTTTCAACAAGAAAAATAAGTTTTACCCATCTTACACCCATCAGGGTCACTGTCCAGTTCATATTCCTCAAAAGGGGCAACAACAGAACAGACAGCAGAGGAAGCCACAAGTGTCAAGAGCTCAGCCAGCTCAGCAGACTCAGCCTCCTCAGGGGCTTTGACTCCTTCCTAGAGAACTTAGTATTTCTGCTCCTGCAAAGTCCAGAACCCCCCACCATCCCCGGCAGGTTATGCCATTTTGCCAAAAGATGGAACAAATAACATCAGAAAATTGGGCTCTGTCCATTGTACGAGAGGGGTACAGACTTCATTTTCACAGCATGCCCCCTCCTACAATCCTAAGACAGTTCATTTCCCAAGTCCCTGCCACCGATCTCTTGGGCCAAGAGGTCGCATCACTTCTTGCTCAGGGAGCAATAGAGGAAGTGCCCATGCCCCAACAGGGTACGGGATTCTACTCCCCCTATTTTCTCATTCCAAAGAAAACAGAAGGACACAAACCTATATTGGCCTCAGAGAATTGAACAAATATCTGTTCCGAGAAAAATTCAAGATGATCTCCCTCAGAACACCCAATGTGGATTGGATTACTCCTTCTGCAAATCTGGAAAGAAGCAAAAGAATTGTGAATGCTATCCAAGATGCGTTACTTAGACAAATGGTGATGGAACCAACCAGGGAAAGTTCAACGCTGGATTTGGTGCTCACCAACAGTGATGGCGTGTCAAAAGTCTGGGTGAGTGCCCCTGTGAGCAGCAGCGATCATAACACGGTGTGGTCTGAGATAAAAGCCAAGGTGCAGTCCAATCATAGCAAGCTCAAAGTCCTAAACTTCAAAAACACTGACTTCAATAAAATGGCCAAGTACCTAAAGGAGGAGCTGACAGGGTGGAAGGGGATAAGGGAAGTGGAATTGCTATGGGCTAAACTAAAAGGGGCAATAAAAGGGGCAACAGATAAATATGTAAGAAAAGTAAATAAAAGGCACTGACACATGCAACCTCATAAAAGGCAATGACACATGCAACCAAGGTTACATCCTCATATTCATTGATATAGCTGGTGCCTTTGACAATGTCCACCACAACACACTCATTAACAGACTCCTAAGCCTAGGAATAGGAGGAACAATTCTACAATGGTTTATATCATACATCACAAACCGATCGATACGCGTTAAATTAGGCCAAGACACCTCTGAGCCATTCGTACAAGGACAAGGTATTCCACAGGGCTCGGCCCTATCGGCCCTCCTTTTCAACTTGTATCTTCAACCCATCACAAATATATTTAAAAAACATAAAGTCAACCACTACATATACGCAGATGATATCATGCTCACTCAACCAATAAACACAAATAATCCCACCTACCAGAACTTACTAGACTGCATCAGCGAAGCAAATACCTGGCTAGAAAATAATAACCTCAGCATCAACCTAAAAAAAACTGAAGCAATGTTCGTAACAAGAAAACCAGATACTACTCTCCCTGAAACAATAACAATTAACGACACAATAATCCCAATCAAAAAGGAAGTAAAATATCTAGGCATCATAATAGATCACGCACTTAGTATGCTCCCTCACATAAAACAAACCGTGAAAACCATATTCTATAAACTTAAGACCATTCAACACCTACGACCAATACTAGACACACGTGACTTCAGATCTGTTATCAGCACACTCATCACTCCACACTTCGACTATTGTAATAGTCTACTTATCGGCCTCCCTCTCACAAATACCAACTTACTCCAACGAGCTCAAAACATCTGTGCTCGAGTAACAGCAAAAGCCCGCCTCACTGACCACATAACTCCCATCCTCGCCGAACTACACTGGCTTCCCATAAATAGTAGAATATCATACAAAATACTCTTAACCACATTTAAACTTATCAACGGCATATCACCCTCACATCTAACCACTCTAATACATGCTCCAAAAGAACATAGAACCCGCAGACAAAACGCAACCCACTCACTAGACATAAAAAAATTCATTCGAAAAACAAAAAAAACCACAAGCTCAAGAGCATTCACATATGCAGCCCCCACCCTATGGAATAAACTCCCACTAAGCCTCCGCAAAATAAAGGATCTCCAGACATTCCGGAAAGAACTAAAAACATATCTGTTTAAAGAACACTTTATAAATCTTAATGAACCCCCCCCATCCCCCCCACCACACCTCCATAAAAATCCTCCTTAACCACAGATCAAAAAGCCACAAACCTCAACACACTTAGGAAAAAACAACCCTTAAACACCACGATTAATAATTGACTAATGTAAATATTTGACTGATGTAAATAGTTACAGCATTTGTATAATTATATGTTCCATGTTATTGTTCATGAAAAGTTAATTGTACATAGTTTGAAAAAAATTACGATGTTCCATGTAAAACCATGTTCATTATGTTAATTGTAAACCGCCTTTGATCTTGGGAAAAAGCGGTATAGAAGAAAAGCATAAATAAATAAATAAATAAATAAATAAAAACAAGAGGAGAAGGAAACCTATTTGGTTTTCCAAAGAAGTGGCTGCTCAAATAAGGGCAAAAAACACAGCTTTTGCAAAATTCAAAAGCTTGCAAACAGAGAAACACAGAAATGAATACAGGATCAAACTCAAGGAGACAAAAAGAGAAATAAGGATAGCAAAATCAAAGGCAGAAGAAAAGATGGCTAAAGATGTTAAGTGCAGTGACAAAACTTTCTTCAGGTATATTCGGGAAAGGAAGAAGATCAGAGGTGGAATTGCAGGACTCAGAAGTGCTGGGAACGGACTCGTGGAAAGTGAAATTGATAAAGCGAAATTACTAAACAAATACTTCTGCTCTGTTTTTGCTAAAGAAAATCCTGGAGAAGGACCACCTGTGACTCCCAAATATAAAAATGGGAATGAAGTAGATACCACACCATTCAGAGAAGATGAGGTGTTAGAACAGCTTGCAAAACTGAAAGTGGACAAGGCATGGGACCGGATGGGATACATCCCAGGATAATGAAAGAGCTCAGAGAGGTTCTTGCAGAGCCATTAAAGCAGGGGTCTCAAACACGCGGCCCGCGAGACAACTTTGTGCGGCCCGCAACGGCGGAAAACCAAAAATCCCCCAAAACCCTGGCTTCTGCTGCTGCCGTTGCCGCCGTGGCAGCAGCAGAATCAATTGTCAAATTAAAAAAAAAAACTGACTTCTGCTGCTCAAGCAGCTGTCCTGCGGCCCCTTTCCCTCTGCCCGGAGATCCGACTCTGCTCTCAGCGGCGTGCTTTTCAAGCCGCGAAGAGAGTATTCCCCTCTCGCGCGGCTTGAAAAACCGCGCGAGAGGGGAATACGCTCGTCGCGGCGGGAAAAGCACGCCGGTGATAGAGCAGAGTCGGATCTCCGGGCAGAGGGAAAGGGGCCGCAGGACAGCTGCTTGAGCAGCAGAAGTCAGTTTTTTTTTTTAATTTGACAATTGATTCTGCTGCTGCCACGGCGACAACGGCAGCAGCAGAAGCCAGGGTTTTGGGGGTTTTTTTGTTGGCCGGTAATGAGCTATGGAGGGGCTGACTGAACTGGAAGTGGGCTATTGGCAGAGGGGGGAGGGGGGGGGGTTATGACTGGTAATGGGCTGGGGGGGGGTTATAACTGGTAATGGGCTATGGTGGGGGCTAGGACTGGAAATGGGCAGATGGGGGTTAGGACTGGAAGTGGGCTATTGGCAGGGGGGGTTATTACTGGTAATGGGCAGGGGGGGTTATGACTGGTAAAGGGCTCTGGGGGAAATGAAAGTAAATGGGAGGGGGGGGGTTATAACTAGTAATGGGCTATGGTGGGGGCTAGGACTGGAAATGGGCAGATGGGGGGTAGGACTGGAAGTGGGCTATTGGCAGGGGGGGGTTATGACTGGTAATGGGCTATGGTGGGAGCTAGGACTGGAAATGGGCAGATGGTGGTTAGGACTGGAAGTGGGCTATCGGCAGGGGGGGGTTATGACTGGTAATGGGCT
Source organism: Ichthyophis bannanicus (assembly GCA_033557465.1). Taxonomy (NCBI): domain Eukaryota; kingdom Metazoa; phylum Chordata; class Amphibia; order Gymnophiona; family Ichthyophiidae; genus Ichthyophis; species Ichthyophis bannanicus. Next base: position 70,040,332 of record CM066050.1, on the reverse strand, counting down.
ATGGTGGGGGCTAGGACTGGAAATGGGCAGATGGGGGTTAGGACTGGAAATGGGCTGTTGTGAGGGGGGGGGGTTATGACTGGTAATGGGCTATGGTGGGGGCTAGGACTGAAAATGGGGTGATGGGGGTTAGGACTGGAGGTGGGCTGATTGGGGGGTTAGGACTGGTAATGGCCTATGAGGGGAGGTAAGACTGAAAATGGGGTGATGGGGGATACGACTGCAAGTGGGCTATGGGGGGGACTAGGACTGGTAATGGGCTATGGGGGGGTAAGACTGAAAATGGGGTGATGGGGGGGTAAGACTGGAAGTGCGCTATGGGGAGGTTAGGACTGGTTATGGGCTATGGGGGGTCTAGGACTGGTAATGGGCTGGGGGGGTTGCTAGGACTGGAAATGGGCTGAGTGGAAGGGGGGCTTGAACTGCAAATGGCTGATGGGGAGGGGGGCTTGGAATGGAAATGGGCTGTGAGGGGAGGGAGCTAGGATTGGAAATGGGCTGATGGGGGGCTAGGATAGGACTGGAAATGGACTGATGCAGGGACTAGAAAGGAGCAGATGCTGGGTGGGGCTGGAACTAGAAGGGAGCTGATGTTGGGGGAGGATTAGAATGGGATGGAGCTGGGAAAGTGAAATGGAGAGGGGAAAAATATTTTGTCTGGAAGAGAAGACAAATCTACAATTGGCCAGGTATTGGGAGAGTAAGTGGGGATTGAGGATGGAGGGGTAAAATTTGAGTGGATGAAATAGGAATGAGGAAAGAGCAAAAGGAGAAAGATTAGTATGTTAAAGCAGATGTAGAGAGAGAGAATGGAAAAAAACTAGAAGAGAGAAGAAAGGACAAATGGACAGCAGACGATGGAGATAGCAGAAGACACGAAGAAACCAGAAGTGGCTGGAGCAATTGCAACTGAAAAAAAATGCACAAAAGGTAGAAAAATATCTCTTTATTTTGAATTTATTAACTGGAATATGTCAGCTCTGGGAAATGTGCATCATTAATGTCTGTGCTTTGGTACAAGAAATTATTTATAGTTTTATTTCTACAGTGCTGAGGTATTCTGTGTAATTCCTATTTGACATTGCTACTTGTTCTCTTTTCCCAGTAGGTCATGTATTGTTCTCTGAAATGTATTGATTTAATATTTGCAGTGTTGCCTTTTGATAGGTAGGGTCTGGTGCTTTGTGAGTCCTGGTAGTGCTGTTATGATACGGGGGGTTTGCTATGGGTTCCAAATGGGCAGTGTTAGTAGTAGTTCCTAATGTGCCTGGCGGTTGGCACTGGATTATAGTAATATAGAAATTTTCTAGTCTTTCTTTATCCATGCACTCATTATGCAACATTATGCAAATATTTATGCAAATGAGGCCCCTTATGCAAATGAGGCCCTGTCTTATGCGGCCCCCGGGTTACTTTACAAGTCCTCATTCGGCCCTCAAAGCAATTTGAGTTTGAGACCCCTGCATTAAAGGATGTTTTCAACAGATCCTTGCAAACAGGAGAGGTTCCTCAGGACTGGAGAATGGCTGATGTTGTAACTCTACACAAAAGTGGTGACAGGGAAGAAGTGTCAAACTACAAGCCTGTGTGCCTTACCTCGGTGGTAGGAAAAGTAATGGAGGCGCTCCTGAAAGAGCAAATAGTGAACTTTCTCAAAACCAGCGGGTTACAAGATCCGCGGCAACATGGTTTTACCGAGGGACGATCTTGCCAAACAAATCTGATTGAGTTCTTTGACTGGGTGACCAGAGAACTGGATGAGGGGCATGCGATGGATGTCATCTACCTGGATTTCAGCAAAGCCTTTGATACTGTCCCTCATAGGAGGCTTATCAATAAACTCAGTAGTTTGGGGATGGGTCCCAAGGTGGTAAACTGGATCAGAAATTGGTTGACTGACAGACGACAGAAGGTGATGGTAAATGGAGCTCACTCGGATGAAAGGAAGGTGATTAGCGGGGTACCTCAGGGTTCGGTCCTGGGTCTGTCTTTTTGCAGATGACACGAAAATTTGCAACAGAGTGGACTCCCCCGAGGGAGTGCTTAACATGAGGAAAGATCTACAAAAGCTGGAAGAATAGTCTAATGCTTGGCAATTAAGATTTAATGTGAAGAAGTGCAGTGTCATGCACTTGGGTAGCAGTAATCCAAGGGAAATGTACGCGATAGGGGGTGAGAGGTTGTTCTCCAGGACCAAGCAGTCCTCACATATGGGTGTCAGTCCTCACATATGGGTGACATCGGCGCCGACGGAGCCCCCATGCAGAACATTTCCCCAGCTTTCAAAGAAAGACTTTGGGAATGCAGCGCGCATGCGCGGTCCCCTTCCCGCCCAAGGGTGCCATCTTGCTCAGTCTTCTTTTTTCCGCAGAGCCCAACGCAAGTGTGTCGTGGTCACCCATGGAAAAGTTGATTTTTTTCGGTGTAGATCCGTGGGTTTTTCTCGGTTCGACGCCGGTTCCCTTTCCCGCCTGGGCCCGGTACATCGGTATCGAGCACGGATCTCATTTTTCGTTTTTTGTCCTTAGAGACTAGCGTTCGCGCCATTTTTTTCTTTTTTTCCTGGCAGCCCAGTCTTTTGACCTTGCAGGGGCTGTTTTTCCCCCGATGGCTGCCAGCAGGTTTAAAAAGTGTGATTGGTGTAAAAAACTGATGTTTCTCACCAACACACATGACTGCTGCCTCCGATGCCTCAGGCCCGACCATGACCCACTGGTCTGTGTCCCGTGTGGAAAAATGTCTTCCAACGTGGAGCCGGCAGCACCAACGTGAAAGGATCTTCTCTGATTCCGCGTCCGGCCGGGTCCAGACTTCGTCAGAGGCCTCGACGTGTCGGGAGTCTGACCCCGAGCGTCGTCGGGGCTCCTCTGAGAGGGGGTCTCCTTCGCGGGACCACCGCAGGAAGAAGAAACCCGCGAGGGCGGCGTCGGTGGACGCTCTTGGCTCCTCGAGGGCTAGGTCGCATAGGCCTGACCGCCATCCCGGGTCTTCGGAGTCGGAGAGGCCTGCCAAACAGCCTCATGTAGAGATGGAGGCCCCGGGTCACGTGAGTACTGTAGTCCTCATGGACTCTCCGGGGGAGCCGACATCGGGCTCGACGCCGTCGGGGCCCGAGTCGGAGGCTGCTGGGTCTCCTGAGCTCGGACTCAGGTTGACAGCCTTGGAGAGCAGTTTGGCTGCCTTCATGGAACAGCAGCGGGTACTGATCGCCGGTCTCACCGGTGCATCTGCCCTGACCACCGGGACCTCCACGTCCAAGTCGACCCCGGAGACCGAGCCGATCCTCGAGTCCATGAGATCTCGAGTCGATCCTCGGCCGAGGTCACCCTCAATCTCCCGTGCGGGACCAAGGTCGTCGACACCGGTGCCCTCGGCATTGGGACGGATGGCATTGGTGCCCGCCAGGCTGGAGCCCCTCGACTCCTCCTTGGAGGGGTCGGGATGGGAAACTGAGGGAGAGGAGTCCCCGGACACCTTTTGGACCTGGTGTGTCCCATCGGACTCACCGGAGTCTGAACCTCGGAGAAGGTTCCCCCCCCCCGGAGGATACCCAGTTCTCTGATTTCGTGAGGGACATGGCCAACTCCTTGGCTTTTCCCGCAGACCCCGAGGAGCTCGAGGCCCTGCAGTATGACTCTCCTCCCAAGGAGGCCTTTACTGTACCGGTTCCTCCGATGCTGGAACGGTCGCTCTTCCGCATGTGGGAGGCGCCAGCCTCGACACCGGTTCTTAGCAAGTGGGTCGATTCCATTTATCGAGTCCGCAAGAGCCCTGGGTTCCAGAAGGCACAGCTACCGCACCACTCCATGGTTGTGGAATCGGCCATGCATTGTCTGAAGAGTCAGAAGATGCACTCCTCGGTGTCTCCTGACAGGGAGGCCCGGAACCTGGATGCCCTCGGTAGAAAGTGCTTCCAGGGCTCTATGCTTGCTTGCCATGTCCAGACTTACCAGCTGTACATGGGCATGTACCTTCGAGACCTGGAAAAGGAGATTGCCGGGTTCTCTGCTGGTCTCTCTGAGGAACCTTTGCAGAGGTTCACAGCCTTGTCAACTGGGATCCGAGAGTGCTCCAAGTTTATGTCTCGAGCAGCTTATGATGGCTTTGAGGCTTCGGCCCGAGTAGCTGCGGCCGGCATCAGTGCACGCCGTCAGGCTTGGCTACAGTCATTGGACCTCGAGTCATGGGTGCAGGACAAGTTGGTTGATGTCCCTTGCCGAGGTGAAAACCTCTTTGGCAAGCCCATGACTGAAAAGGCTGCAGAACTCGAATCCGAGACTCTCACCAGGACAAGGTTGTCCAGAAAGACCTCTGCCCCTTCTCAAAAGAAGAAGGGCTTGGGAAAAAAGCCCTTTTACCCGAGGAAGTCATCTGCCTACAAATCTTACCCTCAATACCAGGCCTCCACAGCTCCCCAACAGGGTCAGCAGGCCAAGGGGCAGGGACATGGGCCCCGTAGGCAGAAAACCCCCAAGCCACCAGCTCTGGCTCCTGCACAGCAGGGAGCGGGGTTTTGACTCCAGTGGCATAGCCTCTCCTCCTCAGCTGACCCTTCTCAGCACAGGAGGCTGGCTGACCCTGTACGCCCACAGGTGGTCAGCCATAACAGGGGATACCTGGGTACTAAGCATAGTCCAGAGGGGCTATTTGCTTCACTTCACCCAGTTACCCCCCTCCTACTTTCCAGGGGAGCCTCCAAGACTCCCTCTACACAGGAACTTACTCCTTCAGGAGTTGACAAGTCTTTTAAATGAACAGGCGGTGGAACCGGTGCCCCACCACCTGAGAGGGCGAGGCTTCTATTCCAGGTACTTTCTGGTACCAAAAAGGACAGGAGGTCTCAGGCCCATCCTCGACTTGAGAAATCTCAACAAGTTCCTGGTGAGGGAAAAGTTCAAGATGCTTACTCTTGGAATACTGCTGCCCTACCTCCAGCAGGGAGATTGGCTATGCTCCTTAGATCTAAAGGATGCTTATACTCACATCCTCATTCATCCAGACCACAGACAATATCTCAGATTTGTAGTGGGAGGAAATCATTTCCAGTACAGAGTACTTCCATTTGGCCTAACCTCCGCGCCCAGGGTTTCACCAAATGCCTGGTGGTAGCAGCGGCCTATCTCAGAGTCCAGAGCATCTTTGTCTTTCCATACCTGGACGTCTGGCTCATCAGGGGTCACTCTCCACAGGAGGCCGGACAAGCCACTCTTCGAACTGTCTCCTTCTACAGCATCTGGGGTTTGTCATAAACTACGCAAAGTCCACTTTGCACCCCTCACAGAACACAGAGTTCATCGGATCAAGGCTGGATACCCTTCAGGCAAGGGCTTATCTACCTGTAGAAAGGGCCCACAGGCTGATGGACTTGGCCAGACAGTTTCACAGCAATTCTCTGGTTTCCGCCAGGCAATTCCTGAGGCTATTAGGTCACATGGCATCCACAGTCCATGTTACTCCAAATGCACGTCTGCACATGAGGCCTGCTCAGTGGGGCCTCAGATCTCAGTGGCTACAAGCCACAGAACACTTGGGAGACAAAGTAAGGGTGTCCAAACTGCTGGCGGCCTCCCTACAATGGTGGCTGCATCTCCCGAATCTAGTGCAAGGAGTGCCTTTTCAGCCACCGCCACAAACACAGGTGCTGACAACAGATGCTTCTCTTCAGGGTTGGGGTGCACATTGCCAGGGGGCATGCACCCAAGGCCTCTGATCCCCTTGGGAGTCCACACAGCAGATCAACCTCTTGGAGTTGAGAGCTATCTGTTTGGCTCTCCAAACTTTCTCTCATGCCCTCTCTCACCAGCCTGTTCTGGTTCAAACGGACAATCAAGTTGCAATGTTCTATGTGAACAAACAAGGAGGCACAGGGTCCCAACTTCTGTGTCAGGAGGCTCAGGCCCTATGCTCCTGGGCAGTCAAACATGGTATGCTTCTCAAGGCAGTTTATCTGCCCGGTCAGGAGAATTACCTGGCGGACCGGTTGAGCAGAATTCTGCAGCCACACGAATGGCAGTTGAATCCCTTGGTGGTTCAAAAGATCTTCCTAAGGTGGGGGTCTTCCAACCATCGATCTCTTTGCCATTCCAATCAACCGACAGCTACCCAGGTTCTGCTCCAGACAACCGCATCCTCTGAGAATAGCAGCAGATGCGTTTCTAATCTCTTGGTCGACGAGCCTACTGTATGCGTTTCCTCCCACGCCTCTAGTGGCCCGGACCCTTTTCAAGGTGCTTCGGGACAAGGCCTCGGTAATCCTGGTAGCCCCCAGGTGACCAAGGCAACCATGGTTTCCACTCCTTCTGCAGCTGGCTGTGGACACTCCACTCCCTCTGGAGGTGCAACCCGATCTCCTATCTCAAGATCAGGGATCTCTCTTGCACCCCAATCTCCAGTCCCTCCATTTGATGGCCTGGATGCTGAAAGGATAGTTCTAGCTCCCTTACTGCTACCTAGGGAAGTGGAGGAGGTGGTCTTGGCCTCTAGGAGGCATTCCACTAGGAATTCTTATGCCCTCAAGTGGCATAGGTTCTCCACCTGGTGTGCTCAGTGCAAGGAGGATCCTTTTTCATGCCTGGTGCCAGTGGTGCTGCAATATTTGCTTCACCTGTCAGACCAGGGCCTTAAATCCAACTCTGTTCGGGTCCACCTCAGTGCTCTGTCAGCGCACCACTCACCGGTGGATGGACAGTTTCTGTCAGGCCACCCTTTAGTGGCCCGTTTCCTCAGAGGCCTCTTTTTGCTCAAGCCTCCGATTCGTCCACCTGCACCTGAGTGGGATTTGAATGTGGTCTTGCAAAAACTTACTTGCCCACCCTTTAAGCCTATGGCTACTTGTCCTTTACACTTTCTTTCCTGGAAGGTGTTGTATTTGGTAGCTCTTACCTCTGCCAGACGAGTCAGTGAGCTACAGGCTCTGGTCTCAGAGCCACCATACACAAGGTTTTATAGAAACAGGGTAGTCTTACGGACTCAGCCAAAGTTCCTTCCAAAAGTTGTCTCCTCCTTCCATCTCAATCAGGAGGTGGTTCTTCCGACTTTCTTTCCCAGGCCGCATGCCAGCCAGGCTTAAATGGTCTTGCATACCCTGGACTGTAGAAGGGCGTTGTCTTTCTACATTGACCGTGCGCAGGGGCATCGAAGGGCTGTTCAGCTCTTTGTATTGTTTGACCCCTAATAAACTGGGGTTACCTGTCTCCAAGCGTACCCTGTCCATTTGGGTAGCAGACTGTATCGCCTGGGCGTACAGGGCAGCCGGCCTCTCCTTGCAGGGTCGGGTTACGGCCCACCGCGTCAGGGCAAAGGCTGCGTCAGTAGCTCATCTCCGCTCTGTTCCGTTGGCAGACATCTGCCGGGCCGCTACTTGGTCTTCAAGCCAAACGTTTGCGGCCCATTACTGCCTCGAGAGGGAGTCCCGCAGGGACAGTGCTTTCGGACAGGTGGTACTCCATAATCTTTTTGAGGTTTAGGCAACTCCTACCCTCCGGCCCTGGTGTTGGGCTACCGTACGGGAGCATTCTCAGAGAAGATTCTATCTCGCATGCTGAGGCTCTAGAGGGAGCTCATTATTCAGCTTTGGACCCCTGGTAGCCTGAAGCTGGGGAGTCCCGTATGTGAGGACTGACTTCCTGCTTGGTCCTGGAGAAAGAGTAGTTACTCACCTGTAACAGGTGTTCTCCAGGAGCAGCAGGAATCAGTCCTCACAACCCTCCCTCCTCCCCTGGGAGTTGCAGTCATATCATTCATTTTTGTCTTTTGCTGTCTTTTAGCTATGTCATCAGACTGAGCAAGATGGCACCCTTGGGCGGGAAGGGGACCGCGCATGCGCGCTGCATTCCCAAAGGCTTTCTTTGAAAGCTGGGGAAATGCTCCACATGGGGGCTCCGTCGGCGCCGACGTCACCCATATGTGAGGACTGATTCCTGCTGCTCCTGGAGAACACCTGTTACAGGTGAGTAACTACTCTGTGTGCACGGAGCAGGAGAAAGACCTCGGTGTGATTATTTCTGTGGATCTCAAGGTGGCAAAACAGTGCGACAAGGTGGTGGCAAAAGCCAGGAGGATGTTGGGCTGCATTCAAAGAGGAATTACCAGCAGAAAGGAAGGGGTACTAATGCCACTGTATAAGTCTCTGGTGAGGCCTCACTTGGAATACTGTGTTCCGTTTGCAAAGGATGTAAAAAGAATGGAAACTGTTCAGAGGAAGGCAACCAAAATGATTTGGAGCCTGCATCAGAAGCCTTTTGAGAAGGGTGAGAGAGCAGCCTTGTGAGGGAGCTGCCGCGGTTCTTCTTTGCCGCGGAGCAACGTGGTCGGCTGGAGCCGGGTGCCTGCGGAGACAGCTGCAGGCAGAGAGTGGTCGCCCCTGGTGTTGAGGACCCCCCACGAGACCTACAAAGCACAGCGAGTGCTGTGCCTCGCTGGTGAGAGAGCAGCCTTGTGAGGGAGCTGCCGCAGTTCTTCTTTGCCGCGGAGCAACGTGGTTGGCTGGAGCCGGGTGCCTTCGGAGACAGCTGCAGGCAGAGAGTGGTCGCCCCTGGTGTTGAGGACCCCCCACGAGACCTACAAAGCACAGCGGGGCTACACGCAGCCGCGTGTTCGCAGCCTGCGGGGTCGCGTCCTAAGGGGCGAGTCACAAGGGGCTAGGCTTAAGAACATAAGAACATAAGATATGCCATACTGGGTCAGACCAAGGTCCATCAAGCCCAGTATTCTGTTTCCAACAGTGGCCAATCTAGGTCATACGTACCTAGCAGTTTCCCCAAGGGACACAGGTTCCACAATGCTTGTATTGGTTCAAGCATTGATATCCTGGGTCCCTTCTTAATAATGGTTTATGGACCTTTCCTCCAGGAACTTGTCCAAACCTTTTTTAAACCCAGCTACACTAACAGCCTTTACTACATCCTCCAGTAACAAATTCCAGAGTTTGATTACACGTTGAGTGAAAAAATATTTTCTTTTATTAGTCTTAAATAGTTTACCCTGTAGCTTCATTGCATGTCCCCTAGTCTTTCTATATTCTGATAAGGTAAACAATCGATCTACGTTTACCCGTTCCACTCCGTTCATTAATTTATAGACTTCTATCATATCTCCCCTCAGCCGTCTCTTTTCCAGGTTAAAGAGCCCCAACCTTTTTAGCCTTTCTTCATAGGAGTAGCCTTCCATCCCCTTTACCATTTTGGTGGCTCTTCTCTGAACCTTTTCTAAAATTGCTATATCCTTTTTAAGATATGGCGACCAGAATTGCACACAATATTCAAGGTGCGGTCTCACCATGGAACGATATAGAGGCATTATAATATCTTTTGTTTTATTTTCCATTCCTTTCCTTATCATACCTAGCATTCTATTTGCTCTCTTGGCCGCCGCTGCACACTGGGCCGAGGGTTTTAACATGGTATCCACAAGGACGCCTAAATCTTTTTCTTGGGTGGTGGTTCCTAATGTGGAACCTTGCATCGTGTAACCATAGTTTGGGTTGTTCTTCCCTAGGTGCATAACCTTGCACTTCTCCACATTAAATTTCATCTGCCATTTTGATGCCCAGTCTTCCAATTTATCAAGATCCTCTTGCAATTTTCCACAATCCTCCTGGGTTTTAACAACTTTAAATAGTTTTGTGTCATCAGCAAATTTGATAACCTCACTCGTTATTCCACTTTCCAGGTCATTTATGAATATGTCAAAAAGCAGCGGACCAGCACAGATCCCTGGGGTACACCACTATTCACCTTTCTCCATTGGGAAAATTGGCCATTTAGCCCTACCCTCTGCTTTCTATCTTTTAACCAGTTCCTGATCCACAATAGTACACTGCCTCCTATCCCATGACTCTTTAGTTTTGCCAAAAGTCTCTCATGAGGGACCTTGTCAAAGGCTTTCTGAAAGTCCAGATACACAATATCAACCGACTCACCTTTGTCCACCTGTTTATTCACTCCTTCAAAAAAACATAACAGATTAGTAAGACAAGATCTTCCTTGTCTAAAGCCATGTTGGCTGTCTCCCATTAGGTCATGACTATCTATATGCTGAGTAATTTTATTCTTTATGATGGTTTCTACCATTTTTCCCGGTACTGATGTCAGGCTCACCGGTCTGTAGTTTCCCGGATCACCCCTCGAACCCTTTTTAAAAATTGGTGTTACATTGGCGATCCTCCAATCCTCAGGTATTAGAGATGATTTTAATGATAGTTCACAGATTACTGATAGCAGGTCTGCAATCTCAAATTTCAGTTCTTTCAACACCCTTGGATGTATACCATCCGGCCCAGGTGATTTGCTACTCTTCAGTTTATCTAATAGTTGTAGGACATCTTCCCGATGTATCGATATTTCCTTCAATTCTTCCACACCTTTAAATACCACTTCAGTCGTGGGTAACATCCCTACATCTTCCTCAGTAAAGACCGAAGCAAAGAATTCATTCAGTCTCTCCGCTATCGCCTTGTCGCCTCTTAGTGCTCCTTTAACCCCTTTATCATCTAATGGACCAACTGACTCTCTCACGGGTTTTTTGCTACGAATGTACTTGAAAAGGTCTTTATTTCGCGTTTTTGCTTCCGCAGCAAGCTTCTTCTCAAATTCTCTCTTTGCCTGCCTTATCAATGCCTTGCATTTGACTTGCCAGTGCTTGTGCTGTTGCCAGGTTTCATCATTTGGCTCTTTTTTCCATTTCTTGAAAGATGCTTTTTTGGCAACAACAGCCTCTCTGACCTCAGCTTTAAACCATGCTGGCAATTTTTTGGACTTCCTTCCACTTTTCTTAAAGCGTGGAATACAGCTGGTCTGGGCTTCCAAGATAGTATTTTTCAACAACACCCAAGCTTGATGTACGTCTTTAACCTTTGCAACTGCTCCTTTTAGTTTTTTCTTAACTGTTTTCCTCATTCTATCATAGTCTCCCTTTCGAAAGTTAAAGGGTAGTACTGTGGATTTCCTTACTATCCCTCCTCCACTAATTAAATCAAAGGCGATCATGCTATGATCACTATTGCCAAGTGGCCCCAACACCCTTATCTCTTGCACTACATCTGGTGTTCCACTAAGGACTAGGTCTAATATTGCTTCCCCTCTGGTCGGTTCATGAACCAGCTGCTCCAAGAAGCAGTCATTTATTTCATCTAGGAACTTTATCTCCCTAGCATGTCCTGTTGTGACACTGACCCAGTCGATGCCGGGGTAATTGAAATCACCCATTATTATTACTGCACTGTAACTTTTGCTAGCTTCCTTGATTTCTTTGAGCATTTCATCATCCATTTGTTCATTCTGGCCAGGCGGACGATAGTACACCCCCACTGCCATCGCCTTCCCCTTTTTACATGGAATTTCAATCCATAGAGATTCTACAGCAAATTTTGTTTCTTGCAAAACTTTAATCCTTTCTGATTCAATGCCCTCTCTAACATAGAGCGCAACCCCTCCACCAATTTGATCAGCTCTATCATTTCGATATAGTTTGTACCCAGGTATCACAGTGTCCCACTGGTTGTCCTCCTTCCACCATGTCTCTGATATTCCAATCATATCTAACCTCTCGTTTAGTGCTATATATTCTAACTCTCCCATCTTGTTTTGTAGACTTCTAGCATTTGCATACAAGCATTTTAGAGACTGTATTTTATTCATATTAATTTGGCTATTGGTAGACATGGGTAATTTGGGATCTTTAAGTTCTGTCTGCTCCTTGTGTGCTCCTTTGGTGCTCTTTTGCTGATCTTAGGAGCGTCAGCAGTTGTGTGTTTGTTCATGGGGAAACGGAAGGCAAAATCAACTGCTAAAGCACCGTCAGGAGAGGGAGGTAAGGTGTCCGGTCCCATGGACAAGCATATCACTGCCCTTCCACTTGCTAGCCAGTCCTTGGATGGGGCCTCTTTGAGCCCGGACATCCGGACATCACCTCCTTTCCCCTAGCCTTCTCACTCGTCTACTCCTTTGAAGTTACCTTCACAAGTTATATCTCCTGTATTAGTCCCTGTGGACCCTGCTACATCTGAAAATGTTTGTTTACCACTTAAAAGTGAGGTGACTCTTTCGGATATGTGGTCAATGCTTCAAAAGATTGAGACTCGATTGACTACTACTGTTACCTCTTTATGTAATTTCTCACATGATGTTGTCACAAAGGTTAAAGTGATCGATAATCAAATGACCAATGTTGTTGGTTCCTTGACCCTGGTGGATTCTCAGCTCCAATCGTATAAAGATTCTCAACTTGGTTTTCTTAGAGATATTTCTTCTGTTTCTTATCGCTTGGAGTTGCTTGAAAATCACCAGCGGGCCAGGAACCTTCTCTTTTTGAATTTTCCTTCCACCCGCTTGCTTTCTCCTGAGATACTATTGAAAAATTATTTGTCTGAAATCTTACATTTGAAGGACTCTGTGGATATTGTGCAAATGTATTCTTTTTTTCCTAATGTTGGGACCTTGGGTCAGGCTAAGGATGAACTTCCTTTGAATGACTCAGTAGATCCTAATCTTACGGAGTTTTTGCAGGATTCGCTCAATGTCATTCCAAAGCGTTGTACTTTGGTGGTGACTTTTGGGTCTGAATCACTTAAGTTGAGAATCATACGTGCTTATTTTAAATGTAAAGATGTTCTGTTTTGTGGGTATAAGCTTCAGGTTTTCCCAGACGTGGGCAGGGTCACTCAGGCTCGACGGAAGCAGTTCCTCGAGCTCAGAGCTAGAGTTGTGGCTCGGGGGCTTCCTTTTTTGAAGTTTCCCTGCCATTGTTTAATAACTTATGAAGGTCATGATTATGTTTATATTGATTATGTTTATATTGATGTGGCTCATTTGCATCAGTTTCTTGTGGATAAGGAGGGAGTGATTAGGCGGGAAGATGTGTAGGTGGGTTGGCTCTTTATTTTGGCTCCCTGATTTGGAGTTTTATTTACTCCTTTTTTCTTCTTTCAGATTTTTCTAGTCTCTCTTCGGGGAGTATGTGGTTCTCTCTCTTCCTTGATGGGTTTTGCATGATGTGTTTGATATATTGATCTTGAATGTATTATTCTGTTGGTTGGATTTTTTCTTTTGTATATTATATTTGTATTCAAGAAAATCTAAATAAACAATTTAAAAGAAGCCTTATGAGAAGAGACTTGAAGACCTAAATATGTACACTTTGGAGGAGAGGAGGGATAGGGGAGATATGATTCAGACCTTTAAATACTTAAAGAGAAATAATGAACAAACAAACCTCTTCCAGAGACGGGGAAGCTGTAAAACTAGAGGGCATGACATGAAGCTTGTAAACGGGGGTGCTGGGTGAGAATGTCCACAGTCTTGGCAAAGGCAAATATTAATATGACTTGCAAAGGATTGTGGGAAATGTAGTCCATTCATACCAGAATCAGCCGTTCACAATAAATTAGTTGTGCTTCCTCAAGTGTAAAGCAAAGAAAAGATATTTTATTTATGGGGTTATTTCTCCCAACACAGATTTGCTTGGTAGCACAGAAAAGGATACTTGCTTTCAGTATTATACTTAGAAAAACAAAATCAGGAAAAACAACAACTGAACTTCTTAAGCAATCAAATCAAATCATAAAGACCTTGATGGGAACAGAAAGGTCTTTTCTGTGGGCTCCTGCTAATATATTTTTAGCAGTGCTTCAAAAACAAACAAAACCCACAAAGTAATGAAAAACTGTTCTTTTTCAAGGCTAACTTCTGGTATTTTCACACACACCCAGAAGTGTCTCTTCAGAGCTCACAGGCAATTAGGCAAGGCTCAATTGCTAACAATTAACCAGCTGCAAACCTCTTGGCTGGTTTACTTTCTAAACGTGGCTCAAATCCTGCTCAAAAGCTTTTCTGAGTAGATCAAAGAACAAGTTTATATTTCTTTGTGATGGTTGTTGTATTTTGTAAAAGTATATTACCACAGAAGTTTAGACATAGAGCAATCCATGTATTCACACTGCTCATTTACAATATCCCCTTCTTCTTCCACTATCATAGAATCAATATCATGGATTGGCACAGAGGAATTTCTTAATGGAGCATTCTCAGAACAATACTTGTTTCCCTGCTGTCTTCCAAGTGAAAAGCTAGGGCATAGATCAGTGTTCCTGAGCTTCCATTGCTGTTAGGATTCCTCTCCAAATCTCCTGGCCAGTATGTAGTCCAGTTTTGATGTCCAGCCTTCCAATTAAGATCCCTGGACACTGGGTCTCTCTTCACATACCTTCTTGCCCTGGTCTTAGGGCCCTTCCAAATGCAGCCGTCTCCCTCACAGGTCCCGTCGGGGGATTCCTGGCTCTGCAACCCCACTCCTCTGGTTCCTCCAGTCCAATGGAGGATGCTTGCCTCTGGAATGCCTCCCAGCACACGTACTGCTATGGACTCCTTTAGACCTCCAAGATGCTTTTCTCTTCTTTCTTCCAAAGTGTTTCTTGCTCTCTCTGTCCGTGAGCTCTGGCTTCTGCTGCCTCTGCTCCTGCTGAAGATGGTGATGATCATGAAGATTATGATGATTATGATCATGAAGATGCTGCTGATTCTCCTGTGTAGAATAAGCTTTACTTTTAACCTGTTTAGAGGGCTGCTCCACCCTAGCACAGCGCAGCTGTGCTGAATCAAGCCCTGCCCTTGGAGATGAGTGCTTGGGGATTACCTCATAGTTCTCCTGATTGAACACACGTTTTCCCACTTCAGCTCTTCTAGTGGCTGTTGGAAACCTGGTGCATTCTGGGACTGGTAGTCTTTTATGAGAACATTCTGTTTTATTATTTCTACCAGAAAAGACAGGTTGCTTGTTCAGAGCCAATTCACCTCTATTATAGCTCCTTCCTAAACTATGATAAGCTTCCTTATCACAAGCTGCAAGGTGGTAAATTGAAAGGCAATGTCAGGAAATACTTTTTCACTGAAAGGGTGGTGGATGCTTGGGATGCCCTCCCGATGGAGGTGGTGGGGGCCAACACGGTGATGGAATTCAAAGTGGCCTGGGACAGACACAGTGGACCACTTTACAGCAACAGGATAAAATCAAAATAAACTGAACCATCTAATTTCTCAACAAATAGAGGTGTCCTACATGGAGCGATGGGGGGAGGAGTGGTGGGTTCACCCCTAAACAAAGATATGGGGAGGGGTGAAGACATGGGGAGGGGTGCACTTACTCCTGGTGGGTGCACCCCTAAATAAAGACATGGGAAGGGGTGCACCTACTCCCTAAAGACATGGGAAGGAGTGCACCTACTCCTACCATCTTGCTGGGCAGACTAGATGGACCATACTGGTCTTTATCTGCCGTCATTTACTATGTTACTATGTAACACTTCTGCCATACCTTCAGAGTCAGGATTGGCTATGTTCTCTAGATCTAAGGATGCATATACGCATATTCTCATCATTTAGATCACAGAAAATTCCTTCGATTCCTTTTCCAGGGAAGACACTTCCAATACAAGGTTCTTCCCTTCGGTCTGGCTTCTGCCCCAAGAGTCTTCACAAAAAGCATGGCAGTAGTAGCAGAATTTCGGAGAACTCTAAGAATATTCGTCTTCCCCTACGACTGGCTCATCCGAGCATCGACAGCTCCAGAAGCCAGCTTCGCTCGATGCAAATTCTTCACTACTTGGGACTGGTCATAAACTTCCCAAAATCTCATCTCAGTCCCTGGAATTCATAGGGGCTTTCCTACCACAGTCCTGCTGTCTTCGTATAGTGCAGCTGGCATCACAAGCAGCTATGAAAGTCTTCCTGACTGCTCGGGAAATGCTTCAGCTTCTGGGGCATATGGCATCCACTGTCCATGTGGTTCCCTATGCTCGACTTCACATGCGAGCAGCCCAGTGGACCCTATCCTCTCAGTGGACACAGGCCTCGGGTCCCCTATCGGACAAAATCAGAAACTCATTTCGTCCCTTCAATGGTGGCAATCACTGGAAAACCTTCTAGCAGGCTCTCCTTTCCAGCAGCCTCTATTCCAGGCCACCCTAACAGATGCGTCCAAGTTGGGTTGGGGAGCTCACTTGCACGATCTCTTCACTCAGGGTCTCTGGACCCCACAGGAGGCTTGTCTTCACATAAACCTCCTAGAACTCAGAGCCATTTTCCATGCTCTTCGAGTATTCCAGGCCCAGCTCAGCTACAAGACAGTTCGGGTCCAGACCGACAATCAGGAAGCCATGTTCTATGTGAACAAGCAGGGTGGAACGGGCTCTCTGTCGTTATGCAACGAAGCTTTGCAACTATG
The DNA here is from genome assembly GCA_033557465.1 of Ichthyophis bannanicus. Taxonomy (NCBI): domain Eukaryota; kingdom Metazoa; phylum Chordata; class Amphibia; order Gymnophiona; family Ichthyophiidae; genus Ichthyophis; species Ichthyophis bannanicus. The sequence goes on along the minus strand of CM066050.1, from coordinate 70,024,117 downwards.
GGCCCTCGCCAGAGAGCATCAAATCCACCTCCTAGTGTTATATCTTCCGGGCATTCAAAATCTTTGGGCAGACAAACTCAGTCGAATACTGCTGCCACACGAATGGTCTCTTCACTTAGACCAGCTTTCTTGAGTGTTTCGAATCTGGGGAACCCCAGATTTAGACCTCTTTGCAAGTTCACAGAATGCCAAACTTCCCCGATTCTGTTCCAGAATTCCGTCTCAAAACTGTCAAGCAAGAGATGCTTTCCTCCTCCACTGGGGTCAGAACTTCCTCTATGCCTTTCCACACATTCCCCTCATTCCCAAAATACTATTCAAGCTTCAGAGAGACAGAGGTCGTATGATACTCATAGATGCACGTTGGCCACGGCAAACGTGGTATCCTCTGCTTTTACGTCTCTCTCAAGCCATGCCTCTGGAGTTGGGATACGCTCCAGATCTTCTTTCCCAGGAGAAAGGGATGCTATTGCACCTGAATCCCCAGTCTCTGCATCTCAGGGCCTGGTTGCTGAGAGCCTAGAACTTCCGGATATCAACCTTTCTCAACAGGTAAAGGATATCCTCATAGCCTCCAGAAAACCCTCCACAAGGCGATCCTACGCCTTCAAGTGAAAGAGGTTCTCTGTATGGTGTTCTCAAAGGGGGCTTAACCCCTTTTCGGTGCTACTGGAGTATCTCCTCCATTTATCAAATTCTGGTCTTAAAACCAATTCAGTAAGGGTCCATCTTAGTGCCATTGCAGCTTCTTGCAAGCCTCTGGATGGACAACCTATTTCCTTTCATCCACTTGTATCAAGATTTATGAGAGGTCTACTCTTAACAAAACCTCCCATTAAGCCACCGCCGGTGGCATGGGATCTAAATCTTGTTCTCGGGCAGCTCATGAAACCGCCCTTTGAACCTTTAGCCACTACAGCTCTAAAGTTTCTTTCCTAGAAGGTCATCTTCCTAGTTGTTCTCACTTCTGCAAGACGCATCAGTGAGTTACAGGCCTTAGTGGCGGATCCTCCTTATATAAGATTTCACCATGATAAGGTAGTTCTTAGGACTCATCCTCAGTTTATGCCAAAAGTGGTTTCACCTTTTCATTTAAACTAAGCGGTTTACCTTCCTGTATTCTTTCCTAGACCTCTTGCCTCCAATGCAGAAAGGAACCTTCATACCTTAGATTGTAAAAGAGCCCTGGATTTTTGCCTTCAAAGAACTAAGCAACACAGAAAATCTTCTCAGCTTTTTGTTGCTTTTGATTCTAGTCATTTGGGACTTCCAGTTTCCAAAAGAGCTCTCTCTAACTGGATTGCACAGTGCATATCCTTCGCTTATGAGAGTAAGGGGTTTTCTCTCGAGGGCAATGTCACAGCTCACAATGTGAGAGCCATGGCAGCCTCTATGGCTAACCTTCTTTCTGTGTCTATAGATGACATCTGCAGAGCAGCTACTTGGGCTTCAATGCACACTTTTACAGCCCACTACTCTTTAGACAAGGACTCCCGTCGGGATGCCTTATTTGGCCAAGCTGTTCTTCAGCATCTCTTTCAAACTTAATGCAACTCCTACCCACCGTCCCAGGTTTGGATACCAGAGATCCGTGGCATGAAGCATGACCCATCTCACCATAGGTTTGTGACTTTCTGGGGTCATCCCCCTGCCATCTCTCAGCTGGGGAGTCCCCATATGTGAAGACTACTTTCTCCAGGACCAAGCAGGAAGTCAGTCCTCACATATGGGTGACGTCGGCGCCGACGGAGCCCTCGCGGAGCAATTTTCCCCAGCTTTCAAAGAAAGCCTTTGGGAATTGCAGCGCGCATGCGCGGTCTCCTTCCCGCCCAAGGGTGCCATCTTAGCCAGTCTTCTTTTTTCCGCGGAGCCCTACAGACGTACCCGTCGTGTCCCCGCGAAAAAGTCGATTTTAATAATATATTTCTCTTTTTTCCTTCGGTTCGACGCCGGTCTTTTTCCTGCCCGGACTCGCGACGCCGTCCCGAGTCCTTCTCTTATTTTTCGGTTTTTCTGATTTTAGTCAGTTTCGTTTTCGGTTTTTTCGCTGGCAGCCCGGTCCTTTGACCTTGCAGGGGCCCTTTTTCCCCCGATGGCTGCCAGTGGTTTCAAGCGGTGTGGTCAGTGTGACAGAAATATGTCACTCACTGACACACACGATAATTGCCTCCGCTGCCTGGGCCCGGATCATGAAGAAATGATATGTGGGGCCTGTGGCAAAATGTCCTCCAAAGCGTTGAGAAGTCGGCGGCACCAGCGGGATAGAATCTTCGCTGACCCCAGCCGTACCCGGACCTCGTCGGAGGCCTCGGCGTCCAGAGGTTCCAGCTCTGACCATCGCCGAAGCTCCTCCGACAGGGGCTCTCCCTCCGGGGACCATCGACGGAAGGTGAAACCCGCGAGGGCGGCGTCGGTGGACGCTCCTGGCTCCGCGAGGGCCAGGTCGCATAGCCCTGATAGCCGTCCCGGGTCCTTGGAGAAGGAGCACCTCCCGAAGCGACCTCGCCTGGAGTCAGAGTTGCCTGCTCGGGTAAGTCCTGTAGTCCTCCTGGACTCGCCTCCGAGACTGCCGACGTCGGGCCCGATGCCGTCGGGGCCCGAGTCGGGGGCTGCTGGGTCACCTGAGGTCGGACTCAGGTTGACGGCCTTGGAGAGCAGACTGTCTGCCTTCATGGACCAGCAGCGGGCACTGATCACTAGCCTCGCTGGCACCGCTGCCCCGACCGCCGGGACGTCGACGTCTAAGTCGACCCCGGAGACCGAGCCGATCCTCGAGTCCATGCGAACTCGAGTCGATCCTCGGTCGAGGTCACCCTCGGCCTCCCGTTCGGGACCGAGGTCGTTGACGCCGACTCCCTCGGTGTCGGGGCGGCCAACGTCTGCGCCCGCCCGAGCCGACCCCTCCGATTCCTCCTCGGAGTCGGTCTGGGAGTCTGAAGAGGAAGAGTCACCTGATTCCTTTCGGACTCGGTGTGTCCCCTCGGACTCGCCTGAGTCCGAACCTCGGAAGCAGTCCCCTCCGGAGGATGCCCGGTTCTCGGACTTCGTCAGGGATATGGCCAAGGCTTTGGCCTTCCCGGCGGATCCCGAGGAGGAGCCTCGAGCCGAAGAGCTCGATGCCCTTCAGTATGACTCTCCCGCCAGGGAACACTTTACTGTACCGGTTCCTCCCATGCTGGAACGACTACTCTTCCGCATGTGGGAGAGTCCGGCCTCCTCGCCGGTCTTAAGCAAGCGGGTCGATTCCATCTATCGAGTCCGCAAGAGTCCTGGCTTCCAAAAAGCACAGCTACCACACCATTCCATGGTTGTGGAATCGGCCATGCATAGGCTTAAGAGCCAGAAGATGCACTCCTCGGTGCCTCCTGGCAGGGAGGCCCGTAACCTGGATGGCCTTGGTAAGAAGTGTTTCCAGGGCTCTATGCTTGCTTGTCGTGTCCAGACCTACCAGCTCTACATGGGCATGTATCTCCGAGACCTGGCTAAAGAGCTAGCCGGATTCTCCGCTGGATTGTCCGAGGAACCTTTGCGGAGGTTCCTAGCCTTGACAACTGGTATTCGGGAATACTCCAAATTCATGTCCCGAGCAGCCTATGATGGCTTTGAAGCATCGGCTCGAGTGGCCGCAGCCGGCATCGGTGCCCGCCAACAGGCTTGGCTTCAGTCGTCTGACCTTGAACCCTGGGTGCAGGACAAGTTGGTCGATGTCCCCTGCCGAGGTGAAAACCTCTTTGGCAAACCCATGGCGGAAAAGGCTGCACAGATCGAGACGGAGACTCTCACCAGGACTAGGCTTTCTAGGAAGACCTCCGCCCCTTCCCAGAAAAAGAAGGGCTCGGGAAAGAAGTCCTTTTACCTGAGAAAGGCGGCTGCCTATAAACACTACCCTCAATATCAGGCCTCCGCAGCTCCCCAACAGGGCCAGCAGGCCAAGGGACGGGGTAACGGGTCCCGTAGGCAGCAAACCCCCAAGCCTGCACCACCAGCCCCTGCTCAGCAGGGTGGGGGTTTTTGACTTCATCAGCATAGCCTCTCCCCCTCCGCTGGCTCCTCCGAGCACCGGAGGCCGGCTGGTTCACTTCGCCCACAGGTGGTCCAACATCACTTCAGATGCCTGGGTGCTTCAGGTCGTACGAGAAGGCTATCTTCTCCACTTCCACCAGGTCCCTCCCTCTTATTTTCCGGGAGAACCTCCACGACTCCCTCTGCACAGGGACTTACTCCTTCAGGAGTTAGCAAGTCTTCTACAGGAACAGGCTGTGGAACCGGTGCCCCACCACCTGAGAGGTCAAGGCTTTTATTCCAGGTATTTTCTAGTACCAAAAAGGACAGGAGGCCTCAGACCCATCCTGGACTTGCGCAACCTCAACAAGTTCCTCGTGCGGGAAAAGTTCAAAATGCTTACCCTTGGAATCCTTCTGCCCTACCTCCAGCAGGGAGATTGGCTATGCTCCTTGGATCTAAAGGATGCCTACACGCACATCCTCATCCACCCAAGCCACCGCCAATACCTAAGGTTTGTGGTGGCAGGAAATCATTACCAGTACAGAGTACTGCCCTTTGGCCTGTCCTCCGCACCACGAGTCTTCACAAAATGTCTCGCGGTGGTGGCGGCCCATCTCCGGCTTCACGGTCTCTATGTCTTTCCGTACCTCGACGACTGGCTCATCAGAGCAGCGTCCGCTCCGGAGGTCACCAACGCCACACACCGCACGGTGACTCTTCTGCAGTACTTGGGCTTTGTCATAAACTTCGCAAAGTCCACTTTGCTCCCCTCACAGGATCTCGAGTTCATCGGCGCAAGACTGCACACTCCTCAGGCGCGAGCTTTCCTGCCTCTCGACAGGGCTCAACGGCTCATGGACCTAGCCGGCCGTTTTCGCAGCCAGTCCCTGGTCTCCGCCAGGCGCTTCCTGAGACTGCTCGGCCATATGGCTTCCACCGTCCATGTGACCCCCAATGCCCGCCTGAATATGCGGCCTGCTCAATGGTGCCTTCGCAAGCAGTGGCAGCAAGCCACCGGCGGTCTAGCCGACTTAGTGCGCATCTCCGAGCCGCTGGCCTCTTCTCTCCAGTGGTGGCTTCATCGGCCGAACCTGGTACTCGGCATGCCTTTTCAGTCACCTCAGCCGGCTCAAGTGCTGACGACAGATGCGTCCCTCCTGGGTTGGGGAGCACATTGCCAAGGGGCATGTACTCATGGTCTCTGGACCGCGTGGGAGTCTGCTCAGCAGATCAACTTCCTGCAGCTCAGAGCAATTCGTCTGGCGCTCAAGGCTTTCTCCCACCTGACTTCTTACCAGTCCGTCCTTGTCCAGACGGACAATCAAGTGGCAATGTTCTACGTGAACAAACAGGGGGGCACGGGCTCTTACCTTCTCTGCCGAGAAGCTCAGAAGCTCTGCTCTTGGGCCGTCAATCACGGCATTCTTCTCAAGGCAGTTTATCTCCCAGGCCAAGAAAATTGCCTGGCGGACAAGCTCAGCAGGATCCTCCAACTGCACGAGTGGTGCCTGGATCCCTTGGTAGTTCAGAAGCTCTTTCTAAAGTGGGGCCTCCCCACGATGGATCTCTTTGCCAGTCCTCTCAACCGGCAACTTCCTCGCTTCTGCTCTCGTCAGCCACATCCCCTTCGAGTTGCGGCAGACGCTTTTCTACTCTCATGGTCGGAGAGCCTTCTGTATGCGTTTCCTCCCATCCCGCTAGTCTCTCGAACTCTTTTCAAGGTTCTCCGAGACAAAGCTTCCATGATCCTGGTGGCCCCTCGCTGGCCCAGACAGCCGTGGTTTCCACTCCTGCTGCAATTAGCGGTAGAGGATCCATTCCCTCTGGGGTTTCAACCGGATCTCCTCACTCAGGATCAGGGGTCTCTGCTACACCCCAACCTCAGATCTCTCAATCTAATGGCCTGGCTGCTGAAAGGGTAGTCCTTGCTCCCCTTCTCCTGCCGGCAGAGGTGGAAGAGGTCGTCCTAGCTTCTCGGCGACCTTCTACCCGCAAATGCTACGCCCTTAAATGGCGTCGCTTTTCCGTCTGGTGTACCCAACAGTCTCAGGATCCCTTCTCCTGCTCGGTGTCGGTGATCTTGCAGTACTTGCTCTACCTCTCTAATCTGGGACTTAAGTCCAACTCCGTCAAAGTTCACCTCAGTGCTCTTTCAGCACATCATGTGCCGGTGGACGGCAGACCTCTTTCCAGCGACCCTCTCGTAGCAAGGGTTCTCCGAGGTCTCCTTCTACTTAAACCACCTCTGCGCCCTCCAGCGCCTGACTGGGATCTGAATGTGGTTTTACAGCGGATCACCTGTCCGCCTTTTGAACCTATGGCTACCTGTTCTCTCCGTTTTCTTTCTTGGAAAACTCTATTCCTGATAGCCCTCACTTCCGCTAGACGCGTAAGTGAATTGCAGGCCCTCGTGTCTGATCCCCCTTACACTCGGTTCTACAAAAATAGGGTAGTCCTACGGACTCACCCGAAATTTCTTCCAAAAGTGGTCTCCCCTTTTCACATCAATCAGGAGGTGGTACTTCCAACTTTCTTTCCCAGGCCACACTCCAGCCGAGCTGAAATGGTCCTGCATACCCTGGACTGTAGAAGAGCATTGAACGTCTACCTTGACCGTACGCGGGAGCACCGTAAAGCTACTCAGCTTTTTGTGTCTTATGACCCCAATAAATTGGGGCTCCCGGTCTCCAAGCGTACTCTGTCCATCTGGGTTGCTGACTGTATCGCTTGGGCTTATGGGGCAGCCGGACTCTCCTTAGAAAGTCGAGTCACGGCTCATTGTGTTCGGGCGAAGGCTACGTCAGTGGCTTACCTCCGCTCTGTTCCGCTGGCAGACATCTGCCGGGCCGCTACTTGGTCTTCGAGCCAGACTTTTGCGATCCATTACTGTCTCGAGAGGGAGTCCCGCAGGGACAGTGCTTTCGGACAGGCAGTCCTCCGAAATCTCTTCGAGGTTTGAGCAACTCCTACCCTCCATCCCGGATGTGGGCTACCGGTGGGTAATAATTCAGCGAAGATTCCTTCCTTCTGTACTGCTGAGCTAGAGGGAGCTCATTTTTGTGCTTAGGGTCTCCGGTAGCCTTAAGCTTGGGAGTCCCATATGTGAGGACTGACTTCCTGCTTGGTCCTGGAGAAAGCGTAGTTACTCACCTGTAACAGGTGTTCTCCAGGAGCAGCAGGAATCAGTCCTCACAACCCTCCCTCCTCCCCTTGGAGTTGCAATCATCTGCTTAAGTTTTTTTGCAAATTTTTATGCTGTCTTTTAGCTATGTCATCAGACTGGCTAAGATGGCACCCTTGGGCGGGAAGGAGACCGCGCATGCGCACTGCAATTCCCAAAGGCTTTCTTTGAAAGCTGGGGAAAATTGCTCCGCGAGGGCTCCGTCGGCGCCGACGTCACCCATATGTGAGGACTGATTCCTGCTGCTCCTGGAGAACACTTGTTACAGGTGAGTAACTATGCTTTCCTGCTTGTTCCTGGAGATAGCGTAGTTACTCACCTGTAACAGGTGATCTCCGGGAACAGCAGGAATTAAGTCTTCACAACCCACCCACCTCCCCTAGGAGTTGTCTCTCTCTCTCTCTCTTTCTCCTCTCCTTTTATCTCAGCTATAAACTCAACTGAAGAGGGAGAGTTGGAAAGGTGGGAAGGCAGCACGCAGGCGGTGTAGGATGCTCCCAAAAGCTTTCCTCTTGGACGCTGGGGAGCGTTCCCACTCAGGCTCCATTGGTATCGACGATACCCATATGTGAAGACTTAATTCCTGCTGTTCCCCGAGATCACCTGTTACAGGTGAGTAACTACGCTTTATAGAGAAAGTGCACTCAGAGTTAGACAGGTCAGAAATGGATGGGGTCTTTGCACCAATGCAGACAGGTTGCACATCTTGCTGTAGCGTTACATAGAAACATAGAAACATGATGACAGAAAAAGACCACAAGGCCCATCTAGTCTGTCCTTCCATAACAACAACTACAACAGTCCACTTTTTACCTTTAGAGATCCTCTGTGTTGGTCCCATGCTTTTTTGAATTCAGTTACTGTCCTCATCTCTACCACCTCCACTGGGAGACTATTCCACGGATCCACTACTCTTTCCGTAAAGAAATATTTCCTCATATCACTCCTGAATCTATCTCCCTTCACCCTCATCCCATGTCCCCTCGTAGCAGAACTTGCTTTCAATTGAAAGAGGCTCTCTCCCTGAACATTTATGCCACGGAGGTATTTAAACATCTCAATCATATCACCTCTATCCCGCCTTTCCTCTAAGGTGTACATATTAAGATCCTTAAGTCTGTCCTCATATGCTTTATAATGAAGCCCATTAATCATTTTAGTAGCAACCCTCTGCACCGACTCCATCCTGTTCACATCCTTTTGAAGGTGCGGTCTCCAGAATTGCACACCATACTCCAAATGAGGTCGCACCAAAGACTTATACAGAGGCATTATCACCTCCTTTTTTCTGCTAGCCATTCCTCTCCGTATGCACCCAAGCACCCAAGGCTACAGTAAGATACCTGGGAGTTACACTTGATCAGCAGCTCAACATGAAGGCTCATATCAACAACATAACAAAATTGGTATATCATAAAATCCGGACCCTTCGCCATCTTCGTCAACTGCTAGAACCTGAAGACTTTCGAACTGTTTTTCAGGCCCTAATAATGCCCCACCTTGATTACGCCAATGCGATATTACACGGCCTTCCAAAAAGTACGACCAACCCCTTACAACTTGCAATGAATTCAGCCGCAAGATTCCTCCACGGAGCCTCCAGAAGATCCCACATTACTCCAATATTAAAGCAGTTACATTGGCTCCCCATACAAGCCAGGATCTCGTTCAAGATTCTAACTATGACCCATAAGGCCATCAAGAAATACCCAGCCACTGCCGTCTCTGAGCTAGTATCAATTACACCTCCTAATCGGGTAAGGAGATCCAATGCCTCAAATACCCTCACTCTACCTAAGGCAAGCACTAAGTGCTCTCAAGTAACCAATTCTAGAGCCTTTGCCTTCTTTGCACCATCCTGCTGGAACGCTCTACCCGCAACTATCAGAACCATCAGTGATCTCTGTCAATTCAAGAAGGCACTGAAACATCACCTTTTTCTCCTTCACTATGATGCCTCAGTCTCCACCCCACATCCACCCACCTCACATCCACCCACTTCCACACCTCAACGCAGCTCCCCAAGCGCATGCATCTCACATTCTTGACTGAATACCCGCAATCACACATTTAACCTTCCTCCACTATGAGATGCTTGTACAGTCCATTTAACCCTTTATATAGCTACATAAAGTGGTTTTGTATATATTTATCATGTTTTTCCCTGTTAAGAAATTGTTTTAATGTATATCCAAGTTATGATACCTGTTTATTGTAAGCACATATCACCAAACTGAGATGTGTAGTTTAATGTTCACTGTAAACCGCGCTGATGTCAATAGCGCGGTATAAAAGAGACTTTAAATAAATAAATAAATAAAGCATCCTTCTAGCTTTTGCCGTCGCCTTTTCTACCTGTTTAGCTACTTTAAGATCATCAGACACAACCACGCCTAGGTCCCGCTCTTCTTTAGTGGACAAAAGTACTTCACCTCCTATACTGTATTGCTCCCTTGGATTGCTGCAGCCCAAATGCATGACCTTACATTTTTTAACATTAAATCCCAGCTGCCAAATTCTAGACCATTCTTCAAGCTTAGCTAGATCCCTCCTCATGTTATCTACACCTTCCTGGGTGTCTACTCTATTGCAGATTTTGGTATCATCCGCAAAGAGGCAAACCTTACCCGACAGCCCTTCCGCTATATCACTAACAAAGATGTTAAAAAGAATCGGACCAAGGACAGATCCCTGGGGCACACCACTGGTAACATCCTTCTCCTCAGAGTGAGCTCCATTTACTTGTACTCTTTGTCGCCTCCCACCCAACAAATTTCTAACCCAAGCAGTAACTTTAGGGTCCATCCCTAGGGTGCTCAGTTTCTTTATAAGTCGCCTGTGAGGAACAGTGTCAAAGGCTTTACTGAAATCTAAATACACCACATCTAGAGCTCTCCCTCGGTCCAACTCCCTGGTCACCCAGTCAAAGAAATCAATCAGATTTGTCTGACAAGACCTGCCTCTGGTGAATCCATGCTGCCTCGGATCCTGTGATCCGCCGGACTCCAGAAACCTCACTATTTTCTCTTTCAGCAGCGTTTCCAATAATTTACTCACCACTGAAGTTAAACTAACTGGCCTGTAGTTTTCAACCACATCCTTACTTCCGCTTTTGTGTAAAGGCACCACATGAGCCTCTCTCCAGTCCTTTGGCACCACTCCCGACTCCAACGAGGCATTGAAAAGGTCAGTCAGTGGAGTTGCTAGAACGTCCCCAAGTTCCCTCAGTATTCTAGGGTGTATCCCATCCGGTCCCATCGCTTTGTCTACTTTAAGTTGAGCTAGTTTCTCACGAACACAGTCTTCTGAAAATTGTTCAAGATGTCCCTCGCTTCTGTTCTTATTTGTGGGTGTTTTCTGAGGTCCTGCTCCTGGTTCTTCATCTGTGAACACAGAACAAAAATATTTGTTAAGCAATTCCGCTTTATCCTTATCAGCTTCTACATATTCCCCCCCTGCACCCTTGAGTCTGACAATACCACTTTTGCCCTTCCTCTTCTCACTAATATATCTGAAAAATGTCTTATCCCCCCCATTTTATTGCATTGGCTATTTCCTCCTCCTTTTGAATCTTTGCCTTCTTGACTACTTTGCTAGCATCTCTAAGTTTTTCCAAATACAGATGCCTGCCTTCCTCTCTCTGTGATCTCTTGTATTTCATGAAGGCCTCCCTCTTTTTCTTCACTTTTTCAGCTACTTCCTTCGAAAACCATAGCGGTCTCCTGTTCCTTTTGCCTTTATTTACCATTTTAACAAAAAGGTTGGTTGCCTTTAAAATACCCCCTTTCAGTTTTGCCCACCGTTTTTCTACATCCCCCAGCTGTTCCCATCCCACTAACGACTCCCTGAGGTATTGGCCCATCTTCGCAAAGTTAGTCTTCCTAAAGTCTAAGATCTTCACCTTGGAATGGATTCTAACAGCCCTAGTCCTAATACTGAACCACACCATCTGGTGATCACTGGATGCAAAATGATCTCCCACTACAACATCAGAAACACTTTCACCATTGGTAAGCACCAAGTCCAGTATGGCCTCTTCACGTGTGGGGTCTGTTACCAATTGCCTGAATAGTTCTCCCTGTAGAGAATCCAGGATCTCCTTACTTCTAGATGATACTGCAGCAGGAATGTGCCAATCAACAGCTGGCATATTGAAATCTTCTAGCAGTAGCACTTCCCCTTTCCTAGCAATGCTGCGTATGTCTTCAATTAACTCTCTGTCCACCTCTTCCTCTTGTGAGGGAGGTCTGTATATCACACCAATGCAAATAGATTTCTCTTTCCCTCTTTCTAGTTTAACCCACAATGCCTCCTCTCTCCCTTTTAAGCTCTGTAATTCCAAAGTTTTAATAGTAGTTTTTACATATAGTGCCACTCCTCCTCCCCTTCTTCCTACCCTGTCCTTTCTGAATAAAGTATAGCCAGTTGATAAATTCAAGAAATTAAAAGTGAAAACATACTATGAAAGTATGCTGACGGAGGTATATGGACAGAAAATGGTGGGTTCTATTGCAGATGAATACATTTGTTTATTGAGTGCAAAAACATTGATCCAAAGAAATAAAGAAGATCCACTTCATAACTTGGACATCTACAGCAAAAACAGTGGGGCTCATGAACTAAGCTGTGTTGCCATGTGCTAACAGCGTGAGCCTGCAGTGCTATTAATGTGCACCAATTCTCACGTTTAATCATGACATTTTAGGTAAGGTTGCCAGATGTCCCCGCTTTTAGAGCTGTGTCCCCAGCTCCCACCTGCATGGCAACCTGCTGTCCCCATTACAGCAATGTGGACAGAGGGAGGTAGAAAAAAAAGGTTATTTTCATTTTAGTGATTTGAAGTTGTCCGTTTTTAGAATATACATCCATTAACGTTATATTTTGCACAGTATGGGGGAAATGCAACACTGTTTTCTTTTTCTCTGTGAATTTGTCAGCTTGGAGGTGACATGCCACTCCACTGTTCGTACAAGATCATTGGCTCCACATCAGTTCTCAGATACTTTTTAAGATGTTGATTTTAACCCATAAAGCCATACACGATGTTGCCCCCTAATACCTATCATCTCTAGTTATACTACATTCTCCAGCTAGGATGGTCCGCTTACTGCACGGATTTTGATTACATTTTCCCTCCTTAGCCATAGTCAAATATGAAATTACACGGAAAAATGCTTTTTTGCTGCAGCTCCTGCACTATGGAATAGCTTGCCTATCCCTCTACTTATTGAGCATAATTTCAAATGTTTTAAGAAGGCTCTTAAAACATTCCTCTTCAAGTCTATCTTCAGTCTCCCACCAACAACCTCGCTTCGGGACTAATCGAGTCCACCCTCCCTCCCACTCTATAATCCTAATCCCTCCTCTCCCATTGCCTATACCCTGTTATCAGTTTGTCTTTCTCCTCATCTTTCCTATCATATGAAAAATGCCGTTCCTTTCTTCAACTTTTATTTTTTTTATGTATTGTAAACCGCATAGCTTGTGCACAGTCTTACGGTATATCGAATAAAAGTAACCATAAAGCAAACATAAACATTGTTACTGTGATGGAATGGATTGGGGGAGGGCGGGGTAATGACTCCTCTTCCCTCCTCCATGACTTGTTCAGACCTGGAACTGAGCTGTGCCGCCTTCTCCCACACAACACACATTTCAGATAGGTGTATCAGATTTGCCTGCAAAAAATCTGGTAACTTTAATTATAGGTGGGGGATGGGCCAGCACTGTGTCTTAGTTAATATGACAGATTTATTATTATTTTATTTAAGAGGTCTTTTATATCGCCTCATCTTCCACTCAAGGTGGTTTACATTACAACTTTACAATAAACAAGGACAATTAACTTGGAGAATTATACATATAACATTTGATAACTTAGGTTTACTATTGAGCAATAATACTATACAGCGGTATCATGTTAGACCCTTGGTAGTTACATTGTGAGAGGGCGATACTAGTCTTGTAGGGGGGGTAGGGAGCTAGGATAGGTGCTATGGTTGGGCACAGGGGACTATATAGTCAGAACTTGAAGGTATTAGTCAGATAATATTGGCATATTTTTCCGAGAACAGGAGTGTCTCTATCGCTTTCCATAAATCCTGCAGATCTCTGGTAGCTCTTATATTCTCAGGGAGGGAGTTCCAAAGTGTTGATGCATAGAGGGAGGGCGCCCTATTGCATGTTAGTTGTTTTGCCTTAATCTTGGCCTTAGGTATAAGTAGTAAGTTTTTGGTAGATGATTTGTTGATATCGTGTTTTGGATCCTTTTCTATCAGTGGTTGTAGGGTGACTGATGCTAGCTGGTGAATTATCTTGAAGATGATGGTCAGTGATTTGAATTTTGTTCTATCTCCAGGAACAAGCAGGAATAAGTCCTCACTTATGGGTACGTCGGAACCGACGGAGCCTGCGCGGGAAAGCTTCCCAGCTTCCCAGAAAGGAAGCTTTTGGGGCCTCCCACTGCACATGCGCGCTGCCTTCCCGCCTTCCTGACCAGCTCTCCTCAGTTTCTCTTTTTCCGCGGAGCCAGCAGGTCGTGTTCCTGTCACCGCTGAAGAAATTATTGTTTTAGTTTGTTTCTTTAGACCGCGTACCTGCCTTCCCCATACCGAAACCAGTACCACCGGTCTCTCTTTTCTTTTCTTTAAAAAAAAAAAAAAAAAAAAAAATCTTTATCTTGCACAACTTGGTGACTTCGGTTAGGCCTCAGGCCTACACAAATTCTCCTCATGGAGAAACCAGCCCCTGGTTTTAAGAAGTGTACCAAGTGTAGTGCTGTTATTTCTGTCACAGACACCCATGAATGGTGTCTTAAATGTTTGGGACCTGACCACTCCATTTCGGACTGCCCATCCTGCTCCCAGATGTCTAAACGTGGTTTGCAGAACCGGGCCAACAAATTTCATGTGCTGTTTGCTTCAGATAATCCAGCATCACAGTCATCCAGGTCTTCCTCTCCGGATGGATCTCAGGTAACCAAACCTCCTTCGGGCAGGTCCTCAAAGAGCAAATCTCCTTCAAAGCATCGAGAGGCTCTCACTTTTGATTCTGAGGATCCTGCCCCAGCCAAACAACCCCGGCGGGAAGCTCTGGCTTCCAAAGCACCATCTATGGGGTTACAGGTTGACATCGATGGCACGGCCTCGACTGATCACCTGTTAGACTGCTCTGGGGTACCGGCCCATACCGGTACCGACATCCAGGCAGCAGTGGCGTCTATGAGCAATACTGTTCAGACCATGCAGCAGGCCATGCTGGCTTTTATTAAAGCTGCGACGCCCTCTGTACCGCGTTCAGCGGTACCGGGTCCGGTTCCGGTATTGTCTCCCATACCGGAACCGAGACCATCGACTTCCAAACGCAGATCGGTTCCGCATGCCGGATCCGGGTTTTCACCCGATACCGATCCCATACCCGGTACGCCCGATGTCGATACCGATCGGTATGCGTATCGTGCGTTGGAAGCAAATAGAGAATACTCTGATTCTTCTGAGGATTTTGACTCCTCTGAGGACTCTGATGAGCTGTCTCTAGTTCTTCATGAAGACCCTTCTTCCCCAAAGAGGAGAATGTCTCCACCAGAGGATTTGTCCTTTCAAGACTTCATTATAGAACTAGCTAAAGGACTTTCTATTACCACATCCTCTGAAAAAGAACCTAGGTCAAAGAAATTGGATATTTTAGGATACCCTAAGGTTCCTAAAGAGGCAGTCACCCTGCCTATCCATGAAATCCTTCAAGAACACTTGATAGATTTATGGGAGGCTCCTCTAACGTTGTCTCCTTACTCTCGTAGGTTGGACACCATGTACCGGGTCCCTCCTTCTCCTGGGTTTCAAAAGGCTCAGCTGCCTCACCATTCCATTGTGGTGAAGTCTGCGCTGAAAAAGATTAAGAGCACCAAAAGGCACTCTTCTACCCCTCCAGGGCGAGAATGTAAGACCCTAGACTCTTTTGGTAGGAAAATTTTCCAGGCTAGTATGCTTATAGCCAGGATTAATTCTTACAGTCTGTATATGGGCATGTTTCTCAGGGAACTTGCCCTAAAGGTACGGCATTTTGCCTCCTTTATCCCTGAGGATAGAAAGGAGGAGTTCATTTCTATAGTGAAACAGCTTCTAGATGTTTCTAAGTTCTCCAACAGAGCAGCCTTTGATTCCTTTGAAGGTGCCGGTAGAGCTTCGGGCATTGCCATTGCAGCCCGACGACTTGCTTGGCTCCAGGCCTCTGACCTAGAACCCTGGGTCCTGGATGGCTTACGGAATCTGCCCTGTACAGGTGAGAACTTATTTGGTAAAGACTGGCAAATTAAAGCCACTCAAATGGATGCAGAAAATGCTACCTTAGATAGACTTTCTAAGTCTACCTCTACTCCTGCCAAGAAAAAGTCTTTCAAGAGGCCTTACTACAAGAAGGCCAGATTTTCCACAAATACTGGCCAACAATCTTCTCAGCCTCGCTTTGCTGCTAAACGTCAGCAACCTAAACAGGCAAGGTCAAAGCCTGCAGCGTCTGCCGCTCCTCAGCAGGCTCAACCCCCTCAGGGGTTTTGACTTGCCCCTAGAGAACTTAACCTTTCTGGCTCTAGAACAACCAGAGCCCCTCACCATTCCCGGAAGGTTAGCTCACTTTGCTCCCAGATGGGGGCAAATTACATCAGAGCACTGGACCCTCTCTATCATCAGAGAGGGCTACAAACTTCATTTTTCCAACCTTCCTCCATATACCATAGTGAGGCACTTCAATTCTCCCCCATCTCTCCTAGGCCTGTTGGATCAGGAGGTCTCTTCTCTCCTTGCCTAAGGGGCAATAGAAGAGGTTCCTCTTCTTCAACAAGGGACAGGATTCTACTCCCCTTATTTTCTCATAACAAAGAAGACAGGGGGATTCAGACCTATCCTAGATCTGAGAGAATTGAACAAATTTCTGTACAAGGAGAAATTCAAAATGCTTTCTCTAGGCATTCTCCTTCCATACCTTCAGAGTCAGGATTGGCTTTGTTCTCTAGATCTCAAGGATGCGTACACACATATACTCATCCATCCATCCCACAGAAAATATCTAAGATTTCTGTTTCAGGGAAAACATTTCCAGTACAGAGTACTCCCCTTCGGTCTAGCCTCTGCTCCAAGAGTGTTCACCAAATGCATGGCAGTGGTGGCTGCATTTCTAAGATGTCTGGGAATTTTTGTATTCCCATATCTAGACGACTGGCTCATCCGAGCTCCGTCTCAGTCAGAGGCCCAGATTTCCCTGGACCGCACAAGGCACATTCTGCAGTATCTGGGACTGGTGGTAAACCTTCCCAAGTCTCAACTTACCCCTACTCAGTCTCTGAAATTCATAGGGGCCCAGTTGGACACCACCACTACAAGGGCCTACCTACCTCAAGTCCGGGGCCAATGTCTGATGTGCTTGGCCTCCCAAGCTCAGTCCAGCAGTCACTTGACAGCCAGAGAAATGCTACGACTTCTGGGCCACATAGCCTCCACGGTACACGTGGTGCCCTACGCTCATCTTCATATGAGAGCAGCTCAATGGACCTTGGCCACCCAGTGGACTCAAGCATCAGAAGTGCTCTCTGACCAAATACTCACCTCAGAGCGTCTGTTTTGGTCCCTCCAATGGTGGATATCCACCAAGAATCTGTTGTTGGGGACCCCCTTCCAACCCTTGTTGCCCCAAGCAACCCTCACAACAGATGCCTCCCAAACAGGGTGGGGAGCCCATCTTCAACACCTCTCCACTCAGGGAACTTGGTCTCCGCAAGAGACCACCCTTCACATCAACCTCCTGGAACTGCGGGCAATCTTCTTTGCCCTCAAAGTCTTCCATACCCTCCTAGTCAACCTGACCGTCCTAGTCCAGACAGACAATCAGGTGGCCATGTTCTACATAAACAAACAAGGAGGGACAGGCTCTCTGTCGCTTTGCAACGAAGCTCTCAGATTATGGGCCTTCGCCAGAGAGCATCAAATTCATCTTCTGGCAGTCTATCTTCCAGGGGTTCAAAACTCTCGGGCAGACAGACTCAGTCGAGTTCTGCTTCCTCACGAATGGTCCCTACATATGGACCAGATACGCAGAATCTTTCAGGAATGGGGAACCCCGGACATAGACCTCTTTGCAAGTCCGTGGAATGCCAAACTTCCCCGGTTCTGTTCCAGGAATCTGTGTCAGGGAGCTCAGGCCAACGACGCCTTTCTCCTGCATTGGGGTCAGGAATTCCTATATGCCTTTCCACCCATTCCTTTGATTCCCAAGACTCTGTTCAAACTCCAGAGAGATCACGGATCGATGATCCTCATAGCTCCACGCTGGCCACGCCAAGTGTGGTTCCCTCTACTTCTGCATCTCTCCCAGGGACCCCCTCTGGACCTGGGAGCTGCGCCAGACCTTCTGTCTCAGGAGGGGGGGACTTTGTGGCACCCAAACCCCAAGTCCCTACACCTCAGAGCTTGGTTACTGAAGGCCTAAGCCTTCATGACTTCAATCTTTCTCAACCAGTGAAAGATATCCTTCATGCCTCTAGGAAACCCTCCACGAGGCATTCCTATGCTTTCAAATGGAAACGCTTTTCCATTTGGTGTGCTCAACAGGGTCTTGACCCTCTAGCACTTCCTTTGAATTCTCTACTAGACTATCTCCTGCATCTTTCTAATGCAGGCCTTAAGACGAATTCAGTAAGAGTCCATTTGAGTGCTATTGCAGCATCTTTAAAACCTATAAATGGACAACCTGTCTCCTCTCATCCTCTTATTGCAAGGTTCATGAGAGGCCTGACTCTAACTAAGCCTCCCATCCGACCTCCTCCGGTGGCATGGGACTTGAACCTAGTTCTGGGTCAGCTTATGAAGCCACCTTTTGAACCGTTGGTTTCTACCTCCTTGAAATTTCTTTCCTGGAAGGTCCTTTTCCTTATTGCAGTCACTTCGGCTCGCCGCATCAGTGAACTACAAACCTTAGTGGCTCATCCACCTTATACCAGGTTTCATCATGATAAGGTGGTCCTTAGGACGAATCCCCACTTTATGCCCAAAGTGGTCTCGCCTTTTCATCTTAATCAAGAGGTATATCTGCCTGTCTTTTTTCCGGCTCCTCATGCATCCAGTGCAGAGAGGAACCTTCATACTTTAGATTGTAAAAGAGCTCTTGCCTTTTACCTCAACAGGACTCAGCCACATCGAAAGTCTTCCCAACTTTTTGTGGCTTTTGATCCTTCCCATTTGGGACTTCCAGTCTCCAAACGTACACTTTCCAATTGGATTGCTCAGTGTATTTCCTTTGCTTACCAGAGTAAAAACATTTCTCTGGAAGGCCATGTCACAGCTCACAATGTGAGAGCCATGGCCACTTCTATGGCTCATCTTCACTCTGTATCCATAGATCAGATCTGTCGAGCCGCCACCTGGGCCTCGGTTCATACCTTCACAGCCCATTACTGTTTGGACAAGGACTCCTGCCGGGATGCCTTGTTTGGTCAGGCTGTCCTCAAACACCTGTTCCATACTTGAACAACTCCTGCCCACCTTCCCAGGATGGATGCCTGAGATCCATACGAAGATGGCGAACCCTTGGAACGGGATCTCCCAGGCATCTTAGCTAGGGAGTCCCCATATGTGAGGACTTATTCCTGCTTGTTCCTGGAGATAGCACAGTTACTTACCTGTAACAGGTGATCTCTGGGAACAGCAGGAATTAGTCCTCACAACCCACCCACCTCCCCTAGGAGTTGTATCCTCTATCTATCTTCCTTTCCTCTCTCTATTGTCTCAGCTATAAACTCGAACTGAGGAGAGCTGGTCAGGAAGGCGGGAAGGCAGCGCGCATGTGCAGTGGGAGGCCCCAAAAGCTTCCTTTCTGGGAAGCTGGGGAGCTTTCCCGCGCAGGCTCCGTCGGTTCCGACGTACCCATAAGTGAGGACTAATTCCTGCTGTTCCCAGAGATCACCTGTTACAGGTAAGTAACTGTGCTTTCTTGTACTGAGGGCCATTGCAGCTGTTTTAAGGTTGGAGTTATGTGGGTGTCCGTTGCTGTGCCAGAGATTATTCTTGCTGCTGTGTTCTGTACTAATCAAAGTGGATGGATGCTATGTTTTGGCAGGCCTTGATAAATCGAGTTGCAGTAGTCTAGTGACTATGGCCTGGCAGATGCTGCGGAAGTTCTTTTTGTCTAGCAGAGGTTTGAGTTTTTATATTATTCGTAGTTTATAGTAAGCTGATCTTACTGCTTTGTTTATATGCGACTGGAAATTTAGGTTCCGGTCCAGGGTGACTCCAAGACACTTTACTTCCTGTTTCACCTCTATGTCATTCTGGTGTATTTTGAGTCTGTTCGGTGATGTGAATGAGTTATTTCTGGTTATGATAAGTGCTTCTGATTTTCCAGTTTTTGTGTAGGTTTTGACTCTTCAGCCAGTTGATCATCGCTTTAAGGCATAATGATATCCCATAGTAATCAGGTTGGACTCCAGGTCGGACTGGGAGACCGAGGACAATGAGTCCCTGGACACCCATCTCCACAGGGATCTGCCTTCAGACCCTTCTCCTCCAGATGCTTGGTGCCAGTCCCCACCCAAGGATCAGGCCTTCACCATCGAGTCTGAGGAGGAGCCTCGGGTGGAGGACTTTGAGATCCTCCAGTACGAGGCTGCTCCCAAGGAGAGGTCCTTATAGTGCCTGTTCCCCCTATCCTGGAGCGGCTGCTCTTCCTTATGTGGGAGACCCTGGCCTTGGTTCCCATTCTGAGCAGGCAGCTGGACTCGATGCACCGGGTCTGCCAGAGCCCTAGCTTCCAAAAAGCTCAACTGCCTCACAACTCTCTGGTGGTGGAGTCAGCCATGCATGGGCTCAAGAGCCAGAAAATGCACTCCTTGGTGCCCCTGGGTAGGGAGGCCCATGCCATGGACTCCGTGGGCAGGAAGTGCTTCCAGGGATCGATGCTCATCAGCCAGATCCAGGCCTATCAGCTGTTCATGGGCATGTACCTGTGGGACACGGCAAGGGAACTCGCCGGGTTCTCAGCTGGTCTCTCCGAGGAACCTCTTCAGCTGTTTTGGACCCTGGTCTCCACAGTCAGGGAGTGCTCCAAGTTTATGACTCGAGTGGCCTATGACTGCTTCGAGTCGGCAGCTAGAGTAACAGCAGTGGGCATTAGTGCCCGCCATCATGCCTGGCTACAGTCTTCCGACTTGGAGTAATGGGTACAGGACAAGTTGGTTGATGTCCCTTGCTGGGGAGAGAACTTCTTCGGCAAGCCCATGATGGACAAGGCTTCCGAGCTGGAGTCAGAGTTCATGACCCAAGACCAGGCTCTCTAAGAAGACCGCTGACCCTTCCTGAAGGAAGGCTTCAGGTAAAAAGCTCCTATACCTGAAATAGAGGAAGGCTTATGGAAACTACCCTCAACACTCGGCCATCCCAGCTGGCCACCAGGCCAAGGGCACAGCCCTCATCAGCCTAAGGCCCCCAAGCCCCAGACCGCATCTCAGGCACAACCTGGGGGGTTTGACTCTTGGGGGCCTATCCCGCAGCACTTGGGGGAGGTGTCTGGTATTTTTCACCGACCGCTGACCTGCCATCACCACTGACGTGTGAGCCTTTCAAGTGGTGAAGGGAGGGGTACCTCCTCCACATCAAACAGACGCCCCCACCATTCTTTTCAGGAGAGCTCCTGTTGCATCCCCTTCAGCAGGAACTCGCAAACCTTATGGCAGACAGGGTGGTGGAACCTGTCTCCCTCCACCTCAGGAGCAAAGGGTTCTACTCTTTCAGCCCATCCTAGACCTACTACTACTACTACTACTACAAGACCTCAACTAGTTCCTGATGAGGGAGAAATTCAAGATGCTGTCCCTTGGAACATTGCTGCCATACCTCTGGTAGGGAGACTGGCTATGCTCCTTGGATCTAAAGGATGCTTATACACACACCCTCATCCACCCTCTTCACAGGCAGTACCTTCATTCATGGTAGGAGACTGCTACTATCAGTACAGGGTTCTACCCTTTGGTCTGACCTCTGCCCTGAAGGTCTTCACCAAGTGTCTGGCAGTGGTCGCTGCCTTCCTGCATCTCCAGGGGGTGTTCATCTTCCTGTACCTGGATGACTGGCTCAAAAAGGGTGGCACCATCGCAGAGGCTCATCAGGCGATGGCCCATATCATCCTCATTCTGGAACACTTGAGGTTCATCATAAACTACCCAAAGTCCCATCTCCATTCAGCACAATGCCTGGAGTTCATAGAGGCACTGCTGAACACCATCCAGGCCAAGGCCTTCCTCACTCTGGACAGGGCCCAGCACTTCAGGATGCTTGCAGGACATGTCCAGGGTCAACCATCGGCCTCTGCCCGCCTCCTGCTTTGCCCTCTGGGCCACATGACATCAACGGTGCACATCACCCCAGATGCCTGCCTACATATGCGACCAGCTCAGTGGCCTCTGAGCTCCCATGGTCACAAGCAACAGGACTTCTACAGGACAATGATCATAACCCGTCCTCTGGCTGACTCCTTTGGCTGGTGGCAACAGCTCTAGCAGCTGCAGGCCAGGATGCCCTTTCAGGCCCCCGCCCCCCAGAAGATCCTTACCATGGATGCCTCCAAACTGGGCTGGGGAGTCCCCTGCAAAAACCTCTGTACTCGAGGCAGCTGGTCACAGGCAGAGAACCTCCGGCACATCAAACTCCTGGAGCTCCAGGCGATAGCACACATCCTCGGGACTTTCCAACACCACCTTCAGCACCAAATGGTCCTAATCCAGACCGACAACCAGGTGGTGGTGATCTGCATCAACAGGCAGGGAGGGACGGGTTCGTCCCTCCTGTGTCAGGAGACTGTGAGCCTCTGCACCTTCGCCAGCAGCAGCGGCATATGCCTGCGGGCAGTCTACCTCCCAGGCCAGTTCAGTGTTCTAGCAGACCGGCACAGCCAAGTCCTCCAACCACATGAGTGGCGGCTGGACCCCAGTGTTGCCAGTCGACTCTTCCACCTCTAGAGGCTCCTGCAGGTAGATCTCTTTGCCAACCCAGCCAATGCCCAGCTAGTCCACTTCTGCTCCAGGCAGCCACATCCCTCATGGGTATGTAAACTCCTCAAATAATAGTAAGACAAATAGTCTATTTTACCATCGCTGTTCCCGTCTTCAAACCGTCTTTGAAGACGGGAACAGCGATGGTAAAATAGACTATTTGTCTTACTATTATTTGAGGAGTTTACATACTTTTAGTCTTGGATAACAACACTCCCCAGTAAAAACAGACCTACTATATCGTGTTGAATACATCCCTCATGGGTGGCAGCAAATGCATTCCATATCCCATGGATGGAGGGCCTCTTTTACTCCTTAACGCCCACATTGCTGATCACCAAGACCCTGTTCAAGGTCCAGCTCGACCAAGCCTCATTGATACTAGTGGCTCCTTGGTGGGCCCAGCAGCTATGGTTCCCGCTGCTCCTCTGCCTGTCCCAGGCACTCAGTCCCTCTGGGATGTGACCCGGGCCTGCCCTCACAGGATGACTGTTCCCTCTTGTGCCCCAGCTTTGGGGTCTCTGTTTCTGACAGCTTGGCTGCTAAAAAGGTAGCCTTGGCCCACCTCGAGCTCTACAGCGAGCTGGAGGCAGTCCTTTTGGCTTCCCGCAAGCCTTCCACCCACCGGGCCTACACTTTCAAGTGGCGAATGTTCTTGGTTTGGTGCGCGGAGAGGCGGATTAACCCCTTCTCTTGTTCGGTCCAGATGGTCCTCCAGTACCTGCTTCACCTGTCCCAGGCATGGCTGAAGTCCAATTCTATCAGAGTACACATCTGTGCGCTATTGGCACACCATCATCTTGTCGAGGGCAAGCCCCTCGCCACTCAGCCCCTCATGACTCGCTTTCTGAGTGGTCGCCTACTCTTTAGGCCACCTGTTCGCCCCCTGGTGGCAGAGTGGCACCTCAACGTGGTTCTTTTAAATTTACTGCACCACCATTCAAGCCTCTCGGCTTGTGCCACCTAAAATGTCTATCCTGAAAGGTGGTCTTCCTTGTGGCGCTCACCTCAGTTCGCAGGGTCAGCGAGCTCCAGATCCTGGTGGCTCACCTACTTATATGAGGTTCTAGAATAACAGGGTCGTGCTCTGCACGCATCCCAAGTTTCTGTCTAAATTGTTGTCTCCATTCCATCTCAACTAGGAGGTGGTGCTTTCTACATTCTTCCCGTGGCCTCATGCCAACAGGGCAGAGGCCGCTTTCCACACCCTGGACTGTAAGAGGGCCCTGTTCTTCTACCTGGAGGCCCATTGTCGCTCCTCACAGCTCTTCATCTCCTACAACCCAAATCAGCTGGGGACAGCATCTCTAAGCATACCCTGTCCACTTGGGTGTCAGACTGCATTGCCTTCACTTACGAACAGGCTGATCTTTCGTTGGAGGCGCACAGCGTCCAGGCCATAGCGGCCATACATGGCAAACCTGCGCTCCGTCCCCTTAGCGGAGATCTGCCGGGTCACCAGCTGGTCCTCAGTCCATACCTTTGCAGCCGATTACTGCCTGGAGAGAGAGTCCCACTGGGACAGAAAGGCAGGATTCCGTCTTTTGTTTTGGGTGTAAGGCAACTCCTGTCCTCTGCCCTTCAGTGTGATCAGGCTACCAGAGAACTGGTTCCTCACTGACACTTGGGGTTGCTCGTGGGTTTGGTGTTCCTTGACTCAGTTACTGCTTCTCACGGTCTTCCTTTTCTGGTCTCCCGTGGTTTTTACAAGTTTTTTTCTGTAGCTTTCTGTAGCTTGTAGCTAGGAAGACCCATATGTGAGGACTGACTTCCTGCTTGTTCCCTCACCTGTAACAGGTGTTACCCGGGGACAGCAGGAATCGGTCCTCACAACCCTCTCTCCTCCCTGTGGAGTTGCTTTCTTTGTGCCGACTTGAGCTTTGTTATCATACTGAGGGAAGATGGCACTCTTAGGCGGGAAGGGGACCACTCATGCATGGTACATCTCTCAAAGGCTTTCTTTGGAAGCTGGGGAGAGGTTACCGCGCAAGCTCAGTCGGTGCCGACGTCAGCTATATGTGAGGAATGATTCCTGCTGTCCATGGAGATCATCTGTTACAGATAAGTAGTGCGCTTTATATTCAGTTCATTGGAAAGTTTTAGAATTGGTTATGTGGTAAAACCACAAAACTTAACTGTTTCCTGAGGAAACTTTAACAAAAATAATTATGTGCATTTGCTGAACACTAAAGTATTTCTTTGAAAACAATGATAACAGAAAAATGCTTGGCCTTTTGGAGGGTTTTTTTTTTCTTGTTTGAACTCATACAGTTGTTTTCTAGCTTCCCTTATTTCTCTCTTCTACTTTTTTTCTTCATTTCTTATTGCAGATCTAAATGTTCTCGTCAACTGGAATCCTCTGCCATTTGGTACAGTTTTATTTTAAGGTGTGTGCTTCCTTCCTCTGTTCCAGAAAAGCCTCTGAGCCCAGAAGAACGGCTGCTGCTGCAGGAGCTCCTTTGCAGTGGGTATTGGGCCTTTGAGTGCCTCACCATCCGAGACTACAATGACATGATCTGCGGAGTCTGCGGCATTGCGCCAAAGGTAGAAATAGCCCAGAGGAACACGGAAAATGTTCTGGCTTTAAAAAACGTGGAGGTACGTTCATCAGTGTGATCATGCAAATAAATGCAATTTGTCATTTGCTTGTATATTCAGGTAACATCATTCTCTACTTTGACCTGACGGAGAGTATAACTCCTGAAAGCTGGTGAAGAAGTAGATTTTAGAAGGATTAAGTGCCATGTAGATGTATACGAGCTGGTATAAAGCTGATTTACATGTGTAAATTGGCATATGCATTTAGATATTGATTTTAGAAGAGCTGCTGCTTATATGTATTTATTTAGTAGTATTTAGCTCACACTTTTCCAGTATGTTACATTCAGGTACAGTAGGTATTTCCCTGTTCCCAGAAGGCTTACCATCTAAGTTTGTACCTGAGGCAGTGGAGGGTTAAGTGACTTGCCCAAGCCCACAAGGAATATGCCAGCAATGTGCACATTTGAAGGAGGTGTGTTCTGGGTATGGTTTGGGTGGACCTTTAAGATATATGTGTATTCTGTATGTTAGAACGGCAATACTCATGTAACCCATAGAATTTCCTGGTCAACATTTACCTGTGCTGTGAATCCTGTGGAACTGTAGGCTGATTTCTTCTTTGAGCCTGGCTTTGGAAAGAGAACCTGAATGGGGAAATGTGCTTAAATTATGGAGGTAGGCTCCTGAATAGTTTCCCATGGACATGCAGGTTTTGAAAATCCACTACTTGCTAGTGAAAGTAGCAAAATCGCCACTTAACACGTATAAATAGCACTATGTACACCTGCAAAGCCACATGCAGTGATGCTCTTTTTTTTTAGTACATTCTGTTTAGTAAAATGGCTTCTTGTATATGTTGAACATTCATTGAGCCTTTCATAAAATGCTATCGTACTTTTAAATTCACAAACTTAAATGTCCATTTTCTGTACTAGATTCACTATACTATACTGGAAATGTATTAAGTTAATCTATTAAAAAGGTATTATGATATTTTTATTCATTGTATTACAACCATGCTACTCGTACTTTTTCTAAATACCAAGAAACCACCTTGCTAGAAAAAGGATATTCCATGAGGGAACACAAAAGGAAGAAGAAATCCTCAAAGGTGGTGTCTCTAGATGGCTCCGAGCAACCCGGCTCCTCCTGAGGCCTGTCATGGAGCCCCGAGCGCCGGCAGGGATCTTCGGAGAAGGAGCGCCTGGCAAAGGTTCCTTGAGGCAGGTAACAACTGTCCTGGTCGAGGACTCCCATCTGGGGGAAGCAGCGTCAGGCCCGACCATGTCGGGACCTGAGCCAGTGGCTGTGGAGCCTTCCAGACTCGAGTCCAGAACGGCGGCTTTGGAGCGCAGTTTCACTGCCTTCATGGAGCAGCAGCGGGCACTGATTGCTGGCCTGTCTGGTTTTTCCGCCCTGACCACTGGGCCTTCGACGTTGAAGTCGACCCCGGAGGCCTAGCCGATCCTCGAGACCTTTCGCGCTCGAGTGGCTCCTCGGCCGAGGTCCCACTCGGCCTCCCGTTCGGGACCGTGGTCATCGCCGCCGGGCCTCCCGGCGTCAGGGCGGTCGGTGCCAGGGCCCTCAATGCCAGAGCCCTTGATTCCTCTTCGGAGGCATCGGAGTGGGAAACGGAGGACGAGGAGTCCCCAGACACCTGTCGGTACAGGGATGTCCCATCCGATTCCTCGGTGTCCAAACCTCAGAGAAGGTCCCCTCCGGAGGACATGAGGTTCTTGGACTTCATGAGAGATATGTCCAAGGCTTTGGCGTTCCCCACGGAGTCCGAGGAGGATCCATGGGCCGATGAGCTCGAGATCCTACAGTATGAGGCCCCCCTCGGGAGGCCCTTACTGTACCCGTGTCTCCGATTCTGGAATGACTGATGCTCCACATGTGGGAGACGCCGGCATGTGGAAGTTGTCAGCAAACAGCTTGCCTCAATGTATCGAGTCTGCCGGAGCCCTGGGTTTCAAAAGTTGCAGCTGCCGCACAACTCCATGGTTGTGGAATCGGCCATGCGCCGGCTGAAGAGCCAGAAGACGAACTCCTCGATGCCTCCTGGCAGGGAGGCCCACAACTTGGATGCCCTCAGCATAAATTGCTTCCAGGGTTCAATGCTGACCTGTCGAATCCAGGCTTACCAGCTGTACATGGGCATGTACCTGAGAGACCTGGCGAAGGATCTCGCCGGGTTCTTGTCTGGTCTCTCCGAGGGGCCTTTGCAGTGCTTCAGGAGCCTGTCCACTGCTGTCCAAGAGTGCTTGAAGTTTGTCTAGAGCGGCCTATGATGGGTTCGAGTTGGTGGCCCGGGTAGCCACTGCGGCATCGGTGCATGCTGCCAGGCATGGCTGCAGTCGTCGGATCTCAAACAATGGGTTCAGGACAAGTTGGTTGATGTCCCATGCCAGGGGGAGAACGTCTTTGGCAAACCCATGACCAACAAGGCTGCAGAACTGGAGACTGAGTTACATGACGAGGACATGGCTCTCCAAGAAGACCTCTGCCCCTTCTCGCAAGAAGGGCTCGGGTAAAAATCTCTTTTACCTGAGGAAGGGTGCTCCTTACTGAAGCTACTCCCATTTTCAGGCCTCCCCGGCTCCCCAACAGGGGCAGCAGTCCAAGGGAAAGGGGCATGGCCCGCATAAACAGAAAGCCCCCAAGCCCCAGGCACCAGCTCCAGCCCAGCCTGGCAGTGGCTTTTGACTCCTAGAGCATGGACCCTCTCCCCTCAGGGGACAGGCAGATCACAGGAGGCAGGCTTGTCCTATATGCCCACAGGTGGACAGCCATTACCACCGATGCCTGGGTTTTGCAGATAGTCTGAGAGGGCTTTCTTCTCCACCTAGCCCAGGTGCCTCTTAACTATTTTCCAGGAGAGCCCATTGGGTCTCCTTTTCACTGGGACCTTCTTCTGAAGGAATTGGCTGGTCTTCTTGAGGATCAGGCGGTAGAACCGGTGCCTCACCACCTGCAGGGCAAGGGCTTCTATTCCAGGTACTTTCTGGTACCAAAGCAAACAGGAGGCCTCAGGCCCATCCTCGACCTGCGCAACCTAAACAAGTTCCTAGTGAAGGAGAAATTCAAGATGCTCTCCCTTGGAATATTGCTGCCTTACCTCCACCAGGGAGACTGGCTATGCTTCTGAGACCTAAAAGATACGTATTGTCATGAGGCTGGAGCCACGGAAGGTGCAGGTTTAGAATAAAACCCTGTCTTTCATAGAGCTGTGGATGTGCAGAAGATGCAGTTACCTCGCAGCACAGCTAGAGGGGGCAGGAGTAATCCTACAGAGGCTGAGTCAACATGCCCAGCCACTGATTGTATGAGTGTTAACCAGCTGCACCTGAAGGCAAGCCCTGGAGTTTCAAAGGTAAAAATGCCTTTATAAAGGAAAGACAGCCAGAAGGAAGTGGTGTGGAGGAGGAATCCATTCTGAGGGAACTCAGCCGGCAGCAGTTCAGCCAGAAGGAAGGAGAAGGAGTGTGGAGAAGGAGAGAGTCCACATGGAGCAAGCCCAGAGGGACAGAATCCAGACGGAGACTATCCAGAGGGATAGAGTCCAGAGGGGCAGAGCACAGAGAGATGGAGTCCAGAGAGAGGCTGCCAGGAGAAGCAGTGTGGCTGGAAGGAGTGACACTCCCTGCCCAAGTAACGTAGCTGGATCAAGCAGCACAACAAGAGCAGCAACAGCTGAAAGAAGAGCACAGAAAACCAAGGAGCCATGCTTTAAGAGAAGCCTACATTCACCTGAGTTCGCTGGACCAGGATTACAAGGTACAAGGAGGAGAGGTTCCTATAGCAAAGCTACCTTTACACAGAAGCACAGAGGTTGGGAATCCTCACCAGGTTTTCCTGGGCTTCAGGAAGGCAAAGCATTGCACAAGAAAACCTGTCTCCAGAGAGAAGTACGTCAGAGGGAAAGCTCCAGGTGTAGCAGCTGCAGGAAGCCAAGGTATGGTGGCTCTTTACTTTTAAAAGAAAGCCTTGCTCCTAGAAACTCTGATAAAGCAGACACTCAATATATAAGAAGAGGGAACAAAGCAGAGCTTTTCAAAACAATACCTAAGGGCTTAACAGAAGAGTCTTACTGGAAGCAAAGAAGCAGAGACAGACCCTCTAAACTTGTAGCCATAAGGGAAAGCACTTATTCAGAGGGAGAAGCCAGTGACGCGGAGTCCATGGAAATAGAGTTTGAGAATACTATTCCCATTCCTCAGGATGAGTCTATGGATTGTACTTTTTGTGCTACTACTAGTCTTGAGTCCTTAGTAGAACTGTAAATATAGAAGAAACCCTGCAATCAATTGTGAAGCTTATAACAGTTTGTTTGCCTGCTTGTTTAATTTACTTTGGAATGAAAGAATCCTCAGTTAAACCCTGCATTCAATTGTGAAGCTTATAACAGTTGTATGCCTGCTTATTTGGTGGAACCCTTTATAAAGAAGGACTATCTTTATTTTCTTATGTCTTAGTGAACCCTTGCGTTAAAGGGGAAATAAAGCCTTATTACCCTCCACTTTTGGCTTATATAATTTGTTCTCACAAGGAGCTAAAACTCCAAGGACCAAACTACACTTGGCCTTAAAAAGCCATTGCTCCTTAAAAATAATAAAAATGCTCAGGATGCCCTTACAGCCACTGGCCACTGGGGGCACCTGACGACAGTATACACACATCCTAATCCACCCAGACCACAGGCAGAATCTACACTTTGTGGTGGGGGGCAATCACTACCAGTACAGGGTACTCACCTTCGGCTTGGCCTCGGCCCCCAGGGTATTCACAAAGTGCCTAGCCATGGTGGCCACCTTTCTCAGGCTCCAAGGGGTCTTTGTCTTCCCCTACCTCGACGACTGGCTCATCAGAGGCACTTCAGCCAGCGAGGTCCACCAGGCCACATCTCGCACCATCCAGGTACTTCACAGCACCTGGGGTTTGTGATCAACTACCCCAAGTCCAGTCTTGCTCCAACCTAGCAGCTGGAGTTCATTGGGGCCAGACTCGAGACCCTTCAAGCAAGGGCCTTTCTGCCTGCAGACAGGTCCAGCAGGTTTCTGGCTCTGGCAGGTCAAGTGAGTCACAGGTCCGTAGTGTCAGCAAGACAATTTCTGCGCCTCCTCGGGCACATGGCTTCCACGGTCCATGTGACCCCCGATGCCTGCCTCCACATGCAGACTGCTCAGTGGTCCTCAGGGACCAGTGGTCACAGACCACAGGTTGCCACAGAAACAAGGTCACAGTGTCTAGACGGCTCGTATGGTCTCTGGACTGGTGGCTTCATCCACTCCATCTGGAGGCAGGGATGCCTTTGTAGGTCCCTCTACACACGAGGATTCTTACCACGGATGCATCCCTGCTGGGCTGGGGGGGCCATTGCCAGGGTTTCCGTACTCAGGGAGTGTGGTCCCCGAGCAAGAGAGCACAACAGATCAATTTCTTGGAGCTCCATGCCGTCCGCCTAGCCCTGAGAGTTTTCGGGCAGATCCTGGCCCACAAACCTGTCGTGGTACAGACAGACAACCAGGTGGCCATGTTCTATGTGAACAAGCAGGGTGGCACAGGGTCCCATCTCCTCTGTCAGGAAGCCCTGGATCTGTGCTCATTTGCAGCCTGGCATGGCATTCATCTGCGGGCCATCTTCCTGCCGGGCCAGGACAATTGGTTAGCCGACAGGCTAAGCAGGATTCTCCAGCCTCACGAGTGGCAATTGGACCGCGGGGTAGCCAATTGGCTTTTCCAGACCTGGGGACGGCCATTGATGGATTTGTTTGCGAGTCCAGTCAATAACCAGTTGCCCTGGTTCTGCTTCAGGCAGCCACACCCGCACAGGGTGGCCGCCAATGCCTTTCTGATATCATGGTCAGTGGACCTCCTGTATGCGTTTCCTCTGACGCCTCTGGTGGCCAAGACTCTATTCAAGATCCTCCAGCACAAGGCCTCGGTCATCC
Source organism: Ichthyophis bannanicus (assembly GCA_033557465.1). Taxonomy (NCBI): domain Eukaryota; kingdom Metazoa; phylum Chordata; class Amphibia; order Gymnophiona; family Ichthyophiidae; genus Ichthyophis; species Ichthyophis bannanicus. The sequence continues at coordinate 69,993,408 of CM066050.1, read as the reverse complement.
TTGTAGCCCCGCAATGGCCAAGGCAACCCTGGTTTCCACTTCTGCTTCAGCTAGTGGTGGAGGCCCCCATTCTCCTGGGATCCTCCCCAAGCCTCCTGCACTCCAACCTCAGCTCCCTCAACCTGATGGCATGGCTGCTGAAAGGGTGATGCTCGCTCCGCTCCTTCCTCCTAAGGATGTTGAAGCGGTCTTGCTGGCCTCAAGGAGGATGTCGACTACATGGGCATACGCCTTGAAGTGGCGCAGGTTTGTGGCTTGGTGCAAGGGGCAGGGTGTGGATCCTTTCTCCTACCAGGTTGGAGTGGTTTTACAGTACCTTCTCCACCTTTTGGATTTGGGCCTCAAGTCCAACTCCGTCAGAGTGCACCTCTGCGCCCTTGCAGCAAACCACTTCCCGGTGGAAGAGAAGCTCCTCTCGGCCCACCCCTTGGTTTTTGAGAGGCCTGCTTCTTTTGAAGCCTCCAGTACGCCCCCGGCAATCGAATGGGATCTGAATGTGGTTTTAGGGCAGCTTACTCGGCCACCCTTTGAGCTGATAGCGACCTGCCATCTCTGCTACCTCACTTGGAAGGTGGTTTTCTTGGTAGCACGCATGTCAGCTCGGCGGGTGAGTGAGCTTCAGGCCCTTGTGTCAGACAGGCCTTACACCAGGTTCTATGGGAACCGGGTGCTGCTTCGCACGTACCCCAAGTTCCTTCCGAAAGTGGTCTCCTCGTTCCACCTCAACCAGGAGGTGGTGCTCCTGACATTTTTTCCCCTGCCGCATGCCAGTCGGGCAGAGGCAGTGCTGCGTATCCTGGACTGTAAGAGGGCGTTGGCTTTCTATATCCAGCGTATGCAAGTGGATAGAAGGGCTTCTCATTTCTTCGTATCCTACGACCCCAGTAAGCTGGGGATGGCTGTTTCCAAGCGTATGCTGTCCACCTGGGTAGCAGACTGTATTGCCTGGGCATACAGGGCAGCCGAGCTTACGATAGAGGGTCGTGTTACAGCCCATCGGGTCAGGGCCATGGCGGCATCAGTGGCTCATTTCCATTCTGTTCCACTGGCAAACATCTGCCAGGTCACCACCTGGTCTTCGGGTCAGACTTTTGCAACCCATTACTGCCTGGATAGGGAGTCCTGACAGGACAGTGCTTTGGCCAGGCTCTACTCCGTAACCTTTTCGAGGTCTAGGCAACTCATGCCCTCCGACCCTTCTGTGTCAGGCTACCGGAATGCTATTCTCTTAGTTAGATTCCTGTTGTGGCTGCTTGCGGCTCTCATAGAGGGAGCCTATTTTTCAGCTGTGGGTTCTCGGTAGCCTATAGCTGGGGAGTCCCATATGTGAGGACTGACTTCTGCTTGTTCCCGGAGAAAGCGTAGTTACTCATCTGTAACGGGTGTTCTCCCAGGACAGCAGGAATCAGTCATCACGACCCTCCCTCCTCTCCTTGTTCTTTTTTGCTGTCTTTTTTGTTTTGTTCTTTTTTGCTGTCTTTTTGGCTATGTCATTTGACTTAGCAAGATGGCACCCTTGGGCGGGAAGGGGACCGCGCATGCATGATGGCAACTCCCAAAGGCTTTCTCTGAAAGCTGGGGATTTGCTCTGCACGAGGGGTCCGTCGGCGCCGACGTCACCCATATGTGAGGACTGATTCCTGCTGTCCCCGGAGGACCTGTTACAGTTGAGTAACTATGCTTTATAGTCATCCTGTGTGTATATGGACAATGTGCACATATAAGCTCTTATAAAATACTGACCAGCATAAAAGTACATACTTTGGCATGAAGGTGCATACTTTGCTTGTAGTTATAGCCATGGGCATGATCTGAGTAGAGCAAGGACAGTGTTTTCACATGCTTGTATAGATTATAAAATACTTGAATATATGTGCCAACCTTTACACCTGCTCATAAGCAGATATAAATCATTGCGCTCACATTCAAGGTGCATTCTTGGCCACATACACTAGTGTTTGATAAAGACATATAGGTACCTACTTGGCTTTATAAAACAGCACTTTTGTAGGCTAATGGGTTGTGCTAACAGCATGCACTAAACAGACAGCAAGTGGTTAATTCTGTGCTATCTACCTAACATGTGACGGGGAAGGAAATTGGTGGGGTAGGGATGGAGCGTGAGTGGGTCTGTGCAGCACGGTCAGTATGGGGGTTGATGGCACCTGTTTGCTGTCAATGTTGCAGTTAGTGCAGGTGCACTTAATGCCACCTCAGTGGATGATGTTGAGTGCATCCGTTTTATGTGCACATACCTCCTGCACCTATTAGGGTTTGAATCAGTGCAACATCTGCTGAGGCCCTGCTCTACAAGCCCCGCCAGTAGGTAGTGCATGACTGGTGGATGTACATCCTGTTGATTTCTACCCTTAACGTGCACTGCCTGCAAAGTGTAGTATAGTAAATATACTCCTTAGTTATAATTGAACACTGTGTTTGAAAATATGAAAGTAGTTTGTCTCTCCTAGGGGACACCCAGGCCCTTTTTAAAATCTGAAGACATGTTGAGAAGCTCAAACACACCCTTTGTAATCAGTCATGGTCTGTAATTTAACTTGATGAAAAGCGTCTCTTGCAGAAATGTTTCAGCTGACCTTCAGTCAGTGTGCTGGCATTCAGAACATGTTATATTCTTAGATCCAAATGTAATTAATAATTCATTGTAAAATACATCAATAGATCCCTACAGTATTTGAAGGATTTAGAATTCAAATGTTGCTAGTCTGGCCACCTTGTGCACTACCAAGCTCACTAGAAAGTGAAATCAAATGTAAAAATAAAACTTTTTGTTATGTAAAAGATAGCAGATAATAGGTAGAGTAGAAAAGAGAGAACCTTCTTTTAACATATAGTTTGCAAGGATGAATTCTTTTGCTGTTCATTCCTTCCAGATTGCTTTATTATATTGCAGATGCTGAACTGCCGTAATTGTGTTCTAGATAGCTTGAAAAGAAATGAATCCTGTCTTTCTCTCTTTTAGTTCACCTGGCCAGAATTTCTGGCATCCAGTGAGGTTAATATGGAGGATTTCTGGTCCACCATGGAAACAGAAGTGATAGAGCAGGCTGCTTTCCCCTCCAGTATCCCTATCACAAAATTTGATGCCTCAATCATTGCTCCTTTCTTTGCCCCATTGATGAGAGGGGCTGTTGTTGTCAACACAGAGAAAGACAAGAACCCCAATGCAGAACCAGTACCAGGTAATACTGAAGTTCTTATGCTTGTGAGTTCTGGGCCTAGAAGCATAGCAGAGAACTGCCCTCTCCTCAATGATGTCAGCTTTGAGGAGGGGACAGTTCACATGGTTGTTTAAAATTTATAAAGGTTTTAATTGTAGTGGTGTTCCACACCTTCTAATATCCTTGGCAGATCACAAAATAAACAAAAAAATAATTATACATTCAAGACAAATAAGAGAAAATATTTTTTCACTCAACATGTAATCAAACTTGGGAATATGTTACTGGAGGATGTAGTAAAAGCTGTTAGTGTAGCTGGGTTTAAAAAAAGTTTGGATAAGTTCCTGGAGGAAAGGTCCATAAACCATTGTTAAAAAAGGACCCAGGATATCACTGCTTGACCCAATACAAGCATTGCGGAACCTGTGTCTTTTGGGGAAACTGCTAGGTATGTATGACCTAGATTGGCCACTGTTGGAAACAGGATACTGGGCTTGATGGACCTTGATCTGACCCAGTATGGCATATCTTATGTTCTGGATGGTAACGCCTCTGCTCTACGACTTCAGCTAAGTTATTGCTGGTTTTAACATATTGAATAATTAAAAGGAAAGGCCACAACGGTGTGAGGATTTTTTCCTCTCTACTGGGCTGGCTGTTCCGACAAAAAAAGTTTTCTTTGTACTAACGGTGTTTTGGGCCTGGTTTAGAGTTTTGGATTTAATTAGTGCTGGGTTTTGGTATTTGTTGGTGTTTTGATATCTTATGTTCTTACATTGAATACCATGTAAATATAGGGCCTGATATTCAACAGGATTAACATTGTTAACAGATCTGCTAATTGTGTTAATCGCAGTGATTAGAATATTCACTGAATATCTGTGGATGCTGCCACTGAACGCCCCGATGCTAGCCGGCTAACATCAGAGCATTCCGGGGGTGGAGTGGAGGTAGCACTCGGGGATAATCAGGCAGTAGCAATATTCAGTCACTGTCCGGTTATTCCTAAATGGCAAAAGTCAGGCTAGCCTAATTTACACTACCGAAGCTAACCGGACAGCAGCCGAACATCGCTGCTGTCCTGATTAGCTTCCATGCTATCTGGATGATCCGGTTTTTCAATGCTGCTGGCCGAATATGGCCCCGGCATTGAATATACACTCCAATACCAAAGCACAACCACACTTGCACTCAAATAGTACCAGTCCACAGTGAGGTGTATAACATTTTTGTTGTGGAAGATTATAGGGGCTGCTACCCGACACGGCCATGTTTCGGCACTGCCTTCGTCAGGGGTTTTGGCCTATAAACAGAAATATAAAAATATAAATCAAAAACAAAATAAATGCATATTTGAACATTAAAAAGTAATAAATGATTACATATCTAAAACATTGAAAAGTAAAGCATGAACAAATAATATCCAAAATGGAATGTCGTCACATAAAATCAAAAAGCAGAGAATTAAAGGAATATAAATACTGCAAAAAATTCTCTTAAAAGGAGCTTAAAACATAAATGTGGACCAAATGTAGGCAGCACTATGTATTCAATAGAAGACCCATCCAATAAAGTCATGCATACAATGCATGAAGGAAATTAAAAACAACTAACATAAAGAACCCCGAAGGGGCAACCAGTATAAACTATAATCTCCAGGAACAGGCAGGAAGTCAGTCTTCACATATGGGTGACGTCGGCACCAACTGAGCCCGGCACGGGAACACTCCCCAGCATCCAATAGGAATGCATTTGGGAGCATTGCTCCATGCATGCATGCCTGACTTCCCTTCTGGTCTCCTCAGATGTATTTTTTCTGCAGAGCCATCGGGACCTCGTCCCTTGTTCACCGCGTGGCATCATCGAATACTTCATTGTTTTGCCTTCCTGTCGACTGACTTGACTCCCAGTCGATTCTGGTTCCTGTTTCTATTTTCTTTTCCATATATTTTTCATTTTTCTTTATTTTTCTCTTCAAAGTTTCATTGGGCCTAACACCCACTTGGGCACCATTGCCCAGTTTAATTTTGCCTCCCTTCTTTGGAGAAGCCCCGGAGTGGTTTCAAGAAATGCTCTATGTGTTCGTGTATATTCTCTATCACCCATGAGCATGATTGGCGCCTTTAGTGTTTAGGCATAGACCACGATGTGGATTTCTGTCCCTCCTGTTGCCGCATGACTTCCAAAGGGACGAAGAACCGAGACAAACAGAAAGCTAAGCTGTTTCCAAGAGACTCAGCTCCTTCGGTGCATTCCTCGGGGGCGTCGACTCCTTCACAATCATCCCATGCTTCCAGATCGTCATCACCACTTAAACAAAAGGGAAAGCATCGCTCAGAGTCACTAGCGCATAAGATAAAGAAGATATCGGCTTTAGCATAGATGTCTCATTCATCGACCTCTAGGTCGGCGTCTGCATCAGCATTGGACACCGAGCGCCGGAATAGACACAGACGCTCACCTCACTCAGATGCAGATCGTCCAGCTAAACAGTCCCGGTGGGAGGTCTCACTCTTCAAAACCTTACAGAGACCCGTCATACCTGCATAACATGGATATTCAAATGTGCTATGTGGCATTGGAAGACGCTGTAAACCATGTAAGGCTAGGCACATGGGTAGTGAAGCAAATCCGTGCAAGAGAGAGGTGCTATCAGAGAGATTTTCCAACCCGTGGAGCGCACAAGCTCATGCAGGACAGTCGGAGACGCCATGTGGGCACTCCACAGGCTCCTCCAGAGGTGGAGATGCACCCATCATGCCAGGGCACTGAGTGAGGATGTGGCTAGGTGCAGGGAGGCAGCATCAAGCAGTGGGCCAGTACCCCAGGTACAGGTTCCGTGCCGTCCGGGTGCATAGGCCCAGGGTGAGCTACCTGCAGCTGACCAAGGAGGAGGTGTACCAATCGGTCCCAGCTGGATGGAGGAACCATCACGGAGCTGTGCACCAGACTCATTGGGGACCTGGAGCCAGGTACCGCAAGAAGCCAGGCACTGCCAGTGGCTGTGAAAGTCACCACCACCCTAGCCTTCCTGGCAAAAGGGAGCTTTCATCATATTGCTGGAGTAACTACTGCCATCATTCAGTCCACAGCAAGTCACTGCATACATGCCGTCACCGGAGCACTGCTGCGTTGCATGGGCCACCTCACAGCCTTCCCCTGGACACCGCTGGAGCAGCAGGAGATGATGCAGGCCTTCTATGACATGGCTGGCTTTTCATCAGTGCTGGGCAGCATTAATTGCACGCATGTGACACTGAGGCTGGATATGGGTAAATGTGAAGGGGGGGAGCAGTGTGTGAGGCAGGATATGGATAAATGTGAGGGGGGGCGGCGTGCGACCCGTGACCCAGCTTACCTGTACCATGCTACTGTGAGGGACACTGTGGCGATGGCACACCTGTGACACAGCATAGACAGGGGCAGGCCATACACAACTCTGTCACAGTGACACACAGGGCATGGGGCAAGCACCATTCACCCTCCTATGAGGCAGAAGCAGAGCTTTCGAATCTGCTGCTGATGGAGACCTTGTCCATGTACTGGAGGACCTGTTTCTCAAGGGGCTGAGTCTGCGTTGGCACTCTGGTGGCAGCTTGCTGTTGTTGGCCCTCTTCTCCTTTGCAGCCTGCCGTACCACCCGCTACTTTGTCTTGATATCCTCCATGTCCCTGTTGTGGTGGTGGACAGCATTCACCCTCCTGGCTATGTCCCTCCAGGCCAACTGCTGCGTGCCAGCATCCTCTGCTGCAAACAGGGTGGCCTGCTGCTAAATTATGAGCCCCAGAGCCATGGAGGTCTCTGAGGGTGTGAGGTTGGCCTTCCTGGTGCGCCTTTGGCCCTTAGGTGCTTGATTAGCCATTGTACTGGTCAAACGCTATGGTGGTAGTAGCAGCTTACCCATGTATTTATTTATTTATTTATTTACATTCTCTTATATACCGCGCTATTCTGCATCAGTGCGGTTTACATTGAACAAACTGAAATTACATTGAACAGGGCATTATAACTTGGAGATAACTATTTTACAGGGAACATGGGCTATAGAGGGTTAAGTGGCTTGCCCAAGACCACAAGGAGCACCTGTGGGACTAGAAACCCCAGTCCTTCCGGCCCAAGGTTGCTGTCCTCTAGTGGGATTTGAACCCCCGACCTTCCGGGGGTTCAAATCCCTTTTGTATCCCTTTTCTATATGTGTGGTTATGACACTTCAGCAGATCATGCCCCATCCAAACCCATATCTGCTATCTGTGCAGCATTTTAACCACTGCACTTTCAAAAATCCTCTTCCAGGTATGCCATACGCTGTCCTAGCCATACAATATGCCGATGAGGAATTTTGATACTTGGGGTCTGCACTACCCAGATAAGTCACAGGCGGTGAGGGCTGGGAGCCGAATATGCCCGCTTACTGCGGCGCCACAGCAGCAGCATGTTGCTCAGGTACATTACTCAGCTGCAGTGCCCGGGAGTCGACTGTGTATACATGGGTACTCCGGCAGCTCAGTACACTGGTTTTCCAGTGTGTACCATATGCGCTCATCTGCCCGGGTATTCGAGCTGTTCTGTTATTATATGGATTTTCCAAAATCACCTCCTTATGCTTGCCCGTTTATGGCATGTTATGTGCCTGCCGCTATGCTTGCTTCGGTTCTCATTTTCGAAGCTTGTCCATGTAGGCATCGCCTGACTGATGATTCAGGCTTTTACTGAGCGGGTATCTTTAGCCAGGTGAGGCCTGCATCCACCGCCTTGTTCAATATCGAGACCATAGAGTCGGGTCCGTAATAAAGTACCTCTTAAGGAATATTTGTGAGTCTCGGTCATGGTCATTCTTCATTGGTTGGTTTTCTTTACATCGCGCATTGTTTGTTTACAGAGAGACCCTTCCCTTTGTTTCTTTTTTTTAAGGAAAAGTCCATAAATCAAGAGAACCAGGGATTACCTCAGGATAAGCAATCTTTTTATCGTTTTGGGAACCTGACAGGTACTTGTGACCTGGATTGGCCACTGTTGGAAAAAGGATACTGGGCTTGATAGACCTTTGGTCTGATTCAGTATGGCATAACTTATGTTCCTGTTTTTATGATTTGACCACAGACATGACTGACCAAGACACCTGAAAGAGTAAGGCTACCAGGCTAACTGACCTGACGGGATCCTCCTCAGCACTTGAGGTTTCCACAGCAAAAAGGAACAAAAGCTCAGGGTTGCTACTCCTCCATGGGTTCCCTTACAACACTAACCATCTCTGCTGGAGATAGGTCCTCAACTACCATGAACAGAGGCCTTATATCTGACTGGGTCAAATCCAGCTAAAGCCCTGATCATGCAGGCCCCCCAAGTACTTCTGCTCCAGTATTGCAAAAAAACAAAAAAAAAACAAATCCTGGCCTCCTCTGTTACTTAAGCACAAGGATAACAGCCATCACAGCTCCCCCCTCTAATATTTGACTAACATCATTCCTCCCTCCTACCACAGCGCCATTGCTCCAACTACATATTCCATGGCAATACCAAAGCTACTAGCACAACCCATGAGAGGGGTCCTTCTCATGTCACCCAGCCACCTGATTTTCATACCATTGCAGCCAGCACTCTGAGGCCCCCTAGGTCACATGAGCATAATTTTATAACAGGGCACCATGGGTAGGTACCTACATTGTTGCCTGGGTAGGTGCTATTTTATAAAGACAAGTAGGCACCTACTTGAATGTGGGTACAATCATTTACACTTGCTTGCACATAATTTAGACACGTATATATGTAGATTAAAGTATTTTATAATCTATGCATGTACATGAAAACTTTGCCTGTATCTCCACAGTCCATGCCCCTAGTTACACCTGATGGTGAAGTACTCACCTTTATGCCAAAGCACATACTTTTATACTGGTTAGTATTTTATAAGAGAACTTTATAAAATTACCTCCCGTATGCCTGCCAGACTGCTGGCAACCAGCATTGGAGCAATTCTTGGAAACGGAGCATCTCGAATGACAAGCCTCACATCAAGTGGAGCCTGAAACCCTCCACCTTAGGGAACATCTGTGAGGCCAAATGACCATTGCTATGGACTCGCTCAATCTCCCCACATGATCTTGCTCAGAGGAAAGGGTATCTGGCTCCTAGGCACCACAAGACATACCATGACAATCACTCCACAAAAACTTCGGCTCCCACCAGACCTCCAAGAGCTTGCCTGCTCCACAGGATCACAGCCTCCTCTTACAGCAACTCTTTCAGAACCAATAATACAAACCACAGGTTTGAGAGCCCTTATCTTAAAAATCCAGCCATCTCTGAGCGTTATTTCTATCACCCAGAGAATTCTGGGAATCTTTCTTGCATTACCCACACGTCCTCTAGGATTGTGGGAGTGTGATTCATTCCAGGAACACGACTGAAGCTTATGTTCTCATGACATGGAAAACTCCAAGGAAGACCCACTCTTCCCTAAGTCTCCCTCCAACCCATCTCCATAACACCTAAACAGTGACCCCACCCCAAAGGATACCTTTACCATATGTTTCTGCAGTCACTATCTAAGGCACTTTCATTCCCTTTTACAGTTTATTTGTTGCAGAAGTGCCAGATCACAGGCAGGACCACAGAAATCCTGAAATTTATCTGTGTTCAAGGGGCATGATGGCCTTAGAAGACTAGCATTCAAAAACTGACCGACTGCCCTATCCATTCGCCCGACACCCAGAAGACTCAAGATGAAGTACAAAGTGCAGACTGCTTTTCCTGCACGCACACAGATTATGAACCCAACCAGAGAAATCTCTAAACATCAGTCAACTTGAGCTTTGGGAGATTTTTTATGCTCTACAAGTTTTCAGACGATGGATCCAGGGACAGGTGCTGTTTTTCCAAACCAACAACCAAGTCACCTGTTTATGTCAACAAACAGGACAGCTCTAACTCCTTCAAGTTCTACAGAGAGACACTGCTGTCTTGATCAGTCTTTAAAAGGAAATGCTGCCATTAGACAGACAGTTCATCAAATATGTTTGTAAAATGTGCTTCAGACCCATTCACCCAAGGCACTGCTCTCTTTCCCGAGATCTCATAATCAATCAGACTAAGGCATTCTTTTGTCACAGCATAGTCTACTGGAGGTAAAGGAGTCCCAAGAAGAGTGGGCATGTGTAAGTGAAGATGCCTGTGGCAGGCCTGAGACCTGTAGAGTTTTTTGTCTGTAGTGGCCACCTACCTTTGTCTTAAATCATTAGATGCTGGTGGCCAGCAGGGCTTTAACAGAGAGGACTACCCAGAATATGACAAAGCACTAGAACCCAAGCAAGGCAACCTCAAGGAACAGGTGAAGTCAGGAGCTAGAATCAGACTTTTGAGAAATTTGTGAAAATGGAATTCCTAGTGTTAAAGCTGAGGAAGTGACCAAACTCTGGCAACTTGTAAGACAGCCACCAGGAGACTGTGTGTGTCAAAGAGTTGAGAGGACTTTTGGGAACCTGACAGGTACTTGTGACCTGGATTGGCCACTTTTGGAAACAAGATACTGGGCTTGATGGATCTTTAGTCTGACCCCTTATGGCATATCTTATGTTCTTAGGACTAAATTCTAGACGAGCAGCTCACCCTCCAACTGCATATCAACAAGATATCCAAAACAGCAATGCTCCAGAGACTAAAACCTCTCCTCAATAAAGAACATTTCCGCACAGTATGTCGGGCCATCATAACACCTATACTAGACTACTGTAATATAATATACCAAGGTCTACCCAAACAAACCACCCATCCTCTACAAATAATCCAGAACACCGCTGCCACATAATTACAAGCGCTTCGATACAAGACCACATAACTCCAATACTATATGATCTGCACTGGCTACCAATCTCATCATGGGCAAAATATAAAGCAGAACTCACCATCTTCAAAATTAAAAACAACATGTCAGCTGAGATAATACAGGAACTCATCGGAACCAAAACAAGCAATAGACCAGACAGAAACAGCACCAAGAACAACATACCAACATCCAGTCTATTCACAAGAACCAACAAATCCACATCCATGCGAGCTTTCTCTCCTGCTGCCCCTGCCATCTGGAATGTCCTCCCAGATAAACTGAAAGCATTCCGGAAGCTACTCAAAACCAGCCTATTCATCAAACAACAAAGATCACCAATCACCAACCACCCACCACCCAAATCACCCCACAAGCAAACCTCACCCAAACAAGCAAAACTCACCCCCCGACAACCTGAGATCAACAAAAGACTTCAAAGACGTCCAGAAGATGCTAAAAACAATACTCTTCACAGAACGCTACAATGACATCACATGAACTGCCCAAACACTACAATGACATCACATAAACTGCCCATACAAAATGTAAAAATGCAAATGTAAACATAAATGTAAAAATGTAAATAGTTCCTGTACATTGCTCATACTGTATACAACTCGCCACGCAATCAACCTCCTCACACCGCACACACGCCCCGATTTTTCACTGCATGCACACACCCGTGCACCCAACCACTTGATTTGTTTGCTATGTAATCCGCTTTGATTTCAGGATAAAGTGATATATAAATCCTTTTAAATAAATAAATAAAATAAATAAACAGCTAGCCCCAGAGGTTTACAGCGGCCCCTGTTGATGGGAAGCAAGACCTGCCTATAGAGGCCTCACATCCTCGGCTCTGGAGCCACTCCTTGTGCGGTTGCGTAGATCCTGCTTGTTTGTGGAGAAAGTGGAATTGCTTACCTGCAAATGGATTTTTTCATAAACGGCAAGATCATGGAACCACATAGTCCCTCCCACCTTCCTCTCATCAGTAAAAGCCCATTTCAGCCATATTACTGACTTTTGTGTAATGGTGCCATATTTTTTTATTTTTACAACAATACTTTTAAATCAAAGTGAGTTCACAGAGATAATTTGTAGGAGCATGAAGCAAATGGTACTAAAAGAAAAGGGAGCAGCTTGGTTGAGGTCATGCAGTCAAAGCATTAGGGGAGACTGGTTCAAACAGGAACCATCTACCATGACCTCCCCAAGAACAGCACACAACCTCTCCAATTGGCCCAGAACACGATTGCTCGGCTCATAACCAACAACCCCAGACGATCTCACATCACGCCAGTCCTCCATGATCTCCACTGGCTCCCCATTCAATCCAGAGTTAAATTCAAAGTACTTACCCTCACACATAAAATCATCTCCAACGAGTCAGCTCCATGCCTCTCCCCGCTCCTATCCTCCATCAACAATAAAAGAGCACGCCGCTCCACTACAAAAAACCTACTTACCATCCCAACAAATAAGAGATATAGCAAACAATCTACATGTAACCGGGCCTTCTCCCTCTATGCCCCATCCTTATGGAAAGCACTATCTCTTGAGTTACGAAACTGCTCTGACCACTCTGAGTTCAGAAAGATGTCGAAAACCCATCTCTTCCTGGAACATTTTTCCCTACCACCATAGTCCTCAGTCCTCTGTCTTCAACCCCTCACCTCTGCCCTCTCAAACTCAATCCTGCAGCCATGCTGTACCTGTATATATCTATGTAATTAGTTGATCGTTGTAAATAGTTTCACATTTATACCTATGTATCATTGTTACATTGTTCCATGTAAACAGTTGAAATATACTGTCATGATATGTTCTATGTAAACCGTCTTGATTTGCAGAAAGACGGTGTATAAAAAAATGTTAAATAAATAAATAAATAAACTGCTGTCTACAGACTTCATAGATCTGCATTCCTACCACAAGGCTACACTGTGAGCCCACAACTACACATCACAAAGACGCAGAGGTCACACTTCCCACCTATACAAGGTTATTTTTGCTTGGCTTGGTATCCTTGTTGCAATGAGATGGAAGTTAACTTAAAAGCATTTTTCACAATTTACACATGCATAATCGGGCATATACATCTGTAAATGACCATTTTAGAAAGGGTACAGTTTATATACGGATGTCCTTAGTACGTGGAAGTTTCAAGGGAGCATGTCGGGGGTATGGTCTGGGCAGGATGAAATTCTATACATGTATTTGCGATTCAATATAGAGAATGCATGTTTAAGTCCAAAATGTTTCCATGTTGAGATTTATACCTATTATGTGTGTCAGCTAGCCCTTTACAGTTTATTTCCCCACTCCAAACTGAACTGAGTTGAAGGTAGTATCCTCTGTAGTTAAGCTGTAGCATCTACACATCTAAGTTTGTGAAATGGCTCACATACCACATGTAAGTGCCAAGATTTACACATCCAAGATGTACAATGCCATCACTTACATGTGTAAGTTGCCGGGTGTCCTATGCTGACTTTTCCTATATCTAAATTTGTAAAATGGCTAGCCTACTACACATAGATATAAGTTCATCTGCTTTCCCGAATTTCCTTCTATGTATTTGAGAAACAGCTCCATGATTTAACAGAGCCGATTCTAAAATACTTTCAGAATGGAGTACATCCTGACCTTAACGTCTCAATTCTGATCTCCATGTACTATCTAAAATGTGCCTTCACACCTGCAACTGTTTGTGATGTGAATTTTATAGTGGGGCTTCCTTTATTTTAGGGAATGAGAGTGCCCTGGTGAGGCTACTCCAGAAAGGTCTGTTCAAGATGGAAGACATCAACTTGTGTAGTAAGGAAGAGCTGCAGCATTTACTGACGCTGTGCGGCATCCAATGGCATGCAACAGACACAAAGGTAAACTCTGATAGTAAAAGTGGTTTTGTTCATGATACAAGCTAACACCATATCTCCAGGAACAAGCAGGAATGTAGTCCTTCACATATGGGTATCGTCGGTACCAACGGAGCCCTTGCGGGAATGCTCCCCAGCAACCAATAGGGAAGCTTTTGGCAGCATCCCACTGCGCCTGCGCTGGTCTTCCCGCCTTTCCAACTCTCCCTCTTCAGTTCTTCATTTTCCGCGGAGCCGACAGGCAGCAAACCGCAGAAATATTTCTTTTTTGTGGTCGCGTCTGCCTTCTCGTCGACTCCTATACCGGTACCACCGGTGTCTTCTTTCTTTTCTTTTCTTCTAAAAAAAAATAACAAAAAGAATAAGCTGGTTTTTTTTAGGGTCTGTCCCCTCTTGGTGCTTAGGTGTGCCATTTTGGGCACTAGGCCTTATTTTCTTCCAAAATGGAGAAACCATCTAGTGGTTTCAAAAAATGTTCAAAATGTAGCAGTACTATTTCGGCTACCGACACCCATGATTGGTGTCTTAAATATTTAGGTCCTGATCATTTGCCATTGGACTGTCTCCTTTGTAGAAAGATGACCAAAAGAGGCCTGCAAAACAGAGCTGCAAAACTCGGCACCCTCTTTGCCTCAGATGCAATGTCCGTTGCATCAATGTCGTCCAGGGCTTCATCTTCCTCCCATGGATTTCAGGTAGCCAAACCCAGGTCTTCCAAGACCGGCCGGTCCACAAAGGGTAGATCTCTTTCTAAACATCGAGATGCTACTAGCGTTGCCCTCGAGGAAAACACACCGGCGGGAGGTCCTTGCCTCCAAAGCATTAGCGGGGTTCCAGGATGTTCCTGAGGCTTCCACCTCCGGAGAACTCTTGGTGCCATGTTCTGGGGTCGTGGCCTGCTCCGCCGATACCAACACCCAAACATCGGCAGGCTCCATGGATCAACGTATCCTGACCATTGAGCGCAGTCTTGCAGCCTTATTAGCAGCCTCGGTACCGCTAAAGCCACTACAATCGACGCAGTTATCCGTACCGATACCGGCACTGAATGTACCTGCATTGACCAATGCGCTTCTCTCCATGCTTTCTCCCATACCGACCCTAGAATCGTTCTCTGGCATCGAGGATCCGGTATCGAGGCATTCCGATGCCGACTTCGATCGATACCGACGACAAGCATTACAAGAGCATCCGGCCTGTACATACTTCGAGTCCTCTGATTCCAATGATTCCGAGGACTCTGTCGGCACCGGAGTGATTCTTCCGGAGGATCCCTCTCCTTCACCACAGCGTTGGATGTCTCCTCCGGAGGACATGTCCTTTCAGGACTTCATACCTGATGTAGCACGGGGATTCTCGATCACCGTGACCCCTGAGAAGGAACCGAGAGCTGAAGAATTAGAAATTCTTCAGTATCCGGCAGCTCCCAAGGAGGCTGCTACCCTTCCCATTCACCGAATTTTGCATGACCTCATGCTTAGGATGTGGGAAACACCCATGACGGTGTCTCCATATTCTAGGAGACTCGATACAATGCACTGGGTACTGCAGTGTCCCGGTTTCCAAAAAGCACTATTACCACACCATTCCATGGTAGTGGAATCAGCAATGTGCAGAATCAAGAGTGCTAAGACGTATTCTTCCAACCCTCCAGGTTGTGAGGCGAGGACGCTTGATGCATTTTGGCGTCGATGCTTTCAGTCCTCGATGCTATCGGCCAGAGTAAGTTCTTACATACTTTATATGGGTATGTTTCTTCGGAAGGTCGCAAGAGATTTGGAACTCATGGCTCCACTTCTTCCCGATGACAAATGGGCCAATTTCCTCACTTTGATCAAACATGCCCAGAATGTTTCTAAGTTCATGAACTGTGCAACCTTTGATTGCCTTGAGTGTGTTAGCAGAACCTCTGCTATTTCCATCGGTGCACGTCGCATTGCCTGGTTACAAGCATCTGATTTGTAACAGTGGGTGCAAGACAAGCTGGGGAATATTCCTTGCACGGGAGAAAACCTCTTTGACAAGGATTGGCAGGACAAAGCTTCTCAGCTTGAGTCCGAAAACACTACCTTGAACAGACTATCAAGGACCACTGCCAACCCAGCTAAGAAAAAGACAGCTAAAACTTTTTTCAACAAGAAAAAGAAATTCTATCCATCTTACACTCAGACTGTCCACTGCCCGGTCCATGACCCCCAAAAGGGGCAGCAGCAACCCAAACAACAGAGGAAGGCACAAGTTCCCAGAGCTCAACCAGCTCAGCAGGCACAGCCTCCTCAGAGTCTCTGACTCCTTCCTAGAGAACCTAGTCATCCTACCCCTAACAGGTCCAGAACCTCTCACAATTCCAGGCAGACTCTGTCATTTTGCTGAGAGGTGGCAACAGATAACATCAGAGCAGTAGACTCTCTCCATTCTAACAGAGGGGTACAAACTCCATTTCCACAATATGCCCCCTTCCACCATCACAAGACAGTTCAATTCTCGGGCCCCCTTCACCACTCTCTTGTGTCAAGAGGTCACCTCACTACTTGCTCAAGGGGCAAAAGAAGAGGTACCTCTATCCCAACAGGGCATGGATTTCTATTCCCCCTACTTCCTCATTCCAAAGAAGACAGGGAGTACAAGCCCATACTGGACCATAGGGAGTTAAACAAGTATCTGTTCTGAGAAAAATTCAAGATGATCTCTCTCGGAACACTTCTTCCTTACATTCAGAGTCAGGATTGGCTATGTTCTCTACATCTAAAGGATGCATACACACATATCCTCATTCATACAGATCACAGGAGGTTTCTTTGATTCCTCTTTCAAGGAAGACATTACCAGTACAGGGTTCTACCCTTTGGATTGGCTTCTGCCCCAAGAGTCTTCGTAAAATGCATGGCAGTAGTAGCAGCATTCTTGAGAACTCGGGGGATATTCATCTTCCCCTACTTGGACGACTGGCTCATCCGAGCATCAACAGCTCCAGAAGCCAGCTCCGCTCTCTCCTGTACAATGCAAATCCTGAAATACTTGGGACTGGTCATAAACCTCCGAAAATCTCATCTCACCCCTTCTCAGTCCCTAGAGTTCATAGGGGCTCTTCTAGACACAAGGCAGTCAAGGGCTTTCCTGCCACAACCACTTTGTGCTCGAATACTCCAGCTGGCCTCTCAAGCAGCTATGAAAACTTTTCTAACTGCTCGAGAAATGCTTCAGCTGCTGGGGCATATGGCATCCACTGTTCATGTGGTCCCCTATGCTCGCCTACACATGCGGGCAGCCCAGTGCACCCTGGCCTCTCAGTGGACACAGGCGTCAGGTCGCCTGGGGGACAAAATCAGGAACTCTCCACACCTCATTTCGTCCCTACAGTGGTAGCAATTATTGAAAAACCTTCTCATAGAGTCTTCTTTTCAGCAGCCACTACACCAAGCTACCTTGACAACGGATGCGTCCAAGTTAGGATGGGGGGCCCACATGGACAATCTCTTCACTCAGGGTCTCTGGACCGAGCAAGAGACTTGTCTTCACATAAATCTACTGGAACTCGGAGCCATTTTAAGAACATAAGATATGCCATACTGGGTCAGACCAAGGTCCATCAAGCCCAGTATCCTGTTTCCAACAGTGGCCAATCTAGGTCATACGTACCTAGCAGTTTCCCCAAAAGACACAGGTTCCGCAATGCTTGTACTGGGTCAAGCATTGATATCCTGGGTCCCTTCTTAATAATGGTTTATGGACCTTTCCTCCAGGAACTTGTCCAAATCTTTTTTAAACCCAGCTACACTAACAGCCTTTACTACATCCTCCGGTAACAAATTCCAGAGTTTGATTACACATTGAGTGAAAAAATATTTTCTTTTATTAGTCTTAAATAGTTTACCCTGTAGCTTCATTGTATGTCCCCTAGTCTTTCTATATTCTGATAACGTAAACAATCGATCTACGTTTACCTGTTCCACTCCGTTCATTAATTTATAGACTTGTATCATATCTCCCCTCAGCCGTCTCTTTTCCAGGTTAAAGAGCCCTAACCTTTTTAGCCTTTCTTCATAGGAGTATCCTTCCATCCCCTTTACCATTTTGGTGGCTCTTCTCTGTACCTTTTCTAATAACGCTATATCCTTTTTAAGATACGGCGACCAGAATTGCACACAATATTCAAGGTGCGGTCTCACCATGGAACGGTATAGAGGCATTATAATATCTTTTGTTTTATTTTCCATTCCTTTCCTTATGATACCGAGCATTCTATTTGCTCTCTTGGCTGCCGCTGCACACTGCGCCGAGGGTTTTAATATGTTATCCACAATGACGCCTAAATCTTTTTCCTGGTCGGTGGTTCCTAATGTGGAACCTTGCATTGTGTAACCATAGTTTGGGTTGTTCTTCCCTAGGTGCATAACTTTGCACTTGTCCACATTAAATTTCATCTGCCATTTTGATGCCCAGTCTTCCAATTTATCAAGATCCTCTTGCAATTTTCCACAATCCTCTTGGGTTTTAACAACTTTAAATAGTTTTGTGTCATCTGCAAATTTTATAACCTCACTCGTTATTCCTCTTTCCAGGTTATTTATGAATATGTCAAAAAGCAGCGGACCCAGCACAGATCCCTGGGGTACACCACTATTCACCTTTCTCCATTGGGAAAATTGGCCATTTAGCCCAACCCTCTGCTTTCTATCTTTTAACCAGTTCCTGATCCACAGTAGTACACTGCCTCCTATCCCATGACTCTTTAGTTTTGCCAAAAGTCTCTGATGAGGGACCTTGTCAAAGGCTTTCTGAAAGTCTAGATACACTATATCAACCGACTCACCTTTGTCCACCTGTTTATTCACACTTTTAAAAAAACATAACAGATTAGTAAGACAAGATCTTCCTTGTCTAAAGCCATGTGTTGGCTGTCTCCCACTAGGCCATGACTATCTACATGTGGAGTAACTTGATTCTTTATGATGGTTTCTACCATTTTTCCCGGTACTGACGTGAGGCTCACTGGTCTGTAGTTTCCCGGATCACCCCTGGAACCCTTTTTAAAAATTGGTGTTACATTGGCGATCCTCCAATCTTCAGGTATTAGAGATGATTTTAATAATAGTTCACAGATTACTAATAGCAGGTCTGCAATCTCATATTTCAGTTCTTTCAACACTCTTGGATGTATACCATCCGGCCCAGGTGATTTGCTACTCTTCAGTTTATCTAATAGTTGTAATGCATCTTCCCGATGTATCGATATTTCCTTCAATTCTTCCGCACCTTTAAATACCACTTCAGTCATGGGTAACATACCTACATCTTCCTCAGTAAAGACCGAAGCAAAGAATTCATTCAGTCTCTCCGCTATCGCCTTGTCACCTCTTAGTGCCCCTTTAACTCCTCTATCATCTAATGGACCAACTGACTGACTCACAGGTTTTTTGCTACGAATGTATTTGGAAAAATCTTTATTTCGCGTTTTTGCTTCCGCAGCAAGCTTCTTCTCAAATTCTCCCTTTGCCTTCTTTATCAATGCCTTGCATTTGACCTGCCAGTGCTTGTGCTGTTTCCAGGTTTCGTCATTTGGCTCTTTTTTCCATTTCCTGAAAGATGCTTTTTTGGCAACAACAGCCTCTCTGACCTCACCTTTAAACCATGCTGGCAGTTTTTTGGACTTCCTTCCACTTTTCTTAAAGCGTGGAATAGAGCTGATCTGGGCTTCCAAGATAGTATTTTTCAACAACACCCAAGCTTGATGTAAGTCTTTAACCTTTGCAACTGCTCTTTTAGTTTTTTCTTAACTATTTTCCTCATTTTATCATAGTCTCCCTTTCGAAAGTTAAAAGGTAGTACTGTGGATTTCCTTACTATTCCTCCTCCATTAAATCAAAGGCGATAATGCTATGATCACTATTGTCAAGTGGTCCCAACACCCTTATCTCTTGCACTAGATCTGGTGTTCCACTAAGGACTAGGTCTAATATGGCTTCCCCTCTGGTCGGTTCATGAACCAGCTGCTCCAAGAAGCAGTCATTTATTTCATTATTAAAAGTACTAAAAGTACTTTGCTGATGCTAGGCCCTGAGTGACTATTAAATGTAAACTACAGCTCTCTGCTGGTTTCAAAATTTAACCAGAAAGCCCTCTTCTGTGTTTTTAAATTTAAACTAAAAGTACCTTGCTGATACTAGGCCCTGAGTGACTATTAAATTAAAACGACAAGCTTTCTTTGCTCTTCAAGTATTTCAGGGCCGCCTGAGCTACAAGAAGGTTCTTGTCCAGACTGACAATCAAGTAGCCATGTTCTATGTGAACAAGCAGGGTGACACGGGCTCTCAGGGATTGTGCAACGAAGCTCTACACCTCTGGGCCTTCGCCACAGGCCTTCAGATTCACCTACTAGTGGTGTATCTTCCACGCACACAAAATCTCTTGGCAGACAAACTCAGTCGAGTACTGCTGCCACAAGAGTGGTCTCTTCATCCAGAGCAAATTGCTCGAATCTTTCGGATCTGGAGAACTACAGATATAGACCTCTTTGCAAGTTCTCAGAATGCCATACTTTCCCGTTTCTGTTCCAGAATTCCGGCTCAGAACTGCCAGGCAAGGGATGCTTTCCATTTCCATTGGGGTCAGGACTTCCTTTATGCCTACCCACCCATTCCACTCATTCCCAAGACTTTGTTCAAGCTTCAGAGAAACAGGGGCCATATGATCCTCACAGCCCCTCGCTGGTCACAACCGACGTGGTATCCACTGCTTCTTCAGGGGAGGAGTAGCCTAGTGGTTGGGGCAAGGTACTTCAGGCCGGAAGGTCGGAGGTTCAAATCCCACTAGAGGACAGCAACCTTGGGCCGGAAGGACTGGGGTTTCTAGTCCCACAGATGCTCCTTGTGGTCTTGGGCAAGCCACTTAACCCTCCATTGCCCATGTTCCCTGTAAGTATTAGTGTATGTATCTCATATCCCCGCGTGTTAAATGTATCCCCCAATTGTGTTGTGACCGCTTTGATTGAAGGATAAGGCGGTATACAAAACTGTCTAAATAAATAAAAATAAATAAATAAAAATCTCTCTCAAGCCAAATCTCTGGAGTTGGGATATGATCCAGATCTTCTATCCCAGGAGAATGGGTCACTATTGCACCCGAATCCTCAGTCTACTCCTGATTGTGTGGCTGCTGAGAGCCTAGAATTCCAGGATATCAACCTTTCTCAACAGGTCAAGGATATTCTTTTGGCTTCAAGAAAACCTTCCACAAGGTGGGCCTATGCTTTTAAGTGGAGAAGGTTCTCTATCTGATATTCAAAAAAGGAACTTAATCCTTTTTCATTTCCAGTGGAGGCGTTACTGGAGCATCTCCTCCATTTATCATCCTCTGGTCTTAAGACCAATTCAGTGAGAGTTCACCTTAGTGCCATTGCAGCTTTCCACAAGCTTTTTGATGGACAACCTGTCTCCTCTCAACCGCTTGTAGCATGGTTTATGAGAGGCCTACTCTTAACTAAGCCTCCCATCAAGCCATCACCTGTGGCATGGGATTTGAAACTTGTCCTCGGGCAACTTATGAAACCACCCTTCGAACCCTTAGCCACTATATCGTTGAAGTTTCTTTCTTGGAAATTAACCTTCCTTGCTGCCCTCACTTCTGCAAGGCGCATCAGTGAGCTAAAGGCTTTAGTGGCTGATCCTCCTTATACAAGGTTCCACCATGATAAAGTAGTTCTTAGGACTCATCCTGACTTTGTGCCGAAAGTGGTTTCGCCTTTTCATTTAAACCAGTCGGTTTACCTTCCGGTATTCTTCCCTAGGCTTCACGCCTCTAATGCAGAAAGGAATCTTCACACTCTGGATTGTTAAAGAGCTCTAGCCTTTTACCTTCAGAGAACTAAGCAGCATAGAAAAGCTTCACAGCTTTTTGTTGCCTTTGACTCCAGTCATCTTGGATTACCAGTTTCCAAGAGAACTCTTTCTAAGTGGATTGCAGATTGCATATCCTTTGCCTATGAGAGTAAGGGACTTTCTCTCGAAGGTCATGTCACAGCTCACAGTGTGAGATCAATGGTGGCCTCTATGGCCAACCTTCGCTCTGTGTCCATTGATGACATTTGCAGAGCAGCCACTTGGGCTTCGGTCCACACCTTTGCAGCCGCCTACTGCTTGGACAAGGACTCCCGTCGGGATGCCTCCTTTGGCCAGGCTGTTCTCCAGCATCTCTTTCAGACTTAAAACAACTCCTACCCCGGGTTTCAATGCCAGAGATCTTTGGGAGGAAACATGACCCACCTAAACCTGGATTTAGCAGCTTCTGGAGTCATCTCCCTGGCATCTCAGCTTGGGAGTCCCCATATGTGAAGAATACATTCCTGCTTGTTCCTGGAGATAGCGTAGTTACTCACCTGTAACAGGTGATCTCCGGGAACAGCAGGAATTGAGTCTTCACAACCCATCCACCTCCCCTGGCAGTTGTATCTCTATCTCTCTCTATTTTTCTATCCTTCTCTCTTTTTGTCTCAGCTACAAGCTCAACTGAAGAGGGAGAGTTGGAAAGGTGGGAAGGCAGCAGCATAGGCGCAGTGGGATGCTCCCAAAAGCTTTCCTATTGGATGCTGGGGAGCGTTCACGCGCAGGCTCCTTCGGTACCAACGATACCCATATGTGAAGACTCAATTCCTGCTATTCCCGGAGATCATCTGTTACAGGTGAGTAACTACGCTTTCTCCACAGTCAAAACCTTAACAATCCTCCAAAGAGCACAAAACGTAACAGCAAGAATAGTATACAAGGCCCGATTGACTGAACACATAACCCCAATCTTATACGACCTTCATTGGCTCCCATTAGGGAGCCGAATATATACAAGCTGCTGATAACATTCAAACTGATCAACAGCATAGCCCCTTCATATCTATCTACTCTCATACAAACCCAACCAGACCCCAGATCCAATAGGCAAACTGCAAAACACTCACTGGTAACACTAACCTCACCTTAATGATCACCACCCAACCCTCTGTACCCTCCCCCAGTAATCTCTATTCAAATCTAAACTCACAGAAATACACACAAACAGTAAACTGTAAATAGTTACTAGTCATCAGTTCAGACAACTATGTATATAAAGCATTTGCTTCATGTTAAATGTACCTATGGATCTATTTAAATAGTTCAACCTCTGTTCTTTGTAATATGTTGTGTTAAATGTAAACCGCCCCTGATCTCTGGAAGGGGTGGTATAGAAGAACCAAATAAATAAAGCCTATGGCACCCAACATGATAGGAAATATTTCTGAATCTTTCTGCCACATTTTCTTGGTGTCTGACTGATTTCCTGGTATTTCAAATTCTTTCTCTTCAACAAGTTCCTTATAGAGTCATCCACACCTATTGACCTCTGTGACCTCACCCAATTACCCAATCCCATGATACCTCAATAACATGCTTGGCTGATTCCATATAACAAGTGAATATATTCCTAGCACCTGTTACTAGTAACATGTTACTATTTAGTTGTACCACATCTGTAAATAGTCTGTAAATAGTTTCCCCGTTTGATCCAAGTTCCTTCCCTTGTTATCTGTAAACTCATGCATGTTGATTGTACTGAGATTTTTGTTCGATGTGAACCGCGCTGATGCCGAATAGTGCGGTATATAAGAGAATGTAAATAAATAAATAAATAAATAAATTTCAGGATCTTCTGCCTCTCCATGCGATTCACAGAGAAGTCGCTTGGAACTGACACCTCTATTATCAATGCCGTTCTGGTGTTCTTTTCCTTTACCACTATGTCTGGCTTCCTTGCATCCACCTTTTTATTGGTTGGAATGGGAGTATCCCAGGTGATCATAACCTCCTCATTCTCTTAGCGTCATGATCCCAGTACTTTTCGGGCACCGTGATGTTGTAATGCTTATAGAGTTTCCAATGGATGAGACGCACTACTTTATTATGTCTTAGAGAGGATAACGCTGTTCCCTGTGGAACTCCCTGTGTTTGTTCATTTGTGGCTGAAGTGTGTGGTCCTATTTTTACTTGTTGTTGACGTCCTGTTAGGTATGATTGAATCCATTTTAAGGCTGTGTGTTGCATTTCTGTATCTCCAGGAACAAGCAGGAATGCAGTCTTCACATATGGTGACGTCTGCATCGACGGAGCCCCTCACAGGAACACTCCCCAGCTTCCAATAGGAATACTTTTGGGAGCATCCCTCCACGCATGCGTGCCTGCCTTCCTAGTAATTCTTTTCAGTCATCTTTTTTTCTGCAGAGTCATCAGGATATCGTCCTAACCCCACTGGTAAAAATTTGTCAAAGTGCCTTTGGATACATCATGCTTGCCTTCCTATTGGTCCAGGACTGTATCGGACACCCCAGTCTCTCTTTTTTCTTTTAATTTTCTGTAAAAATTTTCTTTTCTTTTTTCTTTCATTTTTACTTCATTCGCGGCGGCGCCGCTTTCCTGGCAGCCTAAGTCACAATTTCCCTTTATGATTTTGCCTCAGTGGCCTTCTCAGATATAGAGAAACTACATAGTGGTTTTAAAAAATGTAACAAGTGCCAAAACACTATCTCTGCTACAGGTAAGCACGACTAGTGCTTAAAGTGTTTGGGCCCAGACAACGACACTTCGGCTTGCGCCCTGTGTCAGCAGAGGACCCAGAGGGAACTTAAAAACTGTGAACAACAATGGGGAAAGCTGTTTCTGTCAGACTCAGCCACTTTAGCACACACTTTTTTTTTTATGGTTCCCATACCTCCTTGAAGCCCAGACATAGCAGCAAACGCAAGTCCTCCACAGAGACAAGAAAGGTATCGAAAACCTCAGTGTCAGCATCTGCATAACAGGTATCGAAGACCTCTGCATCAGCATCTGACTCCGATTCTTGGAAATGATACCGACACATCCCAACAGGGGACCCAGACTTGGACCAGCCAGCAAAACAGCCCTGGCAGGAGAATACTTCCTCCAAAGCACCATAGGGGCTCCAGAATGCTCCCGAGGTGTTGTCTTCCATGGAGTTCACAGTACCATGTTCTGAGACAGGGCCCTGTGCAGGAATCCACCCAGTCACCCCTGATCAGCGTGTGAAGGCTATCGAGCGGAGTCTGGCCACTATCCTAGTGGCAGTAGTGCCAGAGCCCTCAGGATCCATGAACCCGATGCCTGATCTCGATGTCAGTGCATTGAGACTCTCCATGGCATCACTAACGGAGCCGGCACCATCACACCCGGGACTGATAACGCCATTGGAACCCATAGGTGCACCAGCACCGAGATTTGATGTCAACATCGGACCGACATTGACACCTTGGTACCAACTATCACTATTTCGACTTTCTACCAAGTTCTGTTTCTGCTCCTCGGAATCTGACATCGAGTCTGTCGATTCCACACCTCTCCCGGACATTCCTTCAGCCCTCTCTCCACTGTATGAGAGGAGTCGATCACCATCCGAGGATATGTCCTTTCAAGATTTTATCTGGGCCATGGCGGCTGCACTCTCAGTGATGGCGACCGAGGGCTGAAAAGCTTGAAATTCTTCAATACCCCTTGACTCTTAAAGAGGCTGCTATACTATCCATACATCATATCCTGCAAGGCCTTATGATTCGTATGTGGGAAGATCCCTTGACGGTTCCATCAATCAGCAAGAAACCAGATACTCTCTATAGAATTCCTCCTTGCCCAGGTTTTCAAAAGCCTCAGTCGTTCTATGGTTGTGGAATCGGCAGTACATCAGATTAAGAGTTCTAAAAATCATTCCTCGGTTCCCCAGGAAGAGAGTTGAGGATTCTCGGTGCATTTGGATGTCAGTGCTTCCAAGCCATCATGCTAGCGTCCAGGATAAACTCCTATATGCTTATCTCCAGGAACAAGCAGGATTGTAGTCTTCACATATGGGTATCATCGGTACCGACAGAGCCTGCGCGGAAACGCTCCCCAGCGTCCAATAGCAAAGCTTTTGGGAGCATCCCACAGCGCCTGCGTGCTACCTTCCCGCCTTTCCCAACTGTCCCTCTCCAGTTCTTCGTTTTCCGCGGAGCCGACAGGTCGCACATCCTGTCACCGCAGAAAAAAATCCCTTCTATTCTTCTTTTTTGTGGTCACGTCTGCCTTCCCTCGACGGTACACCGGTACCACCAGTCCTTCTTCTTTCTTTTCTTCAAAAAAAAACAACTTTTTTCTGGAGTCTTTCCAGTAATTTTCTCTCAGGTGCCACGCGCCATTTTGGGCACTAGGCCCAACTTTTCCTTCAGAATGGAAAAACCCATCTCCGTCACCGACACTCATGAGTGGTGCCTTAAATGTTTAGGTCCTGACCACTCTATTTCAGAGTGTGTTGACTGTGGGATGATGTCGAAAAGGGGCTGACAGAACCGAGCTGCTAATCTTAGCACCCTTTTTCCCTCCGATGCAGCCTCTGTGGCATCGATGTCTTCCAGGGCTTCGTCTTCCTCCCATGGATCTCAGGTAACTAAACATAAATCTAGCCGGTCCTCAAAGGGTAGATCTCTTTCTAGACAGCGAGATGCCTCTGGCATTGCCCTTGAGGGACTTTCACCGGCAAAATTGCCCCGGCAGGAGGCTTTGGCTTCCAAAGCACTAACGGGGCTCCAGGATGTTCTCGAGGCTTACTGGCTGCTCTGGGTCTCGCTGCCTTTCCAGTCCGACCACCCATTCTGTTCGGTGGCTGGTCTGATTCGAGTTGACGCATCGGCATCAGTGTGGCTCATTTCAATCCCAGGCACGTGAAACCGCTCAGAGCATCTCGGACAGGTACGAATGCATTGGGGGGCATGCGATGGTAATCCGGATACTATGACCTTTCGGCGACAATAAGTCGATATTTCTCTTTTGACCGGTACTTCGAGATCAGGATTCTGAATTCGCTTCTGCTACTGATTCCTGGGTTGGTACTCTCCTGTTTGTGTGTCTTGAGATCCCAGATATTCTTCTTATGGATACAATCTGGTCCGCCTATCAGGACTCCTTCAAGGAGCGCTCTTATCTCTACTTGTCGATTAGTTAACCCATTGCTTTATTAGGTTCTGTTCGTTCTGAGTCATGCGAGAGTTCGGTTCCTCCTTGTCTTCCTCGTACTGTCACTATTGGGAGGATCAGAGGGCACAGAGGCTTGCCTTAATTGAGGGATGAGTCAAAGATTTGGATGGATCCGTTCATTTCTTTATCTCCTTTTAGGAGATCATGGGAAACTATTTAAGTCTACAGTGGTGTTCTGTATAAGCTGATAAAAATCCATTTTGCTTGTTTAAAACTCAGATTTCTAATCCTGTAAAGAAGGCAAAGTGAGAATAAGCAAGAAAAGCCAGGAAAGCATAAGAAACACTGATAGTATGGACAAATCACTATTTGGGACAGCAGAAAGGAAATCTGAAACATCCACAGGGGAGTAGAGAAACAGGGATGAGAGAAGCAACTACATAGGTGCCAGGAAAGGGGGACAGGGATAAGTTTAAAAAAATATTAGACTAGAAATCTGCAAGAGTAAATTAGTCTTATAAGGCCTTCCTTGTCTTTGAAGAATTTCTTTTGCGCAAGAAACGCGAGAACTTTCTTATGTCGGAATCACTCAATGACAAGAGCAGGTTCCCAATAACAAAAATCCTCTTCCTTTCTGGGAGTATAAAGGAAAGAAAAAAACAAAACTAGGCCTCTTCGAGCCTATGCCACATGGAATTAGTCTTCTCAAAAAGATGGTTGACTACATATGGCTTGAACTTTCCACCTTGGATCCCAAGAGGCCAGCCAGCGTCGGAAGACCTATCTACCCTATGCATGAACAAGGTGACTACTAGTTACCTGGGTTTCTCATGTTCACTGATTCTTTGGATTGACCCTCTGTCTCCTTCAATGTGCAAAGATGCCATTATCGATAGTGGTTTTTCTTCGCTCAAGCAAAACAGAATGCTACAAGTACCCAAGACCATCCTACATCAATCCTATGAAGAAGCGGACAGGAAACCAGTGCAGCTTCTCCAGAGAATAATAGGAGGCAGTCATTCACCATAGCATACCTTCCAGTTCATTTTTCTGGTTGAATAGTTCTCTAGTCTATGGAAAGTCCAATCAATCTCGGGGGACAGGGAACCCTTACTTGAACCCAGCTCACCAGTGTCTTGATAGCACTGACCAGTACCTTACTTACCCAGGCCCCAGTGAAAAAGGCATGGTTCAACTGTGGTTGCTGTGGTGCGGAGTCTGGCATGCTACAAAAGAAAGCCCCGGGGGGGTTAGGACACTTCCTCAGGAG